>JAGFBZ010000376.1:1200000-1800000 GCA_018398805.1 Hirundichthys speculiger | reverse complement strand
AATATACTTGTTTCACTGAGGAAGCGCGTTTGAAATATAAAAATAGATGGACTTTGAGCATTGCACACACACAGCGCATATTTCCAGCAGTTTCTCCTGCACCTCTCTTTCTCCACCCCCCCAAAAAAGGAAAAAAAAAAAGGCTTGACATCCCTGTGCAACATAAGTGCCGCTGTGCAGCGACTAAATTTGTGCTCGACTGCTGTGTCAACGACTTATAGTGATTTAATTAAAAGTGCCGGATCAGTCTCAACTGATCGCGTGACACTGAGGGGTGTCTTCTTCTTCTTCTTCTTTTTTTTTTACTTGTGAAAAATATCACACCGAAGGGAAACAAAGCAACTCGGGGTCGTTTTCAGCAACACAACATATACGCTTTCTCGTTGCACAATAAATTGCTTTTTTTATGTGAAAAAAACCGCCACTTATCGAAAGTGGGTCGATTATATGTAGAATTAATTCCAGCTCAATCATTTACAAAGTGTTGATACCGCTGGGGATAAAACCCTTTCACGACTGACCAGACTCGTCCCGTCCATTTCTGTGAATTAGATGTGAGCGGGAAGTGACCTGTATTTTATTTTCTTTTGGGTGTGTGTTTGGAAATTGTATTCTTGACTCTGGTCGTGTGATGTTTTATTGTGTGTGTGAAGATGGAAGTCATGATGAAGCCAGGCTCAGAGGCATATAGGCGGCAGAGCATGCGCAGTGGCCACTTGTGCCATATTGGAATGAGGTCGAAAACGAAAACTGCGTCAAGCTAACGAGACGCTGCCGCGGCAAAACCGGAAGTGAGCCGATTTACCCCTGGATACCAAAAGACCCGCCGGTCGCTCGGACGACGGCTGGAGCCGCTGGAGACGTCTTATTTTGAAGCGGTGAACCGGGGCTCCGTGCTTTTATTCGCGTCGTCTTAACCTTGCTGCTGGAGAGCAGGCGGAGAGGAACGGCATCTAAAAAACCTACTTGGAAAAACTACTTAGCGGTAAGGAGCGAATTTTGCGACTTAATATTCACATACTGCATGTTGTTTGTCACAATTTCTTAAGGGTGTTTTGTATTGTGGTGGCGCATGCGCCTTTTTTCCCGTCTCTCAAAAAGATGAGTCGGGTTCGGTCGAGTGTAAGCGCCCTTATGCTCGCGAGCCTGCTCCTATTGCTCAAGCCGTGACGTTCAGTAACTTGACTCGGACACAGGCGGTCTCACCATGTGTCCGGATAGAGCCGTACCGCCGTTATACGTTTAGGGTGGATTTTTTTCATCCATCAGAGCAGAAGTGAGATGAGTGTGTGCGGTGTTGTGCTGAGTGTGAAAGTTGGACCGTCAGCGCCGTAGTCTCTCTGCAAAGCCATTCATGGCCCATCTCTGTTTCTGAACGCTGCGGTCCCTCTGAGCAAGCAGCGCAATCTAAAGCTGGATACAAATCAAGGCTCGTGCGGAAATTTCCAGATATCTGCCCTTGAATAACTGGATATATTTATAATGTCGAAGCCTTACATAATGAAGGTTGCACGACCTCATCCGATTTGTTTCTGTGCAGCGATCGTCAAAAAAAAAAAAAAAAAAGCCACATAAACTAATTGCCGTTTATGTGACTCGGCTCGTACAATGTGGTAAACGGCACAATGCTCTGTGTGATTTATTTTCTTATTGTCATGTTCCACGTTGACTCGATGCGACCCGTTCTTCATCTGGCCCTTAACTTCCCTGTCGTGCAACTTGGGCGATCCGCTGGCGCGCGCTGCTCCGGTTGACGTGCCGCTACGCAATGGCCACAAGCAGCAACGCTGCAAGTGCGCGGAGCAGTTCAGGGGCACGCCACTCATTAATGCATGCTGTGTGCGAGATAATGTGCGTTTTTTTTTCTTTCTTTGTAAAGCACACTCTCTATGTTTCCACACTCTAAAGTTGCACGAGGCAGGGCGAACATAGCGGAGCGTAATCTGCTAAGTAGACCAGCTTTCATCTGATTGGCTTTTAGTGCAGCTCTTTGTCACCGGTCATAATGCCCGTAATAATTCCTTTTGGGCTACATGAAGGTGTTTCGGTCTATCTGGGAAGCGTGAAAGAAAGTGCTGGCTCAGAAAACGGTTGAGGATCACCTGGTTGCTCATTGTCTGTTGTTTGCGCTTTTATTACATCATTTCAAAGAACCACGAGGACTTTAAAGGCACTTTACCTTGCTTATACCCGTCATGATGCTATTTACTCATGAGACAGATGTTTCTGGTGATAAGGTTTTAGGAAACGTCAGTTATGTTAAGATGTGATAAGGTTTTATTTAACTGCTGCAATCATAGCACAAAAGGAGGGGGGGGTAATTAAATTAATAGAATTAATGATTTGGCTGATTTACAGAGATTCATTTGATATTACCAAAGAGGAGAAAAAAGCTTATATGAAAAGCATTTCTTCCATGCTGTGATCACAACAAACAAGACCCCCATCATTTCCATTACAGTGGGGTTTAGACAGAACTGGGAACAGAAGAGATGGAAACATGACAGGAGAAACACCAGCATGACTTTAAACCGTCACAGCTCCAAAGTCACGTGACAAAGGCATAGTCATAACAAAAAGAAGCAGTTTTCTGTATGTTGTACAACAACAACAGCTTCACAAAATTGGAAACTGCTAAAAATGCAATATTTTATTTTTCTGTAATATTTAATGCATATGATCTAATACATTAATCACAAGACAATACCGGGATGTCGTGTCTTGTTGTGGCAGCAGCTGCTAACAAAGTAACTGTCATTGGTAAACATTCTCTCTGAAGCTGAAATACTTCATGTAAAGGTAATTTTGTTTCTCAAAACAAGTATCTTTTGGGTGTCTTCCTGTTCTCCCATCCCGTTTTGCTTTGCACTGGCAGAACCTGTATGTTGATCACTAGCAACTAACTGGGATTTGTAATTGAAGACATGAAAAAAAGAAAGAGGATGTCTCATCCTGCTGAGCAGTATGCCCTTTGAAATACATTTAGATTTCTGTCAGTGCTGTTTATATCAGCATTGTCTTGTGCATTAGATGGTCTGTTTCTCCTGTGAGGGTGGATTCAAGGTGGCACTAGAGGATCTTGGCTCTGTAACCAACACAGATCTGCTTGCGTGCGGTTTGTAAAAGATCTAACAGTACGGTCGTCCTCAGAAATGGTGCTGCTTATATTGTAAGGTCATCCACCGGAGAGCTACAAATACCATCGGGTACTGTTTGAGGAAAAGTTCAACAGTTTTGACTGTGTGTGAATATGTAAGTGGTTAGATTGTGTTTCCTACCCAGGAACATTGAAGATTCAGAAAGGCTTTTTTAGAAAAGCTTGGCGGTATGTTAAGTGCTGATGAGCATATGATTCAGTTAGTGCTTGTAAAGACGATGTAGCTGAGTTATTTCTGAGTGCTTGTTTGTGCGTGTCTGCTTTGGCGTGGGTGTGTGCATGTTTGGCCCTTTCTCTTTCAGGTTCAGCCAGGGTTTTCGGCTGGTGCAAGATTCTGGCAGAGTGCTGCTAACTGTGGTCCGCACAGACCACTTACTGTATATGAAACAGGGGAAGTTGCTTTTCTTCCTGTGTGCTTGTGCAACCAGAGGCTGCGCAGTGAAGTTCGGCAGATAGCTGTGACACATGCAGTTTACTAAGTCGGAGCAAATGATACAAGCTTTGTTTGCAAATGTACAAAGACGGAGGTCACATGTGTTACAGATTACACAGCATCCAGAGCGATAGTCAAACACAGACTCATTTATTTGAGCTTGAGTGTTTCAATTTTACCTAAGTCAACTTGCATCAAGCACACGTAACAGAGAAAGCAGAGAAGCCAATGTAGAATATAGCATCCTCATTTAAGATGCATGTTTCCACTCTTTTTTTCCCCTCTCTCTCTGTTGTGTCACAACTGTGACCTGACCCCCTCCCGTCAGACAATGTGGTCCTCCGGTTTGTGTGTGTGTGTCTCAGGGAGGGGGAGAAAGGCAGAGGGAGTACGATGCAGGGTCGCGGGTGAAAAGCGGTGCTGGTCCCGGTGGAGCACGGGGGTCACAGCAGCAGTCTGGTGGTCAGGAGGGGTTGGCCCCTGATGGCAGCCCCTGTTTTAATAGAGACGTCAGATGTGACAAAGACAAGACGGACAGGCCTGCTGAATGGAGCTGCGCTGACAGAGCGGGCTACCCTCACTGCGCTCTCTGCCGTTGTCACGCCCAGCGCTCCCTTCTTTCACATTCATGCCACCGCTCTTATTGCTTTAACTTATTTCATCTGCTTCTCACGATGCCATGGGTCAGTTTCATGTGTCAAAGCTTGACGTGTGTGTCCACAGTCGTGTCATGTCAAGGCGCCATTTGAATCTTCACATCAGCTCAGGGAAAGGCGTGCAATTAGGGGTTTAAAAAATTATTAGATCAAAGTGTGGCTTGATGATGTGAGTATAGTTACAAATGTTTTCCAGTGCTCACATGCCATCTGGTGTGCTAGTTAGGTGCTAAGTCCAGGACCAGATAGTGGCACTTTGAATATTTATGTTGTAAATTTGGCAGCACTATTATGAAGACCCAGCAATCCCTGACTTTTAGAATATCTGAAGACCTCACACAAGTCTTAAATCTGCATTTCAGCCTGGTAGTGCAGGTTGCGCTGCCAGATTGATAGTGTCATGGCTTCTCTTTAGTTATACTTGTTATCTTGACAAAGGCTTGCACCTAGCAGTTTTGTCAGAGCTTGGTGTAACTCTTTGCCGATGCAGTCTCACTTGCGTACTGTTGAAACACAGCAATATCACCTGCCACATATACCGTTGCATGGTGATATTGTCCTATGGATGACAGTGAGGAGAGTGATTAAGTGCAAAATATGTTCCTCTCTGTCACCAGATTTTTTTTTTTTTGGGACCGGTGCTCTTTCACTTCCTCCAGCTGGATAAAACTCCTCCTCCTCCTTCTCCTCCTCCTCCTCCTCTCTTTCTTCTCAGAGCCCCTAGTTTTGGCTTTGAGGGAGCACCGACATGAGCCAGGAGGCACTGGAGTCTGGTAAGAACTACTCCGTGAGTAGCTGTGTCAAATGAGTTGGTTAAAATATGTGAAAGAAAATAGAAAATGATTAATGTGTGTGTTCCAGACGGAGACTGTGCTCAGGATGTGGCTGACTTTAGCTGGGATGACTACCTGGAGGAGACTGAAGCCGCGTCTGTCCCACATCACGCCTTCAAGCATGTGGGTGGCAACCTTCACAGCTAATGCACATTTCTGGATTATCTTATTTTTGTCACTGTTATCAGCTGTTATTCACAGATAATTACTGAGCTTTGTTTGAAGTCCTCAATAACTTCAACATGATTGATGATTTGTTTCACCCTCTTTAATAATTGTAAAAGTAATGCCAAAATGTATGAAATGTATCAGCTATTAAAATCCCTAAAATCAGTACACTTTCAACAGCACACTAAGAGAATATTTTCAGGTGGCAAAAAAAAAAAGGGAAGTCTCAACTTTTTTAGATATGTATTTTTTATTGTTTCTCGTGTTGTTGATGGTTCTGTTTAGCTCCTGTGTTCTAACCCTGTCTCAGGTGGACCAGGGCTTGCAGACGGGGCTGACCCCAGGCATGAAACTGGAGGTCTGCGTGCGCTCAGAGGCTGACAACCCTTACTGGGTGGCCAGCATCATCACCACATGTGGCCAGCTGCTGCTGCTTCGGTATGAGGGGTACCAGGATGACCGTCGTGCCGACTTCTGGTGTGATATTATGGCAGCAGATCTCCATCCTTTGGGCTGGAGTCGACAGCACAGCAAGACCATGAGGCCCCCTGAAGGTAAGTAGTATGTGCCATTCAATGTTCTAATGGTTTCATCAGCCAGATTCACTCCTTCTGATCAGTACATTAGTTGCCCTTCTGCAAATAATTGCCATAATTCAGTCTAGTCAACTTTCAAGTATCGTTTTCCAGCTCTACCCTCTTGTCCAAATTGACTTACCTCAGGCTACAAAGAGACAGAGATGGTGATGGCCGAATGTTAAACTCAAGGTTTCAGAAGGACTGTTCACAGATCAGTGGATGAAGTCACCGTGACTTCATCCGAATGTTTATTTGCAGCTGGTGAGGGTAACTGAACAAAGTAATTGCAGTCTTGTTTAACTGTGTTCTGACAGCCACTTGCACAGTCAGGTTCTCTCTAGAGCGGATTTATGTGTGCGATTTTTAAATTATGCTTGACTACGTGCAGGTGTGTTAAGGTACAATATGATAGAAGAGGCACAACTTCTCAGATTTGGATTATAGCCCAAAGTCTGATTCACTAATTAATCTAATTTGATTAATTACCGCTGCTCCTGGTTTTAAAAACTAATGGTTTGAGCCGTGGTGACAGTTGAGTTAGAAGGAAGGCAAGAAACGAGAAAGATGTGGGATCTTAAAGACCCCCCCCCCCCCCCCCCAGTTATTTGGTTAATAAACTAACACAGTATGTGAATCATCCACCTCAGGTGTCCGTGAGAAGCATCAAGACTGGGAGGCTCTGCTGGAAAAGGCTTTGGCTGAGGAGTGCAGCGCGCCTGCCAGCCTGCTGGAATTGGTAAGGCTGGGAGCGGAGCAGCTGTCCGTCTTAGAGCTTAGAAGACACTCACATCCAGGGCAGGGTGTTAGATATAATCTGTCTCTCAAGTCTCTGTCTGTGCATAGAACAATCACCTCTGTCAGTACTCATTTTATAATTTTAAAAGCTCATAATGCCACAATAAAATGGAGGTTGTCTCACTAAAGTCAGACTGCTAATTATCGTTTAAAGATGAAGAGCAAGTTCAGTGCATTCATCTGACATTAGAAAAACACCAAGATGACAGTTTAAAGCCTTAGGTGATCAGAACCTCTGCAGTTTACACACCCACAGGTCTATGGTGTTGTTTCAGGTTTTGTGTGTTTTCTATGTCTATTGCCTTTGTAGCCTTAATTTACATCTGGATACAGTTCTTTTGTTATTTAATGACAAGTCTGAAATAGCAAAAAGACAATCTCTCACTTACGATGTTCACTGGAAAAAGACTTTTGCCTGAACTAAAGATGATTTTATGTGTATTATGGAGTCTGGTATGTGCACCGCGTGTAAGTTAGTAAAATACAAGGCTCTGAACTTTTGTTTACCCCATACAGCCTGTGCTGCTGAAAGCAAATTGGCTGTTGGAGCAGCCTGTGAAATTCTTCATGGCCATTAGTTAGCTTTCAGCCACTGTGCTTCAGTTCTGCCACTTAGTCATGCTGCGCATACTCTCCAGTACAAATTCCTCTCCTTGCCGAGGCGTGTGTTCACGTGTGCTTGAGTAAGTGTATGCACTATCCGCCTCCCTCTTACCGACCCTCGTGCCCCCTCCAGCCTCAGCGTGGCAGAGACCCGGTGGAGCTTCTGTGCGCGGGCTGCTATGTGGAGCTCCAGGACCGTGCGGACCCGGGGTTGGCCTGGGCTGCTGAGGTGGAGGAGAATGTCGGGGGAAGGCTGAAGCTACGCCTGGTAGGCACCGAGAGCCTCCCAGACACACCCGCTACTCTCTGGCTCTTCTATCTCCACCCACGTCTCCACCCACCAGGCTGGGCCAAAGATCACAGCTGCACCCTTAGGCCTCCATCAGGTCAGTAGCACGGACATGGGTCAAAATTATATATTTATGGGAAAAACAAAGAGAGGGAAATTGATTTTTTTCGCTTTCTGCCAAAGGAGGAATGAGCGATAGTGAAGATGGAGGGAGACGTGGCAGAATTTAATAATTCACATCAATTGAAGCATGCATTATACACTACGACGTGTATGTTGTATGTACAATACTGACAAGATTCAAGAGACCAAAATTATAAATGTCATATTATCCCACCAGACCATGAAATTAGTTTTCCTTTCATAATTGGAAAATTCATTATTTTCAAGAAGACATGCTGTAAAAGTGCTACAATGGTGTTATTATCCAAAATGCAGAACTCACCAACGGTTGTAGTTCTGTTCAAACAGTGGATCTAACATCTGCCACCACTAAACCTAGTCTTTTTAGAAATCAGTGTTCCAGGTAAATCCTAAGGTAAGCTTTTCCATATGAACAGATGTATTTTAACCATTAACAAAAAATATGCAAGATATAAAGTGTTTTATAGTTAAAGAAAGCAAATAATCAAGGTTCAGGGTAATTCATTATTGATATCCTCGGGCCTTTTGTGTTTTCTTTTAATTATATCTTTCTTTTAATATACATGTGATGAAGATACAGACTGTTTTTCCTAAAACAGCAATGTCATTTTGGTTATACTAATAAAACTATTCACCTGCTGATGAAACAATACCTCCAGATCCAGTTTCATTGTACTTGTGCAATGACAACAGGGAGTCATTCAGTCAGGCTGTCAGGTTTTTGTCTTTTTTTTTTTTCTTTTTAAATCTTTATCTGTTTTTCTTCAGATCTGTTAGCACTGCGGACTGAAGAGGAGTGGGAAGAGGTGAAACAGAGGATCAGTGACTTACCTCAGGATGAAGCTCTGACTGCAGAGTTTTCAAAGGTACAGCCAGCAATGCTTTTAGTTATTCTCTCCAGCCTTAATGGCTCTCACAATTTGAGAAACATTCAATGAGCGCAGTTTGTTGACATCCAAACAACAAGAGAGATCTGGGCTTTTTGAAAATGACTCACAATACATGCACTTCTGTTGTGCTTCTCAGGATCAGCCTGCACTCTCTTCACATTGTTTCAAGGAAGGGATGAAATTAGAGGCTGTTGATCCTACTGCACCTATTTCCATCAAGCCTGCTACTGTCACCAAGGTAACAGACTTTCCTGTCAAATTGTTTTCTCATATACTGTAACATTTATCTCTCATTTAGTTGTTCAGATTTTCTGTCTTTGTTACCAAATGATTGCTCCATTGATTTCTTCTGCATGGCTGATCACAGATGAAACTAGCTATTCCAAAGATTTTTTTTTTCTACCACACACCTCAGGAAATCTTTTTTATTTTATTACAAGTTAGAGTGAGTCTTCGGCGTGACTCAAACAATAGCGATGATTAAAGCTTACAAGCGTCATTGGACAGTGTCTCGATGTTCTAAACTGATCCCCTGTATATTTCAGGTGTACAATGAGAAGTACTTCCAGGTGACAATGGATGACCTCTGTGGTATTGAGGACTCAGATGGTGCCGTGCGATCTTTTCTGTGTCACAGAGACAGTCCAGGGATCTTCCCTGCTCAGTGGAGTCTTAAAAATGGGCCTTTCACTCAGCCCCCCACCAGGTTTGTGCTTTTGTACATATCCTTTTATTACAACTTAATATTAGTTATTTAGTGATAACAGTGGACAGATTCTGCATGGTGCCTTTCATTTTCTGTCAATCTGCCCTCACCTGCCTGTCTTCTTTGTGTTTATTTTATCATGACCAGGATACCAGGGTCCAGACTTTGACTGGGCTGATTACCTGAAGCAGTGCGAGGCTGAGGCTGCTCCTCAGCATTGTTTCCCATCTGTGAGTCAACCTCTGTTTGGCCATCCATTATATAAAACCCACTATCAGATGCAAGTCACTGACCAGCAAAATAATAATGAAATCATAGTCCTTTGTTCATTAATGTTATGGTCCTGTCCTGTGATGGCTACAGTAAATATGGGGCTTATCATGAAGTGAGCTTGTCCGAATAAATTATTTTTAACCCTTAAACTATTAGAGTTGAATACTCTTCCCTATTTCATGATCAAATCAGACAGATTTTTTTTTTTTTTTTTTTGAGCTGCTTAAAATGTGCAGTACCAGTCCCCTGGCCACTCTGTGTATAGACAGCTTGACACTTGGTGTTGCAAGAGATCAGTGGTGCTGCTGCCTCTTTTGCCTCATGTTGGGAATCACAAAGTGATGCAGCTGTGCTCTCTGTGCATCGTTTCTCTACTGGATGAATCACTTGCTTCTATTCTAAATCTCTTATCTCTTACTTCCGATTATGTATATCTTACATTTTGCCATTCCAAACAGAAATATTTTCTCAGCAACATGTCTGTCATAAACAAAAATATGTACAAAACCGGACTGTATGGATGTGTCTGGCATTGGCAGTGAAAACATGTCAACAACATGGGGTTGCAAACAGCTGACCTGCTCTGACTTTTCTCAGACACTGATCACTGATCTGCGTTTCCAGAGACATCAAATTCAGACAACCATCCTCCAGTATGAAATAGACTTTTCTGTTCATCTTTCAGGAGCAGTGTGAGCACAGCTTCAAAGAGGCCATGAAACTAGAGGCCGTCAACCCACTGTCACCTGAGAACATTCACGTGGCAACGGTCACCAAGGTCAAAGGGCAGTACATTTGGCTCAGTCTAGAAGGTGAGATGTGGTAATGAAAGAATGTGTTTAGTTTAGCTGAAAACAATAAATAAAATTCAAAAAGTTTCAATTCTGTGAAGTACTACAGTACTTGTTAAATTAACATAGAAGAAATGATATGGTTGAGCTCATCCATTTTATTTTATTTTTTAAGCATAAAGACATACTGTTGTGAAAATAATCCTGCATTCTTGGAAAGAATAAAATTTGTGCAGACAGGTTTAATATTTATATGTATCATTATGTAATAATAATACAGTTATTTGAATTTTTTGGGGTGTTGAATTTCTTTGCGTGTTGAATTTTGAAAAACTGAATATTTTAAGACAACAATTTTTTTTAACACTGAATTTGTTTTAACAAAATATAATTCAGAGGCAAAAAAAATTCAGTGCTAGAAATCTGATGTTTTTTAAAATTCAAAGTCTGATTTTGATGCTGAAAAATTTCAATCTTAAAAATTCGTATTCAAACTCAGATGGCACAGAAATACTTCCATACAAATGGGTTTTCCACATGTACAAGTAGCCTAAGAATACCACCAAATTAGTTACAAGTGGTTAAAGGGCAACAAAGTCAGTGTTTTGGAGTGGCAATCACTAAACCCTGATCTCAATCCTATAGGACATTTGTGGGCAGAGGTGAAAACGTGTATTTGAGCAAGGCGACCTACAATCCTGACTCAGCTCCAGCAGTTCTGTCAGGAGGAATGTACTAAAATTCCAACAAACTATTATGAGAAACTGGTGGAAGGAAACCCCAAATGTTTCGCCCAAATCATACAGTTTAAAGGCAATGATACCAAGAACTAAGAAAATATATGCCAACTTCTGACTTAGAAGAAAACTTTCCTCTCTTGCATTTGACAAATAGAAATAATTTTGGTAATTCTAATTGACCTAACAAAAGGAAAAGTTTAGTCTGATTTTAATAGCAGACAGTCAGAAAAAAAGGTTATGCATCTTTTTAGACAATGTATGTAAACTCTGGTTTCAACTGTATGTGTGACTAGAAACTACTACTAAATTTACTGATTTAAAAAAAAAAGAGAAAAAAATACATCCTTAGTTATAGATTAAAAACAGCTGCCACTGTTTGCTTAGAGGGGTTGTCCACCAATCTGAAGGTCACTGATTCGATTCCCAGTCAATGATAAAATTAATTAAGAAACAAACAAACAAGCAAAAAAAAAAAACCCAAAAAAACAAACAGTTTAGCCACAATATGTGACTCACTAGTTGATGGACTACCATTATGAAGCCTCAAGCTTGTTAATTGGTTTTTCCCATTTTTTCATGTTGACTGTTCCTTCACCAAGCCTGAATACAGTCAATATGAAAAGCTTTAATAACCTCTTAGTTATTAACACTTTTGACGTTGGTAAACCTATTGATGAAAATCAGTAAATTCTAAGAAGTCCTGCGAACAAGAAGTAAAAAATTCAAACAGCTGGATAATGTCCTAGGCATAAGCAATAACCCATGGGTTTGTCTTTAAGCAGTATAAGTGGGTCAGTTATCTGTCCCCCATACAGTTGTTGTGACGGGGAAAATTGGCTACAAAAATCAGAACAGTTTTTGTTTAGTGCAGTAAACTTGTTGATTAGTGCTATAAAGTTAGGCAACATGGGTATGCTAGACGATTTACTGGCATCCAGAGTAGTTCGTCTTTTTAAAGTTTTATGTTATTATAAATTGAATTATGGCTCAGCATTCCTAAACAAAATAACATACCACAAAATTGAGGCTGAGGTCTAACAATGTCACTTCAACGTGTAATTCACAAATCTGTGCCGGTGTAAGAATTGAGTTAACAGTGTGTTTGTCACAGCTCGCTTCATTTTGGAAGTAATTATCTAATAGCTGTGTATGTTTTTACAGGTTTGAAGCAGCCAATGCCAGAGCTGATAGTTCATGTGGATTCCCTCGACATCTTCCCTGTCAGCTGGTGTGAGACAAACGGCTACCCGCTGGTCTACCCCATCAAGCCCTCAGGTACACACCATGAGTCATCGCAGTACATGCACATTATCTTTATTAAGCTGCCTTGATGTGAATTTTATTATAACTCTGAAAAACGAAATTAAATATTTATCCCATATTGACCTTGGGATAGGATGAAATATCGCAAATGCAACAAATGAGTCTGTCCGTGTCTTTCAGTTGAGAAAGAAAGAAAAATTGCTGTTGTGCAGCCAGAGAAACAGTGAGTATAAAAGGGAGGGTAGTTTATTGTCGGGGTTATTGCTTGATTCACAGCTATATTCACACCGTATTCACCTTGTATCTACAGCAGGACTCCATCCAAGTCGTCATCACCTGATGCTCTGAAACAGCAGATGGCAAACCATTCTGAGACAGGTGAGAACGTCTCAACCCTCATGATCTTAAACTGTAGGTGCTGTGTGTTGGTTGACTGTGTGGTGTGTGACTGTGTCATCTTTTGTATCTGATTTTGTGAACATGTGTAGGGCAGGGGAATGGGAAATACTGCTGTCCCAAGATCTACTTCAACCACCGTTGCTTCTCAGGCCCCTACCTTAACAAGGGACGCATCGCTGAGCTGCCTCAATTCATTGGCCCTGGAAACTGTGTCCTTGTTCTCAAGGAGGTGAGAAGGCTGTTCCACTGATATACTTGCAGAATAACATAGTCAAACATAAACATTTGCTGAGAGAGAACAGCCATAGATCAGTATAAATTGTTCAGTATAAATATATATGTTTTTACACTAACTTTAATTGAAAAAAAAATAGCAATGAAAGATGTAAGCTAACCAGTACACAATCAAAAATACAGATGCAGAACAATGCAAAACATACTGAAGACTTAATAATCCCACATGCAGATAACTCTTCAGTGTCACATTTCTGTCTCTTGTATCCAGGTATTGACTCTACTTATAAACTCAGCGTACAAGCCCAGCCGCGTGCTGAGGGAGCTGCAGCTGGATCAGGAGAGCCGTTGGCAAGGCCATGGAGAAACACTCAAAGCCAAGTAGGGAGAAACACCCTTTAATCCAAAGATTAAAATACTCCGTTCCTTCAAAATCCTGCTGAAAAAAAGTACATGGCCTATATGAGGACACATTCTAGAATAAAAAATGTTCTTGAAGCGGAAATGGAAATGCTATCTGTACTAAAGAATTGTGCTCAGGCTCTTGATACTTTGGTTAAGCAGTGATTCAGCTGACAGCTTTTGGGTAGCTTTTTTTTTAAGAGACCTTGCTGGTCATAGTACCTTTGTTGGATTACACATGAATTTAAAAAAGGTTTGGGGAAGAAACGTGAGACACACATTGCTTTTTGTTTATAAAGAACTTTTCCCTGCTCAGCATTTCTTTTCTTCAAATGTCAGATACAAAGGAAAGAGTTACCGGGCCACAGTGGAGATTGTTCGCACCGCAGACAGAGTGGCAGATTTCTGCAGGAAAACTTGCATTAAATTGGAATGCTGCCCAAACCTGTTTGGACCTCGCATGGTTCTGGAGCACTGTTCAGAGAACTGTTCTGTCCTCACCAAGACCAAATACAGTAAGTAGTTTTGCTGAACTATAGACAAACAAAATTATCTGGACTGATGGCTCTCTTACTGAAAGTGTAAAAAAAACATTATGTCCAATATTAATTTACTTAATGCATTTACTTTTTTTTTCTCACTTGTGTGGGTTGACTACAAACGTTGTGTGATGCTGGGTGATGAGCTTTAAAATGACTAATCTTAATAACCTTTGCTGAGCATTGAATAAGCAGCTGTGATTTACATAAAATGTGTCAGAACATCCTCGTATTTTATACACAACAGTTATGTGCCGGTAACAACTCATATTTGTTGATATGCTTTTTGCAATCTTCGCCACATCTCTGGTTTAAATTAACAGGTTTCATTCAGTTTAATAGCAGCAGATGAATAATCATAGTTTCTCATTTATTTTTCAATTCACTCAGACCCACTTTAACCAGACATATCAATAATTTTCTTGGAGATTGTCTAGGATTGTAACTGATAAAATGAATGTAATTAATTTCCATTTTTAACAGTGTCGTGTTAAAGTCACTAAGCAATGTCAGATACAAGGTTTCACATTTGGTATGTTGTCTCTTAACCAGCTTATTACTATGGAAAAAAGAAAAGTAAACGTGTTGGTCGTCCACCTGGGGGCCACACCAATCTAGAGAGTGGTGTAAAGAGGAGAGGTCGAAGGAGGAAGAGGAGGAAGCAGCTCTTTGTCCACAAGAAGAGACGCTCCTCAGCCTCAGTTGACAACACACCTGCTGGGTCTCCACAGGTACCAGATGAATGTATTTTCGTCATTAAGTATTATATTTAGACATAGCTGAGTATGTATAAAGGAATTGTTCTTATCATTGGCTCACAGGGCAGTGGAGAAGAAGAAGATTTAGATGAAGATGACTCCCTGAGTGATGATTCTGGCTCTGAGATACAAGATGATCTCCAGGATGATTCTGAGCAGTCTGTTGGAAAGTCTCAGCCCACCACACCTTCCCCCTCCCCACCAGCAACACCCAGACACTCACGCAGACGCCGGAAAGCCCCGCTCACCTTCATTTTCTGATGACGAGAACCACCCCCCTTCACCTAAGGTAATGAAAATTCAAATGAAAAGACAGACAGCTTGAGCATGTGTAATGTATGTGTAATGTTTACAATGCTTCAGTGATTAGTAAGTTAAAAAAAAAAGAGAAAATATTTTATTGGCAACTTCCCTCCTTTGTCAACCTAATCGCCTTATGACATTTTTAATGGGTTTCCTGTCACACTTAATTGTATTATTGTGTTATCATTTTCCTACTACTGTTTCACAGGGATTTTTGCATATTTAAAAAGCTCCTGAAATAATCAACAAGACTCAAACAGTATTTCATTTGTGAAATGTTTAAATCTGATATGATTTCTGTTGTTAGTGAAGTGTAAGATATGAATCTGTGTCTAACTCACCATATTTGTTTGTCTAAAGGCGTTAAAGGCTGAGCCTCCTCAGAAGTTGTGTTTAGACACCAGCCCACTTGAGTGGAGCGTTTCTGATGTGGTTCGCTTCATCAGGACAACTGACTGCGCACCTCTCGCAAAGATATTCTTGGATCAGGTAAGAAATGGTCACTGGGAGCGAGTCATAGAGAGCTCGCTAAGTTTACTGTACAGGCAATTTCCACTTAACCACATTCACTGGAAAATAAAGGTAACTCTGATAAGTAATGTCAAGTTGTATAAGTGTTTATATATCCATCTGACACAAACTTGTGTGTCTGTAGGAGATTGACGGACAGGCACTGCTGCTGCTGAACCTCCCAACCGTTCAAGAGTGCATGGACCTGAAACTGGGACCAGCCATAAAGCTGTGCCACCACATCGAGAGGGTCAAACTGGCATTTTATCAGCAGTTTGCTACGTAGTATATGGGGAAGAAAAGAAGGGGAGAAAAACAAAACACTGGACATGGCTGCATCCTATTTGGCATATTAATCCTGTGAAAATGGTGAAGATGTACTGTCCTATTTTTACTTTTCTTTTAAAAAAAAACAAAACACTGGACATCCTTTAGAATCCTGCCTGTATCACATCTGCTCAGACAAGCTCGGACCTCAGATAGATGTAGCCACGTTGCATCATCCCTGGAGAATAATGAATTATGAAGAAGAGGGTCAAAAACATTTCATGTACCCTTTGGGGAAAGGCACAGGCGAAGACTGGAGTGAAGGAATTGAAGCCACTTTGATGGCACAAATGTTTTTTGTCTTTTGTTTTTTTCCATTGAGTCTAGCATACTCTCAAGTACAACTAAACTTGGAAACATTACTTGCTTTCAAGTTGAAATTGGCAGGTTTCTGGCCATGTTTTAATTGAAGTTTTCTTCAACTTAACCCTGTACCTTCTGAGTGCCTCAGTCATCTCTAATTTTTTTTTCATTGAGTTAGAGTTTATGAGCATCACAATGAACAGATCAAAAGTTGTAGCAGCTGTTGAAATGTTCATTCACAATTCCCAGCCTGCCTTACTGAAAAAGTGTTCAATATTTTTGGTACATGTGACAGGCCTCTTAGATTTAAGCACTTGACACTACTGTGTTTAATTTTTTTTTTTTTTTTTGAACCAAAAAACTGTGTTTGAATGGAGAAACTCCAAGCTGTACCCCAGAATAACAACATATTGGACGTGGGTCATTTGGTCTCTTGTTTCAAGAGGGTTGCTTATATTTTTAGATCTTTTTTGGTTAATTCAGTTAAAGAAAGAGTGGTAGGCTTTTCCTTAGAAATCAAACTGTCAATTGCATAAAATCAGTGCTGATTTCAGAGATGGTATTAAAGGAAATGCATATATTTTATGATATTAAAAGATAGTTTGACACAATCTGGGTAATGCATTAGAGTGTGAATGTTCAACATATCCAGACTGTTTGAAAATGCAAATTTGGAAAAACTATGAAATTACAATATGCTTAATGTAAAGAGCTTTGATCTCAAGACACTAAATTGTTAATGTTATCTTGAGTATGTAAGAGCTGTTTACAGGGAGGATTCTTTAATGCAAGCACAAGCAAAACCACGCACTGTATGGTGGTATACCAGTGCATGTCTGTAGATAGTGTACATAATCTAATATCTTCTAGTGCAACAGGGTTATTTGAAAGCAAGATATATTAATTGTCTGCATAAGCAATGTGTAAATGTCCAAACTATACAATATATTTGCACAAAACAGGCCTAATCTGTTATCATATGCGGAAAATAATTTGAGTCCTGTTATGTCAACCTTTTTACATGCAATTTGGAGTTTTAAAGTAAGACAATGTTCTTAATGTGTTTTTTGGGGGGTTATTGTTTCATGTAGTGTGACTGTACATCATTTTGTGACAGAAACCTCGGTTGATTCTTCCTCAGTTGCTTGTAGTTTCCTTTGTTCTGGAAAAAAAATGAAAACTAGTAATAATTTGCTGCTTAAAAATTCTTTCAACTGCTACTTAAACCACTGCAATAAAAAAAAAGATAAATAAATACATGAACCAACTTGTCTGTTCTACATTTCCCAGCATGCAGTTTGTGACTACGACAGGGTCACGTGACTGAACGCCTGTCAACATGAGTGGGCACTGCTCGGCTGGGAAGCAGCTGGATGTACGCAAGCCGAGACCTGCATTTTATATCGACAAATACACCAATTTCTTGTAAAGACTTAATATTTAATGCAACGATGGACTGGTGCATGTACCGTTTACGACGTAAGATGAAAATTAAACTTTGCTAACCGAGCTTTAGCTTAAGTCAACTGAGTAGTTCTCATAAAAGCTAGCGACGTGAGTAATAGCATCTTAATAGTCGCCTTTGACGCTTGTGGTGGAAAAGAAATAACTTATTACTAGTTGAGCTGCGCTGTAAAACATTCAAGATGAGTTCTAAACTCAGTTCTGTCTCTTCAGTTTCACGACACGCGTTTAGACGTTGTTTTTCTCACTAATGTTAGCCACCAGACTCCAGGTATATGAAACATTTTCTCAGCTGCACGGACCTTCCGATCCAGCTCTTAATTCTTAATGTTGCAGCTCGGGATTTAAATCGTGAAGACGAGAACTTCTCCTCCAAACAGCTTTACTTTTACTAATGACGAAGCAGCCGTGGTCACAAGGATGCTTTAAGAAGAAGGAGAATGAGCGCAAGCATTCAAGTGAGAGGATGCCACCATCTTTCACCGAAGACTGTCCTGCTTGAAATATCGATTAGCTGACCATTAGTTACAGTTTGAGAATCGGTTCTCTGTGAGAGAAGTCATCGCTCTTGGTTCCTTTAGTCGCGTTTCCCGGCTCCTGTGTCCCATGGCTGCTCTAAGTGGTGGCAGCATGCACTCAGAAGTGGCTCTGGCAGGTCCGGGAGGAGCAAGTTTACCTGCAGTGTCTGCTGCAAACACGTCGGTGCCCTCCAGCCCAACGCCAGGTACCAGTAACCGGGGCTGCCAGAATGGCGCCTTAATGGACTCCTTTGGGATCTTCCTGCAAGGTCTTCTAGCTGTGATGGCTTTCAGCATACTGATGTGTAAGTATGGTCAGTTTTTAGATATCTGGGTTGCTTCCATATAAGATTGGCCAAATCTTTTATGCCAATACCAACTGCCTTTTTTTTCTTTTTGCTGTTGACTCTTGTTTGTTGTTGGACTGGATGATTGAAGTCTGAATAAACAAGACATATTTGCACGTTAACCGTTCAGATTTATGAATTTAACAAACAGGGCCCTGAGTAGCATGTGGAAAAACTTTACACAGCCACAACAGCCTGGCACTTCTTCCTCATCCTGGTCACATCCCATTCATCAAACAGCATTTGTTGCATGTCAGCTAACCTAGTTGTGTTGGTCACTCTGGTACCGGCAGCTTGCCTAAGCCGATCCCAACGGTGTTTAATAGGGTTCATGTCAGGACCTCTGACTGGTTTAGTCCCCCACAGGACCAAACCATCTCTGTGGGGGTGAGCGTTGTCATCTTTGACGACAGAGTTTAGAGATATGTAGAGAATGTACCAAAAGATGTTATTCTATCAGTTTAGTGATCACCAAAGTGCTCTCCACATCTACACCACACATTGATCCGATCTGTCTGGACTTCAGTGATGAGTCCAGACCGATTGGATCAGAGTGTGGTGACGTGTGGTGTTTGGGGCCATTGTCCATTTTGAAAACCTTTACACACCCAAGGTAGAGCTGTTTGGCTGATGTCTTGAGATGTTGCTTGAATATACAGTATGTACATAATCTGCTTTCCTCATGATGTCATCTATTTTGTTAAATGTGCAGCAAAGCAGTCCCGCAACATGGTGCTGCCACCCCCATACTTCATACTGACAGCTTTCCCAGTTTTCCTCCAAACACAACAATGACCAAATCGTTACATTTTAGTCTCTTCAGACCACAGGACTCGCCTCCGTACATTTTTCTCCCCATGTGCAGCTGAAACTCGTCTGTCTTTATTATGGTGGTTTTTGTCCTCCCAGTTTGAGCTTGCAGCTTTGCAAAGTCTTTTGTTGTTGTTCTGTTGTTCATTTGCATACTTCAAGCATATTTTTTTAAACTGAACATTCATATAAACAGAAGCTGTTTGCTGGCTGTGTGCTCTCATGCTGTTTATACATGTAAGAATTGTTGCTTGAACAGATTATCGGATCCTCAGTCATCTGGAATTTTTACCCAAAGATAAACCAGATTTGCGAAGGTCCACAATTCCCTCCCACATGTCTTTTTTTTGTTTGTTTGTTTTTTCAACAGTGGTATGCAATGAAGCGTTTGTGTTCAAAGGTGCGCCTCGAAACACAACCACAAACATGCTACCAATTAACTCAGATGATGTCCATGAAACCATGATTGAGGAGTTCTCCAAGCTCTTTAAGGACACAGTCAAATTAGTGCATGTAAACATCTGGCACTAAAGAAAGTTATAAATAAAATTCTCTAAAACATTCTTTTTCTAATTATTCTGACATTTCCCGAAAGCTCTTCTCAGTTTTACTTTCAAACATAAATAAATAATGTTTGGGTCCTTTTTCTAAATTGGATGCAAACTTCTAGCTTTGCAGCTGTACTTCACAATAAAAGATAATATAATTTGTATTTTTTAAGAGTCTTTTGATGTAGTTGGCATTTCTTTTCAGAAACACACTGTTCCCTTTTTTAAAAATTGTCAGCTTAGTTAATCTTCCTTTGTTTGCACAGACCACAGATGTTATTTGATTTGTTTTTTTTTCCCAATGTACTTAATGTGACTTTTTTGTTGTTAGTAACGATGGATAAATGGTTTAGCATTGGCATAGAAAAACTAAACAAAATCACTGAAAGTTGCACCAGCAGCTGTTGTGACCTGTTCAGAGAAGTCTTAAAGTTTCGTGTGTCCCAGCAGCCTTCAGCTCATAAGGAATGTTCAGTATTTTTTTGGCGCAAGGGATCTCTCTGAGAAAAACTAGTAGATTGAGGGTTACGCTTACACTGACTTCACACCCAGCTGCATACAGGGTGTGTTCAGTCTGTGGTCACATGTGCTCAGAGCAGACACTGAGGTCATGGCTCATAGTATTATTTGCCCACATGAAAAAACAGTAAGCACTCAGTTGATGTTTGGGCAGCACTGTGGCATTTTCTACAAGTTTACAAAGGTGCGATTGTTTGATATCCAGCTGAAGTCTCAGAGCTTTTTAATAGTTTTCAGAGGTCTTTGTCACCCGAGTTAAAATAAAGGCGTGATGGAAGTGTCACAGTAAACAAGTGGCTATTGTAAAGGAAGGAGGGGCTTAATTTCTGTGGGACATTTCATTGCTGTTGGTTGAGTGCTTTCTTGCATAAAACTCTTTTTACTTTTATACTGAAATCGATTGAACTGGTAACTAATAAATAGGAGCTATTTATACCCCAGGATTGCAGTTTTATTAATATATACAGTAGATGTAGCATATATTTATGCACTAGTTAGGATATATACTGTTTACCACCAGATCAATTTAATTTTAGACTAACATGGCAATCTTTTTTAATTAAATGCTATTTTATTTTGCTCAGTCATTGTACAGTTTTCAACACCCTATGCTGAGAAACTAATGTGATCCACTGCCTCTTCTTTTTTTTCATCTTGAAAGACACAATTTCTTCATTTAAAGAAAAAACAAAAATTAGATTAAAAAAAATATAACTAAGAAAATAACTTTCATAGCTGTTGTATGTGGTATTGGATGAGGTCATAGTTTTGATTTGGGCTAGTTTTCTGTGATCCAACAGCACATTGTTCTTGCTGTTGCAGAACACATACGTTCTGAATAAGGGTTGTAACCTGGTTAAATGCAAATAGAGGAGATTCCCTTCGATTAATTAATTTGATAAATCCCACTGTCTGTGGCACTCTTTTCTCTTTAGTAAAACGCTTCAGGGAGCCCAAACATGAGAGGAGACCCTGGAGGATCTGGTAAGTCAGCAAAACTGACTGAAATAAATTTCTGTGCAAAAGCACCACTTTGTCCTTGCTAAAGTACCTTGGAAGCAACCGTGACTGTTGGTCCCTTCAGGTTCCTGGACACCTCCAAACAGGCAATTGGAATGCTGTTCATTCACTTTGCTAACGTGTACTTGTCAGACCTCACAGAAGAGGATCCCTGCTCACTGTGAGTATTCGACTGGTCACTTCAGAGTGTCCTTATTTTGCATGTTATGAACAACATCACAGAGTAACTGTTGAAATGAAAAGGCGTTAGTCTCCAAGCTCTACACTTCAGTCTTGTTCATGTTTTATTTTTCCTAGATACCTCATTAACTTCTTGTTAGATGCCTCTTTGGGCATGTTGGTGATCTATGCAGGGGTAAGAGCTGTCAGCGCTATTGTAGAGTGGAGGCAATGGGACTCGCTGCGTTTCGGAGAATATGGTGAGGCAACAAATTGCTAAAATACTTGCCATGTCCAGTAGAGGGCAGTAGTGCCTTCAGTTCTGCAGTGTTTTGGTGCTTATTGATTTCTTTCTTTTATTCCTTAAATAGTTTACTTATTGGTAAAGCAGTGAAATCTGATTACAATTTGTACAGCATAGTTTGTTGCATAACTATTTTTTGTGTTTTGTTTTTTTTTTCTTTTACTAATTTTACCCCATTATGTGTCTCATCTTGTATGTGTAGGAGAGCCAATACAGTGCAGAGCATGGTTGGGCCAGTGTATTCTCTACATCCTCATCATGATGTTTGAGAAAATTCTGATTATGTTGGTCCTCCTCATCCCCCAGTGGAAGAAGGTAAGAAGGTTTGAAAAGGTTATCCTGTGAAATTAGTGCTCATCACTGTAGTCATTTTCAAATTGAAGACCAATACTAGCGTATCAAACACATTCTCTAGAGTTATTATTTAACTCTTGTTTGCCCATCAGATGGAGAAGTGTTATAGGGTAAAAATAGCCTTGTTTTTCCCTAAAACAACGTCAGAGAATATAAATGTGGGATAAACATTACTGTGTATGTAGACTGCTTCTCCCTCACATTTGTTCTCTGTCATGTCTTATCTGTTTTCATTAGAAAACATTTTGTAGTTTTTGTGTTATCATGTTGAAGAGTATTCTGGCAGTTCTTGTTAACAAAGAAAAGTGCCAGGGATGTTTCTTTAAGTACTGTTGAGCGTACTCATTGATTAAAAGGCCATCCGCTAGGGTCCTGAGAAACTGAAAAGGTGTTGTTCCCTGACCGGGAATCGAACCCGGGCCGCGGCGGTGAGAGCGCCGAATCCTAACCACTAGACCACCAGGGAATGTTGTTGGAGTGCTGAGGACACCTGTCAGGACGGATCTTTGCGACAGGTCACGGGAGACTAAAGCCATCCACAGCTGGCATCAGGCCAACGTCGGGTACACAGCTTGTAGAAACACGACTAGAAGAATGCTACAAGGAACTCTTGGTATTCCTGGTATTTATCTAGAATCCCTGTAGCATTTTCCAATAGCACTTGTTGCTTTCTTACGATGGTATGTCAAATCAGGGTTCCTGCAAGAATTGTTAATAGATGGGTTTGCATTTATCCAAACTCCTCAGCTAAGATAAAATGGTTCTTATAGTCATTGTCAAGACCATTAAACTGCTACACCTGCATTCATTAAATCCTATATAAAATGGTCTCTTGATCAGCAGTCAAAGTCAGGCTGCAGCGGTGAGACTGATCAATCCACACAATGCATTTTACTTTGCAGTGATCCCGTTTAAACCAAAAGTGAAACTCATTATTAAGCATAAATCCAGTCATGTGCAACTCTTATATTGAGTGAAAGTAATGCAACTAATGGGGTTTGTGTGGATGATGGCATCATGGAATCATCTGACAGACAGAAGCATAATTGATAATCCTGTCATGTTTCTCACCGGCTTGCCATAAAGCACAGAGCTTGTCTGAGTTTTTGCTCCCGATACCACCTCTCAAGCCAGTGCAGAGACCTTACTCTTCTTTGTTTCCCACAGCGAGGTTGAGTAAAGGTGCTACAGTGATGGAAGAAACTGGTCGGTTTGAGTGAGGCGTCTGCTATATCAGGAATTGATCGCATTTGGCAACCCTACAAGTGGCCGTGGACAACAAATTCTGTTAAATAGGACTTACTGTATATTTTAGTATTTTTGACCAGTAAAATGGATCAGGCGCAGTTTATACGAGATGCTCTGGTTTATAAACTTTTAGTATTGAAACTTATTTCAGGGCAGTGCTTGGAGTTTGCATTAAATGTGTGTTCTTTGATATGTTAATTTTTTCCGTTGAGATTCTACTTGTATTGATGTTTTGCAGGACTTTTTCACACCTAAAAGTCAAGTCCATGACATAAACTATTGGATTTCTTACTGTAATCAGGTTAATTTGTGCTTGTAAACCTGTCATCAATCCCTTTGCGCTGCTACTCTGATGTCCAGCAAAGACATAAAGTGGTGTCCTGGCTGGGAATCAAACCCAGATGTAGCAGTCAGAATATTCAGCTGTTGCCAAAGGAAAAATCAGGGAAAGCATGATGTCTGGCATTTTACCTTTGAAATCTGGACTTTTGGTAAAGGACTGTGGTCAAAGTGCCAAAACCTGCCTCTAGTGGTGTTAGTAGGTAACATGTCACTATAAGAGATTATACAACAAATTACTCCAAGTTCATTACTATTTTCCATGAACAAGTTGCTTGTCCGTCACCTGACAAAACAAAGACTGGTATGAACTTGATACTTTAAATTGAATACTTTGAATACAATTCAATAATACTTTATTTATCCCAGACAGGAAAATAATAGTAGCAGTAACTGTCGTTATTAGAGTACCTTGAAAGAGTTGTTGTAGATGGTTATAGCTTTGGGCAGGGAGGATCTCCTGTAGCTAACTCACTTTCTTTTTTTCTTTTTTTCCCCACATTTGACTCTGTTAGTATTCTGGCAGATCTTGTTAACAAAGAAAAGTGCCAGGGATGTTTCTTTAAGTACTGTTGAGCGTACTCATTGATTAAAAGGCCATCCGCTAGGGTCCTGAGAAACTGAAAAGGTGTTTTCCCTGACCGGGAATCGAACCCGGGCCGCGGCGGTGAGAGCGCCGAATCCTAACCACTAGACCACCAGGGAATGCTGTTGGTGCTGAGGACACCTGTCAGTTCGGATCTCTGCGACAGGTCACGGGGGACTAAGCACACAATCACTCTGCTTAGTACAGCTTAGGCTCTGTTTTATTATAATGATTTAAACACAGTAACTAGATGCAACATTATGTCTATGCTTATATGTTTGTTGTGTGTTTGTCTGTGTCGCAGCTGGCTCTCCTCAACCCCATAAAGAATCCTGACCTGGAACTGGCCATTGTCATGCTCATCGTTCCATTCTTCGTCAATGTAAGTCTGCTGTTACTATGTTGTTTCCTGGACTCTGGATCCTACAAAACCATAGAACACACATTTAATGACATTTTACAACATCACTGTTTTCTTCATACCATAGTCATTGTCCTGTGTGTGTGTATGAATTTCTAGAAGTCTTCCCAGTTTCAATTATATGAAAATCACTTCAATCAATTTCCTGAGGAAATACCCTGGGGATTTTTGTGTTTGGTTTAGGCCCTCATGTTCTGGGTGGTAGATAATTTCCTCATGAAGAAGCACAGGACAAAAGCAAAGCTTGAGGAGAGAGAAGAGGACTCCCGCGGCAATGGCAAGGTTCGATACAGAAGAGCTCTCTCCCATGATGACTCTGAGTCAGAGGTAAGTTTTGCTGGAAATTTGACCTTTTAGGAGTCAGTTAAAGTCCCCATGACATGACTAGATGAGTGCTGTTCAGGATATTTTAAGTGTTTCCTGTGAAACAGAAGCTGAGGAGCAGTCTCCCTCTCTGCTGTGATTGACGAGGTCTAGTGGCCTATTCACGCACCACCCGACATTCTGTATTAGCTATGTTGTATTTCCAAGTTTTAACCGAGCATGTTATTTCATATGATCGATTGAGACGTGGAGGGTAGTTTTCCTGCGCCCTCAGCCTGGTTAAGTTTGCCTGTTGTTTGCATTTATTTGCTCAGAAGCAACTTGAGCTTACCCAGCTTTCTCGGAGTCTCTAGCTAGGGTGCTGGAAAGTACATTGTCTGCATAGAGACCCATCCAGCGGGTACAAAAAGAAGGTGATACAATGCCTACAAGTATTACAAAAAGATGGAGCGGTTGACCGGCCTCAGTACCTCAAACTCTACCCACAAGACACCATTCCATGTCTATATGGACTCCCCAAGATCCATAAAGAAGGGGTCCCACTCAGACCCATCGTCAGTAACATAAACTCGGTAACATACAATATTGCAAAGCATGTAGCTAACATTTTAGCTCCTCTGGTGGGTAACACACCACGCGAACTCCTCAGGTCCAGTTTCTGCTGTTTACACACGTGGACAAAATTGTTGGTACCCCTCAGTTAATGAAAGAAAAACCCACAATGGTCACTGAAATCACTTGAAACTTGGAGAAGTAATAATAAATAAAAATGTATTGAAAATTAAACAATCAAAATCAGCCATCACTTTTGAATTGTTGATTAACATAATTATTTAAAAAAACAAACTAATGAAACAGGCCTGGACAAAAATGATGGTACCTCTATAAAAGATTGAAAACTATTTGACCAGAGTGACATGATTAACTCAGGTGTGTCCTTTAATTGACATCACAGGTGTTTCCAAACTCATAATCAGTCAGTCTGCCTATTTAAAGGCAGACAAGTAGTCACTTTGCTGTTTTGGTGAAAAGGTGTGTACCACACTGAACATGGACAACAGAAAGCAAAGGAGAGAATTGTCCCAGGACATCCGAAAAAAAATTATAGACAAACATCTTAAAGGTAAAGGCTATAAGACCATCTCTAAACAGCTTGAAGTTCCTGTGACAACAGTGGCTCATATTATTCAGAAGTTCAAGACCTGCGGGACGGTAGCCAATCTCCCTGGACGTGGCCGCAAGAGGAAAATTGATGACAAATTGAAGAGACGGATCGTTCGAATTGTATCCAAAGAGCCCAGAACAACCTCCAAAGAAATTAAAGGTGAACTCCAAGGCCAAGGTACATCAGTGTCAGATCGCACCATTCGTCGTTGTTTGAGCCAAAGTGGACTTCATGGGAGACGGACACCACTGCTGAAAAAAAATCATAAAAAAGCGAGACTGGAATTTGCAAAAATGCATGTTGACAAGCCACAAAGCTTCTGGGAGAATGTCCTTTGGACAGAGGAGACCAAACTGGAGCTTTTTGGTAAGGCACATCAACTCTATGTTCATAGACTCAAAAACCAAGCATACAAAGAAAAGAACACTGTCCCTACGGTGAAACATGGAGGAGGCTCAGTAATGTTTTGGGGCTGCTTTGCTGCATCTGGCACAGGGTGTCTTGAATGTGTGCAAGGTAAAATGAAATCTGAAGACTATCAAGGCATTCTGGAGAGAAATGTGCTGCCTAGTGTCAGAAAGCTTGGTCTCAGTCGCAGGTCATGGGTCTTCCAACAGGACAACGATCCAAAACACACAGCCAAAAACACCCAAGAATGGCTGAGAGAAAAGCGTTGGACTATTCTAAAGTGGCCTTCCATGAGCCCAGATCTGAATCCCATTGAACATCTGTGGAAGGAGCTGAAACATGCCATTTGGAGAAGACACCCATCAAACCTGAGACAACTGGAGCAGTTTGCTCATGAGGAGTGGGCCAAAATACCTGTTGACAGCTGCAGAACGCTCATTGACAAATACAGAAATCGTTTAATTGCAGTGATTGCCTCAAAAGGTTGTGCAAAAAATATTAAGTTATGGGTACTAGGGCTGGGCGATAAATCGATTTAATCGATTAATTCAAATTTGTACTTAATTTCGATTTGTTTTAATGAAAATCGATTTTCTCATTAACATCTGCCACCAGCGCCTGCCTGCTGGGTTCCCGTAGGTCAGAGAGCGCGGAGTGCGCGCCCCCCTCGCGCGCCCCCCTCCCCACCCGCGCTAGGTACACAAACAAGCAAGCAGTGCTGATCTTACACCGAAGAAAAGAAACGTATCCTCGGTTTTTTGGAATTGGTTCGGGTTCGTGGCGTCAGACACAGAACAAACAGCACCTCCCTGCAAAGTCTGTTTAAAGGCTGTTGCTACCAAAGGTAGCAGTACTAGTTGCTGCCGAGTTGGAGAGGTGTTGCTCCCTACGAAAAGAACGACCGCGGCAGCCCAAGCACCGCCACCAAAAACAACCTACCGTCTTGGAAACGTTGACAAACTGCATCCCGTATGATGAGAAAGGAGACCGGTGGAAAGCTGTCACGGATGCAGTCGTGATGTATATTGCAAGAGATATGGTGCCCATATACACCGTGGAAAAGCCGGGGTTTATTCACCTGCTCAAAGTTTTGAATCCCAGGTACGTGCTATCACGCCGCAAATATTTTTCTGACGTTGCCTTGCCTCGTAAATTACAATGGAAGCCTAAAATTAAATTTTTAATTTTATTTGATGCAGATGTTTAAGTTAAGTTAACATGATTCAGGGAATCAAAATAGTGCCCAAATACTTTTTGTTTACCACACAAGCACCTCCTTATTATGCAAAACATGTTCAGGTAACTGAGAGTTTTGTTTGCACTTTATTTGTCAACCTCAAAAAAGGGTCTTATAATACTATGTTTAACTTATTTTTTGTGTCATTTCGAAACTAGATTACTGAAAAGTTACATTGTCACTGTTCACAATGGCAGGCAGGGCTTGCCATCTCTTTTTTTTGTGCCTTGTTTATGTAACTGAAACCCCAGAAGGGAAAATTTAAACAAAATAAAACTGAAACTTGTTTTGAACAATTTCTTTGTCATCTACAAATTGATTTTAGGTAGGGGGTGAAAAAAAATCGATTTTAAATCGTGAATCGGGATTTTTTCTGAAAAAATCGGAGATTTTTTTTTAGGCCATATCGCCCAGCCCTAGAAGAACAGTGTAATTTTTGATTAATTTTTGATTGGAGAGGACAAAACATATAGAGAAGTGTAGTGATGATAGACTCCTCAGCTCAAATGATCTCAAATGCTTTAAAATTGCAACCAAAACCAGAAAGACATGGAAGAAAATGGGAAAACTACCATTTGAATGGAAGGAGCGAGTCGCCATCTTTCTTAAATATATAATCTTCGCCGTTCTGGCTTCAAGTCACGTGATTTGTGAAACGCCTGTGTCAATCATTCGAATCGGCCAATGTTCTTATAGTTACATATTACATTAAAAACTTTTACTGTTAAGAATTTTCAGAACGGTTTCATGCATCGTTTGTGAACTCCATAGTTCATCCTTGCATCAATTGTGTTGTCCTGCTGAAGGGCCGTGTATACTCTCGCGTCAATGTGTCGCCGTCAGCTTGTCGCAGAGACACTTTTGAGTTATACTCGCGTGGTCTCCGCTATGTTATTCCAAGCCACAACGCAAGAGGGACGATCAGTTTGAAAAAGTCCACCACTCCTGCCGTACTTTTTGGGGGCTTAATTCATCATGCTTCTTAAGGGCTGTGTATACTCTCGCAGCAATGTGTCGCAGTTATCTTGTCGCCGGTATGCCGCAGTTATTTTGGATTTATGCCCAAACGCGGTCTCCACTATGTTCAAGCCACAACGCGAGAGCGACAATCACGAACGAGCCAAACTTACTAAACGTATCTCTTGAGTTTTTCCACTTCCTCACCATCTCGGCCGTATCCAGACCCACATCCCACATCGCAGTCTCCCTCCATGAATTACTAGAATATGTGCTGTCTTTGTAGTGTGGAGAACCAGAATCGTACAGATGTGGGTACTTCCTCATTTCTTCAATGATGCGCTCTTTTCTATGCGGATGTAGAATTGACCAATCAGAGGCCTCCTTTCGCTCCTCTCTCTCCTCCCTCTCTCTGCGTAGTGTCTGCGTCGAGTTTCTTTTTGTGGAGAGGTGCACGGGAGTCTGTGTAGGGTGGGGGGGCACCTCTGCGTTGTCTGCATAGGTGACGCAGACGACCTGACGTACGAGTATAATTCAGGCAGAAATGTGGTGCAGTTTTTGGTCTCCCCTTTTGCAACATACAAAGGAGTTCACGTGGGCCAGTGGCGCAATGGATAACGCGTCTGACTACGGATCAGAAGATTCTAGGTTCGACTCCTGGCTGGCTCGATCTTTTTTTCTTCAGTGTTTCGATTTTGATTTGAAGAACTGGTGGTGAGAAAGCACAGTGTCTGGTAACATAGTTAGACAATAAGCAATTATACTGAGGTGTGGGGGGTGGGGTGTGTGGCTGTAGATGTTATTTATGTGGGCCAGTGGCGCAATGGATAACGCGTCTGACTACGGATCAGAAGATTCTAGGTTCGACTCCTGGCTGGCTCGTGCAGTTTTTTCCCTTCATCTTCATAGGGTTGATATCCAACATTGTTTCACGCTACTGATGGCAGCATATCTGGTAAACTGCTGACATGTCAAAGCAGGCGTGATGATTTATAGATTGGAATCATCGGACATGAGGAAGATACACAGCCATAAAGAAGCTGTGTATCTCATTGTGTATCTCTCATAGCCTCATTGTAACTTGTTGTTTTTATTTAATTTTCTTTTTAATTTTCATTTTAGCTACTTTTTCTGTGTGTTTTTTTTATTGTTTCTTTAATTAATTCAAAACTCCTTTTAAATGAAAGCAGTAACTGACACGGTTTTACTTTAAATTTAGTTTAGAAGTAGTAAACGAAATGTAAAAAGAAAAGGTTAATGAAAGGTTCAGAGTATGATCCCAGAGAAGGATGGGGGAGGGTCTTGGGTTTCTCACACAAATGTGATTGTCTCTGTGGCACAGGCATACCTTGTGGGCCAGTGGCGCAATGGATAACGCGTCTGACTACGGATCAGAAGATTCTAGGTTCGACTCCTGGCTGGCTCGGAGTATTTTTCCTTATTGAATTCCTTCATTAGGTCCAATATTGTCTTTTACCCTAGCCCTTGTGATACGTCATCAGTTCCTGTTCCAATTCAAAGTCTCACATCGCACATTTTCATCGACAATGCATCCAGTGGAGCCTTTTGTAGACTTGACATGGCAAAGTATGTTGCATCAACAAGCAAATTCAAAAGATGGAGAAGAAAGGAGTCAAAGATGAAGTTATAGCTAAAGTGACAGCTAGCTGTAATGACACAATAGACTTATGGAGGCTTCTTCAGGTCCGTTGCAAGACAGAAAGATACAGAAGATCATTCCTGCCAGCAGCCATCAGCCTGATGTGAATTCTAACTGTGCAGACTCGAGTAAATATGTAGAAAAAGTAAATGTCATGTTTTTAGGTCCTGCATAGGTCATTTGCTGTCAGGGATAAGGTATTGGTTAATATATCACAAGTAATATCATTAGTGCAATTTTCAACTGTGATATCACATATCACATGTTTCTTGATGTCGTGCAGCCACATTCAGTGCATCCCAGCTATTAGCATCTGGTTTATTTGTTCTGCTAGCATCACTTAAAGCCTAGTTTAGTACAGGCATTTTGTTTGTGTTTATTAAATGTAGCTTTGCAGATTATTTCTTTTCAGAAAACATTCACAGTAATCAGGGCCAACAAACTAGGCTTACTCAGGCTTCTATATCCTTTATATAGTCTATTTACCTTTATTAAAACGTCCTATTATGATGAAATCAGTATTTAATAGTGCTTTTTGAAAAGACAAAAAAAACCCATACAGTTTAAATATTAAAAGCAGCGTAACAAGGACATGGCTGTGTGCTCTTCACTTCCTGTTAGCGGCAGCATGCTTTCACCGGTGTGTGTGTGTGTGTGTGGGGGAGGGGCCCAGCCTTTCACAGATGTGTTCCTGTCTGTGCTGCTGTGAGTCATGAGGGCCAGTGGCGCAATGGATAACGCGTCTGACTACGGATCAGAAGATTCTAGGTTCGACTCCTGGCTGGCTCGATTCTTTTTTCAATTTTATTGTTATTTCTTTGAATGCTTCAGCTTTAGTATTAGCTGATTCAGTTTATGAAAAGAAAAAGGGAGAAAATAAAATAAGCATGCTGTAGTGGTTTAGATGAAAATAGAACTTTCATGCTGTGGAGCTATTTTATTAAACAGCGTGTAACAACAATCAAAGAAAAACTACAAAATAACTTCTCATACCAAAACCAAAAGTTGCAGACATTTAACATATTCGTCTCCATATTTGAGGGATGGTAATTTAATTCTACTAAATTATTAAATATCTGAAGTCACACATTGGTCTGACTAAATAATCAAAGATTATAACATGCTGTGGTTATCTGCTTTACAGAGACGGGGCCGTTTTCAAAGGACACTGTGAAATACATTTGTAAGCTTTCAAGACTTAAAAACTATTGTATTTTCATATTACACCAAAAAATAAAAAGTCTAAATTTTGAGCCTAATTACAACATATATTCACCTTGGCATTGTTTCAATGAGATTATGAAAAGTCACTTCATTTATTATAGTCCAGAGTTGCATTATCATTTTTTGACAAGGCCTGACTCCATGCGACGTACTGCCTTTAGGAAGGTTAATCAGATCACCAAGGCTGATTCTTTTCATCGTCCTAGTATAAAGGATTGTATCGACAGGGTGGGTTCAGCTCGCTATGCGGCAAAACTAGATTTTCTGAAAGGCTGTTTTTAGAGTTTGATGTGAAAAATGCTCTCTGGACTTAACTTTGGTAAGTCTTAAGACTACACAGATGATGTTCAGCATTTTGAAAAGACCTCATTGACACTGAAACACAGAAAGTCTGAGTTTTTGGAAACCAACAATAACATATCTCGGCAAGGACAGATCCATCCTCTTCCACCCTTATGGAATATTAATTTCCAACTACCAAATGTCAAATACACAGTATTATATTGGTAGTTGGATATTACATAGCTTTCCCACGCAACTTTGCTCTGCTATGTAGTTCAAGTTTCAGACAAGTGTTAACAGCTGTGAAAACTGTTTTAAGTAGCTTCCCTGAAGTCTTGGCCCTGTTGTGACCAGTTTCAGTTTCTATTTTTTATTTTTTATTTTTATTTTTATTTTTTGCAGTTTATGCCAGCTCCTCTTTGTAGCCTGTTCTTGTGTTCACTGATCACGATCATAATCAATTGTAAACAGCAGTTATTGAGGATCAAATGTACCAGCAGTCTCCCAACTGATCAATGGACTTCAGGGCTTCAGGGATCTACTTGAGAGTATACTGAAAGTGTATAGGTGACCATGAGTGGTATATCACAGCATTAGTTTTGACTCAGTGGCACACTTAAAGTTTCTTTTTAGCTATTAGCTATTTAAAAGACTGATGAAGCCATTAAAGCTTGAAAAGAACTTGTAGGTTATGAATACTCATTTCTCACAAACAGCAAATCAGCATTAATGGGCATTATTAAACGCTAGTTTTACAATGCAGAAACTATGCAGTTTAAGAAAATGTCCATGGTTTATTAAGTAGTAAGTGTCTGTCGGTCAGCCTCTGTAGCTGCATTGTCCATTCAGAGAAGATATTGAAGGATTTAGTTTCCCAAACAGCTGAAGTGAAAGGGAAATCTCAGCTATACAGATGGTTTGTGAGAATTAGACCTTTGGAAAATGAAACATGCTTAAATTTGACTTGGTGTGAATGAAAAATTATCATGACGTGTGATAACCACCATTTACATCTTTGAAAGATTAGGTAGGCCGTAGCGCACCAGTGTGGTGTTGGAAAAAAGTGAACAGAACATGTCTGTGCCTTTCAAATTAAAACTGAGCTGTATTATGGGAAAGTGTTTCCTTACCAGGATATCAGGGTATATGATTTATGGACATTGTTGACTGTTTGTTCACCACCAGATGTGGTGCTCTTGCTATAAGAGCCACTGAGTGTTCAGCCATGGTTGTGTTCCCAGAAATAGACTGGTTACTTACAGCCTCTCACGAATACTTGAGTGAATACACAGGCAATCATTTTGCTTCAGACGTCACCGTCGTTCTTTAGAAGCTCTGACCAGTACATTAGAGCATGAATCATAAGCTTAAATAGTAAGCTCAAATATTAATATTAAGCTTCAAATACTTTTTCTCCCACCATTTCTTCAAGACTTCAGAGTTTTTTGTCACATATACACACATATATATATATATATATATATATATATATATATAAAAATAATATAAACAAACAATTGGGTTTCTCTACTTTCCCTGCCTAATTTTCTCCATCTTTGTCTTAGATTCTTTTCTCAGCAGATGATGAAATGGATGAATCTGATGAAGACGATGTCCGTCGACTCACTGGTCTGAAGACGGTCAAGAAGAAAAAACTTCGCATGGGGATCCCCGTTTGAATTGTGTGCCTAGCTTTGCTGCTGTGATCGATTTCTTCTGGTAGCTCTACACCTCACATCCATGTACATTCCCCCTGTACCTCCTCAGGGGATGATCTCAGCCTTCAATCTTCTTTGAGGACATGTGATTATACTGCACTTCCTTTTCTGGTGACTCCTGGAGGACTGGAGCATAAACCAACAAGGACTCTTAAGATTTTCTTTTGCATTTGACTGATATTTAAATCAGCGTTACCTGTCACCATGGCAGTTCTGCAATAACTGTTGGGTTTAAAGATGGGGAGAGAAAAAAATCCCATAATGAACAAATAAAAGTAATAATATACTGTAAGCATGATATGAGACGGTTACAACTGATCTACGGACTGAATTTAAATAGTAATTTGTACATGTGGTAGTCCCAAATCAGCTCAGATGGACAAATGTTTGTGACTTGAAGAGAGCCAGAGACCCAAATATGCCAACAACTCTGTTTTCTGGGTTGGATTCACATGATTTAATAACGTTCCTAGAGTACTTGCTCCTGACCGCGATTCCTTGTTAACTTTTGTCTTTCTGTCTTCTCATGTAGATGTACCACCATGGCCTGTGGTGTATGTATGTGTGAGGGAGAGAGTATGCATGTCTTTGTAGAGGAACATTTTATCACTTTGCAGCACAGTAACACACTTTACTACTGCAAATATTGTATGTAATATTGATTTTGTCAAAGGGAGCATGTTATTTCTTGCAGCAAATTTCCATTTTTATCCTCTAATAGCCTGACAGCTCTGCCGTTTAAACTATCAAACTATTAAAACTAGGATTACAAACTTCACACTGAAACATCCTTCCAATGTCGCATCAGGCAGTGTTGTCTGCCTGAAAATATTGTACTGCAGTCTCAGTTTGTTTGGGACAGATAAATTAATATGTTTTGACTGTAATGTTTTTGTTTTTTCATGTTTTTGTTTTGTTTTGTTGTCTTTAGTGCTCTTTTCAGGCCAAAAAGGTGATGATGCTTGTCCCCAAAGTGTACTTCATTCCTTCACTCCAGCAGAGAGTTGATATGGGACCTATTTCTTGCACAGTTTCCCACGCATCACAGCTATCTTATTGATTATTATTATTTTTTTGTTTTTTGTGGAATATTTGTTTATTGTTTTCATGAATGTGCCTGGGTGAATTTTCCAGCGGGTTTTCTTTTTTCTTTTTTTTTTTTTTTTTAATGTGTGGTAGTTTTGGTTTTCTGTGACTGTTTTAACTTGAGCTCCAGATCTTCAGCAGGCTCTGATGTGAAGAATGTGATTTGCTTAGACCTCTAAACTGTAAACAATGAGCGAACCAGACAGCTGAGAGAAAGTTTGTGTGTGTGTTTTGTGTCTACATGCCAGTATATACAGCATGTGCAGTATATATCTGCACGTACTGGGATGTGCTGAGTACATCTGTGCATTGTTGGAGTGGTTACTGATTTTCTTTAAAAGTAAATGGAGTGACATAAACTGTGATGACAATGGTCCTGGTCAAGTTTTGATAATTATGTTTTTTGGCATGTTGCAAGAAAGAAATTACGTCTTAAAAGGGGAAATTACAGCACCTTGCAGCAGGTATTGTAACGCTTAGCTCAAACAGAAGAAAGAGGGCTTATACAAGTCTGCAAATGTTAAACTACTGGATGATTAAAAAGATTAGTGATGGAGGTGAATTATCATTATAAATGCTTTTCAAATAAAGGAAATTATGCATTAACTTGCTAATCTGTTTTTTTTTTTTCAATGACTCAACGGTTGTGTTTTGGTCATTTTAGAAGAAGTGGCATGACATTTGTGTGAAATAATGAACTGAGGGTTCTGCTTTCAGTTTTTCAGTAGAGTAGAAGTTGTAAATGGAGCTCAGTGACATTCAACCATGATTGTGTGCACAGAAATACATTTATTGCCTACAACTGCTTGCAAACACTAAATGGAACTAAAAGGATGCAATGTGTAAACACTGCACTGTATCCTGAATCACCAATTTCCTTTGACACACAAATGCCCGTTTTAAAATTTATTATACATAAGCACTCATTGTTACGACCAGTGCTTGCCTTCCCATTTTAATTTCCTTTTTGCTTCAACCCAGCTTAAGATTTTTGTCATTGTACAAACTACCACATTTTACAACAGGAATATTTAACAAAAACATTGTAAATTATTAAACCAGGTTTCCATATTCAACATTCTTGCATGGTTTGATTTTTGATAAAAGATCCAAAATAGTGATGGAAAGAAAATTTAGAAAAGGAATCCAAAATCTGAAAACGTGCTTTAGAACTTGTCTTTTCTTCTTATTCTTCTAAACCAGCTCTTGTTTAAAACTTCATAGTGTATACTTGGTGTGTTTTTGCTTAAAGAGGACTTTTACAAGCCCTTTACTTGAAAATTAGGTTTAATGTGTTCCTGTAGTGGTTTGTTCACTTGCGTAAATGATCTGGAATACCGGTAGTTCTTCTGCTGCTCCAGCAGAGGTTTCTTTTAACTGTATGAGAACTGCTTGAATGAATGTGTTTCTTTTCAGATCTTGATCCTCAACAGGCCACTGACTGTGTCGTTTAAAAAAACAGTGAGTCAGTTTGTCCCTCGTCTCACAGTTGACAACTTCATTTCAAAAATGCTGCCAAGTGTAGTGACTTAATGGTTTGCTCATTTGTTCCAGCTTAAAATAGGCCTTATCAAGACAAGCCAAAGAGTTAACGTTTCTTACAAACACAAATTTTACGCATATGGCCCTTCTCCAACTTCACAGTTGGGGATCCCCCCCCCCTTTAGTTTCCAGGTTAAATTATTGTTGTTTTGGTTTGCGTGTTAACTGTCTGGAAGTGCCAATGGAATCACTTCTGACTCAAGTCAAGTTGTAGTACTGTGGAGGCAGGAGACCCAAACTCAGGAGGTGCTGCTGGGTGTAGGACACTTCATTTTCCTTTTAGTGCCAAGTTGCACTCATGTCCAGAATTATCAGCTGTTGGCCTGTAAGCTCCTGGAGGACCCATTCCAGCTGTTCCATCCCTCACATCACACCTAATTATACACACTGACAACAGAAGGCAGTGAGACCAATGGTAAGGGTCTGAGTGACTCACTGGGTGTAGACCAGGACTATATATAAGGTCACAGCCATGGAGACAAAGGCACAGTGAAACAACAACCAGCGCACCATTTAAACTGGAAACAGAATCTGTGGAATAAGTAGATCAACTTAAATAACTATGTCACAGGTAGGCTACGTCGTACACTGTTTTGAATATGTACAGACATTTAATACATAGTTTCTCAGGTGATTACGAATTTCAATATCGCTATTGATTATTTTCTTTCTTTTTGAATACACTGTAGCCCGGTGTAGTAAAAAAGAAAAAGCGCCCACCAATGAAGGAAGAGGACCTGAAAGGAGCTCGGAGTAAACTGGGGCTGAAGGGTGAGGTCAAGAGCAAGACCTATGAGGTCATGGTGGAGTGTGGTGAGTAAAGCCTTTTATTTTATTTTTTTATATACTATGTATATATATATATATTAGGGCTGGGCGATATGGCCTTAAAAAAAAATCTCAGATTTTTTCAGAAAAAATCCCGATTCACGATTTAAATCGATTTTTTTCATCCCCTACCTAAAATCAATTTGTAGATGACAAAGAAATTGTTCAAAACAAGTTTCAGTTTTATTTTGTTTAAATTTTCCCTTCTGGGGTTTCAGTTACATAAACAAGCCACAAAAAAAGAGATGGCAAGCCCTGCCTGCCATTGTGAAGTGACAATGTAACTTTTCAGTAATCTAGTTTCGAAATGACACAAAAAATAAGTAAAACATAGTATTATAAGACCCCTTTTTTGAGGTTGACAAAATAAAGTGCAAACAAAACTCTCAGTTACCTGAACATGTTTTGCATAATAAGGAGGTGCTTGTGTGGTAAACAAAAAGTATTGAGGCACTATTTTGATTCCCTGAATCATGTTAACTTAAACATCTGCATCAAATAAAATTAAAAATTTAATTTTAGGCTTCCATTGTAATTTACGAGGCAAGGCAACGTCAGAAAAATATTTGCAGCCTGGTAGCACGTACCTGGGATCCAAAACTTTGAGCAGGTGAATAAACCCCGGCTTTTCCACGGTGTATATGGGCACCATATCTCTTGCAATATACATCACGACTGCATCCGTGACAGCTTTCCACCGGGCTCCTTTCTTATCATACGGGATACAGTTTGTCAACGTTTCCAAGACGGTAGGTTGTTTTTTGGTGGCGGTGCTTGGGCTGCCGCGGTCGTTCTTTTCGTAGGGAGCAACACCTCTCCAACTCGGCAGCATGCTTCTGTTTAAGGTGCTGCAGTAAATTGTTGTACTGCTACCTTTGGTAGCAACAGCCTTTAAACAGACTTTGCAGTGAGGTGCTGTTTGTTCTGTGTCTGACGCCACGAACCCGAACCAATTCCAAATAACCGAGGATACGTTTCTTTTCTTCGGTGTAAGATCAGCACTGCTTGCTTGTTTGTGTACCTAGCGCGGGTGGGGAGGGGGGCGCGCGAGGGGGGCGCGCACTCCGCGCTCTCTGACCTACGGGAGCCCAGCAGGCAGGCGCTGGTGGCGGATGTTAATGAGAAAATCGATTTTCATTAAAACAAATCGACATTAAGTACAAATTCGAATTAATCGATTAAATCGATTTATCGCCCAGCCCTAATATATAATATATAGATATATATAGATATATAGATATAGAGAGAGATACAAGAGACAGATAGAGAGAGAGAGAGAGAGAGAGAGAGAGAGACAGATAGAGAGATAGAGAGAGAGAGAGAGAACAGAGAGACAGAGAGAGATAAGATATAGAGATAAGACTATATATAGAGATATACTATACATATATATAGATATATATATATATAGATATATAGACATATATATATATATATATATATATACATACATACATACATATATATACATACATATATATAAATAAAATAAAACAAATAAAAGAACAAAGCATAATGACATGCCATTATGTATAACACAGATTCTGCTAAAGCATTTACTTAATGTTTTTTTTGTATGTTTTATACAACCAATTGATTTTTCTATATTCTTAACTCTTACTTAAAAAAAAATAAATAAATAAATCTCTTGAAAGTGTTTTCATGGGATATATTAAGAAATGGAAAGTCGGTGTCACAATCCAAAAAAAGGAGGAGTGAAGATAAATAAATAAACGTTCCCTGACCGGGAATCGAACCCGGGCCGCGGCGGTGAGAGCGCCGAATCCTAACCACTAGACCACCAGGGAAGTGATGCTAACGTTGGGCATGGGACAAGACATTACATTAACCTTTAAGAACAGTTGTCAACTGTTTGGTTTTCTATATATCTATTTCTAATACTATCATACGAAAGTGCGTGAATAATTACTTGACTCGTAATAGCGTACTGTTGTAGCAGCACACAGTCAGGAACGCCTCAGTACAAGCTGCTTACCTTACCTAGCTAATGCTACGCACCATACTATCTGGTATGCAAAACAAGCTATAAGCCATTAAACGTGTCCTTTCCATGTTTTTTTTTTCTTTTTTTGCTGTTGCTTTTTCAGCCTAGATGTATTTAGTGCTGTTCTAGCTCCGTTTCCCTGTAAGCTCAGCAGATGGAGCTGAGCGCTGGACTTAAAGAACCAGCTGCTATATGCTAGTATGTCTAAATATGATGCTGCCGCTCTATAAATGTACAATAGTGTCATCATTGAGACCGTTTTCAATATTGTTAAGCTCTTGCACTCATTCACACAACTTGGATTTTATAAAGTCTACATATATTACTGCGGACTCTATCATATGGCACCTTTTTGCTCAATATATGATCAGATAGTAAGTTAAAGCCTAAACAGGGGACAGTGTGCCATAGTAACAACCATATTGTTAGGTTTTTTTGAGAATACATACAGGATATTTTTGACATTTTGTTGAGGCTGAGTCTCAGAATCAGCTGAATCTGAGACTTTTTTTTTTTTTTAGAGACTTTTGTCACAGCTGTAAGCAGAGTGCAAATTATACAATGACAATTGGGGGGGGGGGGTCAACATTTTCTAGAGATGATAAAAATGACAATTTTTGTCATCTTTAGGGGGGTCGAAGATGACAAAAATGACAATTTGTACCTTCTTTAGGGGGGTCGAAGTTGTAATTGGGGGGGTCAAACCCCCCCAAACCCCCCCCGTAATTCGCACTATGGCTGTAAGTAAGAAGTGATCAAATTGGTGAATGCTTTAAAAACCTAAATTGCTCATGGTGGCTTTTTGCCCAACATTTAGCCGAGAACATAGAAAGCATTAAGATAAAAGCCATTGAAACTCATTAAGTAAAATGTACAGTTTGAATTTTACTTTCTTGAAACGTGTAATGTCAAATGTTTTGTGTACAGTCAGAGAATTTCACAAAATGTACAAAATTGGACATTTGAATGAGCTTGGATAATGTAAACTAAAATAGAAAGGCTTTTTTCTAAATATAAAAACAGTTCCTTCTGTTCAACTAGTAATCAAGCATGAAACAGAAATTGTTGTTGCAGACATATTTGTGCTCACATAATTTTCTCCTAAGACATCCCAGTCAACCTATATCAGGTTATATCAGGAGGACCAGCACTTGCCCGGTTTAAACACCTTTATGCCTAAAATGTCTGTTTTTGTGCTCAGAGCGTATGGGGAAAGTGGCTCCGTCTGTGTTCAGCGGCGTGAGGACAGGAGCAGAGACGGTCCTCAACAAGCCTGATGCTGCCAAAGATCCTGCAGCCAGTGTGTTCAGCAAATAGTCACACTGCAACGAGAGAAGAAATGGCACTGAAGGATCATACACTTTCAGAGGCATTACAGGACAATGATAACTGAAAAGTGTGTGTGTGTGTATTTTTTAATTAAGGATTTGTGGAATTTAAGAGACGTGAAAGAGCTAATTTGTGCTAGAAATGAATTTTTATATCACTGTTGTGTATGCTGTGCTCTGCTTTTTTGTACTTGGCCATTTTCCTGAGTAAATTATTTCCCCTCTGTTAAAACGCACTGTTGTGTTGTTGGTAGTAAAGAAAGTACATATATATTCAAAATCTTTTGTGTTGGCATTTCAACTGATCTATACAACTCCAATTCCAAAAAAAGTGGTGTAAAACATAAAAAAAAAGAAGTAATGATTCGCAAATCTTATAAACCCATATTTTATTCCCAATAGAATGTAAAGAACATATCGGATGCTGAAACTGAGACATTTTACTATTTCATGGAAAATATTAGCTCATTTTGACTTTGATGGCAGCAACACATTTCAAAGGTCAGAACAGGGCAATGTTGACCATTGTGTAGCATCCCCTCTTCTCTTAACAACTGTCTGTAATCATCTGGGAAGTGAAGAGACCAGTTGCTGGAGTTTTATGAGAGGAATGTTGTCCCATTCTTGTCTGATGCAGGATTCTAGCTGCTCAACCATCCTGGGCCTCTTGCCGGATTTTTTATTCTATAATGTTCCAAATGTTTTCTATTAGTGAAAGATCTGGACAGCAGCCAGCACCATTTACGTATTTAATATTATAATCTTAGTTAATGATATTTGCTCAGGGCTCATCCTCTGGGTCTCTGTAAACCTCCTAGAGACAACTTCCATTGTAATAGACGGTATACAAATAAAATTGAATTAAATAAAAAGGTTTGTCTGGATGGGAGCATATCCTCTTTGTACTCTTCAGTATTGATGGTGCCTTTCTACACGTGTAACCTTTCTCCGCCATAGGAACCAGTACAACTCTGAAAGCAAGCTGGATGGTCCCTCTCTAACAAACTGATTTTTGTAACTGTTCCTGAGAGCATGCAGTGATGTCCAGTAGAGAATCATGGCTGTTCTTTAAAGCCGTGCCATCTGAGGACCTGAAGATATCACACATTTAGTTTTGAGCTTCTGCCTTTCTTTGTTGGCCACAAACGCTCCTACTGATTCTCTGACTCTTTTGAGGATTATATGAAGTGTTAATTGTGGGGGTCTTCAAATCTTTAGGAATTTTATTTTGTGGAAAATTTTTCTGAAATTGTTCCACAATTTTCTGACACAGTTTGCCACAGACTGGTGAACCTCAGCCCATCTTTACATCCAAGAGGTTCTGTTTCTCTGAAATGCTTGGTGACAGGTCAGTCATGTTACTGACCTGTTGCCAGTTACCGTAATTAGTTGTCAAATGCTTTTTTTTTTTTTCATTTGTTTTTGATTTGTGCTAATTACTTTTCCAGCCTTTTGTTGCCTCTGTTGGAACTTTTTTGAGATGCGTTGCCGCCATCAAAGTAAAAAGAGGTAATATTTCCCATGAAATGATAAAATTTCTCAGTTTCAACATGTGTTCTTTATGTTCTATTGGAAAGAAAATAATGAGATTATAAGATTTGAAAATCTTAAGCAAATAACTTTTTGTTTGCATTGAAGTTGTCTTTTATAAATAGTATTTAGTGTCAAGTGTTTAGTGTTTCTGACTTCTGTACAGTCTTCCACGACCTCCAGGATGTTTGCAAGACAGAGTTCATATTTACCTGAAGACTTTATGAGAAAAAAATACTTTCTTACTTTTTTAGTCCATTTAAACACAAACCATAAAAGTCAACTACGTCTACAGGAACTTGTTATAAGTAATATAAAATCGTCATGCTTACCAGTTACAAGTTCATCATTTCCATCCAGCCAGCACAGCTCATTCATTGTGAGGGGTGTTGCATTATACACATCATGTCTCCTTATTTCCATTACATAGGTTTCTGGGGAAAAAAGAAGAAAAAAAAGAACCCATCCTAGGACTTGGTATATTCTTGTAGAGTATTTTAAAATGCAGACAGCACTGAGGACGGTGCATCCATATCTCAGAAAATCTGAGATCAGTAATGAGACACATCAAACACCAGCTCAGGCTGAAAACCCAATCAGTGTAGTGGGCGGTCAGGTTCCCCCCCCCCTCAGGGTGAAGTGCTGAAGGACCAATGTGCAGATGGATATAGTCCACCAGCTTCAGTAAACAAACAAGTATTACTCCATAATCATCAACAGGTAATGAACAAACATAAAAACCACCAAAGTTCATTTTAAGCTGCCTGGCGAAGTAGATTTACCCAGCGGCAACAAAAACACTGGCCATAGTAACAGAAAAGAGCACTTAAAATGTTTTTGTTTTTTTTTAGGAGGGGGTTGGGGTTGCAAAAAACACATAGATATGAACAAATTAACTGAGAACTTGAGAAAGAAAAACAAAACATGAAATATTTTCAAGATAAAAGTCAAACTAAAAAGAATCGCTTTTTATTTTCTTATTTTCCTTGCACGTCCCGTATCGGCCCATGTCTTTCTGATTCTGGTGGTGTGTGCGTGTGTGAGTGTGTGTGTGTGTGTGTGTCTGCTTCATGTGGATTCCAGTAGGTGCCAGTCTGGAGGTGGGTGTGTTTACCTTTGCAAACTTGCTCTTTTTTTTTGTCGTCTTCGTCCCCCGGCCTCATGTTCTTTCTTACGGACAGGAATGAAACACCACAGCTAAGTCCTCTGGGAATTTAGTTTATGTCAGATGTAAAACTAAGGCTTAAAACGGTTTTATAAAATGATAGGTCCAAAATGAAAAAAAAAAGTGCCAAATGATAAAAAATGACTCACCAAAATGGAGAGCAGAGTACAGCCTAGTTTAAATAAAGAAAGTATTCACAGAAGTGCAGAAGTGCAGAAAAAAATCAAAAAATCAGTTAAAGGTTAGTTTGTAATACGGATCTGATCATGTTTTTACGTATGTACGAAACACAGATATATTTTCAGAGCCTGAACTTTGTGAAACACATTTTCATATAGTTCACATTTACAAAAACAGAGTATTTCTAACATTTTTGGGGTAGTCCACTGCAGTGTTGTACCTGAACGTGTTCATTGAACGAAAGTTCACGTTCAGTTCATATTTTTTGCGAACATGAACTGAGCGCGCTCTCTTTCCCCTTCACGAGCGTGGGGCGTGAACGAGTTCGTTTGGGCAGTTGTGAACAACGCTCTTTCAAAGTTCACGCACGGTCAAAACCGTGCCAGGTTTCCAGCGAACCTCCATTTAAAATCCACCACAAACGAGCCTGAATATGTATCTGAGGAAATCAATCAAACATGGCAACACGGGCTGTCACTTTTGTCACGCTAACAATTGCGTCATCAAACGTTTAAAACGATCATAGAGTGAAGATGAGAGCTACAGTTACCCAGAGCTGGAGGAGCGCCCCGACTGCCGGGGGGATTGAAATATTGAAATGGGGGGAAAATAACATTTGCAACTTAAGAACCTGTTTTTGTCAACTTGCATTACAGGGCATTATCGCCATCTACTGTTGAGGAGTATAAATGACACACATTTTTTTTTTTTTTTTTTTTTTTTTTTTAAGCATTTCCTTCTCCAGGCAAAGGCCCACGACCCACTGAAAACGGGTCTGCGACCTACTTTTGGGTCACGACCCACCAGTTGAGAACCACTGCTGTAGAGCAGTGATTCTCAAAGTGTGGGCCGCGGCCCCCTGGTGGGCCGTCAAGATACTGCAGGTGGGCCGTGAGAGGTCATTAAAATTAAACAAATGTGTTTTAAATCCTCGATCTTTTTTTAAATATGTTTTTAATTACTGTAAAATATTCATGACATGATTAAAAAACATTAAGAAGTAATAAAACAAACCAGTTAAGTGTTATTCTACTGTCATCTTAACTTAATATGACAAGTGTCACCTTATTTGTTGACCCCTTACATTAATATCGGATCATGGTTCCTTGTCCTGTAATCACAGTGATCCTGATTGTTCTGTGATCACAGTTGTGATTAAAGGTTTCGGTGGGCTGCGGAGATTTTTCACATTTCAAATTGGGCCTTGGTATTCTGAAGTTTGGGAATGGCTGCTGTAGAGAGAAGCTGAAACGGAAATGACAGTTTTACACGGGCGGTCGCTTCAATGCTAATGTGAACCCTGGTTGGTTAAGGATTCCAAATTGGACCAATAGTTTTTCAACAGTTAAAATGGATAAAATAATTGCCGTTTGTGGTGGTGTAGTATATGGGCAGTGGTAATCATTTTGACAAATAATTGCTCGCAGCAAAATTAAAAAAGAATTTGAAAAAAGGAACTAAAAATGAACTATTTAGTTCATTTTTTGAAATGGTGAACCGAACTAGTTCATTTTAATATCTGTGAACTATGAACTGAACTAGTTAGTTTAGAAAGTGAACTTGCCAAACACTGGTCCACTGAACGAACTGCAGATGCATGACACAGTGTAAGACAAATATTAGCTGATAAACAAATATTTCAACATAACCCCTGACATTTTACTGATTCAGCAGAAGCATTCAGAAACAGATTTTTTTTTTCTTTTAGCTTTATAAGTACCTTGTTTGTTCCTCAAGGCCTCCTACACATTGAGCTCACATCTGTTGGTCAATAGTCAAAGGGAGCACACCCTCACCCTGTCCCTCCCCCAAACGCAGAGAGCTTATTTCTCTGCAGTGAAGCGAGCCAGCGTTCAGTGGACTTTGGGTCATGTCTGGACTCTCAAGCGTCCGTCTGCTGCTGCTGCTGCTGTGGGGCTGCTGCTGCCTCTGGCTGCCCAGCCTGGTGTCAGGAGCTCTGGTCATCTCCAGAGATAATGAAGCTCCACAGGTAAATTCACATGCTCACCTTCATTGCATTCAGATTTCCATTTCAGGTCAGACTACTTCATGATAATTTAAAATTTTGATTTTGTTCGTATTCATTTCATGTGGTTGTTCCTGATGTGGCTCTTAGCCTGTTTTTTTGTGTTTGTTTGTTTTTTTTTCAAAAAAATATTTGGACCCCTTTTAGCTTGCCTATTAAGTGCTGCTGATTTTTACCAAAACATTAGTCCTTACCTACTTGATTTTATGTGTGACACATTATAGGGTGTACAATCTCTGTGAGGCAGTATTTTCCCCTCTGATATTGTGGTACAATGTTGGTCTTATATTCTTTATTTGTATTTCAGGAGAAAGCAGGAGCGGCCAAATTGCTGCAGGTACTGAGCTGAATGTATTTGCTGACAAACAGTCTTTTCATATTTGGTGAAAAAAAAAAACACATCTATGTACCAAAGAAGTACTGAATCAGACTTACATATATCTCAAATAACAATGAATACTATTTGAAGTGATATTTTCATATTACAATGTAACCATTATGTAAAAATTCAGTTCTTCTGCTGTATTAAATTTAAATTTTGCAAAATTGAAATATAAGGTTCTCTTACTTTGTTTGCGTGATTTCTCTGACAGAAAAGAAGTGCAAATATGGCCATGGTAAGAAAAAATTTTTGTGGGAAGTTATTTCATAAAATATAGAACTTGGAGAGCAAGAGAAACGAGCAAATAAAAGAATCTCTAAAATGTTTGGAGCTAATCTGGATTTATTACTGTAATGATGAAAAAAAGGTGCTGACAATTTGTCGGGTAGCAAATAATAATAATCATAACAATAACAACAACAACAACAATAATTGTTATAATAATTATAATAATAATAACACAGTTTGCATGACTCCATTAATCTTAAAATAGATTCCAGTAGATGTCTCCCACTTGGTTTGGACCTTCAGTGACATCCTGTGTTCAAACAAATAAAAGACAAATCTGTCTAAACTATGAATAGAAGGTTCTTTGAGAAATGAATGACAAGAACTTAAGACAACTCCAGCTCGTATGATGATGTAGCCTCATGAATACACTCCCAGGGTGGAAGCGGTGACCTAATGTCTTTAAACACTCCCTCCAAGCTGCAATGTTTTTGGCACCACTCAGGACATAGAGGTTTCTGTTTGGAACTGGATAACATTTCTGAGGAAATAACTGCTGAAAATAAATATGTGAAACTGTGAGAGCACAGCTTTTCAGTAAAGACCACCCCTTACCCATCTGTGCGGGGGCTTGGACCATTAAGCTCTGGTCCAACATTTGGACCAATGGACCAACAATGGACCAACATTTCAAGCCACTGTTAGGAGAGTCTGGAGAACCATCCAAGAATTTTTCACCAAAACATTCAATGATATTCACTAGTCCTGTTAAATTCAGATCGCTGAAGCTTCAAACTAAGAACAGACCAAGTATTTTTGTTAAACCGAGGGAGAACCATGGATCCCAATCGATTCAGTAGAAGAACCTTTAATAAAAAACAGCTGCTAAAAACACACTTAAAATAACAGGTGTTGAATGTTGACTTTTCATCTTTGTGCTTGTAATATGGGGCAACACATGTGTAATTTGTGTTTAAATCTTTGCCTTTCCCCCGTCCTTGTCGTCTCAGGTGGAGGTCCACAGTGTGATAGTGGACTGCACTGTGACATCTCGCTTCGCCCACACCGTCATGACCTCAATGGCTTTAAACAAAGCCAACCGTTCCCAGGAAATCTCCTTTGAAGTGGAGTTACCAAAGTCTGCTTTCATCACAAACTTCAGCATGTCAGTCTGTTTCTTGTTTCCACTCAGACTACATCACTTGCATTCAGATCATTTTTCATGAGACAGTGTTTTAAACCTTTCCTTCTGAGACAGATAAGTCGCTGTCATTAAAGTCCGTCACACTGCTCTCCGTCTTTGTGCTTGAAAGGGAAATTGAAGGTAAGGTGTACGTTGGGGAGGTGAAGGAAAAAGAGAAAGCCAAGAAACAGTACGATAAGGCTGTTTCCTCTGGACAGACAGCTGGGCTTGTCAAGTGAGTACATAGAGATGAAATACATATAAATCAAAATCTGGTGGTACAGATGAATCTTTAAACAACATGCTGTTAAAACCCATAAGTCATAAATCTATCTGTAGCAGGAGTCAACTGTATCTGTGTTGCATTGCAGAGCTTCTGGGAGAAAGATGGAGAAGTTTTCAGTGTCTGTGAATATCGCAGCAGAGAGTAATGTGACGTTCATCTTGACCTACGAGGAGCTCCTTCAGAGGAAAATGGGCCAATATGAGATTTTGACCCGAGTTAAACCCAAAACACGGGTCCAGCAGTTTCAGGTGAATCCGTGCTCACAGCGGAGATCATTCTGGTGAGTTCAGAATTCCCACCGAAGCTTTCACCTCACAAATAAACTCTGTGTTTGCCTGTGTGGAGACAGATTGTGACAAACATATACGAGCCCCAGGGCCTTTCTGATGTTGATGTCAGCACAACGTTCCTCTCCAATGAGCTGCTCCCTCTGGTGGAGAAAGAAGTCACAGACAAAAAGGTATGTGACTTCTGGGTCAACCTCACTTCTCTTCACACTCAAGAAAAATATTGTAATACCAGAGATGGTATTTATCCACTTGTCAGGCACACGTCTCCTTCTCACCAACGATGGAGCAGCAGAGGAAGTGTCCAGATTGCGATGGAACGCTCATTGATGGGGATTTTATTATCAAGTATGATGTGAAGCGAGAGAAGAGCCTCGGAGAGATTCAGGTCAGATGATAGTTATCAGACTGTGAAATCAGAGCCACCTCAGTGAATCCTGAAATCTTCACTTAAATGTTTGTTGTCTGGATTCAGACTTTTGAAGGTATACACTGTTTGGCTACATACTGTGGATGTTTTTAATTAAAAAAAAAAAATCTGACTTTAGCAGTGATTTAATGCATGTTTTGACTGCTTCTCCCTCAGATTGTGAACGGATATTTTGTGCACTTCTTTGCTCCACCTGACCTGCCTAGCGTCCCCAAGAATGTAGCGTTTGTAATAGACAGGAGCGGATCAATGGGTGGAAGAAAGATCCAGCAGGTGAGACGTTGTTTAATCTGCTGATCTGCTTCAAATGCATCAATGCTCACATGATCTCTTACTTCATGCAGACACGAGATGCAATGGTGTCCATCCTGAAAGACCTCCATGAAGAGGACCACTTTGCAGTCATCCAGTTTGATACTGAAATCAATTCTTGGAGGGAGTCACTTGCCAAAGCAACCAAGGAAAATGTGGCTGATGCCCTTGTCTATGTTAAACATCTCCAAGACCGTGGAGGTTAAAATGAAAATAAGCAACATGGTATTATTTACCAATGCCATCATTACTCTCTGAATGAAAAAAATGAATAAGCTGTGTTTCCTGTCAAGGTACTGATATCAATAGTGCAGTGTTGAGAGCAATAAGCATGCTGAAAGAAGACAGGCGGGCAAATAGGCTGCCAGAGATCAGCGCTGATATGATCATTTTACTGACCGATGGAATGCCTAATGGTGGTAAGTGTGCGGAGTGTTTCCATACTGTAGCATTTGATATACATTTAATAACGTCCTTTTGCTTGTTATTATATTTGTGTGTGTTACATCTGTGCATCTGTAGGAGAGTCGAGGATTCCTGTGATCCAAGAGAACGTGCGTTCTGGCATTGGGGGAAATATGTCTCTCTACTGTCTTGGATTTGGAAATGATGTGGATTACTCCTTCCTGGATGTGATGAGCAAGCAAAACAATGGGCTGGCTCGCAGAATCTATGAGGCTTCAGATGCTGCTCTTCAGCTTGAGGTGGAGAGTTTGTGTTTTGTACACTTTAAGTCAAAGAACTACCGCTCTGCCACCTTCATGTAATGTGATACCTTTCTCTGATATTTATATAAACTTATCTGTATATACATGTAAGTGCGTACATTTTATCCCAGGGTTTCTATGAGGAAGTGTCCAGCCCTCTGCTCTTAGAGGTAGACTTGCAGTATCCCAACAATGCAGTGGACTTGGTGACCACAAACCACTTTAGTCAGTTGTTTAATGGCTCTGAGATTGTGGTGGCAGGTCAGCTGATGGACAACGACCTGGACTCCTTCCTTGTGGAAGTGCATGGCCAAGGGGTGAGGAAAAGAAGGAAATACTTTCAAGATACAGAGTTAAACTTCTGAGATGACTTTTTAACCTTTTAATTGTTTGCTGTTGTTGATGTTGTCTTTTCTTCATGCTCTATGTATTCTGTAGTATGATGATGCCTTCAGGGCGCAGGGCCAGGCAAGTGTCACGGACTGGGACGTGATATATCCAGATGAGCAGTACATCTTTGGAGATTTCACCGAGCGTCTGTGGGCCTACCTCACCATCCAGCAGTTACTGGACAAGAGGTCAGCTATTCCCTGATGATATCTGTTGTCCATAGTTGGAAATCCTGGAATGTATTATTCAAAAATTGTTTTAAAAATATGTGGCAACAAGCAAACAAATGTTTTCCTCATCGCAGCAAGACTGCTGAACAAGGAGAGAAGACCAACGCCACAGCAAAAGCCCTGGAAATGTCCCTGCAGTACAACTTTGTCACCCCTCTCACCTCCATGGTTGTCACCAAGCCTGAAACAGAGGACGGACCAGACAGTCCTCTCATTGCCGACAAACTAACAGAGGGTAACTGAGTAAAACAAAAAGAGAAAGTGGCACAGTTTGTAGGGTTTTTTTTTGTCAATCTTTTCCCTGCAGGCTAAAATATTACTGTTGTTTCACCAATAGAAGTAGCTTTTGAAATCCCATTTTTACACTTCTATTTAATCAACTATACCAACAGGCTGAAACTGAAACAGTTTATAATTGTTTAATATATGACATTGTTTATGTACATATGTACACGTGTTTTTTTTTTGTTTTTTTTTGACAGAGCAAAGACAACGAGCGGAAAGAGTGGGTAAGACAATCTTTGTGTACAATACAGCATAAAGAAACTTAATGCATTGCTTTTAACTCATATTGTGTTGTTCCCGTGTAAAGGATATAATTATGCATCTGCTGCCCCTGTACAAACTGGTGCATATCAACCCACATACTTTGGTAAGTACAGTTTAGCTGCATGTCTCTGCTTTTGTATCAGTCCATCACAATAATTATTATTAAATTGCTGTAAAATGCAGTCATCTTTTCATGATAAGGTAGAAATCTTTACCTATCCAATAAGTACAATATTGCTATTATAAATAAAAATAAATGTAACAAATACCTTAAATCTACATTGTCTAACTCATTCAAACCCTTATGTAACAAAAACAAGGAGAATGAATGAACTGCCAGTCAGTTACAGTAAATATTTATCTTTTTCTTCTCAACTGGACTGAACTCCTGCTGTCCTTCCTTTTGTCCTGTCTCTATGTGCAGGGCCAGTATGCTCTTTTCACACTGTAGCATCATCTCTGGTGAATTTACTTTTTCAGTGCATGAGAAAATGGAGAAAAGAGTGAAATGTTTCAGTCTCCCTGAGAGAGCATTTTGTTAAATGCTTTCTTTATATTTGTGTGTCAATGACAGTGGATGGAGATCCTCATTTCATGGTAGAGCTCCCTGATAAGAATGATGCCTTGTGCTTCAATATCAACAACGTGCCAGGAACCATTTTCAGTCTGGTTAAAGACCCAGAATCAGGTTAGGCCTTTGTCTTGTTCATCATATGTACTTATATTATATGTACAGTATACCCTTATTATTCACGGAGGTTACCTACTTTCCTCCCAACGCAAATCCCAAAAATCCGCAAATTATTGATGCAGTTTTAAAGGGACTGTGTATGATATTATATACACTTAAACATGTACATAAGTATATAATTCATTACTTACCTAATAATAATAGTAATAATTATAATAATATTTCCTGTTTATATTAATATTATAATATTTCCTGTGAGGACACCGCTTAGCAGATTATGTTAGTGCTCCTCTGTAATGTAGAGGGATAGCAGCATAGCTATGACAGAGCTATGTTTAAGATGATTCAGCTATTCCTATAAATGTAGGAATGGCTCAATCAATTTACAGCAATAATCCTACAATACAAAAAACAGAAAAAAAACCACACAAACTGCTAGAGTTTCTGTTCTTGTGGTCTCACTGACACTCAATTGCCAGTGTCAAACGTCTATTTGTTTATTACCTCCGCCCAGGAGGTTATGTTTTTGCTGGCGTTTATCTGTCTGTGTACAAGATAAGTCAAAAAGTTATGAATGGATTTTGATGGAATTTTCAGGAGTTGTCAGAAATGTGAAAAGGAAGAACTGATTTCATTTTGGCTGTGATCTGGAAGAAATCCTGGATTCTGGATCACTTTCAAATTTTCGATAACATTGCGGTCAGTGGAGCCGAAAATTTTGTTTCTCAATATCTCCCTTAATTATTGCCCAAAACTCGTAAAATTTCACCCAGGGATTGACAATGGCAACCTCTATCAAATTTCAAAAGCTGATCAGGATTTCATCCAGAAGGCGGATTTTATCACAGTCTGTAAATCGCTATATGGGAGAACTGTTGTGCTTGGTGGAGGTCTGCGCTCTCAGAGTGCTTTTCTAGTTTAGATTTGTGATTCCTTATCTATAACCACTATGTTTTCTCAGGTATTTTAGTCAATGGTGAGATCATTGGAGACAAGAAGATTCCCCCCGATGGGCAAATCAACACCTATTTTTGGCGCTTTGGCATTGTCCACCAGACTTTGGGGGTTAGGATGGAGGTCAGCACCCAGGACATTTTACTGTATCAGGACAGCAAACAGATCAAGCTGCTGTGGGCAGACACAGCCTCTCTGAAAGGAACCAAGTAAGTGACCCCATCAGCCCTCTTTTCACTGCAGGAACGATTCACGAGCTGGTTACAGGAATAGAAACTCTAGTGAGCTCTGTAGCCTTTTTTTTTCACTTTACAGTGGGTCGTCATGAAACAGCGTTAATTCCTGCAGTGGACAACAGACTACGCTTAAGATAAACTGTCCTTCTACATGTTTACATTTTTAAAAGTTAATGATTGTGATGATCCTTCCCTACTTTCTGTTGCAGTGTAGATCTTTTAGTGAGCAAGGATCGCAGCCTCACAGTAACTCTAAAGGACTCGGTCAAGTTTGTGATCTTGCTCCACAAAGTGTGGGAGAAGCACCCGTACCACCGGGACTACCTGGGTTTCTACACCCTGGACAGCCACCTCCTGTCACCTTCTGTTCACGGCTTGCTGGGTACAATAAAACATCCTTGTAAACAGCTGCATTCTTGAGTATGCCCAGAATAACAATGTCGGCGTGATAGATCAGACCCACTTCTAGACAGATGCAGGACCTGCCTAGCAAATTCAAATTTGCTATTGGTACGTCCAGACAATAACAATGTGGTTTTCATTTCAAATTTTACATAGGTTTATCTTAAAGAAAAATTGCCTTTTTTGGTGATTTTTTTTTTCATCTTTTCTCTGTAGTTTCCTTTATTTCTGTATTCACAAAGGTAATTTAGGCATACCTAAAGTCAGGACAATTATTCTCTCTAAATTACTGTCACTGTCTTTACTCTGACAGTTTAAAATTATACCTAAACTGTATTTCAGGTCAGTTCTATCATGGTATTGAATATGAGGTGACAGAGTTGCGTCCAGGAGAGACACCAGATAAACCCGACGCCACCATGTTTGTGAAAGGACAGGAGCTCAATGTAACCAGGTACATTTAATGTCTATTCTTAATGCAGTTGCTACTTTGTGCATACACTTACCATCTCATTGGGTCATCATGAAATGTCTCTCTGTTCACAGAGGCTGGCAACGGGACTTCAGGACTGATGTGAAGAAAGGAGAAAAAGTCCCCTGCTGGTTCATTCACAGAAATGGAACAGGCCTCATTGATGGAGATGCAACAGACTACATTGTGTCAGGCCTTTTTAAGACAGTTTAAAGGCTATTTACACATCCATTTACCACTGAGCTCATCAAAATCAATTTAAAAAAGCAAGTGAACGAATCTAGTTTAGCTATATAGCTATAGCTAAACCACAGATGCTCTTATTATCATGTGCATTAGGTTTCATTCTAAATATGTCAGCGATTTGAGCAGTTTCTGGGATTATGAGCACAGGAGCTTCGTTACAGGACGTGCTGAGAGGTATTCTCAGTGATCAAGCTTGATTAATACCTTTCAGACATCATTCAGTCTTCCAGGAGACTGTGTAATTTGTCTTGTCTTCATTGTGGTTCAATCTTGTACTAACTGAAAAACCTGCTTGACCATTTGAATGTGTTGTAGCTTGTTCTTTTCAAACCATGATGTGAAAATAATGGCACACCTTCATTTAAAAAAAAAGAAAAGAAAAAATCTGTGTTTAAGCGCTTGCTGTTGTCAGGAGCTCACAGCCTGTGAAGTGCAAATAACATCTAAGCAGTAATGAAAAAGTCTTAAAACCTATAATAACACTGCTGTAACACACGACAATTAATAAACAGTTGCCTAGATTGTGACAATCTGTCATTCTTATTTAAACTGCAGAATGATTATGACTTACCTTAAATACCTATTAAAGACAGAGAAACATTAAATGGGTCGTACACAAACTGAATGGCCAAAAGAAAAAAGAAAGTGGTCCTTGAAACTAAAAGTGTTGCAGGCAGGTGTGGGTTTAAAATACGGCATGACTGGTGGCCCACCATGCAGGGGCAGCAGCCCAATCTTCTTTTTCTATACTACAGTAAATGTTTCATAATACTTCTCTTCATTTGTCATGATGTATTGGCACAAATGTAAAGGTGAGGGGAGAAGCCGTGGAAGGAAAAACCTCGGACTTGCTTCTTGAAGGGGTTGCTGCTGTCGACTCTACATCAACAGATGCAGGGTTTGTGCAGCGACAGGCAGCAGATGTTGAAGAGTAGCTGGAGGGGCGTGAAGAAGAACAGGTGTTCATCAACACAGGGGCTTTTCTTGAGACGTGCTTTTCTTGAGGAGTGTGTTATGGCTTGTTCCTTTCAAACCATTATAACGATGACACTTTGTCATGCTTATTTACAGTAAATTGGAGAATAAGAAGGAATGATTTGAGGAAAAACCCCCAGGGATTTCTATGACCTTAAACCCTGCACTCTTGCATACAGTAAAAAAAAACAAAAGGCAAGTTAGGACAGGAAATATTCCAAACCGCCGCTTTCTACTTTCAATATCCGCAAACATACCAACTGTAGTGACTCAAGTACACATGGTGTGAGAGTTGCAGAAGCAGAAGGTCCCCTTTGCTGTAGTGCACAGTGTGGGCGGACTAACTCTTACGGGAAGACTTGATTCCCACATGCCTCAAATTCCTAGCTCACTTTTGTCCCTCGATGCCAGAGGAGAGACTCTCCTGTTTTTCCCGGCCATGGCTACGTTGTGGAGACTCCTGCTGCTGTGGGTTTGTGTCTGCATCTGTCATCCAGCTCAGGTCCAGGGAGCGCTGGTTGTTTCCAAGAGAGATGCTCCGTCACAGGTATTTAATGTAGGACACATGTGCAGCATTTACTTGTGGACAAATGTCAGTTTAGTGGGGGTTTGTTTTGTTTTGTTTTGTTTTTTTCCTACATGTAAGTCTGTCTGTTCAGTTTTACGAGCCAGAGCATGTCCTAGTCATCTCAGATGATAGTAACTGTGCATTCACAATGCATTTACATCATGCAGCTTTAAAAAAAAAAAGTCTGAAGACAACTCTAATTTTTAGGCAGTCAAGTCACGCAGCTAATAAAAACGAAGTTTTTTATTATTTATGTGTGTTTTGGAGCTAAGAAGTAACTCACATTATCACATCATGATAATGTTTAATTTTGCAGGGTTTTTTTTTTTAAGGCAAAGAAAGACATCACCCCACAAGTATATAAGTGATGCCATCTTTATTCATTTGTGGCATTTAGAAGTTTTATATGTTTGAGAGGTTGCTTCTAAATAGTAGTGCAGTGCTCTCTGGTCAACAAAGCTGGAAATGAGTTCAGTGCTTTAAAAGACTTCTCTGTGGTTTTTGAGAGAAGCATGGAGAAACAAAGGTTATAAAGCAAACAACACAGAATAACCAAAACCAGGCTTCTGCTGGTTTTGGTTTGGTTCTTTGAGGGGTCACATTTTTTTTTCTTTTTTAAATTTTTGAATTCTTTTGTAAAGATTTCTGGTTTTCATGGTCTGTTTTTTGTTAGGCCTGTTCTGTCTTTAATTTCTTCTCCTCCTGTGCACTTCTTCCTATTGTCTTCCCTGACGACTGTCACCTGTGTCTTGTTGTCTTCTTTGATCATTTTGCCTGCCTCTTGTGAGAATATATTGTCCCGTCCTTCCTCCTTCCCCTACTAGTCTCTTGCTAATCCGCATCCTGTTGTGTTCCCTGTTGTGCTTTCCCATGCTTCTTGCCTTTTTGTTTTAAGTTTTGGTCTTTTGGGTATCCTGCTTTAGCACTGGTTTTGTGTCATTAAAGGTCTTTTGTTGATATCCCTGACGCCTGCTGTCCTGTATCTCAGGTCCGAGTCTTGCATTCTTGACTGTACTTGTTCCTCAGTATATACAGAACAGAGCCTGTAGAGTTGCGTGATCTTCTTCAGTGTTTACCAGGCTTCTGTCTCTGCCTGATGTGGCCTTTTCTTTCACGCAGGCTTGACTTTTATACACAAGAATCTTTTGCCACTCAGACACAAAGTTCTTTGTATGACTCTGGGCCCAAACACTGTTTCCCAGACATACAAATGAATTGTGTGCTTAATGTTCCAGAAAAGCTGCTCAAAGACTTTTGTGTAACACTGAGAAGGCTGTAGCGTGTCAAAAGTCAATCAGATCAGTTTTTCATATATAGATTACTCCAGAATTGTGTATTTATCTGAGAATTTCATACCTGGGTGTGGTGTTTAGTGCTGATGCTTCGTGATTGCAAATTCATTTTATGAGTCCTTAGTAACGTTGCAGTAATTCTATGTTTTGTTCCAGCAGCCTAAAGAAGCTGTAGCTACCAGGCCAATAAAGGTAATCTACATATATGCAGCTGTAGAAACTACAAACAGTACGTATTCTCATGTGTGGTTATCTGTTAAGACTGTTTTATTCTTCTTTTTGTCCTACAGAAAAGAGATACAAACTCCGGAAATGTAAGATTCCCATTTTGATTGTATTCATTTTCACATTTGTTATATTCATTCTGAAGCCGGAATTGATATTTGGAAACAAATGAGACCATGGTGAAGATGACCGGTAGCTGCTCCCTTGACATGCCTTTGGTAAATTAAATCCACATTTCCCATAAACCTCACTGTTCCCAGATGGCGCTCATTCTGGTGTCTATGGGAAAGTTTTTATTTTTCTCTTTGATTTACTGGAAAAAATAAACATGCTTTTTTTTTTGGGGGGGGGGGGGGGGGGGGGGGGGGGGGGGGGGGGGGGGGGGGGGGTCCTGAGTTATAGTTTTCTCTGCTTTCAGCAGGATGAGACGTTACAACAATAGGTTGCCTGCCCTCTTGGACATTTAACCTGCAGAAAAATAATATGAATAGTCAACTAAGAGTCACTTTGAAATTAATTTGTATTCAGATAGATCAAGTGGAAACTTTGAGAGGAACAGGATAAAATAACAAGGAAATTAAAAACAAATACCTTATTTTCCGTTATGAGACCAAAATGGTGCCATACGGTGGAAACCTTTCTTTCGGCTTGGTCCAGAATTATTACTGATTTTGACAACGTGTTACAGAAGATCATAGATTCTTTTGGCAGATGCATCCCGTCGACAGATGCGCTTCCTTATAAACAGTTTGGCGCGTCACTGTCAGTTCGATACAGTACCTGTATCGGTCATGTGACATTCTTAAAGCGAAACCCGTACCGACACGTACCGACACGATTTTTGCTCTCACGCACCAACGCATTGGTGTTGCTGGACCCATCACTATCCTTTACACACTATTGTTTAGACTAACTGTAGGCTTTACTAAACCGAAATGTTTTCATTTTAGTTTTAAAGATGGAGGTGGTGACACCCTCCTTAACCCAAATTAGTAGCTGGTTCCATGATATAGGTTCCTGGTAGCAGAAGGCCCATCTTCCAAATCTACCTTTAGATATTCTAGGAACTACAAGTAAACCTGTACTCTGAGAGTGGAGAGCTCTATTAGGAGCATAGCGTGCTTTCAGGTCTTGTAGATAAGGAGGAGCTAGGCCATTAAGGGCCTTTTATGTGAGAAGTAGAATTTTAAATTTGATTAGAATTTTTTTAATAAACCTTTGAGAAAGATTTTGAATACACAAACTATGGAACTCCACTAGCGTACCATATAATCCCCTGAGTTCCTCTCTTTGAGAAGGTGGAAGTCTACAGCTTCCAAGTTTCCTGCACGGTGACGTCTCGTTTTGCCCGCACCATCATGACTTCCAAGGCTCTAAATAAAGCAGCTTCTGCCCAGGAAGCCGTCTTCGAAATGGAGCTTCCCAAGACCGCCTTCATCTCCAACTTTAGCATGTGAGTCAACACAATGTACTTTTGAATGTCAGCCAAAAAAAAAAAAAAAAGTCTATTTCTAAGTTTGGTGCTGTCCTTGTGCCTCACAGGGAGATTGATGGCCAGGTGTATGCTGGAGAAGTGAAGGAGAAAGAGAAAGCCAAGAAACAGTACGACAAGGCTGTTTCTTCGGGAGAATCTGCAGGACTGGTCAAGTATGCTGTTAAAAAACAAAAAAAAAAAGATGTTGAACAGGTACCTGTGTGAAACACGAGATTGTAGCAGTCAATTTCCACGTTAACAGGGCATCTGGGAGAAAGATGGAGAAGTTTTCAGTGTCTGTCAACATAGCTTCCCAAAGCAGTGTCACTTTTGTTCTGATCTATGAGGAACTCCTTCAGCGGAAACTGGGATCCTACGAAATTCTGACTCGGGTTGAAATTAAACAGCCGGTGCAGGAGTTTCAGGTTCGTGACACTGACATGACAAAACTACTGAAAAGTATTTGTTTTGTGACTCACAATGAACGTACACTTGAGGTGCCTTAGTTATTATGTGTCCATCCATGTGTGTGTGTGTGTGTGCATGGAGACAGATTCTTACAGATATTTATGAGCTGCAGGGCATTACTTTTATTGAGGCCAATGCAACTTTCCTCAGCAATGAACTGCTTCCCCTGATCCAGAAAACCATCACAGACACAAAGGTGACACTGTTAACAGATTTTTCACTTTCTGCAGTATATTGCATAATTCACTGACGGCAAGTGAAGTAATTCTCTTCATTTCCCCAGGCACACATCTCTTTCTCACCAACACTGGAGCAGCAGAAGTGTCAGGACTGCGAAGGCACAATAATAAATGGAGATTTCATCATAAAGTATGATGTGAAACGAGAAACGAGCTTTGGGGAGGTTCAGGTGAGCAAGCAGAAAATACTGTCACTAAAGCAAGCGCCGTTTCCCGACTCAAAAAGCCTCCTGGAAATACAGTAACTTAGAGCCTTGTTAAATTAATGTTAAGCTGAAATGGGATTCTTTTGGTATAGTTGGTAATTCCCAAATCATGTGAATGTGCACATTCATGTCCCTGTATTAGCCTAAATCTGATGTGTTGTCTCCTTCAGGCCGTGAATGGATACTTTGTGCACTTTTTCTCTCCGCCTAACCTGGACAGAGTCCCAAAGAACGTGGTGTTTGTAATTGACAGGAGTGGATCAATGGAGGGAATAAAGATCCAGCAGGTGAAATGCTACGTGCGTAGGTACGTTAGGTTGTATGCTGTGCACACCTTCATATGTGAAACTGTGAAATTTTGCAGACGCGGGAAGCAATGGTTGCCATCCTGAAAGATTTGCATCAAGATGACCACTTCGCCATCATCCTGTTTGACAATAAGATTATCTCCTGGAAGGACTCTCTTACCAAAGCAACGAAGAGAAATGTTTCTGAAGCCATCCTCTACGTCAGGAAAATAAAATCAAATTCAGGTAGGAATAATTTTTCATTTCTTGGTTGGAACTTCAATTTAAATATATTCAGATAACATTTTGTTTCTGGTGGGTTTTTTTTCAGTACTAAACATGCACACTGTGCCATCAAGCCTGATAAAGTGATAAAGATTTACACCAACAGTTTACTTGAGTTAAATGTACAGAAAAGTATTCTAACTTACACATACTTTGAAACGATTAATTTAAAAGGAATTCCTTCATGTATACCAGCATGCCTTTTGTTTGTGATTAAGTAAACTAATAAAAGCTATTTATTTCACAAGGATATTTTAAAATAACCTGTACAGATTTGTTTCCCTCTTAAAAGTGATCATGAACCATTGTAATAAACATCAATATTTTTTATCAGCCGTCCAGCTCATTTAAAGTGAGAAGACCTATGAAATTTGTTATCATTCTACAACCTCAAATCAGAAAAAGCTGAAATAATATTGAAAATGCAAATAAAAAACAATGCAGTGATTCTTACATTTATTTTGATGTGTATTTCTTTGCAGACAGCATAAACCCAAGATTTCTTCTTTTTTTTTCTCACTGCACAACAATTTTCTGTATTATCAGCCCTGAAACACATTACAAACTATTACCACTTTGTAATGTTATCATTCTTTTTTATACCTTAAAGGCTTTGAGAATACCAGGCAGTTAAACGTTTCAGTTGTTATTTTGTCTCATTTCTACTTAAAATACATCATACGATGTAAAACAGCACACTTAAAGATGCTAAGTTGTTGCATTTTTTATTTCAAATCTCTCAATTAGCTTTAGAATGGAAAAAGAAAAAGAAAACAAAACAAAAAAAAATAAGAAGAACCAAAAAATTATATATAGATTGGACATCAGACAACATCTCATCTAATTTAAATAAGCACCAATAAATAAATAAATCATTAAAATAAGCAAAAAAAAAAAGGATATTTCTGAATCTCTTTACTACTCCTGTAAAGAACATATACAGAACTTTTTAATTCTACTCAAGATAATTTAACAGCAGAGGATTTTCATGTTTTTCTTCTCTCTGTCGTTGCCTTTCAGCTACGGATATCAACAGTGCCGTACTGACAGCAGTGAGTCTGCTGACGAGAGAAAGACAGGATAAGAAAATTCCAGAGCGAAGTGTGGATATGATCATTTTACTGACTGATGGGATGCCAAACCATGGTGAGTTATTGTGGATGATTTGACGTAAAGTTGTCCATATACGAGGTACATGAACATCTGAAAGACAGACTATGTCAGAGAAAGCTTTAGAAGGCCGTTTCGTGTTTGAAAAATGATTGTGCACAAGAAGCCAGGACCCTTTCTGGATTTACAGAAGCTGCATTTGATTTGATGTTTTCAAAAGATTGACAGGCATTTGAAAAAATCTTGAAAGACTGGTGTTCTTACATCTGCAGGTGTATCAAACACTCAGAAGATCCAGCAGAATGTGCATTCAGCTATTGCAGAGAGGATGTCACTGTTTTGTCTTGGATTTGGAAATGACGTGGACTACTCCTTCCTGGATGTGATGTGCAGGCAAAACAAGGGCTTGGCTCGCAGAATCTTTGAAGCTTCAGATGCAGCGCTGCAGCTCCAGGTTGAGGCTCTAGATGTGTAGGGTTTTGTATGTTTTGTGGGCTTAGAGAGTTATTCAGGTCAATGTATTGGATTAAAAAAATAAAACTACTGAGCAGATAGGGAACAGATATTGCTTAATTTTGGACTTTGTCTGTTTTCAGGGGTTCTACGAGGAGGTGTCCAGCCCTCTGCTCTTAGATGTGGAACTGCGTTATCATGACAACACAGTGGGCTCCTTGACTAAAAACCAGTACAGCCAGTTATTCAACGGCTCAGAGATTGTGGTGGCTGGTCTGCTGGGCGAAAATGGCCTTGATAACTTCTTGGTGGAGGTATTTGCTCAGGGGGTGAGGAATAAAAAGCAAACTATATTTCTCACACAGCATGTACTGGTTAACAAATAGCTGCTACTCTGCAGTTCCTACTGCATTCAGTCTTAGAGGAACATCTTAAAACAAACTTAAATTGTTTTCTAAGCATGGAATTTGGTGGCATTAGTTTTCATGTTTTCAGAACTCTGGAGCTTATAAACATCAAGACTAAATATGTGAGATAAAAGAATGTGCTGCTCATCTCATTACATAGTTTTTAAGTATCAAAGTTAAAATGTTGGCAGATGTCTCAGCATTTATTGAGAGTTAAGACTCTCAAGGATGCTGAGAGAGTGATGAACCGATTCATGGTGGAAACTTGCTGCCTAAACATCTGAATATTATCTTTATCCTGATGATATTAACATCCATTTTTCCATTGAAGAGTTGCTTGTTAAAAAGTTGGGAAAGTTTTAAATTTTTCCATGATGGAGCATCTCCTTTTCTTTTTAAAACAGTTTAAAGGCCTCTGGGCATTGAGGTTATACGTTTCTGGAGTTTTGATGTTGGAATTTGGTCCCATTCTTGCTGATATTGGTTTCCAGCTGCCGAAGAGATCATGGTTGTCTTTGGCTTATTTTTTCGTTGCTGATGCATCAAATGTTCTCTATAAGTGAAAGATCTGGAGTGCAGACAGGTCAGTTCAGCACCTGGACTCTTCTCTGATGCTTCCATGCTGTTGTAATCACTGCAAGATGTGGTTGAACATTGTTCTGCTGAAATACACCAGGCCTTCACTGAAATAGATGTCATCTGGAGAGGAGCATATGTTGCTCTAAAACATTTATATATCTTTCAGCATTTATAGTTCCTTCCAGAACATGCAAGCTGTCCATACCGTATGTACTTATGCTCCTCCATACCATCAGAGATGCTGACTTTAGAACTGAACGCTGATGACACGCTGGAAGGTCTCCCTCCTCTTTAGCCTGGTGGACACTTTGAAACAGTCTTGGCCCATAGGACATGACGGTGCTTCTGGACCATGTCCAAATATGACTTCCGTTTTGCATGATAGAACTTTAGTTGGTATCTGTAGATGGGAAGGTGGATTGTGTTTACTGACAGTAGTTTCTGGAAGTATTCCTGAGCCCATTTAATAATGTTATTGACACAATCATGCTGATGAGTGATGCAGTGTCGTCTGAGGGTTGAAGACCACGGGCATCCAATAAAGGCCTTGGGCCTTGTCCCTGACGCACAGAGATGTCTTCAGGTTTCTCTGAATCTGTAGATGATGTTCTGCACTGTAGATGATGAGATTTGCAAAGCCTTTACAATTTGACATTGAGGAACATTGTTTTTCAAGTACACAGATTGGAGAGCCTCTGCCCATCTTTACTTCTGAGAGACTCTGCTTCTCTAAGACATCCCTTTCATAGTTTATCATGTTACAGGCCTGATATCAACTAACTTCATGAGTTGCTAGATGCTCTCCCAGCTGAATATTTTTATTGATTTCTTGCTTTTTAAGCCATTTGAGACTTTTTTGAGACTGTAGAAGGCATCAAATTTGAAATTAGTTAATTTATGGATAAAAGTTTAAAGTTGTCTATGTTCTGTGTGAATAAAATATTGGCTTATGTGATTTGAAAAGTCTTTTAGTGTTTCATTTTATTCAAATTTAAAACATGCCCATGTCATATACTCTCTTTGCAGGCTAAAGGAGATGTCCAGGTGCAGGAAAAGGCCACTGTGGTAGACTGGCACACAGTGTACCCAGAGAAGGAATATATCTTTGGTGATTTCACTGAGCGTTTGTGGGCCTATCTCACCATCCAACAGCTACTGGAGAAGAGGTTCGTCTGTAAATTTCTCTTTCTCAGATTTTATTTTAGTGGTATATCAGGTTTGCCATTCAGCATGTCATAATAAGACAGTAGTGTATTTTTTCTTTTTTTTTTGTTCCAGTGACATCGGTACTCAGCTGGAGAAAGATGAAGCAACAGCTCAGGCCCTCAACATGTCTGTGCGGTACAGCTTTGTCACCCCTCTCACCTCCATGGTGGTAACCAAACCTGAACCTGACGCCAGAGCAGACAGCTCTCTCATTGCTAATAAGCTGACTGAAGGTAGGGTCATGCATGATTATCTAACAAGGGCTTTTTAGCGTAGGTTGGTTGCTTCTGGTTTTATGTCTGTAAATATAGACAGCGCAATGTTCTCTTATTAGCCATACCTTTAATCAACTCACCTTGCCGGTGATGTTCAAATTGCTTTATATTGTGTTTTCCTGTCATTTTCCAATCTTACAGATCAACGACAAAAAGCAGAGAGACACAGAGGTTTGAAAACTCTCCTTTGACTTTATTATGAAGAGAAATATAATTTGCGGAACATTTTCATGCAAAATTATGTTTCCTTTCATTTCTTCTTCTCAGCTCAGTCTGCTCCCCGCACGGTTCCCCAAAGTTTTGATGGTAGGCTCTTGAAAAATACTTAAATGTTTACACAGTTGTACTGTTTAAATCTGTGACTGTTAGTGACTGTCATAATTTGTCAGTAAGCAGCACCTCCCTGCCTGTGGAAATATTCACCACATCTTACTTGAACTGTTTTTTTTTTTAACAACCTTTTCTTGGTCTGTAGAGGACAAAAACAAACTCAGGAACTGTGAATATTTAGTTATTAAATACTGTTTAATTAATACAATGGTCTGCCATATCATTGTCATATTAGGGATATCATTCACTTTTCATTATGTTTTGTTCAGATTTGTACATGTTCTATCACAACTACCCTTGTTTGATTCAAGTGTTTAATTTGGAAGAAGTATTGGGAGGCTCTGCACAGCTGTCCCAATTATTTTTACATTTGTACATGAAATAGCTTGTGGGTAGGTTGCTTGACATTACCATCAGAGTTGAAAAGGGATGCTAGTGTACAAAAGTTGCTCTATGAAAAGATATCAGTCCAGATTACATGGGGGCAACATACAAGAAATTTTATCTGTTTGATTTTATTTTTAAAAATTATTTTCTATTATCTGTCCAATGTTCATCAGGTGGCAGTTCTTCTGAATGGGGAGACCCCTTTTAGACAACTTTCCATTAAAGTGGTAGCAACTGAACATGCTGTTATTTTTGAAAACAACGTTTTTGTTAACATTTTTTTTACCATTGGAAGCATTTTTCAATGAAGTGGATAAAGAGCCTGAATGATAATGATTGAATGGTGTTTTTGCAGCGGATGGGGATCCTCATTTCATGATAGAGCTGCCAGATAGAAACGATGCTCTGTGCTTCAACATAAACGGCAAACCAGGAACCATTTTCAACCTGGTCAGGGACCTGGAATCAGGTTTGTCCACAGTCTTCACTACTCTTAGTTGTTTAATTAACATGTGTCTTTTCTGATATACTGTCATGTATGAATTCTAAGGCTTTATGCATGAGAACAATTAAAAAGAAAAAAAAAGAAAAAACCTAACTCGGTCCCTGCTATTCCTTAAATAATATCATTATTATAAATGTTTGCTCATTTGAGGCTGTATTTGACTCATTTTAATATGCTGTTAGGACCAGATTACTTTGTCTTTTTCTTAAATTGTGTCGTACATAAGTGAAAGGGATGTACTTTCTTTTTGACATAACTGGATATGAGAAGTGAAAACCAATAAATCATCATCATCATTCTTTGTGCTCATTATTTCCAGGCTTTGTGGTTAATGGCCTGATAATTGGCAAGAACAAACATGTCCCAAACAGCAACAACAACACCTACTTCGGTCAGTTTGGTGTCATCCATCAGAAGCTGGGGGTGAGGCTGGAGGTGAGCACTCAGGATATCTCAGTCCTCCACAACGGCAAGCAAGTCAAGCTGCTGTGGTCTGATACCGTCTCCCTCAAAGATACCAAGTGAGTAAAACTGCTTTGAAGAGAAAGACGTAAAATGTTTGTACAACAATATGCTGAAGAAAAGACCATCGAAACTTTAGACCAAACAGAAAGACCCTGCATAACGGGATTTAGAGTAAGCACACTTTTACTGTCTTACTTTCAGCTCAAGTCATAACTTTTGTCTCTTTTTTCCAGTTTGAACCTCAGATTGACTGAAAACTGTAGCCTAACAGTAGTGCTAAAGCACTCGGTTAAATTTATGATCATTAAACACACAAAGATTTGGAAGAGGCACCACGACCAACAAGATTACCTGGGCTTCTACAACCTGGACAGCCACCACTTGTCTGCTTCAGTTCACGGGTTGCTAGGTAGATAACTGCAAGAAGGCTGCATGTTTTAATGCATTCATAATGTAATTGGTTTCAGTTTTGAAGCTGTTAACATTTATATATTATCCTCCAGGGCAGTTCTACCATGGGGTTGGGTTTGAGGTGGCAGAGTTGCATCCAGATGAAGCCAATGGGAAATTTGATGCCATCATGTATGTGAAGGGACAGACACTCAACGTGACGAGGTCCAGTTACTTCAGAAAGGCTGAACACACACAAGAGATACAAGATTAGAGAATTATTATTCATTTTCATCATCGACATGTCAACAAATGTTGAATATGTTTTGCAGGCACTGGCAGAAAGACTTCAGCAGGGATGTGAAGAATGGGGAAAATATCCTCTGCTGGTTCGTTGACGATGACGGAAGAGGCCTCGTTGATGGAGCGACCAAAGACTACATTGTGTCAAACATTTTTACCATTTGAAATATGAAAGGTGTTGGTACTTCATAAGACCAGGGGCCTTGTTTTTTTGTCAACAAAAAGTTCCAAATTATATCATTACCAAATTTAAATTAATACAGAGTACCAGGTTGGGCCTTTATGACTAAAGCATAAAAAATGCCTTTGAGTTTACTAAGGTTTGCAGCTGGTTTAAAGTAACTTTAGATCTGTGCTTTGCATTTTTCAGGGATATAAAAACTGAAGATAGTTATTAATATTGTTTGAAAAACAGTGTTTTTTTTTTGTTTTTTTTTTTAAATTACACCTGATGTTAAACACAATTTTAAAAAAAAACTATCATGTAATTTCACTAATACTTTTGTAAAGGGATACAAAGATGGCGGAGTGAGCGGCTGCTTTTCTGCAGGGGCAAAAGAAAAGGAGATTCTTAAGTACTATTGGTGGCATTTAAAAGCGATATTTTTGGAAAACTTAGGCAACCTCAAAGTATTTAAGAGAGACTTTTGTATGTTGGAGTGACGGTAGTAAAAACACAAGGAAAGTCGAATATAATTTGTCATCGGTGTGTCACCCTTATAACAAGACTGAAATGCGATTTACTTCGATGTCTAAGCCGATTCAAGCGACTGCTGTTCCACAACTGCAGCCATCTTCACTGTTTATCATCCATCTACAACGTTGCAGCTTTCTACAAGGATGTGATTGGTCCCCAGTAACTTTTGGACATAAATATGGTGATTGATCTTTGTTCAGTATAGAATAGATGGTGTGATTTTATTTTGTCTTATACAGAAAAATAAAATGTTGTATATCTTTTGGACATGGTTAATGAGTTAATGTCACTGATGGTTGGTAGTTACACAGTCTTGCCAAGGAAATTGAAATTTCCCCATTGGTATGTCTAGATTTCTAGGTTTGATATTCTGTATACAGTATCTTGTGGTAGTAGAACTTATTGTTAAACTTACTGAAAAAAATCATGTTCTCAAGAAAATGCCGAAACCCGGGATCGAACCAGGGACCTTTAGATCTTCAGTCTAACGCTCTCCCAACTGAGCTATTTCGGCGCGGCGAGCTGGGAACGGTGGTGCCACCTACTGGGTCACGGTCACAGCCAGCCTGACGGTGTTGCCTGTTGTGACATCTAAGCTTGACCTATTAAGTGTTTACAGCTTTTAAAAGTGTATTCTACCTACATTGGTCAGACCACCCACTACCTTCTATCCAAAATTTTGGGTGTGATCCGGAAGAAATCCTGGATTCTGGATCACTTTAAAATTTTCGATAACATTGCACTGTTTAGTTGTTTCTTGAACCCTAAAGCAACCACAATGAAGACAGGAAGGGAGTTCTGGAATTTTAAGAGTTTAATTCTCTCAGAAGTAAAAAAGGAGGATTCGAAGGTTGGCAGCCAAACCAACAATCCAGGGGACGACGAAGGCAAGGAGGTGGCACTGCGAATGACTGGATCGTGCGTTTCTATGGGAAGATCTGGAGACGAGTCTGGTTGAATGATGACTGAATAGGTACAGGTGTGCAGTGCCACACCTGGGCTGCTCGTCGGATGGAAAGGGGAAACATAGGTGGATCTGAGTGTCTAGATTTCCAGGTTTGATATTCTGTACTTACTGTTAAACTTACTAAAAAAAAATTCACGTTTTCAGGTAATGCCGAAACCCGGGATCGAACCAGGGACCTTTAGATCTTCAGTCTAACGCTCTCCCAACTGAGCTATTTCGGCCCGGCGACGCAGCACTGGTGCCACCTACTGGCTGAAAGTCGCAGCCTGATGATGTTGCCTGTTGTGAATTCTAAGTTTAACTTATTAAGTGTTTACAGCTTTTAAAAGTGTATTCTACCTACACAAAAAAAGAGAGCAAAACTAAAGCCCATAACACAGTTGCACAGTTGCTCTGGAATCACTCCCACCTGATATCTGTAATATTGACTCTCTACCCCAGTTCAAGTCCAAACTCAAAACCCACCCGTTTAAAATGGCATTTAATTTGTAAACTGACCCTCATTTAATTGTTGTTTTGTTCCTCTGTTGTTATTATTTATTTTATTGTGTTTTTATTTCCTGCTAAAGTGTCCTTGTGTGGCCTAAAAGGCGTTTTTAAATAAAATGTATGATTATTATTATTTTCAGAATTTTATTTGAATCATTTTCTACTTCAAACTTGGGTATACTCTTCCTCTTCATATTGCACAACACCAACCTCTGTTCATTTTCATAATGTGGTTTCAAGTGGGAGTTTTATCTTGTATCAGTAATCACTGCAGTTTGTCACAATGTCCACTAGATGTCTGTCAAACACCGAAGACGCACTGCAAGCGCAGTTGACGGTCACGTGTTGCTCATTGCTTGCTCTTTATCTTTATACATGATGATTTTATGTTGCTTTCATAAAAAAAATACACTATACAGTATAAAGTTAAATAATGGATGTAAAATACACTCAAGATGACAAACAACTACATATACTGATACAAAGGCTTTATTCACATACACATATGACCATTATTGCACACATAGTGTCTGCATTATATCATGGCAAATATTGCACCGGAATGCAATAGATTATAAGAAAAGAAAAAAACATGGATGAACCAACAGCTGAAAAAGACATGCATATTGTTTTTATAAAATAAACATGACATCTGACAAAATTTACATCGGTAAAGTTGCACAGGTCAGTCTCGCATGAACCAATTTCTTTCAGTTATGTAATTAAGAAAGAATGTAGCTTTTTTTCCACTCCAATTAGAATTTTGAAACCTATGTTAATTATGTGATTAGAACTCAGCTGAACTCTAATGCCAAGAGGTTTAGCATCAGTAGCAGTTTTTAAAGACATACCTTACAGTTGAGTTCACATTAATTCTGGATCCTGAAATGTTACCATATTCTCTCAGTGTATCCATCAGACCTGGAGGAGACCTTTCTTTGCTTGAAAATGTATCAGCACACGCTTAAGTGACATAGAATTGATGATTGACAATTTTTACAGGATGAAAGTCCAGGATAGGATAGGATAGGATGTTCACAGCTTGAAGGTAACAGCCAAACAAACAGTTGAGAGACACAAATGAAAGAACAAATTGAGTTGTCCTCACAAGTGTGTATTTTTGGATCGTGGTCACAGAGCGTGTTTAAAGTGGAACAGATATCGTCATTCAGTTTGATCAAATGCTTCTTTGCAGCCCTGTAACATGAAACATCTTTGGAGATATGAATTGTGCGGAAAAATCTCCAGAGAGAATCTTGCTGAGACCATGTTGATGGTCACTTTTTGAGCTGCAGAGTAAACATACATTCACTAATGTATGTTTTTCATTCTTACCTTTCAGATCTACAACACCTTCCAAATGAAAAAAAAAAAAGTTTTCATCTCTTTGTAGTGTTTCCATCGTTTCTCGCAACACTTTAAAGACATTCTTGCACTGAATATACAGAGTGATGAAATGTTTCAGTTATGTTGTCCCATTCTTCCTCTGAGCACGTCTGAAGGTGTGCAACAGCACCGGATTATTGTTAGATTTTCCTTATAAAATTTTCCACATGCTTTCTTTCAGGGCACTGCAGACAGGCCAATCACACACCTGCTCCCTCTTCTTCTTCAGCCATGCTTTTGAAGTGTGCACTGAATGCAGTTTTGTACAGTCACATTGAAAAATACATGGGGATGTGCAGTTGCTCTCGAAGTACAGTGCTCTTTTCGCCATTACTGACCTCTAACAAAAAGGCCAAGCTATTCCATTTTATGTGTGTTTCAATCTGTTCTTTCTCTTGGCATCTTGTGCATTCCTTCCATTCAGCCCTGTAGCTGTCTTGATATGAACTGTGGAGGAAGCTGAAGGGCTTCATTGTTTTTCTGTTTAGCACATTTTGTAGAGATTGAAATTTGCCTCTGTATTCTTTGCATTTACTTATGGTGTAATTATGTTAATTATTCTGTTTCACACAGATAATGTCAACAGGTGATCGTAATGATGATTTGGTACAAAAGATGGGCAAAAGATATCTTTGCCAACAAAAAAAGATTGGAAAGGGTTTGTATATTTCTCCTTCACCAGGCATAATATCATTAAATAATTCAAAGAAAATGGGGGAAGTTCAGTAAAAGGAAGGAGCTCAAGCCTAAAACGGACAGCCGTGATCTCTGTTTCCTTTGGATGGCACTGCAGCAAAACCTATTATTCATAAATGCCTGATATTACCACTTGGGCAAAGTATTACTGATGGAAACCTTTCTCAGACACAACCATACGAAGCTGCTTTCACAAATGTGACTTAGAAATTCACTGCATAAAAAGATGCATTAAGTTAACCTTGCCCAGAGGTGGGGTCAACATCTCTGTGCTTGAAAGCATCTGGGATGGACCATCATACAATGACAACACTAATATTGCTGAGCCAAATTATTCCAGACCTATTTTTGGAAGAAATGGGTGCAGCGTGCTCCAGACCAAACATGAAAATCTCGACTGCTGTCAGTACCAAGTCTAAAAGCCAGGCTCTGTGATGGTAACACTGCCCTTTGCAAAGGTCACTTACTCTTCTATGACAGGAGCATTAATTCAGAAAAGTACACTGCCATTTTATAGCAACATATACTGCCCTAAAAATGGCATATTTTCCTGGACCCTGTTAAGACATTTTATCAATTTGATATTAAACTGTTGTGCTTTCATTCCACAAGAAATCACCCAGGATCAAACTTGCCACTTCTGCGTCTCTTGTTGCAGCTCAGGTAGTTTTGCTTGTAATGGCAGTATTGACAGTCCCTCTACATCCCCATTTGATTTTGACCAACGTTATGTTATTTAAAAAAGAAAAAATCAGCTGAAGTAGCAGGGCCCTGGCTGCTCTCTTTGCTGAGTTGGTCTACTTTGCCCAGCAGGCTTCATCCCACATAGATGACCCCTCTTTTTACTTTACCATTAAGGCCCGCAGTGCCTCCCTCCTACACAGCCCAAAGCCCACGCAAAGTTTTCAAACGGCATGCTAGCAGCTCTTGAGCTGGTGTGCATGGGGCTTATTGGGGGCATCATGTGAAAAACAATGCCACGTATGCATGCTCAGTGCCCACAGAGGGATCCCATGGATGCACTCAGAGGAGAACGCAGTTGGTCAGTTCAGCAATCAGGTTTGATTTTACCACACGAGCCGTGGCAAGACAGTGCTAAAATTAACACAAAGCCCACTCACTACTGGTTGCTCTCTGAATCCAATAAATGAACACACCCACAAATACAATATGAAGTGCACAATGCAGTCTCTGTTTGACGCAATATGTTAAACTAATGATGCATAGTTGTATTTGATCTCTTGAGAACAAAGTAAAGAAAAAAGCAGTAAATCCAGACCACTTTGTTTCATATTTATTGATGTAATTGACAGTTTTATACATTCACATAAAAACAACACTATGGAGAACACCTATAGAGATCATATTATTCATGTAAGACAATATAAGTTGTTTTTATTTCCATGTGTTTACATTCAGGAAGAAAATATGATCATCACATCGTCCCATCATCAGAGTGAGCATACAAGCAACTGAATTAAAGTCAAGAGCAATCACATCTGCTATAATAAGCCCCCCGATCACTCATTGGTCTGCAGGAGGGACGGTAACTCTGGTGTTTGCTGGACTATTCTTGCAGATGAGTTGACACATGGAACTTCATCGTTAGGTGCTGACACTGTCAGGCAGCTGCACCTCTAATCCATACATGTCAGTCTAAAATCACATACAGACCAAATGACTTGGACTAGATTTTACGTCATAAAATTAAGATCTGTTCAGTATTTACATCAAGTATACATATGTTCTATCAGAAGAGCATTAAATGCTCTCTGCATGCAGAAACTCCATGCATTTTGCACGTCTCACTGCAGAAAGCCCATGAGCCACATGGGCTGTGAGACATGAAATAAATACAATGTATTTGTTTTCCTTCTTTAGAATGCAGGTATTTTACTGAATTACAGGCTCTCCTGATATTTTTCTTCAGCCGAGTGACTTCAATCATATTTCTGTCAATATTTAATCTCTTGTGCTTTCTAATGGTCAGATAAAAATATTTCATATGATTACTATAAATTTCAGTCTGCTGACAGTAACTGTAGTTTAGCATAAAATAAAAAAAGAAGCTTTCACTAACAGATATTACACCATTTGCTATAAATGAGGGAGGACTAGCGTTGCATTTATAACAAGGGGTGTTGCAAAATCTTATGTAAAACCGCTCGTATAGCAAGCCTCCTGATGCATTAAATTTCATGTAACACTCACCGTGTCTTGCCTATAAATATCTCACATGTTCTCCTTCTTTCAGAATGTAAAACAGACATTTAAACCACAATTTCAGAGCAAAATAAAGGTAGGGGTGATATTGAATACATTCAAATAATATTGCAAGTGTTTGAAATGTTTCAACATTGTTTAAGAAGCTGCCTTAGAGCATTTGAATGGGGGACAGATCATATTTTGAGCTGCATAAACAGAGTCTTTGGGGCAGTTATGTAAGGATAGCTCCATATGTAAGTCAACCTCAGTATTTGACAGAGTGCAAATTATATAACCCTGTTTGTTCAATGAATTTCTTCAGCCGCGAAAGCCTTGCAGACCACAGTGACGACAGCATCCTGCTTTAAATGTTGCCTGAGGTCAGCAGGAGCTTGCCGCTGGTGGTTACATTTAAACATCTCCCAGAGGTAAAAATGTGTTTTTCACAATTCCTACACTGATTTCTCGCATCAGTGAGTTTCATAATGGAACACACCTGTGACTCTATTCTGATTTTTAATTATTCTACCTTTAACCATGTGTGTAAGTCTCACAGGGCCTCTGCCAGGTGGCGATCAGTACCTTCACTTGCTTCCAGTCGCACCAGCCGGCTGGTTTTCCTGTTTTCCACCCAGGAGTTGTGTATTACTGTGCCCCCTGGTGAGGGGTCTACTTGAAGCAGGGACACCACCCTCTTTTTAACCTTGGCACGGAGGGCACGGCGCAGTTTTTGTCGGGTAAAGGCGTAGAGCAGGGGGTGTGAGACGGTGGTTCCGTAAGCTAGAGCTAGGAACCAGAGGCGCAGGCTGACCAGGATGTCACTGGGCCCGATGCCCAGGATCAGCACGTTGGTTACAGAGAGTGGAGCCCAGCAGCCAAGGAAGGTTGTGATGATGATGAGGGACATCCTGAACACCCGCCTCTGGCGCTCTCGGCGATCTCGGTGTCGGCGCACTGCCCGCCGCAAGGCAATTATTGCTGACACTGAGGCGTGGACGCCCATGGAGGCAGGCAGGGGAGTTGCAGCACCCATGTCAGAGGTGACAAGTGGAGCAACAGAGGTCAGGGCAGGAGGGGAGGTAGCTGTTGGGGTTGGGGATGGGGAGGAGATGAGAGGGGGGTGGCTGAGCTGCTTGGTCCCATCTATGGTGCATGGTTCCCCTCCAGCCTCCCCACCATCATTCATTTTAGGGCTTGCTTTTCTCTTTTTCAGTCTCCTATGGTGCCTTCTGAACCGCTGGCTCTTCCTCATGTGGGAACCAATGCGGATGTTCAAAGCCCTCAGTATTCGGGAGTAGAACAACATGACTGCCACAGTGGTGAAGAATATGGGCACCTGTAGGATAAGATGGTAATACATTCCCAGGACTGTGTGGTACCCCTGGCCACCAACACAGAGGAGGGTCCTGTTATGCCATGTTGGCACCCCTGGGGCACTACTGCCATACGATGATGAAGACATAGATGCCACTTGCTTCATCTCCTCTGCTCCTTCTGTGACTGACCACTGCACCTCCAATAGAGGAATGAAAAACACAGCAACGGACGTGACCCAGACAGCAGTTAGGAGCAACGCTGCTCTGCGTGTCGTCAGCAGCCTGTTGGCCGGTCGTACTGAGATGTCATAGCGGTCCAAGCTTATGACCAGGATGTTGATGGCTGTGGCAATGCTGGCAAAGGTAACACATGCCTCATGGAAACAACAGAGCAGAGCCAGGTTTGGTCCCGGAGGCAGGAGCACAACCACCAGGGTGAGGGGTATGCACAGTACACATACCACGACGTCCAATACGTGGAGGTTGACAGTCACCATGTTGCTCACTGAATCCACCAAATTTGACTGAGAGCAGTAGAGTACTAACACAGTCAGATTGCTGCTGAAACCCAGCACCAGCTCTAGCATGAGGAAGGCAGTAAGCGACACCTGGAAGCCTAGTGAGTATGGCATGTGCCAGGATGCAGGACCACCAGATGTGCCCGCTTCTCCCTGCTCCTGATGGCCTCCCATGTCCCCCAGTCCAGCCAGTGTTCCAACCCATTCAGTGGTGGCTGGGCCTGAGGTGAAGCTGCCAGTCTCCATAGTGACCCCTCAGCCCTCGTGCATTTTATCTGTCACACTACAGATGTGCTCCCATGATGCACCAGGTTGAGCCTCCATGATGCAGGGGTGAAAACAGCTTGATGACAGTTCTGGGGAGATGGGAACACAATGCAGACAGATGAGAAATGCACTGTGGAAGACATAATCAAAACTCATCATTCTCTCCCATGGCACGTCAGAGATCTAGGCATATCTGTGGATAGCAGTGTTATAAAACAGGCACCAAAGCCTAAGCATGTTAAAAGATGTCTATCTGTTACATATAAACCCCAGCATCTGCAGATTGAGCAGATACTGAATTATGCATCACTCTGTCCCTCAATCTAGTGTCTCAATCTTAATCAGTGCCACTGATTACTATTTTGTCTTAGCCACAGCTTGGGATATGCACACAAGCTGTCAGAACCACGGGTTGCCATATGGGTGCTCAGGGAAATGGCCAAATTGAATGAAACTCACTAATCAGACTTGCAGGCAACAAACGCACATTCAGCAAGATGCACAAAACTGCCTATGATCTCATCTCTGCCGGCTGTAGCATACCACATGGTTATTTAAAATACTTCTAGCACTGGAAGAGCAGGGTCTCTGTCAAAGTGATATCTGCATATGTTGATTCATCCGTGCAAAGGTGTCACATGTGAAGACTTAACTATCTGTAATAAATGAGGGTGTACCTTGCAGAATGTAACAAATGTTCAAATCTAACATTTAAAAACTTTCATGATCTAAAAACTGATGCAGGCTATTGACGTGTTTAAGTATATGTAAATCTGCTAAAGTAGCTTACTTAAGATTAATTGAGGCATTCATTAAAAGAACACGTGCTTATATTTGGATGGAGAACTTAGTCTGAAAAGAGGAGGCAGGAGGACACAACAAGATTGGCTCTGTCCAAACTTTAAAAAAAAAAAGAAAAGAAGTATCTGTCCAAGTGGTATCTGTCCAACTTTCAAATCTCTTCTTTGTTTACTATGAAAAGAAACAAAAATGTAAAAGCTGAGGCCTATTGCTGCATAGATTAACTCTGCATGCAGAATAGACTGCAAACTTCTTTTTTTTACTGCTTTTTTAGTTGTTGTTGCTTTCAAGTTTTATTTGAATATTTATTGATTTTATTTAGCTTGATTTACTTTGTAGCTTTTTATCAAAGGTCTTTCTTAAAGGTCTTTGATGCCTTGAGGCTGAAAATAACTACCAGGTATTTACAATCTATAAGCTCACATCTCACGTAGATATGTTGATACATAAACATATACCTATCAGTGCCTCTCCACTCACAAACACACACACACAGACACACACTTGTGAGTGCAATGTGTGTTATGGCTCTGCCACTAAGGCCTAGGAGCTAAGGTAAGAAAAAAAAAATAGAAAAAAGTAAACTGCCTGGAAGTGTGTCTGTTAGTTTTGATTCTTTGGATGTTGGATGAAGGCATAGTGCTGCTTTGGGGGGGGAAAAAATGGAGACCAGTATAAAAGATGGAGTTTAATAACTTCAGCTTCAAAGAAGGCAGATACTCTACTTCAGTTGCTGGTGCAAGATTGCCTTACATGCTCTATAGGGATGTTTCAGCAGATCTATGTACCCCCTACAAAGAAATGCAGCTTCTAAAATTTTAATAAATAGTCTCAAGGCTCGACATGATACCACTACAATGTTTGAATTATTTAACAACAAGCATAAACCTCTAAGTGATCATTTTTACTGAAAGATAAAGAAGCACATTTTCATATTCAAAGGATGGAACCAAAACTTCTTCACATTTTCACAAGTTTTACTTTCTTCTGTACTTATATGTACCATATGATTATTTAAAATATTTCTAGTGCATACTTATGTGTATAAATGATCTATTCATAGCCCTGTCATACATTTTGTGTCAGAATTTTAATGTCAAAAGTAGTACATTACAAAAGCTGTCGCACAAATATAATTAACTAAAACAATTTCACTACATTTGTACTTAAAGTACTTTTCAAGTAATGTTTTTGGAGTCCTGTGCTTAGTTTTCTGTCTGCAGATGGTTGGACAATTCTTCAGCCAACACGAAATATCAACATGAAACGAAAGACAGCAGAGCAGCCCTTCAGCTGATCCAGTCTAGCAGCCCAACACTGCTTGGTTGTCCATTCCCATAGTTGTTTATTCCCATCAACTGCAGCAGAATTGAAAATAAAACTCAAGATTGTAATACATCTCATACTGGCATTTCATCACAAAATACTCATGTGTAATATTAAAAGAAAAGGTCATCAGTTTTCTGCCTTACTAACCTAAGTCTTGCCTCACCAGTGAGTTAGTCCATACATTAGTGGGTCTGGTTCTGGGTTCTGTAGAGTGCTTTGTGATGACTCTGATGGTTATCTGTGCTGCTCAGGTCGAGTTGAATTGAAACATTATGACTTATGTTACTTTTCTTCATTAGTCACTTTGTTCTATCAGGATCTTTGTCTTATGTTTCACATCTTTCAAATCACTGTTTTGAACTTCTTCAGTTGTACCACTTCTCCATCATGTCATTTATTTTGTAATTATGTATTTGTTGTCTTTGCTTTGTAAGGGCATTCATAACTATATTTTGAAAAGTGCTGCACGAGTAAAGTTTACTGCACTAGCATTATGATCTGTTGCAGCTTTTTCAGACAGTGGTCCAAAATACTGAATAGAACAGAGTTTTTCCATGTGAATATGACATTGTCAAATACAACCCAAATTCCATAAAAGTTGGGACACTGTGTAACATGTAAATTAACACAGAAAGTAATTATTTGCAAATCTAATTTTATCTGCAAAAGAACATGGAAAATGTATCTAATGTTGAATAATTATTAATTAATAATTAATTAATTAATTAACAATACTATTCAGTGAAACTTTTTAGATCAATTTGAGTTTGATGGCAGCAACAAAACTGAAAAAAGTGGGACATGTGCACCAGAAGGCTGGAAAAGTAAGCTACTAAAAAGTCCCTCAGCATAAAATCACAAAGACATTGAATCTCTATCTCATCATCGACTGTGACTGATATCACCAACAGATTCTGAGAATCTGGATAAATCTCTGTGCAATGAACAAGGCTTAAAATCAGTACTGCATGATGAAAACAGCTGTAGTGAACACTTTCTTCCAGAAGATGCAGGAACATTGGGTGACTTATAAGAGTGCTGGTAGGAGCACACAAGTGGACTACATTTTGTGTAGACAACATAACCTTAAGGAGATCAGTGACTGCACAGTAGTGGGAGGTGAGAGTGTAGCCAGACAGCATAGGATGGTGGTGTGTAGGATGACTCTGGTGGTGAGGAAGATGAAGAGGACAAGGGTAGGGCAGAGGACAAAGTGGTGGAAGCTGAAAATGTAAACGTGTCGTGTGGCTTTCAGAGAGGACTTGAGGCAGGTTCAAGGTGGTCAGGAGGTACTTCCATACTACTGGATGACAACAGGTTATGTGATCAGGAAGAAAGGTAAAAAAAAAGTACTTGTATCATCTGGCAAGAAAGAAGGCAGGAAGAATTAGTGGTGGAATGAGGAAGTGCAGGAGTTTGTACAAAGAAAGAGGTTAACTAAGAAGAAGTGAGACTGAGATGACTTAATAGAGTTGACAGGAGTACAGAGAGATGCAGTGTAAAGTGAAGGTAGAGGTGGCAAAGGCCAAACAAAGGGCATATGATGATTTGCATGCGAGGATGGACAGCAAGGAGGGAGAGACTGACTTATACAGGTGGGTGAGGCAGAGAGGTAGAGATGGGAAGGACGTGCAACAGGTCAGGATGATTAAGGATAGAGATGGAAATATAGTGACAGATGGCAGGAGTGTGGCAGGAAGATGGAAAGAGTACTTTGAAGAGTTGATGAACGAGGGATAATGAAATAAAACAAAGAGTAGAAGAGGCTACTAAGGCTGAAGAGATGTGCAGGGGGGATAGTGAATATAAAAGGATGTTGAGGTTGGAACTGTCAGACAGGAGGCCAAGAGGAAGACCCAAGAGGAGAGTTATGGATGTAGTGAAAGAGGACATGAAGTTAGTTGGTGTGAGAGAAGAGGATGCAGAGGATAGAGTTATACGGAGGTGGATGACTCACTGTGGTGACCTCTGAAGGGAAAAGCCAAAAGGAAAATAAGAAGATGATCTTTGACGCCTCAGGTGGAAATCCATTTAAACCAGGCATGGCTCTGTAATGGAAATCACTGCATGGGCTCAGGAACACATTTCGAATGGCTATGCCATCCACCAATGTAAGAAAAAGCTGTATCGTTCAAGGAATCAGTCATACGTGAACTTAGTCCAGAAATGCTGCTGTCTTCTCTGGGCAAAATCTATTTTAAAACAGACTGACGCAAGGTGGAAAACTGTCTTTCAGTCAGGTGGATTAAAATTTGAGTTTCCTTTCGGGCTCATTATCAGTGGTCAGTTCAAACGCCAGCGTGTCTCATGGTATTGGGTGCATTAGTAACTATGGAATGTGCAGCTTGCACATCTGGAAAATAAGCATCACTGCTCAAAGGTATATACAGGTTTTAGAGCGACATATGCTCCCATCAAGACAATGTGTTTTTCAGGGAAGACCTTGGATATTTCAGCAGGTCAACACTAATCCGCATAGTGCATCCATTAAATAAAACTATGGCTTTGTTGTAGAAAAGCCTGGTGCTGAACTGACCTATCTATACTCCTTTCACTGATTTAAAACATTTGCCCTATCATGAATCAAAAAATATGGCAAGGAATACCCAGAATTATTAAGGCAGGTCAAACTCTACCAGACAAGAATGGGACAACATTGATCTTCCAAAATGCAAGCAGCTCTTTGGCCCAGTTTCCAGATGCATATGGACTGTTATTAAAAGAAGAGAGGATGCTACAATTTGGGTTTTCAGTGGTGAACACTGCCCATTCCCAACCTTCTTGCTGTTGCCATTAAATTTTGTTATGTGCACTGTTAATAGTTAATAATGCACCGCTGTACAATGCACTGTAAGAGATGATGAAGTGTAGATGTGCCCTAACTGAATTAGTGTCAGTAAGCAGCACTTGTGAGGTAGTATTTTCCATCCATAAAACTGATTGTTCTCTGCATTCCCAAAATCACAGCCTGCATTAAAAATAACTCTATTGACTTTACAATAGGATTTCACTTCAGTATTTAGATCTGAACAGTCAAGGCTACTGTCCCCTGCTTGAAATCATACATCCCCAGTCTGGCAACAAGAGATTCAGTTGAGCGATGGACTCAATTTTCTCTCCTTTTCTGTTGCCACAGCAACCACACTACAAGGGACTAGATTAATGAGGACAAAGGTAGTATAACATCAAGTGTAAGGTCTGTGGTGATAACATGCTTGTGACGGCGACAGGAGCATGGTAAAGGCAAAGCATCTCTCAATGCTAAAAAGAAAGTAACATATATTCAAAAGAAGGAGTCACTGAAAACATTATTGTTATTATTATTGTAACAAAATTCCAACAGTGTAAAATGTGGATAGCAAAAAAATAAAACAATCCTCTACTATGTAAGAATTGAATATTGTCTCAATGATGTTAAAGTGTTTTTGTTCTCTTTCAATTTAATAGAAACAACAGAATTTAATTTTAAAAAACAGCAATAAAGCTTATTGAGATATAGGTTTTTATTTTTTTACTTTAAGTCAAATCAAATGGGTGATGCAGGAAAATGAAAATGAAAATGAAAAATAAGTATGCATCAACTGAATTGGCCTTTTGAAATACCTGCTTAAGAGAGATTTAAGAAGAAATGTGTGAGGAAAGGAAGGATGATTTAGAAGTGCTAGTAAACAACATGTCCCAGAGAGCAGAGGTAGCAGTTTTTTCCGCTCTAAAATCTTACATCAGTCTTCCTCTAACTGCTGTTAGTTTCCTAGTTGCCAGAAGTCCCCAGAGACCTCAGTCTCTAAAGACTCCACTCATGATTGCCTGAGTAAAATGCTGCATGATTACTGCACAGGTAGGGCGCATTTCACATGAAAGCTGGAGACATATTAGCCGTCTAAAAATCGCTGCAGCAAAGCAATCTGATCACAGAATGATTACACTAGAGCTCTTTATGATAAGTAGACTTTCCTGTGGTGTGGAGATTAATGGTTTGTGATTGAGTTTTTAATACTTTATTTTTTTACTTTTTTTTTTTTTTTGTTGTGACGTTGGTGTGCTTTAAAAAGAAATTCAAGCAATAGTTTGGTGCCATTTGAAATTTTAACTAAAGTAAAAAAAAAAAAAAAAAAAAAGGTATTTACTGGATAAAGCAATGCTCTCTGATTGTCTTTCATCTTCAGTAAGAACAAAACTTTCAGATTAGGTCTCTTATACAGTTAATTTCCAGATAAAGTCCAGATAAAATCCTCGGCAGAGACCAGCATGACCACTCGTGGTAATCAGCGGTGTGTCAAAGCCCTGCTAATGGGGACAATCACATGCAAGGGGGCAGAACTCTCAATCATCCGGGCCACATCCTCTGTGGCTTTCCGCAGTTATTCCAAGCAAACCAGACAGGATCACCACTCGTCTCGCAGTCACTGTTGATCTGTTCCTTGCTGAATTGTCGGGAACACAGCCTGGAATTCAAGGTTCAGCTTGTCGATATTCCTCTGTTTTGTCTTTACCCTCGCGATAAATTGGCGCCAGAGCCGGATGTTTACATGACAGCAAAAGCCCCAAATGCAGCAGTAACACTGGTTTTGGCCAGTGCTGCCACCCAGTGGATACCATTTTTGTGTACTTGGGTTTTCCCTAATTATATAATGGGGAGACTATTTCTATTTTATATTTCAATTTATTTATATTCACCAGGTTGTGTGCAGTTCAAACGCAGTTCAAAGTGTGAACATTTTGTAATTTTGCAAAAGCAAATGATAATCTTTTGATCCAAGTGTTCTAAGAGAAAGGAAATGTTTGCATCAAAATGAAGCATAGACGCACTATCTTGGTACAAAACTAAAGCTGAGTTCCAAACTGCATTCTTGTGCACTTATACTTACTATTCTGGGTAAAAAAGTACGTGCACATTCACAATACTGTCTTAAACTGCAAGTACCCCGATGGTGCACTTAAGAAATCCTAGTTCAATGCCAGAATGTACAGCTCTTTATAGAAGGGCTAACTTGATGCTAATGCTAGTAATGCTGACGTTGCTAATGCCAACTCGTTGTTGCCATGGAGAAGAAACTTATTCTCTAATTTCTAACAGCCAATATTTATACTTCAAAAAATTTCACTACATTGTCACACAACAGAAAGAAGTTTGTTTTTCAAAAGCCCACCATCATAAACATTCGCTCTGAAATCCACAGATTAAGCTGAAAATTTTCAGGTTTGCTTCAAGTATGATTCAAGTAGAGCTCATGGGCCTGTTCCTTCACCTACAGACATGACAAGAGGCCTGTCTGCAGAGCAGCCACTGAGCAGCTATTTCATGATCAACTTATGTTAAAAAGTTGCAATTTTACAAAATAAACTCACAATTTCTCCAACAAAAATATGTAGTTCTGTAAAAATCATGATTTCATGGAAAAAAGATTTTTTTTGTTAAAGTTGTGATTTTGTAAAACATTTGATTTTATGATACAAAAACGTATCATGTCAAAACACATTTTACCAAATTTGAGATTTCGTGAGAAAAATCCACATTTTAAGAGAGAAAGTGACAATATTTTCAAATTTGCAATTTTACAACAAATATTTGTGATTTTAGGACATACATTTGCGATTATGTGAAATTCACATTTTACGAGTCTGATTTTATTTTTAAAAAGTCGTGATCTTACGAGAGTCGCAATTTTACAACCAAAATTCTTGATTTTTACAGCAAAAGCACGCAAATCTAAAAAAGTTGAATTTTTACGATAAAAGTTTTGTTTTTTAAACAAAATGTCATGATTTGATTAAAAAAAAAAAAAAAACTTTTTCTAGTCCAGGGTCCACTAAAACGCTTTTACAGTCCAGACAGCTTTCTCTTACTGCCACAAACATTAGATAGAAAAGTTGTGTCTTTGTGAAATTTGAGATTTTATGAAAAAAAGAAATTGCTTTCTAACACAAAGTCATGATTTGCAAAATTTGTCATTTTACAACAAAAATTTGTGATTTTAGGACATAAAATTGCAATTTTATGTCAAAAAGTTGCAATTGGATTTCGCAAAACTCAATATTTTACAAGAAAAATTTGCAATATTAAGTTAGAAATCTTTAGGACGTTATGATATATTTTAAAAACATTAAACTTTTATGACAAAATTTTGTCATTAGAGTACATAAAAATGTTGCATGCTAATGAAAAATGTTGCAATTTTGCAAAATTTGTTATTTTTATGGGAAAATGTTGCAATTATACAAAAATTATTATATTATATTATATTATATTATATTATATTATATTATATTATATTATATTATAAATGTCTTTTAAGTGTAAGTTTTCCTTTTTCTGTTTGCTTAAACATTTGCCCTCAATAATGTACATGGGGCTGAAAATCAGATTCTGAAAAACACAAAACAGGAGCTTTGTACATGAATAAGGAATACTGTGTCAGAGATTATGAAGGTTCCGCAGTGATTCCCAAAGTGTGGGCCGCGGCCCCCTGGTGGGGTGTCGTGGGACCACAGGCGGGCCGTGAGAGGTCATTAAAATTAAACAAATATGTTTTAAATCCTCGATTTTTTAAATTTGTTTTTAATTACTGTAAAATATTACCAACATGATTTAAAAACATTAAGAAGTAACAAAACAAACCAGTTAAGTGTTATTCTTCCGTCATCTTAACTTAATATGACAAGTGTCACCTTATTTGTTGACCCCTTACATTAATATCAGAACATAGCTTCTAGTCCTGAATGTTGATCACAGATGTGATTAAAGGTTTCAGTGGGCTGCAGAGATTTTTCACATTTAATTTCTCACATTTCTTGGTATTCTGAAGTTTGGGATTGGCTGTCCTATAGGAATGAATAGATGAAGGGATATAATCATGAGAAAGGAAGTGGAAACAAGACATAAAGGATTGTTCTTCCATCTGTTGAACACCAGGGGGCTTTGCTCTATATTTCATACTGCTAAGGCTAAGAAACATTAATATCACTGCCCTAAACAAAGCAAGTGGCAAAGTAAAATGCTGTTGTCTCCCAATTCAGTGCATTTATTGTGGCATCACTGCCTTTTCAACATGTGGACCAAAATATAGTTCTGTGAAATCTAATTCAGTCCTGGTCAGTTCTCAAATGTCACAAGCTGACCATCCAGTTCATACATTTTTACTTGAATTGTGCATCAAACCCTGAGCAGCCAGGATAATTCGAAACATACTTTTTACCACATCCAGAGCTGCCACTTTCCACATAGAAGTGACGTGAGATGTTCTGCAGTCCTCCCTCTCTGGTGGGGGAACCCAAGGAGTGTGAGAAATACGGCATGTATAATTGAACAGCTTTAGACACATCAGGCTTCTCCCAGAGGCAGCAGCACAAAGATTAAAAAGATGAATGGCAGTGAAGATTATCTCGCTATTCCTGTGTGACAACCTGATGTAACAGGTTGTCAAAATGAGTGAGCAAGTGAGAAGAGAGTAAGAACGGCGCATGAATAAGAAATCCATTTTAATGTAGGACTTTTATTGGAATACTGCAGAAAATGTAATCTTTCTAAATTGAAGTACAAATAGATCAAAGCAAAATCAAACTTTGCAGTATTGGATATAGTTTTAACTCACTGTAGTGACCAGTGCTTTATACAATAAATTATTTTGTCCATTACTGTATTTAATGGAAAAGAAGAAGAAGCTTGGGATTTTGTGAATGGAAGTCTCAATCAATCAATCAATCAATCTAAATTTTATTTATATAGCACTTTTCATACATATATAATGCAACACAAAGTGCTTCACAAAATAAAATAAGCCATTAAACAGGAACAAAACAAACAATAAAAACCCATCTCTCTCACCCCCACACATATAACTCCACGCACACCCACAAAGCGCACACACAAGCACCCTCACAGCACAAAGTAAATAGTTTTGTAACATGGCAGGGCACTGAGGATCCAGGTGAGGAAGAACCACCTATGGGAGGCCATCCACACTGAGAGGCGCCACAGCCTGCAACCACAGGGGGCGCCGTCCCAGAGACCACCTCAACCCAGTTAGACCAGGGTAGACTCTACACATTGTGCAGAGCCCCTAGTCCTCCAGGTCTGAGGGATCTCCAAGACCACGCCCCTGCGGGCAGACCAGACACAACTCCCAGTGTGGAGCCCCTCCCAAGAAAATTTTGAATAAACATTTTGAATGAATAAAACAAATAAACAATTCTCCTGTGAATTTAAAGCTAATTGAGAAGGTATATATTTCGAAATTGGTCATCATGGTGGTACTCAGAGAGCTGAACAGTTTCTCAGGTGGTACGCAGTATTAAAAGTTTGGGAACCACTGACATAAGTCATAGATTCATTATTACTGCTGGTAGTTCTTTCATCGCAACAATTTGATGGAAACTGACCTGAAATCTGCCATTTGATAGGTCTGGTGACATAATTACTCATTTTTTCAGCATTTGACAACCACGGGGCATGGTGAATCGCCAGTCGCAGTGTGATTTTTTTTCACCTCATTTCACATCAAAATTCTAGTGTTTTCATTCAATCCAAACACGAAAGGGAGAAGTAATATCAGAAAATATGTGCTTCGGGCTTACTTTGACCATTGATTCGGCTGTGATGGCAGCTGATGACCCGGATTTCGTTGGATTCCCCGACGCTTTGTCAACAAGACAGATAGTGATGTCAGTGGGAGTTTTTTACCTGCCATTATCCTTGTTTAGGATTCAATGTTATTTTTTAGTTAATGATATTTGCTCGGGGGTCATGCTCTGGGTCTCTGTAAAGCGCCTAGAGACAACTGACATTGTAACAGACGCTATACAAATAAATTGAATTGAATTGAATTGAATTGAACTTGTTAGCCAATTAAAATGTAACTTGAAATGGCATCTCAATTACTGTGCCATGCTAGTGTGTGCCAAAGTTTTCCTCTTCTTCCTAACAATGACTAGGACCACATTCTTCTTATTTCCCGCCTTTTTAAAGCATTTCGTAAATGTAAACATTAAAACAGGGTGATTTATTTTCACGTGTTATTTGCTTACTGTTACCACATACTGATTACACAATTGTACAACCATCCACATCTCCAAATCAGTCGTAGCCTTCGATTCAAGAGGGCCAATCAACATACAGTCTGCACATTTCTTGACATCATACCCAAGATTGAGAAAGTGCAAATTGTACGATGTGAGATTTTAAAATTGAATACGACTGCAGAAATTTTGCAGTGTATGGGAGCACTAACATCTAGCTGCAAATGGCTTTTTCCATTATTTATACAAACTATAATAGGGCCTGGCAAGAACCAGTTACTTAATCATAATCCCATTCATGGCACTGTGACAACACAGTTTTTAGGTTAGGATAATAAAACTACTTGGTTAGATTTAGGAAAAGATCACCATAAGCTTTGAGTGAATACTGTCTGAAAAATGCAGCATTTTAAACATGGCCATTCCCTTCATTTGTTGCAGAGTAATGTAGCATTTGATGTGTCTTGGCAGAATGGCATAATAAAAGGAACACATTTTAGACTGCTATGCAGTTGTCACAGGCTTTTGCTAATACTGGTTGCAGGCGTCGTTCATGCCAAAGCCACCAAATGATCAGACTAACTGTAACCTAGTGATGATAAATTACTCACTGGACCTGGGACAGTTGCTTATGTCTAATCCAGCTGCCCATCAGATCTTTTGTTGCCTTTCTTTGATATAGCGGGTCTAGCCATGAGCATGTCCAGACTATGGTCTGCAAGAACTTTAACAGGGCTGGCAATTGCATTTACATAAAATTTGGTGAAGTGATCTAAAGATTTCAAGCATCAGCTTTTCCGCTTTGTTTTAAGAACTCCATACTCATGAGACCGGTTTATCATTCATGGCTAATCAGCATTGTTACTGCCATTTTATTTTTTAATATACTTCTAAACAACATTTGTCAGAAGTTGGGGTGACATCAAATATCACTAGTTGATACCATAATTCCTTTAATATCAAAATGTCAAAGTAACAATTTAGTTTTCAACAAAAATATCAACATGTTTGTCTTCATCTGACACAGAATAACTAATAGAATAAAAATCACTCGGTTTTTCATTAAGATGTAAAGTTATGCAGAGAAGTCCCTGAAAATCTAATCAGACCATCAAAACAACCACGGAAAGGCTGTATGGAAAATTAAGTTCCTGTCACCAGAATGTCAGATGTCATTGTGTATTAACCTAAACATGATATTTACATTTTTTTTGTGACTTTCTATTGACTGTAAATATTATACATTATTTTGGGTGTTTTTGTTTTGTTTTGTTTTTTACAGTAGCTGCATCTTAATAGACGTGTCGAAAGGACAGCATATTTATTTTCTGTTCATCTTCCAGAAATCTAATGATTCCCTCTTTTGTATTAAAAAGCCAACCTCAATCTATTGTCATGACAATACCAGCAGAAAGCTGGCAGAGCTCTGATTTTCATGAGTGCAGAGGAAGAGGTTGGATGGAAACAAAAGCATTCAAGCTTGAGAAGGGGGGGAGCACAACACAAAAAGGCTGGAGACAACATGACACCATACAACATGTATGCTTACCTAGAAGAAACAGAGACAGAATAATGGGTGCAATAGAGGTCCTACCGATGTATCAAGCTTTAGTTAGCATTTGAGTGACCTCTCCATTCACCACACCATGATGGAAACAGAATGTCTGAACTAAACATTTGCAGGTCACTGCTCATCCTTGACACAATTGGCCTTAGCGTGCACAGTCTACAGTAGCACACACATCTTGTACATACCATGCACGGTCACACGCACACTTTAAATAGTTCTGCAGGACTCCTGCTGACCCTATAGTATATGGCTCCATGTATGTGGCTGAAAGCAAAGATGAAAGTCAAGACTGTATTACAGTGTTGTGAATGTTCCGTTCCAGAGTAAGAAATGTATATAACAAATACAAATCAAACACAGAAGCCTTCAGTCAATTTAACTTAAGGTATTTTATGCCTTTCTCATTTAAAAAAAAAAACGTAAATCCACATATAACTGCTGAGAGAGGGAATAACTCTACAATTCCATTATGTTTACAATCCTTCACAATCAGTTTTATTATCTTTCCAAAGTTTCCAGCAGATATTAGGGTCAGGGTTATATTTCACCTAGCCCAGCTCATCCCATACAGATGCAAGACTGGAGTCCTTGATGCCACATATTATCACATTGGTTGCTCTTTTAGCATTTTATTCAGTGTGCAGGCTAAGATTCCCGATCCCATTCATCCTCGTCACTCTCAAAGAGAACCTCAACATTTTAACCTCTGCTACCTCCAAGTGTGCCTCCTGTCTTTTCCTCAGTGCCACAGTCTCTAAACCAGGGGCGGCCAACCCTGGTCTTCGAGAGCCACTAACCTGCATCTCTTAGATGTTTCCCTGCTGCAGCGCACCTGATTCACTCATTTTCCTACTCATTTACGGTTTGGAGTATTTCTCCAGGCATAAGTGGAGCGCTGGGAAGGTCAATCAGCTGGCAGCGTATGTAAATAACTGATAATGGAAACATTACTCATCATAGCTGATGTTAAAAAGTGACTGAAATATCATAAGAAATATTCAAAGATGCACAAGATCAAAACTATCAAGGAAATAAATATAGACATCTGTGTTTTAAAGAATGAAAACACAGGTAAAAACATGAGAAAAAATATAAATAAACCAAAAATACAAAAAAAAAAAAAAAAAAACCCAGAAGAATTAAAATACAATTGAGAAACAGCAACAATCTGCAACTCGTGCAACTTATTCTATGAGTCACTTATGAGTTCTTTTATAGAAATGAGATCAATATCCAATTTTTTTTCAGCAGTTTTCAGCTCTATTGCATAGTATGTTTGTGATACAGTTGTATTTCTGTGACAACTCAGGAAAACCATCCACTGATAAAAACCATGCCAAGCAGCTAAGAGAGTAAGAGACACTTGAGTGAACTAGGAAAACAACATTCTAAAAACTATTTCCAGGCTCAAGAAAAAGTAGAACAACATCAAAGCTTGCAGTATCTGATTGGGTTAATTTAAGATAATTGTACAGAGCAACAGGTATTACAGAGGTTTTAAAACCCTTACAGCACCAGAATGGATTACTCTGTCCACAACCTACGCATCGTGCTGGAAGCTTATTGCACTGTGGCATGTGTTTTACTTTTCTGGTGACACAGTCAAGCAGAAATTAGAATTCAGCCAAGAGAAAGAAAAAGGTCTATGGGGGATTGGTAAAAGGGAAGTCAAGCATATCCTAGACACATAAAATTATGGAGGAGTAGAATACAAAATTAACACTATGATGGTCCTTCCATGAGCTGAATGCTCTAAATGTACAAAAAAGCACTACATTTTATATTTCTATTCTAAAAGTGACAATGTCAACTTGAATTTCCTCAAATGAAATCCTCCATAATATTTAAATCTATCTTAAAAGTGAAATAAGTTATCAGAAGGTGTGCATTACTGTCTGACTTGCATCAAACATAGACCGTGTCTGTAGCTCCACTGTTATGTTAACACATCAAGGGCATGACCAAGGTCAGGGGAATGTCCTCACTCAGATCCGTTATTGACCCACCATTCAGGGTTTTTACATCCATTAATTGTGGCTGCATCAACCAGTGTGCCTGCATCTATATTTCCCTTTCCAGAGTACTGTTTTCATTTCTTCCCAGGTCATAAATATTTTTCTCGTTTTTCTGCTTCAGCTGAGGAGAGGCTGGAAAATGTGATCAGGAAGGCATGAAAAATTGAAAACTCTAGAGAGTGCTTTGAGATATGCTACGAAGGAGAGCAAAGTTAAACAAAACCTGAAGTTTTTAGAAGGCTCATTTTTAATGTGTGTATATATTTCAAAGACAGCTGAAGATGAGCGGAGTGATATGTGTATCAAGTCCACCTATTGCTATCGCAGAAACTCTGGAGAAGATGAATCCATTATTCAGGCAGACTTTCCAAACAGTAGATGGGCAATTTGGGTTTGAGAGCAGCATCCAGAACGTCTGGATGTTGTCCTGCTATCTGAATTATTCATTGGAGATATTAAGGTTAGACCTAAAAAAGCCAGCTAGAAAGGTGAGGACGAAAAAAGAAAAACAATTAAAAAAAAAAAATACATGCTGCCAACTGACAGGTAGTGGACAGAAAGTCATACATTGAAGACTGATATTAGTTAACTGGACAAGGAAACAATTAGGGTTTTGTCTCCATGTGGCGAGCTTATAGCAGAAACACACGCACGCAGGCCTCCTGTCTTCAGCAGGATTTTTTTTTCTGCCTTCATGTTGCAATCAAAGCCGTCCAGAACACAGGGACGAACACAGCTCACACAACACACTTTCATCAAGACGTCTCCTTTTTCTTTTCGCTTTCTTCCGCCTCCACATTGTTTCCATTGGCCCCTTCCTCCATCTAACTTTAGTTTCACCGTCACAGTCTTTCTTTTCCTTCTATGCATCTATCTTCTGTGTTGATATTTGACAAACTGCTGCTTGTAAACAACTGACACAGAATTGCAGTATGTGGCTCATATGAAAATTTGAATTCCATTCAGTTGTGGCAGGTTGCAATTTTGATGATATATAACACTTTATAAGCTTCTAATGTTGTACTATTCGCTCGGCCCATCCAACTACATTAATTACTTCAATTTTCATGCTATTTGTTAAACAATTTCTTTTGTTCTATAAAAAAATATCCAAAACAGAAATAGAAAGTAGTGATCAAAATACACTGTGCAGCCTAAAACACACATTTCATTATCGCTTTAGTCAAAAACCTCAGGATATTCCATGGCAATCATTTAAAAAGAAAGAAAGCACACTCACATTAGAGAAGTTGGAACCCAAATGACCTGATTTATAAATGCACTTTAAAGAAGTAGTTGTTGATGAATCAAGTAGAACGTGATGGAAGTTTAGGAAGCCTGTTTAATAGTTAGGCCTGAATATCTTCAGATTTAGGTAAAATCAGCCTAAAAACATCCTGATAATCTGAGCAAATGGTCTAGATGTTGCTGTGAAAACAAAATGTGGGACATCCATGATCAGCAAATGACAGGCAGGGAGTTTACGAGTTAAAAGATTTTAAAAAGACATTTTTGTCCTCTATAGGCTCCTGGCACGCACAGCCGAACCCAAATGCAAATCAGTGCAAACACACACCATCCACACAACCAGCCAGGCTTTGATGTGCGCGATGATGTTTCCAGCGGGCTGCTGGGAGGACTCCCACAGGAGCGTGGGAGAAAACCACAGCCTCGGAGCCGCAACTGTGTCAAGCACCTACGCCCACATTTGGCCCGAAGTTCCCAATAAAACCCAGATTCCTCTGCTATATCGATTTTTCTTGTAGAACAATGTGCCAAACATCACGCGGAGCGATGCGCCAAAGCATGTAGGCTGCACAGAAAGGCTGCAAATAACCTGGACACAAAGTTGAATATCCTTTTCGTGTCACGCAGAGATTTCAGATCATTGATGTTCACATGTTTTTTGTTTTTCTTAATCCAAATGCAGAACTCTACATCTAGGTTTGCTGCGTAAACGTTCATCCAGCCCATAAAGTTTGTTATAGTTGCTGGTTAACATATGAAATCAATGCATGCGTCACTATAAATAAGAAAACTATCGTTATTAAACTGGCAAATTGTTTTTGTGGGACTATAGTGACGACTATTTGCATGCCAACTGGTTCCAGGTGCTGCGCATCTTACATTAAACTGTCCTTACCGGAAAAACGGCAACACATATAACTGATTTTAAATTATATATATATATATATATATATATATATATATATATATATATATATATATATATATGCAAAATTGTACTTTTACCTGTTGTCTGCGAAAAGCGCGCTCATCCATCCATGTTCGCAACCTGTAGGTAAAGTGTTGATGAGAGCGGCTGCATTTCCTTCTGTCCTGTAGTGTGCAGCAGCCGAGCACATGCTCACGAGCAGCAGCTTCAGCGTGGAGACCTGACAACCACGGCGCTGAGTGGGAAGGACAAACGGCTGCGCAGCGCACAGACGCAGCTCATGCTGCCAGCATGACTTTCAGTGGCTGTCCCAAAGGAGGAGCAGGGCTGTCAGATCTACCGTGATAGTCGTTCAGGGGAAATCACAGATAATGGGCTTGGAAGAAAACTTAAAAACAAAAAGAAAAAAACTAATTAAGAGCTAGTACTTATGATGGTGCCTTGTTTTGAACCAAGTTTTTAAAAGTTCCGCAATCATTCTTAATGGATGAGAATGCACTTTATAGCTTGTTTTCTTTCCCCCTTTCCCCCTTTTTTTGTCAGATTTGTACCAGGATATGTATCTTTCCGGATCACCCTCGTGAATTCTCCAGAAAATCAAATACAGGCCTGCATTCATATGTCCTTGAATAAATGCAAATGACTAATTTCAGGACACATAATCAGACATAAGCAGTATACACTTTGCTTTATGTATGTAGGTGTGCCAGTTCAAGTCACATTGGATATAAAAAGTCAAGACATTTTTTTCATTTTTATTTATTTATTTATTTATTTATTTATTTATGGGGGGGGGGGTGACAGACGGAAACAGCAACAAAATGTCAGACTTGTTATATATTTAACGTAATATTACAACAACAACACAGAATGAAATTTTTTTAATTTCATGAATATTTAAATATTTAAAAAAAAAAACACTACCTTTTACTTTGTGGAAGCACTTTTGTCTATATTAAAGCATGCCTATGTAAGTCTGTTAACTTCACACATTTAGACAATCCATTTCTCACTGCAAAAAAGTTAAGGTTGCTTCAAATTGGTTCTACGGCTCTTTTTAGGTAATACCACAGTTTTATGATGAGAACGGTTTGGGCTTTGAAAGAGCAAAGCACAGAAAATCTGGATTTCAAAAAGTGGGGTGGGCGTCCTGATCAGTTAAATTGATAACTGACATTTAACATGTTTAGAACACATCAGATAGCCAGTTTGGTTCAAAATGTTGCAACCTTCGACAGCCACCAGCTGGAACCATCAGCTCTCAGTGTAATGGTTTGCTTGCATCCACTAACCTCTGCAGCTGCCAGCTCTCCTCTGTTCCTTCACTTCCTTTAGTTTCCTGAGTCAGGGGCAGGCTGCAGCTGACAGAACTGTGCAGACCAGGGGACAATTATGGAAGCGTGGGAGAGACAGCTGGACCCCTTGCCAGTTACACCAACTATGATCTGGAACCACACAGCTGGTTTAATGAGCTCATGCTGCACAAAGTCACTTGAGAATATATTATTTGCAGACCTCTTGATTATCATCAATGAGGATGTAAAACAAATTATCTTTATTTCTATAGAAAATATGACACAGTAGTCAGCAAAAGTGCATTCAAGGGAATACTTGTTTTGGTTTGTGTTTTCAGGAGGCTAAAACAAAAAAAAAATGTAACAGTAATAAGTGACAGGAAGAAAAGACTTGTTAGTATCTCAGACACTTTGTCAGACTACTATGGAAACAAACACGTACAGAGTGCCAACCAGTTTTATCTGCCACATCTACACAGTGACCTAATTCTAGCAGAGGATAGCATGTCCACTCTATCCGACTATCAGGCCATCATCAGTGGTAGATTTTTCCCAGCAGCATGTTCTGCAGCTGCCTGATCCTGCTCTCCTGTGGCAGCTCAAGGCTCTTCTCAGCTTGCTCCTGTTCTTCCAGCAGTTGCTCAATGTAGCAGGAGGAGCCCAGCAGGATATGGCCTGTGGCCTGCATGGAGAAGAGAGTCCATCTCAGAGCCTCCCTACAGGCACAGAGCAAAGACAGAAGAAAGTGGTCATCAATAATCAATTCAACGGAGGAGCGATTCAAGGAATTAAAAAAAAAAAAAGAGCAGGTGTAATATGAATATTTCACATTTCTTTATATGCAAACAGAGCAAAACAGTTGATCAAATACTAAAACTAATTTCTGGCAAATAGCTGTTATAAAACTGTTTAAAGGTCTCTCAAACCTATATACACAGCAGTGTGGGCATCATATTTGACAGGTCTGTAAAATATAATCCTGTCTGACTGAGGCTCCGTGTCAGTGATGAAACACCAGGAGATATCTGTAGCGATTACATAACTCATGAAATTAATCTCAGTAAAATCCAACCTTTGTTCTTCTGTGACCTCAGCATTTACCTCCCACCCACACACAAAAAACAAAATATGTAGACAAATATGATTTTCTATGTTTCAGGGGCTGCATTTAATACCAAAAAGCCTTGGAGTCATATTGAAGAAAAAAAAAAAAAAGACTAGTCTCATTTTATAACAGTTCAACACATAAACTTTAAAAATGTATCAGAAGGCATCAGGTATTCTGCAGGCTCCTTCACTCACTTCAGCATATTTTTGGCAGCGTAACAGCGCAGGTCATAGGACACAGAGTAAGCACCATACAGGGTTGCTTTCACGTTCAGGCAGCCAATGAAATCCTTGGGGTTGCTCTTGTAGAGGTCAAAGGTCAACTTGGCCACATCTGTGCGGTGCTCTTCTTGGTACTTAGCGGACTGATTTCTGTGGACGCTGTTCTGTGAGGTGACAGGAGAGACGAAAGTGAGGTCAATCAAGCACAGATGCATTTTCCTACTGTGATTGAAGCCAAGTGACAGCTCCCGCTTCCTCCAACAGATAGTTTGACTACACAATGAAGCTGGGGAGGACAGTCAAATGACAGAGAGAAGGTCAGTTTGAGGTCACCACAGTAAAAATTTTGGCAAAGATTTTCAATTATTTCATGCACCACTTTCTATGGATATTAATTGTGTGGATACTATTCAAATTTGTAGACAGCCCTGGGCCTGATAAATACTCAGCTCCTGCCTTTCATTTCTCTAGAAATTATGAAGGGAGAAACAAACCTCTGTTTACTCCTGCGCTTTGCCTTTGCATAATAGCTGACATATGATATTAATCATATTTAACTGAATATTCAGATTTTTCCACTCCTCAGGCAGAAGACTTGTCTAAATTCACGCTCCTGTCCAAAAAAGTAACATCTTCCTGTCTATATAAGAAAATATATAAATACAGTCATGGAAAAAATATTAGACCACCATTTTTTCTTTACTTTCTTGTTCATTTTAATACCTGGTACCACTAAATGTCTTCATGTGACTAAAATAGACAGAAAAGAAAACACTGAATGCATAAAAGCAGTGTTTTTGGCAGTACAACTCCATAGCTATTGATGTAAAAACTTAAGTGATTTAGGTTATAATCAAGAAAACCATGGAAAATGGTAAGATATCAGCTCTTAAATAAAACTCTTATGAGCAATCTTTGTTGTTATCGTTATGTTTGTCCAAACAAATGTACCTTTAGTTGTACCAGGCATTAAAATGAACAAGAAACTGAAGAAAACAAGGGTGGTCTAATAAATTTTTTCCATGACTGTATATGACTATGTGAAATAAATGAGGCAATCAGTATGTTGAGCTCATTGTGAAGTGCAGTTGGTGACAAGGAGCCCCATCTAGTGGTTAGAGGGAATAAAAGCTTACAGGAGGTGGTGTCCACTTCTGTCCCTTCTCCAGGACCATGAGAACAGCGTTCTCTGGCAGTGTTTGGAAGAAATCCTCTGTGTCAACACCAGTGCCATCTTCATCCAGAACCACACTCACACACTGCAGACTAAATGAGTCACAGACCTGAGAGCAGCAGCGGTCAAAAGAAAAAAAAAAAAAAAAAAAAACAGTAAGTGCACCACTTGGATTGAAATGTGCCACAGGTCATGAGTCAAGAAGCAAGTTACTCAACAGGACACAACATTGGCTCAAAGCGTGTACAAAGGTCACTGGTACCAATTACAATCCTCCACAGAAACTGTAATATGCATTTCATTTAACTTTACTGTCATCTCATGCCTCTTTTCTTCACCTTGTTCAAAAGTTCTCGTAGCCCATCTGCCATGATGCCCTTCTTGACACTGCGATTTGAATTTGTTACTCTGAAGGGTTTTGGCCGAGGACCCCGACCTGAGAGGAGCTGATGGGTCACGGAGGTGCTGGCTGAGACACTCGATGTCACAACTCTGAGGGGATTTACATATATGTCAATAATGGTTGGGGAAAAAAATCATATGGCATAAGTATTTATCATATTAATTATGACACCATTACTATGTTGTGTACTTACTTTGAGAGGGTGGATGGAGTCAGAAGTCTGAGAGACTTCATAGCATAATCCATCTGAGAGCACACCAGCCTGCAATTTATAATAGCGCCTGTTTGGCATCATCTTTCCAAAAGCAACAACAACACTACTACCATTACTCCCAAGACAGGGAGTAAGTTAGATTTTTCAACCTATACTTTTATATCCCAATCACAATTTTAGGCAAAATACCTATCCCCTGCCAAGTATCCAGACATTCAAGTCTACATTTATCATAGTTTGTTAGACCTAACAAAAAGACAAAACAATATAAAGTAAACAATCTTACAGTGAAGGAAATGCGATGGTTAACCCGATGTTCACCTCTGTTGTTGTAATCCTAATGGAAGTAATCTTCTTCATGAAGTGCTGGCGCTAGCTCTGTTTAAACGCTCATCTTTAACAAAAACACACGTCTCTCTTGTTACAGCTTCTTGCTCCACTTGGTCACTGAACTTTGTGCTGATAACTGTTGAGCGAGTTGCAAATTGTCTGTTATATTGAGAAACTCTCTATGGACACTCCCACCTACCCTGCATGGTATTGTGTCACAGTTTTAATAACGCAGCAGGCCCATCTTAAAGGGCTGGTCCACCAAAATAACAAGAACATGCTCATCATTTCACTGCTTAAGTCATAAAGACAGTATATTCTGAAAATTACAGACCAGATGGTGGGGAAATTAAGAAAAAAAAGTTTCCTTTATTTTAGAAAAATAACCATTTTTAAAACAATACTGGGTCTTTCAGGAAAGGCCACAAGGAGTTATGGTCAGTTTGAGGAGAGCATTACTTTTACACAGTTATTAAGAAAACCCTATTTTATGTCCAATGTATATACCAAGGTCTAAGCAAAACATACTGAGCTAGATTATAGTTCTTTAAAAGAATCATAAACATTTTAGGGATCTCAAAAAATTGTTCCATTGGTCATTAATTTATATGAATGGAGCTTCAGAAATCACAATGGAGACAAATTACCCTGTCAGACATCAAGGACAGTGTGGTGTATCAATGACGAGACGGTTGCACGCACTTAACCACATTTACTGAATATTTCATAAAACATTACCAACAACACGCCAACTGTGGTTCACGTTCTGGCGCATCTGTCTAGGCATGCGTATATCACTTAAGAACATATGAGAACTACAGTGACCCCATTTGCTCAATATACCACAGATAATGTGACGTTGAAGATTACTAAGACAGACAAATCATGAATATTTCCCACATCAGGTCATGGTTCAAGGTTCACCACACGTGGTTTATCACCTTCAGGCTTAGTAAGCAGACAAGGCGTGTCAAAGCTCACCCAGTGTTACGCAGCATTGGGCAAGTTCACTTTCTACACGAACTAGTTCATAGTTCATAGAAATTAAAATGAACTAGTGCAGTTCATAGTTCACAGATATGAACTAGTTCAGTTCACCATTTCAAAAAATGAACTAAATAGTTCATTTTTAGTTCATTTTTTTTAAATTCTTTTTTTAATGTTGCTGTGAGCAATTATTTGTCAAAATGATTACCACTGCCCATATACTACCCCACCACAAGCAGCAATTATTTTATCCATTTTAACTGTTGAAAACTATTGGTCCAATTCGGAATCCTTAACCAACCAGGGTTCACATTAGCATTGAAGCGACAGCCCGTGTAAAACTGTCATTTCCTTTTCAGCTTCTCTCTACAGCAGCCATTCCCAAACTTCAGAATACCAAGGCCCAATTTGAAATGTGAAAAATCTCCGTAGCCCACCGAAACCTTTAACCACAACTGTGATCACAGAACAATCAGGATCACTGCGATTACAGGACAAGGAATAATGATCCGATATTAATGTAAGGGGTCAACAAATAAGGTGACACTTGTCATATTAAGTTAAGATGACAGTAGAATAACACTTAAATGGTTTGTTTTATTACTTCTTAATGTTTTTTAATCATGTCATGAATATTTTACAGTAATTAAAAACATATTTAAAAAAGATTGAAGACTTTAAACACATTTGTTTAATTTTAATGACCTCTCACGACCCACCTGCAGTACCTCGACTGCCCACCAGGGGGCCGCGGCCCACACTTTGAGAATCACCTGCTCTACCAGTATGTTAAAAATATAAGGAAAAACTTGCTGCCAAATGGTCTTTATTATAAGACAAAAACAGGTCCTTAAGGTGCAAATGTTTTTTTCCCCCCATTTCAATTTTTACCCAGAGCTGGAGGCTCCAGCTCTGGGTAACTGCAGGTCTCATCTTCCTCCATGATCGATTTAAATGTTTGATGACGCAATTGTTAGCGTGACAGAAGTGACAGCCCACGTTGCCATGTTTGATTGATTTCCTCAGATACATATCAGGCTCGTTTGTTGTGGATTTTAAAAAAGGGGTTCGCTGGAAACCTGGCACTTTGAAAGAGCGTCGTTCGTAACTGCCCAAATGAACTCGTTCACGCCCCACGCTCGTGAAGGAGAACGTGAACGCGCTCAGTTCACGTTCGCGAAAAATATGAACTAGTTCGTGAACTTTCGTTCAATGAACGCGTTCAGGTACAACACTGGCGTTACGTCACTTTACAGATTTAGTCTTAGATCACCTATAAGCATTAAATTAGTGCCCAGCTATACGACAGCTGCTATGTCAAAAAAAAAAAAAAAAAAAGAAAATACATCGTGGAAAGTGGCAGTTTGGGCTCTCGTGAGACCTTAAATGTTCCAATAAAAATACATATTAAAATTCTCGTCTCTAAGAAGCTGAAATATCTGCGTAGTCACCAAAAGGTATGCTCCTTTTTCTCGTCTAGCAGATGGCAGTGAACAAAATGATGTAAAAGGATGAATTAACACGCTTGGGTTTACTTTTAGTGCGTTTTCCCCACGTAGAGTTTCTCCCCGTGAGCCTGTCAGCTCACTGGTAATTAGCAACACCTGGGTCAGAGTAATTAAAGGCTTCCGTCCGCCACGTGGAAAAGTTCTCTTTTTGTCTGAATGGTGCTGAGACTGTGACCCGCAGACTTACCGGTTACGGACGGTATTTAGAGCATTTATTTATTACACTTATAATTGGACAAATTACTAAACGTCGGTGAAAGTCCTGCTGACATTAAAGACTGCAGACAGCTGTATATTGTCTGTACTCTTCTCATATCTGTGTGCTTTAAGAAGGTCCTGGCCAACACTTGAAATTGTAAGTTACTCAAGAAAAGGCGACAAAACAGAACTATACTAAACAATAACCAAATACGGAGTGTTTATTATTGGCCTAAATCAGGAAATTTTCAATTCCAGATATGATTAGTAGGCCTGGCCTATTTATATCAAGTCTTCTGGATTTATTAGACTCTTTTTTTTTTTTTAAGGCATCAAATGCATAATTAAATATAATTTCCTTATAACTTCAGTGAGTTCCTGTTATGAGTGTCAAATGTAGATGGGTTACTTGGCAAACACAATAATTCTTTCTGGCCAGTAGGGCTGTAGCGATACACTAATCTCACGACTTGATACGATGCACAATATTTGGCTCACAATACGATATATATTGATATTCATCTTACAATACATGTACATCATTTTCCAAAAGATTTTAAAGGGACAAAATGTTCATGGTGACATCTTGAGTGTTCCAATGACTTTGTTTGAATTAATTGAACTGAAAGCATCAATGACACATTATATGGCTGACAGGCAGCTTGCAAATGCTGGACAAAATGAATAAAAGATTTGTTGAAAAAAATAGTTTAATTTATTTAAACAGTGCAAATTGTTGCTTGCAAGCTTTTAAAGGTGGGACACGAGGGTTTTGAAAGAAGCCTAAAATATCGATACTCTCTGGGGAAATAAAATATTGATATATATTGCAGAATCGATAAAATCGCTCAGCATTACTGGCCAGTATTTTTTGAAACAAACTTCAGGATTACCAGTGGAAACATCAGCCCAAGCTGCATTTCTACATGAATAGCAGCAGAACAGCAGAAATATAGGCTTGCTTTGGCCGATCTGTGAAATGGGTATGAAAAATAGAGAGGACAAAAACAGCCTGTGATGTCTTATTGCATAAATCAGAGCTTGCTCCATTTAATCTTTACTGTGAGAACTGCCCTGTGAAGATTAATGTAATTTTGTTTAATGAATTAAAAGTGACCTCAGACTACTGTAGTGGGGGTTGAAAAGAGCTCTACTATACAAGTTAACGTGCACAGTAAAATTAGAGGGATAAACCGTTTCTTCTTGTTTTGTTTTATTGCACAAGGTAATTCATTTAATACACTCTTAAGAAAATATTGTATTACTGTAATTCTTTCATGGGACTTAAAACAAATCCATCCTTCTTAATACCAGATAGAAGAAAAAAAATTAAAGTCAAAGATCATTGTGAATAAACCATCAAATGAACTGGATAAAATAAAGGTTTATATTTCCTGTACAGATGGAGATAATTTTGGTTTGAAATAGTGTTGCTTACTGTAGGGCTCTACATAATCTATATTTTGTTACATTTACAGTTTGTCTCCACTGTGACAGCAGCAAAAGTCTGAATTGATACATGAAATAATTTTATGCAGTGACCAACATAAAATGGAACAAAATGTCATAAAACAGACGAGCAGTTTATTTTCTTCTCTTGCCTAACATTTTCTGCTCAGTGTAGGAGCACAGATGAGTCATCTCCTGGATATTAGTTTAATCTGGAGCAAATAATGCATCCAACTTAAAATAGCTGTGACTTGTTTGCCAAATGTATCAAGTACAAATGAACAAAGGTCTATAGAAAAGGTCTGTTGTTCTCACAGAGGTCAATATCCTGCCCATGTCTTTGTCCTGCTATCACACATCAGATTCTGCAGTGACGCAGGCTCATTTAGCTCAGACCCATCCATTTGTGCTTTATGGGCTGCTGATTATTGTTATTATACTAAGCGTGGCTAATATCAGTGCAGGAATAAATTAGACTTGAGGAAGAAGTATGATTTATCATATTGGATTTAATTGAACAACTTTTTCTTTGAGTTCATGACCACACATGCAAACACAAGAGATGCATTTTCGAACCAGTCAGTTTCTGGCCCAGTGGTGAATAATCTTTCAAACAAAAGACCAGCTTCATCTCATGTTTATGTTGTTTGCAGAGTCCTATGTATGTGACAGTTTTACATTAGTCTGTCGAGTTGTTTGGGTTTCGAGAGTCACGTCATGATGTGGTTTGTGTGTAAAATGAGGTGACATGATGCATTAGTTTGTAAAAGTAAAATGGATTTGAACTCTAAAGGATAGACACTGATTGCAATGACTGGTTTTTGCTTTAACTAACACTGTTCATGACAGGTGCCATGATGCTTCAACTTTGCTCTAAATTGATCTTTTTTCCATCAAGTTACATCTTGGTGATTTCATTTCCTTTTGCCAATCCGTGCCATGAGTTCTGCATTGGCTGCTGCCTTGGTTCTCATGTCCTGATTCTTGGCAAGATCTATGAGGACACTGAGGATGCTCGTGGGCACATCAAGGGAAAGGGCAAAGCGGGACCCTTGCTGGGCTCTCTTTGGCACCTGGGAAGCTGGGCGTGGGGCTTGTGCTCGTCTCAGCACCAGGTGATGTTCTGATCGGAGCAGTGAGTTTAACACACCGCTGCGGTTTAAGATGTCGACGGCCAGCACATCCCTTTGTGCATCTTCATCAATCTGAGCCAGATCTGGAAGCCTCCTCTGGCTCTGAACACACCAGGGCAGCAGTAGAGCCAGGCTCAAACACAAACGCATGCTTCTCATTGTCAGAGCTGTCTGCAAAGAGAGAATCAGCCATTACTCAAGTACAATAACTGCAAGGCATCAGTCACTGATGATATAAATCACAAGTATTATTCTTTACAATTATTACAAAAATGATTGAAATCCTACTAATAATAGCATCCGAACTATGTATCTTAAATTTTAGTTTTTCTAAATGTTGCACAGATAAGATTTGAAAAATACCAATTTCAAACTTTTAAAGTGACTCTTTTTCACAATACAATTATTTACTACTAAGTACATTTAAAGATAATCACAATTTTCACCTAGATATGGAATGTATCTACTCTGTACATCATGCATTCCTTTCACAAATTAATGCCAAGTTCAAACTGTTTGTTTTACCATCAGGTTTATTTATTTTTATCTTGATGTAATCAAAAAGTTTAATAATTGTCTAATAATTGTTATCATGTCCTTTAATCCATAAGAATTTATACACGTCCACTTGAGTGGACAACATGAATTCGAGTTTTCAAGTGCCTCAGATAACAGTGGCAGTTTTTGTTCAATAAAACATGGGGGGAAAAAAAGCATTGAATGGATGTGGGATGACTATATGATGTGCACTACAGTGGCCAATGTGCAACTCAACCATCAAACCCTTGCATATACAAGAAAACAGCTTTTAAGTGGCTATCCACTGTAGTGACACACTGTACATGAAAGAGTTAAATCAGCAAATACTATAGATTAGTTTTCTGCACAAATGTCTAAATTCAAAAGTAATGGTTCTTTAGAGCATCAGAAATTGCTTTGTCTAACTTCTTATATACAATGCAGTAACATATCACTGATGAAACCTATGAGGGATGACCAATACTCACTCAGTGTCAGTGCTGTGAAAAGTTGAGAAAAATAGGTACTCCTCCCTCCTCTGACAATGATCACCTCTAAGATGGTGTGTCTCACTGTATCTTCTCTCTCACAGCTTCTTCCTCAGCTTCTGCTCAAAGCAACCTGTGTAACACAGTCAGATGTGCAACTGAACTTGACCGTTGCTCGTCCACTATTTCCTCCTCAGCCACTTCGGTCTTTGATGAGACACTGCCCCTTCCCCACTCCTTTTCTCTCTTTCATCCCAACGCCCTCCCTTCATTTCATTTCACTTCCACTGCACTCATTGCTGTTTTTCTCTTTCTAAAAATAACATAATACAAATCGCAATGGCTTGCTTGTAATGAATTGCATGGTTATCTCGGTTTGGAGTCACAGTGCATCTCGCCATCACTTCCTGCCTAATGCTTCAACAAAATGAACAAAAATTCTGTGTGAAACCAAGCTATCTGCAAGAAGCCCCTACAAAGTCCTATTTAAAAAAAAAAAAAAAAAAAAAAAAAAAAAAAAGATAACATGCTAAAGTGGTTACAATTTTCCAAAGAACTCATTGACTGGCCCAAAGAGAAATGGAGCAACATTTTGTGGTCTTATGAATGCAAGATTGTTATTTTTGGGTTTGCCAGGTGACCTCCAGACACTGAATTCAAGACACAGTATACTGTGAAAACAGTGAAGCACGGTGGTGTAACCATCATGATATGGATGTTTCTAATACTATGTTGTCTGACCTATTTATTACATACCAGGGATCATGGATCAGTTTGAATAGATTGAAATACTTGAAGAGGTGACAGTGACCCCAAACACACCAGTAAACCAGCAGCATCTTGGTTCCAGACCAACAACATTAACCTCATGGAGTGATCCTATTTGTCTGAACAGCCTAATATTCCCTTTTCTTCACTCTCTGTAAAGTAATATATTTCATTATTTTTTATTTGGAATAGAATGAGCAGTGTTACCAATGCATTTGCGTGTTTAGAAATAAAAGCTATTTAAAAGTCTTTGACCTCTACTAATTTTTTTTTTTTAACAAACTGCTGTTATTTTGGACACAATAGTTTTTTTTTCCCCCACTTTTAATACTTAAGAACATTTGAGGACATACTTTGCAAAAGATCTTAAAACAAGTTTCTAATCAGTTTTTTTTTTTTTTTGTATAGGGCTTGGAACATCTAAAATGCTAGCGTGACACATGGTGTATTAGTAAACAAGTGTTTCTATAATTAGAAGACTGAGAAGGGAAGCACTGAGAAGCTGGATAGAAAAACCACAGCAGAGAAAGCCCAAGAGGAAGACTCGAGATAAAGCTCGCCGCACTTCCTGACTCACCTCCAGTCTGGCCCATCAATGGATTTATCCTCATCTTCCTAATGAAAGGAATACTCCAAGTATAGCACGACAACAATAGTAAGGCCCTGAGGGGCCTTGGGTTTACGCCTCAGTTATCTACAGATTAACCATCAAGGATCACAAAAATGTCATAGCAACAGATATACCTTGATTATACCCGTCACGTTGCTCATAGATCCAACATGACGCAGGAAGACAATCAAATATCCTCACAATTCAAGTTGAAATGCGTCACAGCAGGTTCTGTCTTACCCCTCTAAATACATCTGACAGGAAACTGAACGATCAGTTTATCAAAGCCTCTCAATTTCATCAGCAAAAGAAATGAAAGGCCCAGCTGCTCTGCCAACCTATGCATGTAAACTTGGTTAATCAAGAAATTAGCCTTACAGCACTATTGTAAAAAGAGACCACTTGAGTGAAGTAAATTCTGAGAAGTCGTGCTCACTCCCCACAAAGACAACCCCTAATCAACATACACTAATACATGTTCAGATTTCAATTCTTGAAAAATCGAAGTGCAAACTGAGCCCAATTTGTGTCCTTGACGTACATATGAGCCAGTGCTTTTAGTGTCCAGGAGCCTCCAAAGTCATTAGTTCAGGGTTTTTGTTTTGTTTTTTTTTTTTGTTTTTTTTTTTTGGGGGGGGGGCTTCCTTATGGCCACTTTGTATAATTTTAATATTTTCCAGCATTGACTGATTGTCAAACAAAATATGGAGCACCAGTGTCAAGCAAAAAGTTAATGTATCTCATGTTCATTCACCAACTTGCTGAATTCAGGACTTTTGAAGTTATGCTGCTCTTCAACACATTATTGAATTTAAGGGAAGCTAAACTGACTTATGACAAATGGTATTTAAAAAAAGTAAAAATCTACAAAGCATTTGTATTGCAGACAAAAGCACAACTTGGGTTGGAAAAAAAAAAAAAACACGGACCAGTGTTTGTTGTTTTATTTTTTGTCAATGACACCTTCTGTTATGTACAATAGAAGACAGAAACAAATGTTACAGAATTTATAAATATACTCTTGCTCCACACTAGTTATATTCAGCACTGACTGGAATTGTGCCAAGTAAATGATTACTCAGTATTTAATTTTGCTCTCACTGAACTTCCCGCTTCACAAGACAATATTGGATGATGAGTACCTGTACAGTACAATCAATACATAGTCAAACTAATTCAAAGACTTAGACTGGCTGCTCCCCTCATGGCTAACTCTGTACCTTAAGTAATGAGTAGGCAGGATAAAAGAGGGAAACAGGCAGAGGAGATGGATGGCCGCCAGTGTTGTCATATTAACATGTGAACAATCTTCAGGTGTTGGCTCTTGCAGCAACGACAGAAGGAAAGTGAGGTGAGGTTGAGGAGCAAATCTGGGACAGAGCAACCAATTTAAAACCTGAGCCAGTACATGGCACTACGCATTCTGTTGTAGTCAGGCAGCTGCTCAACGGGGCCTAATGGAAAAAAGCAAGGAGGACAGATTAGAAAAAACCATCACAGTATGTCCTCTGAGTTTGTTGTAAATAGACAAAGAACTCACCAACGGCTGCCACAGCGGGACACTTATCGTAGATATATTTGGAGCAGATGTCACGCACCATCCTGGGAGTCACAGCCTGAAAGTACATAAGATTAAATTAAAATAAACTCTTAAACTCAGAAGCCTTAAGTGACTGCGAAAAGGCATTTCATCTTGCGATTAGAAGCAGGACGCAGCAGTGATTTATTCAGTTAGCTTACATCAATTCGAGCATTCCACTCTGCAAGAGGAATGCGACGCCCGTAGTTCAAGACATGTCTGCCAATGTCGTCACAAACTGGTGTTGTTCCTATAAAATAAGTAGATGACCGGCTTCAGTTTCATGGGTTCTGTGCAAGTTTGTAGAGACGCATTACAGGCTACATACCATTAAGTTGTCCAATCAGGCTGGCCTTCAGAGCGTTTCGGCCTCTGGCTACATCACTCTCCGTGACTGTGGTGCACAAGTTCATCCTGTAAGGGGAAGAGAAAAGGAAAAAAGAAAATGAACGAACACATGCAATAATCTTATAAATATCTGAAATAAACACGTTTTTTTTTTTTTAAATCTTCTGCAAGTGTGTCCATCATTACTGACCAGGCATTCTGCGACCAGTGCATCATGTCTTCAATGTGGTTTCTGTCAGTCACAAAGTAGATGCCCATCAAGCCAGTGTCACTGTAGGAGGAGTGGAAGGCCTGGAAGCTGTGACACAGGTTTTCTTCCACTGCCAGCCGAGCCAGACGGCTGCTCAGGTGCTGCATGAGAGGAGGGACCAGAATCCATTTCTTCTACTGTTCTTAAAAGTCTGCTTCATTAATCAAATTGGAACATTCTCTCAGAACACATACAAACTTCTTGTTGTAGCTCAAAAAGGGTTCCCCAATTATTCAATCCACTGTCAAATGGGATGTATTTTGATCTTGAAAAATATTCTATGCCAACTTTCAAACGCGTCACTCACAAATGACAGCAAGGATGGTGGTGCAATGAATGTGGTGTTACTTAGATGTCAAGAAGCAGGCTATTGCGGTAGTTATAAGGTATAATCTAACCTTTTTTTTTTTTTTTAAAGAAGACAGTATTTAATTAATGTTAATTCAAATTATTTGAAAATCACAGGTAACAATACACACACATACACACACACAACACTTTTCCCCCAGGATATTACTGTTACACTCTTGTCATTGCATCTTTTTCTTAACTGTATGGAATAACAATACAGTTAAAGTTTTTCCAACCTTTCCACCACCGTAGGTGAGGTCATAGCTGCCGAATGATGGCGTTGGCCACCATGATGGGCACAATGTCTGGACTGGCAGCACTAGCACCCTCCACAGCGATGGCGATGTGAGCCAGAGGCAAAGCATCATCACGCATACGGACCTGAGGTGAGGGACAGAAGGAACAGATGCTCAGAGAATTTACTCCAACTGTGAATGCAATGTCTCTTCCCTAAAATCCCATTCTTGGTAACAGGGCAGAATACCACCTAACGCAATTAAAAAGATCACTTTGAAGTAGAAGTCAGTCCATTTCAGAATTATTCAGTCATTTCAACACTTGAAATTATTTTAATTCCTTTCATTAAAGCATGTAACTGAACCTCGTTTGGAATATTAGCTAGGATTAAAAAACATTGTTGAGGTTGTTTGGGTAAGGGGAGGAAAAAAAAAATATATATATATATTTATATCTCACCTCACTACCAGTAAACCGGCAGGGTGACAACACAGGGACAGCATCTCCCTCATATTCAAAAGACACTCCACTAAAATGAGACTTGGCCAAGCCAACCAGCTCCTCATGACTCACACCTGTAGATGAAGGACATCACATTAACAACCAGCTGTTCAATGAAAAGTACAAGACAGGCCACCAAGGTTCCCCTTCAAAGTGTACATCAGGAGAAAGAGGACCTACCTCCAGCAGCAGCCAGCACCATGCGAGGGGCTTTATAATGGGTGTTGAGGTACTCAACCAAGTCCTGGCGGGTCAGATTCCTGGCAGCACAGAATACAAGCATTGGCATTCAGTTTGACAAAGATAAAAATATAAACTTTTGGACAAATACTTGAGTTACATCATGACAAATAACTATTCTGTGTAGGGATGTCCCGATTCCGATCGGGATCAGGATTCGATCTTAAAAATTTAAGGTGGATCGGATCGCCCCATCAACCTTATTATAACATGCCGATCTTTTTTTCATTATTTTTTTCCTCAAAAAGTGATCCCGATTAACACAAATTAATAAAGTAATCATATTACACAAACAAAAATATTTTTTAAACTATATACATTTAATAATTTGCACTGAAATGAAGTTTCTCAGCAGCGCTGTCTCGTATCCACCTTAAAAGTTTTAAGACTGGCGGCATCAGGCTAAACTTTAGCAAAAATGTCAGCAGTGTGGCAGCACTATAAAATTACAAAGACCGACGCTTCGACTGCGACTTGCAACGTGTGGAAGGCTGATATCTCATGATGGGTAAGTAAGAAGAGAGTTTACAACACCACCAATTTAATCAGACACTTAAAAAAGCACGCAGCACTGATCACCGCAGCCGACGGCAGCAGCTTCGGCAGCAAACGCTCTCTGAAACTTTTAAAAGAAAGACAAACTCCCGAAAGACTCGGAGAAATACAGAAAAATCATCGAGCTAATCGTGGAATGTATTACTGAGGAGGACCAGCCCAATTCAGTTTGTGGAATACAAGGCATTTAACCGGCTCATGAATTACCTCGAGCCTCGTTCCCGTCATTACATGAACGACAAAGGACACAAAGGTGCGCGAACATGTGCAGCGGGTCTTGAAAGAAGTTAAGTTAATATTTTATGTTATTTTTATTCTGATGTGATTTCATTGATTGCAAAGACTTCTGCTAGTGTTTTCATTGCCTTAAACTGCTAGCCAAGTTCACCTGCTGCTATTTAAATGGAAGTGCTTTGTTCTTTAGTACTGAGACTGTTGAACAGTCACTGTTCTGTAACTAAATGTGTTTTATAATAATTCTCCCAAACAAAAAAGAAAGAAAGAAGAGTGTTTAAATAAGTTATTGTTTATTTTATGAGATGATAAAAGCTATTAATCTCAGCTTGGATGCAGGCCTATTTATTAATGTACACAGGAAATAAAATGCATAGGAAATTAAACTCTGTTTGCCCACTCAAAAAAAGTTAAATTGGATCGGAAAAAATCGGAAATCGGCCGATCATCAAAATTAAAAGATCGGAATCGGATTGGGACCCAAAAAACGTGATCGGGACATCCCTAATTTTGTGGTGCCTTGTACTGGGACTACATAATTGCTCCGTTATGGCACTGAATAATCCGAGATACTTGACTAATGTACTGTTAACACTAGGGATGCACGATAACTATCCAGCCGATAACAGGAAATTATGTCATCCCGATAAGTCTGATATCATGACGAATTGCCCCGATATATATATATATATATATATATATATATATATATATATATTTTTTTTTTTTTATAACACGGCAGTGCCTCGCTCCCTCGGAGCCTTGAATGACCGGCAGTGAACGTTATGTTCAAGTGACGTCGGCATAATCAGAAAAACGAATTCTCAGTAATGAAAATCAAGAATACCCCCTCATGCTTGAAAACAACTTGTTGACTCGGTCATCATTTTGTTAGCTGCTGACTTTAATTGATATTCACAGTATTTTCCCACATGTTACACATAAAAAATAGAAAAAATAGATAATGCCCAAAGAACGATGAGCAAACGAGGGAACGGAGGAATTTATGTTACACCTTGAATGCAGCATTGCGGAACAGTGCGCTGAAAAAAAAAATATATATATAGCGGCGATGGTGTAGAACTTCGTTAAAGTTTCAGAGGAAGATAGTTCGCTGGTTATTTGTGACAAATGCTTCAAGCAAAGGAGGGAAAAATAGCACAAACTTTAACCCAATCACCCACCTGAAACATAACTGTCGCTTGCATGGAGTTTTGAAATCGTGCTAACGTGAGCTAACATGAGCTAACATAAGCAAACCAGCAGCAAGTCAACCCCTCCGCTCCCCTCTCCTCATCGCCATCATCTCTCATCTAAAGCTTCCATGAGATTTAAAAAAAACAAAAACAAAAAACTACTAAACCTCATTTACTTTAAGTAAAGGCATCCGTTTGAATGAAACCACAAGCCAAAATCCTTTAAACGTAATTTCTTTGTTACTATGGAGTGCACTTTTTCAGTTTATTTACACAGACAAGTCTAACTTGTGTCAGTACATCATGCACTGTGCATTATTTTTTAATTGTCATTGAGGAATGCATTTTTTCAATGTATTTCCATCAGTTCAAGGAGCCTTTATTTTTTTTTTATATCAGTCAGTAATGCACCTTATTTAAGTTGATGTGAAATACCAAAAAGGTTTGTTTAACAGCTTTACAAAAATGTTTGAGAGGCTTGCCAATAGTTTTTCATTGTAAAAAATAAATATGTGTTCATTTAAAGAGTCAAAACTGTTTTTGGTTTTGTTCATAATATTGATGTAATGATCTCAGGTATATGTGTGTGTTATCAGGTATCGGCCTTTAGGAGCTGAAAGTTATTGGTTATTGGTATCGGTTTAAAAAAACAGTTATCATGCATCCCTAGTTAACACTAATGCAAGCTTGCATTTCTTCTCACCTGGCATTGCTGGAGGGGCCTAGTGTGCTCTGTCCAAGAGGAGTCCCCTGGAAAGCCGTGGCATGCAACAGGTCCAGGCAGACTTCCTGTAGATTGCCCTCAATTTCCTCTAGCTCACGCAGCACCACACCCCTCTGTTGTTCCACCTCCGCCTCATTCAACGAGCAGCTCTGCACAACCTCTGACAGCAACTCCACAGCTATGAAAAAAAAAAAAAAAAACTGAGTCTTACTTCACCTTAAAGCCCATCACCAGTGGACTGTAAATGTGTTTTGTGTGACTAATTTATTATAAATGCTTTAACCTTACAAACACAAACCGGGTGCAATCAAGGATATAGTAAAAAAAAAAAAAAAAGAAAGAAAGAAGAATAAAATGACAAAAATATATTATTATTATCATCATTAATAACATTAACAACAAAAATCATGCCTGAATTAAATTACTTTTACAAATAGAAAATATTAGTGGTTAACTAAACTGCTTTCACCTTTTGGTAGATCTTTTGAAAGGGTCTTCATGTAGTATGCAGTGTGCTCCCGCGAAATGTAGGAACTCAGATGAGCACCCATAGACTCTACCTGCTGCTCCAAGGCTGTTTGGGGATGCTTCTTGGTTCCCTGCAAGTAGAAAACATGTGAATGGAAGGAGCTGTGCAGTGACAATATTTAGTAGTATCTATCTATATTCTGTAAGTTAGTTAATAATCAGAAAGACCCATGTAAGACTTCAGGTAATTAAGTCTACCTTGAAAGCCATATGCTCCAGAAAAAAGCCTGCTCCGTTGTTTTTCTCACTCTCATAGCGACTGCCAGCACTGATCCACAGGCCAACCTGTGAAAGGGAATTAGTATATCTCAACAACCTTCTTTTGAGATACTGATTAGTGTAAAAACTAAGAAATGAATATGCTCTTACTGTGCAAGTAGCATGTCCAGTATCCTCAGATGCGACCCTTAAACCGTTGTCCAGGGCAGTAAGATGGGTCTCGGGGGCTCCCAAGAGGCTCTGGGCATAGCTCACTGAGGCCTGTCCACGCCGCAAAGACAGCAGGATAGGCTAGAAAGGTGTAGGAAAAATGCATTTAGCATTATATTATAGGTTTTTTTTTTTTAAACAGTATTTATTTAAAATGCATAGTTCTTATTTACTTGAATGCAATCTGACATTCATTCCATTACAACAAAATCTTTAAAAAAAAAAAAAAGCTAAAGTGAATTCATAACAAATGTGTTGATCTTTTCACATTAGAATCAAGACCACGAATATTTGACCCAACACAAGATCTTAACTGGAGATACCCTGCCATATTTCACTCACTTATGACTAAATTACAACAAACATTAGAGGAAAAATAAAAACAGATGGGTTTATCACACTCCATCCAACACAGATGTGAAGCAGTTCTCAGGAACAGTGGTTATACAACTAAGATACATTTTCAAGCATTTCTCATTTTTACAATAAATGTTTGAGTTTGGAAAGATCTACTAACAAATTGTAAAAAGATCTTCGTGGTTTGTATTTGGAAGAGAATGTGCACTGTTCTCAACGCATTTGTGTGCTTGGGGACAAAAGCTATTACAAGGACTACTCGCTTTTTAAAAAATAAAATAAAACACACTGCTAAACACATTGCGATTTTTTTTAAAGATCAACAAATCTAAATTAATGTTTTTTAATGCCCATCGATAACCCTGTATATGCATGTTTGGACTTTCAATCAAACGGGAGTAACGTTCACAAGTTTCTTATTTAAAAAAATAAAAGAAGAAGAAAAGGGCATTGCTAAGTGAACCACTCAACAAACATTTTAATCTTAATTGAGTGTCACTATGTAGGATCCGTGTCATTTTCAGAACTGACAACCAGGTATAAAGACAACTTTGCCTTTCAAGTGTTAACGTGCTAACAATGTTAGCCAGGAAGCTTTGAGGACAAGTGAGGACAAATAACAGTAATCGCAGGAATGGACTTCGTGAATGAATTCGGATAACAGAAAATCAGACCATCTTCTTCGTGTAAAGTGGTCACTAAATGTTAACCAGGGGTAATAAGAGGCACCGCTTTGTTTATCAATTGACCTTGCATTCACTGACAGCTAACTAATGCTAATCGGCTAGCTAACACTCTCCCTCTGTGAACAGCGGACACCAGGCTCGACTGAGCCCTTCGGTGTCCTGTCACTTCTACAACTAACGAATTAAACCAGTGTCCCACTTAGATATTTCATACCACGGAAAAAAAATGTTCTACTTTGTATGTATGCTTACGCTGCGGGTTTTAGCGAGGGTTCGACCCACGGTGCTCCCGACTCGACACACAGACGCCGCCATTTCTCAGACCGGTACAGAAGGAGGCCAGACTGGCTCTTCCGCTCTGACTGTCACGTGTCTTCTTCGCGAGGAAAAGCGCTTCGGCTTTTCATCCGAGTGTCATCGCCATCAAGTGTACATTTCCTGCAGTTTACAAACAGGAGCCGTAACCTGTCTTTGCGTTTTAATTTATTTACTTTGCCTTTTATTTACAAACCTAAATTAGGCACTGATATGTGTCTATACGCTCTAAAGGAAATCATAAATAATTACAAAAGAAAAAATTAATCTGTTCTTACTTGTTTTTTTAGATGCCTCTAAGGCCTTTGATCGAGTAAATCATAATAAATTATTTCATAAATTGGATCAAGCAGGTGTGCCTAAGTTCATTGTCAGAATTCTGTTTTTTGGTATTCACAGCAGACCATGCAGGTTAAATGGGAAAATTGTGTATCGGCACCCTTTCATGTGTGTAATGGTGTCAGACAAGGGATCCTTTTATCCCCAGTTCTGTTTAATTTGTATATGAATGATCTGTCAAAACAGTTGTATATGTGTAGAACTGGTTGTATGGTGGGCAGTGCTGTGGTGAACCATCTAATGTACGCTGATGATCTGGTGGTCTTTAGTCCGAGTTCAGCAGGTCTCATCTTCTTAATATCTGCTCTATTTATGGGGTTCAACATGACATAAAATATAATGCTACAAAAAGTGCCTTAATGATCTGTTGAACGAAGGAAGACAAATGTATAACCTTTCCTGACTTTAGTTTGGCAGGTGATGTTCTACGTGTCTCCAATAAGGTTAAATATCTTGGCCACTGGATTACTGATAAGCTCACAGATGATGAGGACATTTACCGACAGCATCTCATGCGTTTGAAAGAAAGAGTTTAATAAACATCAGCATTTTGACAGCAAACACGGAGCTAAGTGTGCTGAATTTAGCCTACAAGAAAAACAAGGAGTTAAAAGGCAGACTGCAGTTGCAGCAGAATGTGCTCAGAAAAGTTACCACCAAAAAATGATACAGCAGTGCCTTTTATGCCTTTTAGCTGTGATGCTTCTTTTGCAGATGTGCCAGCTGCTCCATAGAAACAGAGTTTTCTGTGAGGTAACTTAACTCCGAGCAAGAGGTAATAGATACTGAGTCCATTACCATGGTACATGGTACCATGATACAACAAGAGAATGATTTGTAGTCCACGAGTAAATCTTTAATTAGAAAAGCTAAAAAATCAAAGAATAAAGGTGGGACCTTAAGAAAGCAAATGCCAAAAAACTTTTATGAACTGAAGCAATGTTGTACAGAAACTTGGGCCCAAATCCCTCTGCAACAAAGTGAGAAGCTTGTTGAAAAGAGGGGTTAGTTGTTTTTACAAATAACTACATACACTGCCCAGCCAATTAAAAAGTCACCCACCTGGATTTAACTAAGCAAATAGATACAAGCCTCCTATTGGATAATTACTGCATGGGCAATTATTTTTAAGCTGGCAACAAGTTATTTAACTCCAAATGGTGCAATGAGTTGCTTCTCATTTCCTGAACAACCATGTCGAAGACACATCCTGTGGTCGTGAAAAAGATGTTAGTCTGTTTGAGAAGGGTCAAATCATTGGCATGCATCAAGCAGAGAAAACATCTACGGAGATTGCAGAAACTACCAAAATTGGGTTAAGAACTGTCCAATGCATTATTAAAAACTGGAAGGATAGTGGGGACCCATCGTCTTCGAGGAGGAAATGTGGCCAGAAAAAAATCCTCAATAATCATTATCGCCGATCACTTAAACGTTTGGTGAGATCTAATCGAAGAAAAACAACAGTAGAACTCAGGGCTATGTTTAATAGTGAAAGTAAGAGCATTTCCACATGCACAATGCAAAGGGAACTCAAGGGATTGGGACTGAACAGCTGTGTAGCCTTAAGAAAATCACTAATCAGTGAGGCTAACTGGAAAAAAGGCTTCAATTTGCTAGGGAGCCTAAAGATTGGACTCTGGAGCAATGGATTAAGGTCATGTGGTCTGATGAGTCCAGATTGACCCTGTTCCAGAGTGATGGGTTCATCAGGGTAAGAAGAGAGGCAGATGAAGTGATGCACCCATCATGCCTAGCGCCTACTGTACCAGCCTGTGGGGGCAGTGTTCTGATCTGGGGTTGCTGCAGTTGGTCAGGTCCAGGTTCAGTAACAGTATGTGCTCAAAGAATGAGCTCAGCTGACTACCTGAATATACTGAATGAGCAGGTTATTCCATCAATGGAGTTTTTCTTCCCTGATGGCACGGGCATATTCCAAGATGACAATACCAGGATTCATCAGGCTCAAATTGCGAAAGACTGGTTCAGGGAGCATGAGACATCATTTTCACACATGGATTGGCCACCACAGAGTCCAGACCTGAACCCCACTGAGAATCTTTGGGATGTGCTGGAGAAGGTTTTGTGCAGCGTTCAGACTCTACCATCATCAATGCAAGATCTTGGTGAAAAATTAATGCAACACTGGATGGAAATAAATCTTGTGACATTGCAGAAGCTTATTGAAACAATGCCACAGCGAATGCGCGCCATAATCAAAGCTAAAGGTGGTCCAACGAAATATTAGAGTGTATGACCTTTTTTTTTTTGGGTGGTGACTTTTTTTTTTCCGCTGGGCAGTGTATGTGGCTTGATGCTATTTTTTTTTCCTTTCAAGATTAACTAACTTTCTAATATTTTGTGTGTAACTGATTTTTCCAGCATAACAATCTTAGGAACAGTTCTCTCTAGTTTTATTGAAAAGTGTATATATATATCTATATATATATATATATATATATATATAATATATATATATATATATATATATATATATATATATATATATATATATAATTTATATAACTATGCATGGTTAGGTAAATGTTTCAGGTGGTGCTTTCAGTTTTTGAGTCATTTTGAAATTTGTGGTTGATGAAGTCAAAGACAGCTAATGCACACAGATTGAAATCTATTGGTGGGCAAAAATCTAGCAGCTTTTCAGATACAGTCATATAGTCAAATCTACCCCCAAACATAGCATGCAAAATAATGTTGCCTTCTGCTGTGTTTCAGTTCCTTATATTCTGCTTTTAGATTAATCAGCTCTCATATGTGCTTCTGTCTTTCACTATTACAACCACAAATTAGAGAAAGCTGGGATGGTATGAAAACATTAAATAAATCCCTTGGAAGTTTTTAAATGTACCTTCACTTCTATTTCTTTGCAGACAGTATAAACTAATACATTTGTGGTTGGATCAGAACTTGATGGACAACAGTTTTTGATGCAGTGCCATGCGAGAGACTGAAATTCACAGGTGTCCAGCTACGGCTTGTGCTCTTGCCCTTTATACCTTTTAAATTGCTCCAGATTCACAGAATGACTTAATGACACCATGTACTGTAGAAGGAGAAATATGCAAAGGCCTGACAGTCTGTAATGGTATATGGATTTACATTTCTACAATGCTTTTCTAGTCTACTGACCACTCAAAGCGCTTGACAGCATGTGCCACATTCACCCATTCACACACCCATTCACACACTGATGGACAACCCACTCCATCACCTGAGCCACAGCCACCCCGTGTTTTTCTGTCTTTGAGGAACAGTGTTTTTAAACATTTAAATTATATTCTCAACCATTTGTTGACAAAATGGAGATCTTGTGCCCATCTTTGTTCCTTACAGTGCAAAGTCATCATTATAATCCTGTACTGACATTAATTGTTTGAGATGTCTTTCACCAATTTTGGAATCTGTTGCAGGCCCAGTAATGCACAAATCAATTTATATTGACAAATGAAAAAAAGTTAATCGAATATTTCATGCAAAATATTAGTTGCTGCTTTTGTCACTATACTACGGAGCTTCCGTACAATAGCAACACGTCTAAAAAATAATAATAATAACGGGCAACAAAAGGCTGGAAAAGTAATTGGGACAAATCAAAAACAAATGGAGGAACATTTGACAACTAATTAGGTTAACTGGCAACAGGTCAGAAACATGACTGGGTATAAAAGGAGCACGTCAGAGAGATAGACCTTCTTACATGTAAAGATGGGCAGAGGTTCAACAGTCTGTGACAAACTGTGTCAGAAAAACATATTTGAATACCCGCCGCCATGTTGGTTTAGGGGCGGGGCCGTTGCAACTTGCAAGTCCAGGCAAGACCCTCACAAGTCTCTGCGTTCAGCTGCACTAAAGCTCGTCACAGCTCTACGATTATATACACAGGTAAGCCGACTGTTGGTTGTCAAAAGTGTCTTTGCAGTCAGAGAGAGAAATTGTTTGTTTTATTATGTACGTCAGGCCGACACGCTAACACTGTAGACATGTTTAGCTTAATCTGCGTTTAAACATTTTCCTAAGGTGGCGAGAGTTCTGGTTCCGGCCCGCTGAAATGTGTGGAAGGACTGCTTGTACTCTGGCTCCCGGGGAAGTGAGTCGAGCCTGTTCTTACAGAAACCGGAGGGGACAGCGGTTACGGCCCCGCTGGAGGGATGGAGACGAGGACCGATACCGACCCTCCTACAACAGGAGTCCTCAGTCCATGAGTCCGGTGCTACTGTCACAGAGACATTTTGACAAGGTACCTTGGGTTTGCTTAAGGTTATAGCGTAAATCTGGACAAGTGTATTAAACATTGCACTTTTATTTTTTTCAGCTGAGCGGCTAACTCACTTCATCAGTTTAAACTCTGATGAAAACTCATTTTACAACTCCTTTCATGTGTGACGGATATTCAAATAGTTTCAGTTGTCTTCCTACTTAATAACAGTAATAATAATAATTTTTTTTCATCAATTCCCGATCAGAAGTATACTTAGACTAATAAAACCTGTATTACATTGCCTTTTAAAAAGTTAAGACTTTAGAAAAACGTGCTTCATGATTTGTGAAGCCTTTATTCATTAATAAATTTATTTATTTAAAAAAAAAAAAGTGTAAACTAGGTCCTAATCAAAAACCACAATACTTAGCTCAAAAATAGAATATATTCCACCCCGAACTCTGTAAAGACTATAGAGGACAGACAATAAAGACTAGAGAACTAGATAATAGCTTCCCCATAGTTTTAAAATAATAGAGATTACAGAGAGAAGGTTTAACAAATCAATGTTTTATATTGTCTGTATTATCTTAAATAATTTAATCCAGATTTGAGAAACTGAAAGGTATTGTTTTTTTTGTTTTTTTGTTTTACTTTTTAAAACTTTTTTTGCATTTCCTTAAAAGTAATAGATGTTTCACAAATCACATAATGTATTTTATAAAGTCTTTATAATCTAAGAGACAGAATTGGATAGTCCAAGTATTGAGGCTTTTGACCTGGACCTTATATCTTTTGGTCTTGATGCTAAAATCCAGCAGAATAGCCCTTTACCCTTCTGCCAAATATCAACTGCATGATGCTAAAGTTTGGATATCTAACTAATATTGAAAAGATAACTCGGTATTGTTTTCAGTGTATTTCAGGGTGCTGTTTCAAGTTTTTTGGGTTTCAGAATGAAATACTGCAAAAATTGGAAATAATACATACATTTTTGTATGTTTGTCTTAAAAACAAAAGCTCAATTTCAAAGTATAGAATGTCCCGCTGAATTTTAGTATTAAATAGCATTAGTTTGTGAAGGTGCTGATGTTCCTTTTCTATTTCCTGTATGTGCCTTCAGAATGCCCCTGTTGATGAATGCATTTTGACTTCTATGCGCTGGGGTCTGGTGCCCTCATGGTTCAAGGAGGATGACCCAAACAAAATGCATTACAGTACCAGCAATTGCCGCAGTGAGAATATACTGGAGAAGAAATCATACAAGGTGCACAGAGTTGTGGAACAACTGCATGATCTTCATTTCATGTCTTGCTCTGTTTTGGTTTGTTACACACAAGGTTGTCTTTGCTGTCCTCTCTAAAGGAACCCTTACTAAAGGGACAGCGCTGTGTTATCCTGGCTGATGGCTTTTATGAGTGGCAGAAGACTGAAAAGGGGAAGCAGCCATTCTTCATCTACTTCCCTCAGATCCATGTTCCCAGTGAGAATTCAGAGACAGCCCACCCTCCAAGGAAAACCTCCCCTGCTTTGTCAGAGGTTTGGATTTGATTTTCTATGACCATTTAAACAATTTCCTGGAGAGGAGTAAAACAAAGGCAAAATAATTGCATATAGTGAATATATAAATATATATGTGTGTGTGTGTGGTGTATATATTTATCTTTATGGATTAATAAAGTGTTATTGAATTGAACTGAAAAGGTAGTGCATTTACCTCATTTTGAAGGACCAGATGATTGTCTGTTATACTCTGACATGACATTTTCTTTCATGATTGCATGTCCACTGGTTTAATTCTTAATTCAAAATTGAACACATACAACCTTATCATTTAATTTAATCACTTGTAGATAGCAGATGATTATAAGCAATATGCAGAGGTGTATCCCTTGTGGAAATGTTAGCGTCCTTAGTATCAATGAAGGGTGTGACACGTTACTACATTAGAAATTTGATTTAAAATATACATTTAATGCTCACCTGCCAGAAATGATACAGTACATGGTAACCTGCTACAAAACAAATGTTTGAAGTATAATGTCATACATCATGAGTTACCTTGACTCCTCACTCTTGTCTGTCCTAAATTTCTCTGCTCACTCAAAACATGTGGTGTTGATGCATAGAATCATGGATATACATGTGTAAGGGGCCTGTTCCTCCTGGTTTTTGTTTTGTATTTAGAAGGAAGGAGAAGAAGCAGCCGCTGATTGGACTGGATGGAGATTGTTGACGATGGCTGGAGTGTTTGACTGCTGGACGCCACCAGGTGGTGGAGAGCCACTCTACTCATACAGCGTAATTACTGTGAGTGCTTCCCCAAATCTGCAAACCATCCATGATAGGTAAGGTATCTGACAAGATAACATATTCCTGTTATCTTTGTGGATTAATGAAATTCTAATTATATTTATTTTCTGTGATTGTATTTCAGGATGCCCGCAGTCCTAGAAGGAGAGGAAGAAGTGAGAAGATGGCTTGATTTTGGGGAGGTTAAATCACTAGATGCCCTGAAACTGCTTCAGTCTAAAAACATCTTGACATTTCACCCCGTGTCCTCTCTAGTCAATAATGCACGTAACAACTCTCCAGAATGCCTGCAGCCAATAGATCTCAACAGCAGAAAGGTAATAGAATTAACAAGGTATTTTACTGTGGCTGGAACATGCAACTATGCAGTCATGGTTTTTTTGGGCATAATAAGAATTTTCAGCCAATAAATTTCAACCTTGATTTCTAGGAGCCCAAAGCCACTGCAAGCAGTAAGATGATGATGAGCTGGCTGTCAAGCAGTTCCCCTTCAAAGAGTAAAGACTCTTACACAAGCAAGAATGAAGAGGAGCATGAGAGCAAGATGAAAATGAAGCGCAAATCTACAGGAGCACTTCAGGAGTGGCTTCAAGGAACCAAGAAGAAACCAAAAGCCAAGTGAAATATGTTAACTGACTTGGAAAGCTTTTTTTTTTTCCAACTTAATTCATTTCAGTGATATGCAATCAAATCCATGTTCGCTCATTTCTTGAACTGATAGATAGATTTTGTTACATTTTTTAGATTCAAAGTTCTCCAGTATTTGATTAATAAATGCCTTTAAACATTGTTTGATTCAAGACTTTTATTACCCTTATTTGTAACGCAAAGACATTTCGAAACAATGAAGATGCTGTGCATTTATCATATTAATAATATTGATGAATGCCAAAAATGTACTTCCACGTTTTCTCCAACTTTCAGTTACAGTATGTATACGTTTAGACTATAATGAATTTAAGTTTTAACATAATACAAAGAGACAGTTAAAGATCGGTTAAAAGAAATATTAAGCACTTAAATTGTTTGCCAGTATGAGCAAATGGCAGAGTCAGATATGAAGATTTACAACATAACCTTTTTCTTTCCCCACACAATGATTGAGAGGTTTGCAAATATACAAAGTCTTGCAATAGTTGACAGTAAAAAGAAATGTACTAGCTAATAGTACTGACTTAAGAATGATATTGATATCTGAGAAGAATCTCTCCTCTAAGTATCAGGTAGATTGACACACTATTGATTTGGTTCATTCCCATGTCAAATGTTTCACAAACAGTAATAGTTAATAAGACAAACCTTCATTTCCCCAATAGAGGAAATAGCAATAATATGGAGCTGAGTGTATTCATGTAATGTTCTCAACCTGAGCAACAATGACATTCATTGTAGCTCAAAATGAGTTGTCTCAACAAATCTTAACTTACTGAGCATAACAGCAAAGTGCACAAAAAAAAGTCAGTACACATTTGTCTGATCAACTTACCATTGCACTTGATTCTCAATTCTATGCTGATCAACAAGAATCAGTAGGCAGCATATTAATGTGATCTACACGTGCACTTTCACACAAGCCCCTGCTCAAGTGTCAGCAATTAAAGTTTTTATTTTTTAAGAAAAAAAGAGATATGGCAAAACCATGGGAACAAGTGATGTCAAGAGTGAAAATTTCAGCGACAACAGAAACTAATAAAATATCGGATTAGCAGTATTTCCTCTGTTTATGCTGCAGTGATGGGCTGCCAAAGAGAAAACCAACACTGCTACTGAAATCTTGATTTACAAAAAAAAAAAAAAAAGTCTGACCTAAATCATGAAGTCCAAACACATATAAGTAATGCTTCAAATTCCCACTTAAAGTATCAAAAATAAAAGCAGTTAGAACCAACACTGGAAGTGGAAGCAGCAATTCATACCAAACTGAAAATGAAATGAGTGCCATACACCAGTGTCACCAGTGGGAGGGGAAACAATGGTAATTAATAATCATCATACAAATAAATGCCATGATGTTTCCTTAAGGAGTTCTTTGGGCTGGGAGACTAATTTGAAAGAGAATGTGTATTTTGTATACATAAGGAGGTGGGTGCAGCATGTTTATGTGTAGTATTATACTGTATGGGTGGGATGCTGCTTGTATGTTGAGCTTCAGGGCATAACACAGTGGGCCATGGGAAAGGGGATATATAGACAAGGCAAGACAGGGTGGTGAGGGCAATAACGACCTCCTGAAGATCCTCAAAGTCCTCAGCAGCTGCAAGTTTCTGCTGGCGACTTGGCTCGATCATTCCTGTCCAACTTTATTGGCTCAGGGAACTCATTATACAACTCCACTTCAGACTCCTGAGATCAGACAATACGGCCAAGGTGAGTGCCATGTTCTACATTTTCCATTCCAAAGACATTTAAGTGTTTTTTTTTCCACTATTGAGAAATAAGACATCTTATACATTTTTTTTTTTTTGTGCTAGTATCTCATTACCTGTTTAAGAGCATTGCGTGCAATAGTCTGGAAGGCCTGCTCCACATTGATTGCCTCCTTGGCGCTGGTTTCAAAATATGGGATGTTGTTCTTGCTCTGACACCAAGCCTGTGCTCGTTTGGTTGTTACCTAATACACAAAGAGCTGGAGTTACTACGTGAACATAAGAAAGATCACAATTGTTCTTATCTAACATGCTATTAAAAAGCTCCCGCATCCTAAAACATTTTGTGGCCGAAAATACTGGCGACCGTAAATACACATACAAAATAAAAAATAAAATGAAGACAACTGACAAAGTCACAGGTGAAAAAGTAAAATTAAACTCAACCTGTCTGTTTTCCAAGTCGATCTTGTTGCCCAGCACCACGAAGGGAAAATTCTCAGGGTCTCGTGGACTAGCCTGAATCAAGAACTCATCTCTCCAACTGTCTAGGGTCTTGAAGGTGTTGGGTGCAGTCACGTCAAACACGAGAACACAACAATCTGCTCCACGGTAGAACGCCACACCTAAGGACTGGAACCTCTCCTGACCTGCTGTGTCCCAGATCTGTAACACATTGACATGAAGGTCATCAGTGTAGTCTGTAGTTATGTAAACTGTAGGTATCTGTTGTCTTATGTCGCATGGCGCAGCTTAATCGTTTCAAAATTGTGTTTCAATCAAAAGCATGTGGGTGGGGCATTTTAGTGGATAGCATTTCAATACTTCATCAGTACCTGCATTGTGACAAGTCTGTCATCCACCATGACTTCTTTCGTCAGGAAATCAGCACCTATTGTGGCTTTGTACTGGTTGCTGAACTTCTTATTCACATACTGGTTCATCAATGAGGTCTTTCCAACTCTAGAAAAACAAACACCCCATAACAATATTCAACACACATATTGAGGGAAAATAACTGAAAATGAAACCACTGCAATTAATTGGCGAACCCAAAAACGCTAAAAATGTCTGTTTTAGAGCCGAAGACCCTTTTTTCCTGCAAGTAGCACTCAACTTTTTTTATTGAAACACTGTTATAGTTTTTTTTCCTTTTCTGCAGTCAGTCTTCCTCTTGACTGCATTACTGATAAATAAATGATAATAAGTGGACCATACACAGAAATTAACCAATCTATTTTTTTTCCATTTTAAAAGGAGAACACATAATAGACTTCAGTGCTTTAAGAAGGGGAAGTGGGGGGGGTGTATCTCAGGGTTAAAATGAGTGTCTCAGCAACTAAAATTTGATTAAACTTGGTAACAAAATAAAGGTAACACCTGTGAGATTACAGAATTGTTAAACTAACTACGTAACAGTGTTGTAGCGGAGTCACCAAACTTCAGGTCCGAGTCCACAGAGCTCGGAGTCTGAGTCAAGTCCAAGTCATTAATGAAAAATCTGAGTTGAGTCAAATCCAGCTATCAGCTTTTAAAACACAAGTGCAGCCTTTAAACCACTCACATCCGATAAACAAACCGTCTTATGATGTTACTGCTACTTTTCTGACTAAGTGGTACAACATGCTATCACTCCTCAGCCAACACTGCCCTCAAGTGCTCTAAATAAGTATTTTATCTATGCACAGTAAAGATAAATGCAAAACTGATAAGGTGTTTTACAATCTAATTTATGTACATTTATGGATTTTGAATTACGTCAAGTGTTTGACCATGGTGCGAACTGCTGAAATGTAAGCATTTTACCTTTAACAAAAGAAAAGAAAAAAAGAGGGGGGGCGGGGAATTGTGTGCTAGGAAGTTGGACACATATGTGGACCCTATTCTCCTCAGTTTCAAAAGAGCAGCCTTTATTTTATTCAATTTTTTTTTAAATGTCTGCATTATCAGCTTTTTGAATTAGCAATTTCTGCCGACAGTGTAACATTATATTTCGTTTCAGCTTGGCAGTGTCAACTCTGTAGGCTTTATCATATTAAAGTGAGCACCAAAACTTCTCGTTTGCTTCCTCGCTCGTCCTGTTTTTGAGTAGCTTTGCCTGGAACCTCACTGCCTTCCTGCATCTCTCAAATCCCCTGGAACTGTTATGATAACATGTTTAAATCTCCAGTTGTAACGAGGACATTCAGGCTGCTGCTCTGCACCACCAGTTGTTGTGGATGTAACAGTCTAGACCCTGAATCATACCCAGCTTATATAAGACGAACCCAGATGTATTCAAAGGGAAACAAATCTTGTTTTATATTTGGGTCAATGCGGTAAAATCTGAAAGAATCGTCTTCTTTTTTCAACATTTCAAATGCAGTTAATGCATAAGTCCAAGTCTGAGTCAACAGTCCTCGAGTCCCAGTCAAGTCACGGGTCCTTAAAATTAGTACTCAACTCCTGGACTTGGGTACTACAAGCCTGGTTTTAAAAATATATAAATCTCACCATGCCAAAAGATTCCAGATCTCTCTTTGGACTCATGTTATGAAAACCTAAACACACGAATAAATCTATTCTACAACATCTCACCATTTGTTGTAGCAAGACTGATATTCTGATTATAAGAGCGTTTTTAAGAGGCCTATGAAGAGAAGTGTTTACACAAACTTTCTAAATTGGCCATTTTGTCACATTCTGGCATACCTGTGCTTTTGGGGTTTTTCTGGTACCAAACCTTTAAATGTACTTTTATTTATACATGTCACTAAATGTATCAATTCTTTTCAAATGTAAATGCTTCAGGTTTGTCTGCATTAAATGACCCTGTTGGTATGTGTGCTGTGCAACCCCTGTGGAAAACTTGTTGTTCCAGAGACGCTGCTGTGGGTGCAAAATCTCCTGAATACTAAAGCGGAACAACGAAAATGTTGCATGTTCCAAACTTGGTACAGTACTTCTTTTGTAAAGGTTCACCAGTAACAGAAATGGTCTTAGAGATCAAAAATTATTTTGATTTGTGACCAAGACTTGGGATAACAAAAATGTAGAGGAATTTTTCACTAGAATATGACTTCTGGTCGCCAAAACACCAAAGGTATGACCAAATTCAGAGTTGGGCTCGAGTAGGTGAAGTTTATTTTTTGCTCTTTTTCCAATTAGTGGCTCAGTAAACTTTTGTTTCAGAGTGGTGATCGTAGCACCTTGCGGTCTGTGGAGTATTAGTTTTTAAACCAGTAACAGGATAGTATTTGTCGCTCTTCGCAGGTTGTTGCTAGTTCTCGTTTTCTTGGGCATGCTTTTTCTTGTCTTTTAGCTACTTGCAGTTGGAATTGTGTTTCATTTTGGTGAAAATGGCATTTATAGGCACTAAAAACTCAGCTTTTCCCAGTTAATTTGATGTGCTACATTTGTATATTATATCATACTTTGGATGATTAAAGATGGCCACAACGATCTTTCTTCATCTGCCTCCAGATCCAGGCGCACTTATTGGGAACAGGTTAAACTGATTTTCTTATTATACAGCAAATTAAACCAATCCTTTAAAATAATAGGTAAGTTTGTTCTGTTAGACGAATGCAGGAATGTCTGTGTTATCTTTTCTTTTCAAAAATGAACTGATAGGTTATAGTATTGGGCTGAAGTGGGTTTTTACGAAACAAATACCAAAAGATGACAGCATAAACATCAGCTTTGTTATGACACATGTGCATGCACACACTATATTCTTGCTTCCCTGAGATGATTCATGTGATGACATTTTTTTTAAGAAAAAAAAAAAACAAAAACAAAAATCTTAAATCATTTTTAAAAATGGTTGGAAACATTATTAATGGTCACAATCTCAATCTCTGTCCCTTGTCTTCAAAGGTCATCAAGGGATCATGATTTAAAAACCCTTTGTACTTCAGTAACTGCCTAACATCACTTACCCAGAGTCTCCCAGGATGATGACTTTGAGTAGTACTTTCTTCCTTGATGTCATTGTGCTACAGCTGTGAAGATAAAGAACTGAATTAGGAGGAAAATTAAACTCCCAACGAAACAAGCACTAGAATCACTAAACTAGAAAGATGTCAGTGTTGTCAAATGGACTAATTCAGTAATGAGACCAAAGGGCAGTGTCTCCTTTATCTGGCTTTCCTTCACATACAAAGAATTGTTTAGTAAGGAACAATATCCTGTACTGCATTGTATTATGGGTTCTTGGAATGGAACAATGCCTCTGCATCTGATTATTTTTGTTATACCATAAAGCACTGATTTTATAATGTTTATGTAGCTAACAAACATTTCAATAGAATAATTGTTTCTTTACTAAATGACCATTCTTGTGGCTTTACAAAGCTGAAACCCAAAAATAGATTGAAAACATACACCAACTAATTTCCAAAATACAGCAAATATTACTGTATTACTGTATATTACTACGCACTGTTAATAAATGTAATGATATTTGTTGAACAGCTACAGCATTTTGTAAAATTATGCAGATGCACAACACTCATTTGTTAAAATACTAATGTACTTAGCCTGCAACGATACTTCCTATACTTCAGTTTAGGGAAATAGTGTATCCACTGTCATTCTTAACTCTTCGATCCTTCATTCTTCAAATGTAATACACATTGTCCTAATGTTCACACCTCTGTTGGGTTGACATAATTCAGTTATAATGTTTTTATTATTATCAATCTATTTATTTTTCCAAAATGAATATATTAAATAAAACAAGAACAAGTCTAAAACATTCCCGTGTTATACCACATATCACAAAGCTTTCTTGATTTGGCTGAGTCTGCTACGCAATAATAACCTCCTCACATAGCTGTAATGGCCAAAGTCCAATCTCTATTACCTATGGTTCATCAATAAAGACAGCAATTTCGAAAGAAGGTACAGATTACAACCTCTTCACTTTTGATGTGTTAATGCATTATGTGGAAAAAAAACACCACAGCCTGAGGCAAATTTAGCATAGGGCTATGTGTACAGCTCGTATAATCTGTACCCCATGACACTGTGTCAGTGACTGATCACATGGCTTTTAACACACGACTAACGGAACCATGACTTGGCAAGCATGATTAGCACACAGAGTGCTGTGAAGTAGAAAAGATAAATCTGAAAGGCATAATTTACGAACCGACAGTTTTCTGCCTGTTTATAAATCGTAACAGAGCCATGCGTCAACCGGACACAGGGACTTCAAACTATCTTGTCAAGGTTTGCCGAAGCAGAATAAGCACTACATTTGCTCACCATATTGCTCTGTAGCTAAGGTGGCGACTGCAAGAAAACGATCTTAGATTACAAGTAAACAGCATTACGTGGAATACAAAATCAGCACTAAACACAACTTCCCTTAAAAAAAAAAAAAACAATTAGCCAGGATCGCTGTTACACTTCTTACTTCAGGATAGCATTTCATTTACTAAACAAGGTTTATTAACTTACGTGAAAATTAGGTAACGACAACTATAGTGTCGATATATACTGCCAGTAAGACCTGTATCTTACGTATCCACCAACCAACCTGGATGACGAACCTTCGGAGAAAAACAGAAAAATATATATATTATTAAAAAAAACCAGAATGTGGACTTTCCTTCTGCCTCTGATGTAGCGTTAGCTGAGAGGCTAACAGCTTCAGCAAACGTTTACCGTCACAAAACACGTTCAGAGCGTCGATAGCCGAATATCTGTTCAAGAGATAGCCTTTATACTAACCCCTCTTATCAAAATCAATACTGTCAACGCCGACGTATCACGATTTGGTATAATGATCTGTTTCGCACAGTTCCCGTTGACGATGCCTTTTCCTGTCAGGCTAACCTGCTAGCTCTGAGCTCCGTTCACTTCCTCCAAAACAAGCTCAGTTCGTGACGACTGACGTCTCGCGCAGGTCACGCCTTGTTGCACGAGACCTGGGAACCAGCAAAACACCCGTGTTGTTTTACTGGCAGCAGAAAAGCTGATAACTTTATCTCCACTGACAAAGTAGCTATCACTGGGTTAGTTTAGACATAAAATAAAACATATACAGACCATGAAGACTGAATACATGAGTCAAATTCAAACCTTTAGATTAACAGAAAATCAAGCCAAATCTATCACTATAACTATGACAGTAAACTATATTTACTCAATTGATGTACTTAAGTAAGGGCAAACTTAAATACATCAGTTAAATACATTACTGAGGTGAGATAAGCACATTATTTAAGTTACTTAAGTACAAACATCCATCCATAGACTCCAGGTGGCGCTCAAGCACCTGCCCTTTCTTAATAACCGTCAAAAGTAGCTGTCTTATATCAAAAAGTGGCGATTTTGTATTTATCATTAAAAAAATAAAAAATGTGATTCTTACAACAAAGACATCAAATTGACAATAGAGGCTACCTGAGTACCATGGATTATGACGTGTAAGGGGGCAGCACTCACACTCACATGAGGCATAGTTTTCAAAGGCCTCTGGCTTAAGTCTGAATCTCAGTAAGTGTGAAATCATGTCCATTAAAGACTGTTTGAGATCTCTCATCTGTAATATTCCAGTCAGAAAGGAACTTGTTTACTTGAGTATCACAGTTATCAAAAAGATAAGTTAATAAAATAAGTTCATTGAACTTTTCTCCTATTATCCAAAGAACAAAAAAAAAAAACAAAACCAGTGGCTATTGTGGAATCTCTCTCAGAGGTAGAGTCCTGCTCTCTAAGACAGAAGGATTTATCACGCTAAACGTATGCATCTTTATCTTTGTATGTGGACAACAATCATATTACTGAACTGACAAGCTACTTTTCAACTTCTTATGGAAAAATAGAACATATCATGTGAAGAAATTTATTCTGATGAATGGTCATTATATTATATTATATTATATTATATTATATTATATTATATTATATTATATTATATTATATTATATTATATTATATTATATTATATTATATTATATTATTAGATATGGCATGGGACCTAAACTTTTTCAGAAAATGTATGAGAAAATCCCCAAGAAAGTGTAAAGTTGATTTCAATATTTCTCCCTCTACAAGGCATAACATTAATAGATATTTAAAGGAATCTTAAAAGAATGTCAACACATAAAGAGTTAAGATACAAGCCTAAATCAGAAACCAGTTGATCTCAGATCCCTCAGATAGTCCTATATCACGAACCATCATTCATCACTGGCTACAGAGGTACATTAACAAATACCTTTCAAACATTACTACTGTGCAAAAATAAATAAATAAATATTAAACTTCTTTATGTTAACCTTGTCCAGACGTGGTGTCAGCTTGACTCATGAGTTTTTGGAATGAACCATCCAAAAGTTGGAAACATGTATTGGAGAAATAAGTATTCCTGATCCTTATTGAAAGAAATAGGTACTATGCAAGACCAAAAACAAAAAGGACCATCCAGGATTGTTGTCAGCAACAAGTCCAAACACCCAGGTCTGTAATGGTATAGGCATGTATCACTCCCCTAAGTAGAGGTCATTTACACTTCTGTCATGACAGTACTGATTCAGAAAGCTCCATTGAGATTTTAGATCAACATATGCTACCTTGAGAACAACATCTTTTCCAGGAGCATCCATGCATTTTTCAACAAGGAAAAAAAAAAAAAAACTAGAAAAGCACTCAGAGAGCGCAGACCTCCGCCAAGCACAAACAGTGTTCTCCCATATAGTGATTTACAGATTGCGATAAAATCCGCGTTCTGGATCAGATCCAGATCAGCTTTTGAAATTTGATAGAGGTTCCCATTGTCAATCCCTGAGTGAAATTTCATGAGTTTTGGGCATAATTAACGGAGATATTGAGAAACAAAATTTTCGGCCTCATTGACCGCAATGTTATCGAAAATTTGAAAGTGATCCAGAATCCAGGATTTCTTCCGGATCACAGCCAAAATCAAATCAGTTCTTCCTTTTCACATTTCTGACTACTCCTGAAAATTTCACCAAAATCCATTCATAACTTTTTGAGTTATCTTGTACACAGACAGACATTGTCATAATGTGATTTCTAGTCAGTAACTAACAACAGTTAAAGGAAGTCTTAACCAAAATCCAGTTTTATGCCATCAAATATAACAATTCCCAAGTCTCTGAAAGTGATTGTATTCTCAGAAGTCAATTTGCAGAATAAATCATACAGCATAGAGTAGGTTTGGTTATCAGTGACCACTCTGTCCACAGGATGAATCCTGGATAATTTAAAGATAAATACATATTGATCTAAACATTGAGATGTGACTTTTTAAGACAGTGGTTCTTAACCTGGGCTCGATCGAACCCCAGGGGTTCGGTGAGTCAGTCTCAGGGCTTTGGTGGAGGTCAAGACATGCACCGGACTCGTGATTCATGATGACATGTCCAGCTTGGCCATCACTGGCTACAGGTGATCATGTTACATTACTTGGGCAATCAGGGAATTTGGTGCGCTCAGTAGTCAACTTATGACTGTCATGATGGTACATCCTGCATCCATACTATGTCATGTTGAGCAAAAAAGAAAATGAATGATAAATCAGAAAATAAATGATAAATTCAATGAACAATAAGTAAGGTATGTAATTGATGCAGTTCAGGCATTGCATTGGTTTTGTTTTTCAACACTGATTTTAATGCACGGTTCATTTTGTGCACCAATAAAACATATACCGATGTCTAGTATTTGAAAAAAAATCCTATTTTATTTTTCAATAATTAAGGATTTGGTCAATGTGCATATGAAACTGGTAGGGTTAAGTACCTCCAACAAGGTTAAGAAGTTGTGATCGAAAGCAATTTGTTCAATTTTTCTTTTCCTTTCAGCTGAACATTTTAGGGAATCATTTGTAATCTTGGCCTCTGCGTCCTCCTCCCTCATACCACTATATCCCAAAAATAATGTCTCACAGAGCTGCCGAAACCCGGGATCGAACCAGGGACCTTTAGATCTTCAGTCTAACGCTCTCCCAACTGAGCTATTTCGGCCCACGATACGTAATGGCCACCATATTTAGATTTATAGAGAGCAAAAACGACGTTGTGTCATGTGACCATTGGTTTACCTAAGATTTGATTTTAAAATAGTGTTTATGCTTTGAAAGTAGATATAATTTGGTTTCGTTTCTTTCTGGTAAAAGGCAAAAGAAAAAACAAAAAAGGACAACACGTTACAGAGTGCGTGCTGACGTAATCACGTCTGATTGAATGAAGCGTCATCCTTTCTGCTGTAGAGCGGAACGGCGGCCTTTCTTTGCTGCTCTACATTTCCTATTGTCTTACCGCTCCGACTCCTGTAATTCATCTCTTTTATTCAATCAGCTATGACAGGAAAATTCTGTCTTCCCGTTTTTTGCTTGCTGCTTCTCTCTCCTCTAAACTCGGGGGTTTCAGCGGACGGTTTGGTGAACGAGGATGTAAAGCGGACTGTCGACCTGAGCACTCATCTGGCCAAGATCACTGCTGAAATCGTGTTATTGAATCAGGGACCTTCCGCCGTGCAGAGCTTCATAATAGCGGTAGAGGAAGACCTGGCACCGCACCTGGCATACATCGGAGCTTCGGTGAGCCAAACAGTGCTGACAGATCGTCCTGCGATCGGCTGGCTAGCTTTAGCCAGTTAGCTTCTGTGCAGTGATCTTAAAAGCTAGTTCATATACAGTACTGTTCGCGGGAAATCTTGGAGTTTGCACGTGTTTATTTATTAATTCTTTCAAGATTTAGTTTGCAAAAGTGTGAATGTCGATTTCCCGCCACTCTGCAATTCCACAGTGTGTGCATGGAAGGAATGAAAGCACTACTGGTAGTTTTTTTGGCTCGTTTAGTTTGGTCCAGTCAGCTCTGCAGGCTCGGAAGTCACAAAGCTACAGATGGTTAACCACCGGTAATGGTGGTGAATTTGGAAATACGTGGCATTTTAAATTAGCTGTCAAATGTGCTCGATAACTGGACCTAGCTATGTCTGTTCTGTTTGAATTTTCTGAGGATGCTGCCAACGATAAGCTAACTTCCTCAGGGCTCCACGCTCTGTCAGTGGCTGAATGACACGTATGCGCTGGGCTGTTCACTTCCGTGTGTGACTGCGCACCGGCCTGCCTCCTTGTACTAGGATGAATGAATGAGTGAATAAATGAATGAATGAAACGACGATGAAACAGTTTTTTAGATACAATAACGAAATATAAAATTGATTGTTAATTGTATTGTGAAACTCTTGCATATCTTGCATTTAGTCCAAATGCGCATGCTCAAACAAGCATGTTTTCATAGGTGAAAGGTGAGGAAGAGGAGGATGGCACGCTTGAGCTCCAGCAGACAACAATTAAGGGCAAAAGGTATGTCATTATATTAATGGTATTTTGGCAGAACCAAATTTGCCAGTCATAGTCCCGGTTATGAAATGTACACAATCTAAGGTGTCTTCTTTAACTTGTCTGTAAAACATGCTATGTTAGAGTTTTTTTCTCTCTTGATTTAATCCAAAAGCCAAGGTTTTTAAATTTAAATTAATCTTTTTTTAAATGAATTTAATTTAAAAGCAGAGGACTTTAAATTAAATTGATTCAATTTAATTATTTACTTTTATGAAAACTGTAAATTTAAGATGCGCAGTATTGGATATTTGATATCCAATACTTACTGTTTAATAATTTATTTTAAAATTAAACAGTAAGTCATAAAAAATATTTAATGTCCCTTGTCCTATTGGCCTAAGCCACTGAAAGAAAACATTGAAAGTAATAATTCTAATTATTCACTGTGTGAAAACAACATTTATCAAACAATGTTTTTGTTGGATTCAAAAAAGGAAATTATTATGATATTGTGCATTTCCTGAAAAGCTCATGCATTAAATTTTTTTGCTACTTAATGAAATCCATGCTGTTCCTTTTGATCTGTTGCTTGACAGTGGGGAGTTCTACAAAGTACAGCTGCCCTCTAGTCTGGCTGCTGGTGCTCAGCTGAAAACAAAGGTGGAGATGACATTCAGCCATGTTCTGAAGCCTTTCCCCACATACATCACCCAAGCTGAGCGCCAGCTGGTGGTTTTCCAGGGGAACCACTACCTGTACTCCCCGTATCCCACTCGCAGCCAGACCACACGTGTTCGTCTGGCCTCCAAGACTGTTGAGAGCTACACCAAGCTGGGTAACCCAAGCAAGACGGATGAGATTATTGAGTACGGGGCCTTCAGAGACATCGCTCCATTCAGCGAGGTGCAGCTCTGACCAGATTTGATTGGCTTTATGCGAAGCTGCGGGAAAAGGCTGCTGACTTTTTGACTTTGTTTGTTCTTAACTGTTCAGGATACCATGAAGATCCATTATGAAAACAACACACCGTTTCTCACCATCACCAGCATCACTCGTACAATTGAAGTGTCTCACTGGGGAAACATTGCTGTGGAAGAAACCATTGACCTGCGGCACACAGGAGCCACCCTGAAGGGCCCCTTCTCACGTTATGATTACCAGCGTCAGTCAGATAGCGGCATCTCATCTGTCAAGTCATTCAAGGTTCGACACTCTGGATGTTGTGTGACTTCATATTACTGTTTTGGTGATGATTTTCATGACTGCGTCTTCCCTCGTCCACAGACCATCCTTCCAGCCTCGGCTCAAGATGTTTACTACAGGGATGAGATTGGCAACATCTCCACCTCCCATCTGCAGGTTCTGGATGACTCCGTGGAGGTGGAGGTCAGGCCTCGTTTCCCCCTATTTGGAGGCTGGAAGACCCACTATCTCATTGGCTACAATCTGCCAAGCTATGAGTACCTCTACACACTGGGTGAGTTGTAATAACCCTAAATTGAAAATATTCTGCTGGGAATGTGCATGCTAACATGTCCCATGATTTTCTATCCTAGGTGACCAGTATGCACTGAAAATGAGATTGGTTGACCATGTGTATGATGACCAGGTTATTGATGATATGACTGTAAGAATCATTCTGCCAGAGGGTGCCAGGTAAGTGTCGGTTCTCTCAGTCAACCAACCAGCTTTTATTTATACAACAACCTCAGTTGACCAAAGTGCTTCACACCATTAAAAACAAATAAATGCTCAATCCATAAATACAATACAAAAAAAAAAAACAAAGTTTGGGGGGAGAATGTACCAGAATTGGGACCCGTGACTGATAGGAATGATTTCAGTTCAAAAAAAATGTTTTTTTAATCTCTGAAGGAAAATTAATTTACTGCACTGTTTGCACCTCGAACGTGGGACCTCTAACAGAAGTTGTCCAGAAGAACACAGACCTCTGGTGGGTTGGTGAAAGTTTAAAATCTCACATATGAATTTGTGAGGCCATTAACTCCACTAAAAACAAAGAACAGAAGCAAAAACTGAATTCTGAATTTTACTGGGAGCTAGTGGAGGGAGTACAGGACAGGTGTGATGTGATTGTGTCTCCATGTGTTCTGTACAAGTTGAAAGTGATACAGAGAAGTTTGATTAATTCCAACATAGAGCTTTACAGTAGAGGTCTTCACGGGTCCACTTTGATTGACCCAAAGCCAAATGGACCCGTGAAAATTCAACCCGAAACCGACCCGACCCGAGCTATTATCATAAGTCCGGGAGTCCGAACCCGAATGGACCTGCAATATTTGGACCTGGAACCGACCCGACCCGAGTCTTTAGTTTCCGAACACGAAACGAACCGAGACAATACAGCCCATAGTTGCTCATAATAAAAGTTGTCTAGCGTTGAATAAAACTTGATTTTCTTACCTAAGTTGCTACATAGGCTACGAGATGTAAACAACAATAAATCCACGTCGCTATTTTCTTTGTGGATACGTATGCTATTTGTAGCAACTGCTAACACTGATAGCCTACACCGGTCAGGACGTGTCATTAATATGTTCTCTCATCCAACGTTGTCATGTTGGCGATCCGTTGTGCTTTACAGCTGTCGGGCATACCGCTAATAACACGCTACGGCAACATGATTGTTTCATGACAAATACGCCACGTTAATGAATCATTAATTAAACTGCCCCGAGTCCTGACATTGGCTGCCACCGCCAATATCTTTACCTCTCTCGAGTAAACGCTGACCCAGCCTGTCAGAGAGCACCAACCGGACTCAAGACTAACTGTACCGATTCCGGCCCGAACCCGGAGTAACGTCTTTTGAATGGACCCGAGACCCGATTCAAGTCGGGTCGGAACCTCGGGTTTTCGGGTTGTTCCGAAGACCTCTACTTGACAGTAATCGAGCCAGGACGCAATAAAAACATGGGTGGCTTTCTCAAGGTCACTGTGGCTCAGGAACGGCTTGATTTTTTGCAAGGAGTTAAAGCTGAAAAAGCTTGTTCTAACAACTTGTTTAGCAAACTTTAAATTCCTGTCTTAAGGCCACCATGAGCTTTTTGACCACATGATTAAAGTGAAGGGCCAGAGCATCAAGACCTGGAGCTGCTGGACAAGTTGGATGGGGCAAACAATACATTCAGTTTTGAATAGAGAACATTTTGTGACAGCCACAGTTTGATGCCATCTCAACATTTGTGGATTGATTCAAGTACATTTAAAAAATGAATCTCTACCAGCACATGTGTTTTAGGGACAAGATGTCATCCTGTACCTTCAACAGAGCAGATTAAACGCTCTGTTTTCTAAATCCAGCTGCAATTTCTCAAAGATGTAATCCTTTTCAAACAATGTGTGGAAAATCTGTGGTATCTCAGGTTGAGAGAGAAATGGGCCTTCGTCTATATTTATTAAGTCATCTCATCTTGTTTCTATCAGGAATGTCCATGTGGATACACCGTACAAAATCGATCGCATGCCAAACCAGCTGCATTACACATATCTGGATACTTTTGGCCGACCAGTGTTGGTGGCCACAAAGACCAACCTGGTGGAGCAGCACATCCAGGATTTTGTGGTAAGACACCGATTTGGGCATATTGTGATATACAGATGGGTGTGCCGTATTTAGCAGCAGTTTTACTACTTACAAAAAAAAAATGTTTTTAAATAAATTAAAAATGAACTCCATTCGCTGCTTTTCAAGGTATCAGCTTGTCTTCCTGGGGTTCATAGACCATAACTACATTGTGAAATGTTACTACTACAGTGTTATTCATTGTGTGTGCAGATTTTTTAAGTCAAATTATCACAAAAGCTGTGGACGTTTTTTTTTTACTTATTCATTTTTTTTTAAACAAATGTTAGAAAAGACATGCTCTGAATATTTAATTGTGTGTGTAGCAGTACTTAAATTGTTCCATTTCAACAGTAGAAAAAAATGTGATATTGGCCATAGGGATCGACCAATGTTTTTTTTTTTGGGGGGGCGGATACTGATTATTAGTTGTCAAGGAGTCAGTATCGGCAGATGACCAATATTCATTTGCAGTAAAAGTGAACATATTGGGATCAAAATTTAGAATACAAACAACAACATTTAACTTTGTTTAAATGCCTGAAGTATACATTTATTTAAAAAAAACAAATAAATTTTTTGATGAGGTAGCAATACTCTTCCCTTGTATGCAACTGTCCACAGCTTCCATATAGACCCAATAATCTGTTCCACGTGCTGCTCCATCAACGCATCAACGTTTGATGATCAAGCCTCTCAAGGCAATTCCCAGTAATTCGCATCACAAATAATGACCATTTTCCTGATTTTTAGGTTCACTATAACTTCAATAAGATCCTGATGCTACAGGAGCCTCTGTTGGTTGTAGGGGCTTTCTACATACTCTTCTTCACTGTCATCATCTATGTGCGTCTGGACTTTGCCATCACAAAGGTATGAAACATCAGGGGTTTGTTGAAATCAACCTGGTTCACGTTTTCCACACCTATTTAACAATTCTCTTATTTAACACATGCCTTTAGCTTTTGTCACATCACGCTTTTCTCATAACTCATTTCTCTTCTATTTGTTCAGGATCCTGCAGCTGAGGTGCGGATGAAGGTCGCCTCCATCACAGAGCAGGTCCTGACCCTGGTCAACAAACGTCTGGGTCTCTACCGACACATGGACGAGGTGGTCAATCGCTACAAGCAATCCCGCGACACAGGGGCTCTCAATAGCGGTCGGAAGACGCTGGAGGCCGACCACCGTGCTCTCACCAATGAAATCAGCTCACTGCAGGCCCGTCTCAAGGCAGAGGGGTCTGACTTGGCTGAAAAGGCAAGTCCCGTTCCTTCCAGGAGGCAGAGCGGCTGGAAGAGGCTTACACCGTGAGTGTTGTTAACTTTTAAGTGCGTGCACAGTGACACTCACTCCCTTCTCTGTCTCCTCAGGTTGGAGAGGTGCAGAAGCTGGACGGCCAGGTGAAGGAGCTGGTGACCCGTTCCTGCCTGGAGGCAGAGCGGCTGGTGGCTGGGAAAGTCAAGAAGGAGGCTTACATCGAGAGCGAGAAGACACTGACCAGCAAGAGACAGGAGCTTGTCAACCGTATTGACAGTCTGCTGGATGCCCTCTAAAATATTTGGCGCACACGCAAACCCACTTACTTCCAACATAAGCCAACTGTTTGTATGAAAATTCAATGAAATGTGACACATGCTAATGCATTTTTTTTCTTTTACCATCTTCACATTCATTTATGGACAGTTCAAATCTCACTGTCATGATGGGTTTATCTGAACATGTGCCTTCGTGCCTGGTGATAAACTTGTCACTGTGTACTAGGCTCCAGAGCTGCTGGACCTTTTGGCTCTTTCATTTCTATTCTTAAGTTGAGATACCTTCAGACTTAATGTTTTTGAGTTCAAGTCTGGACTGTTTTTTTTTTTTTTTTTTTTTTTTTCCCCACCATGAAGTGTGCGTGGTTAAGGAATGTTTTTCAAATGAATAATTAAGGGACGCCAGTTGTTTTCAGTCTCATGTCTTTCCTCACATATACTGTATTCTAAAGCTGAATAATGTTTTGTTTTTTTCCCCCTCTCTCCAAGTGTGAAGATAATGGTCACCTTCAGTCTTGATATCTTCTGCACTTTCATTTCTATTTGCCCTGGACTGACATTTATAGTTGAAGCTCTGATTCTGCATCATCTCCAGCGCTTGTTTTGGATGTTCTTCAGTCATGTTTTCTACATTTTGTATGATTCTTTTTTTCTGTCTTTGTTTTTCCACTGAGATTAATGACTTAAGATTGAGAATGAGATTCCATGTGAGGAAAAGACATGAAAGATGCAAAACAAAGAGTTTTGAAATGGAAAATGATGTGGAACACTGTCAAAGAAGAAATAAAGTTTTGAAAAACTCATCTTCATTTTGAGCATGCATTTGTGTTTGGTGCGCTTCACTTTGGGACGCAATACTCCTGTTATATCGCTAGAGGGCGAGCTTGCACATTGGACCGTCACTCAACCGTATGAGACGTCTTTTTGAAACATTGCACTGCATTTTTGCAGTGTTTGCACGACGTCATTTTCTTCTGACAAAGATAAAAATGTCATCCAGACACCCCAAAGTAAAATTGAGCTTTATTAGTACTACGGTTCGTGCCTCTTCAGTGGCACCTCAAGAGGGAATTTCCTGCACATTGTTGCATTCCTTGTTTCAGTGTAACCCCACCTATCACCCCATCTCCTCCCCAGCCAGCAGACCTGCCTCCATCACTGTCTGAGCCCAGGACAAACACAAGGGTCAGTCTGAGGTCACCGCTTTCCCTCTGAGGTCACCAGGGGTCCCGACAGGTCATTTCCTGCTCCATAATAACAGCCTCTTTCCTCTCACAATGATGCTGTTCACATATTGTATGCACCGTACAATAATCATTCTGAAAATATATGGCAGCAAGAAAGCAAAGACAATGTCTGTCAGCGCCGATGCTTGGTGGTGCTGAGAGGCCACACAATAGCATTTTTGTTTGCCTGTTTGTACTTGAGCTGAGATTTTTCAGAGAGCCGCACAGTCTCATTCTCACAGAGAACACCGGGGCGACGTCCCTCTCAACACCAGTGACTGTGCTGAACAAACCGCTGAGCTCACGTCTACTTCTTACTATGTAATGATCAAATCAAGGCACTGTGAGTTGGAATAGCATATTTGTTTATTTGACAAAATTCAGTTAGAACTGACATTTTTTGAGCATAAACTACTGGCAACCCTCCATCTTTGATTTATTGGCTTAAATTTTACACACATGAACGGACAACTGCAAACATCTGCTGGGAAAAGGCCCAAAGAAATATCTATATCTGATGAAGAGGGAAAGAGAAAATGACATGGAAAAAAAAAAAAGACTGAGATGAAGAGATAAGGTGTGATTATAGAGCCGAAAAATGTGACCCAAACAACCAAAAAGAAAGGGAAATTAAACAACGTCAGACATAAAACAACCATAGAGAGCTGACAAGCACAAAGATAAAAATGACCTTAAACAAAAGGGAAATAACCAAATTGGGACACACAATGTACACAAATAAATGCAACACAAAACAAGTTGATCAAAATGTGATACCGTTGATTGATTATGATGTGAGAATGTGATCAAATGGAATCAGATCAAACACGATGCAAAATTTCCACAATAAGAAAGAACCAGTATTCAAAATAAGACTAACCAAAACCAAACAACCAAATGACACATAAAACAAAATATGGCAAGAAACTACCAGAACGATGGAACAAAACCTTCACAAATACATCGCAGAACATTTATAAATCACAGCTACATGGTTTGTGGTCGTTGTGTCAAGAACTCCCTCTAGAACGCATTTTTAAACGTTTTAAAGAGATATGAAAACTGTTTTAAGTAGAAACTTCAGTGTCAGCTGAAATGAAAATCTCCCACTTGTCGTCACAAACCCAATGTTTGCATGTGAAAGTATTTTGACTTAAAAGCAAAAGTGCTTAAGAAGGTGAGGTGAAGTTGGTTCATGGTAGATCCAAGCAAAGATGAAAGGATCTGAAGTTTGATATATAAGTTATAAAGTCTTAATAACAGTTTTTGAATATGAATTTACTGATCTAATTCAAAAAACCTGAATCTTTTTTTATCAAAAGAATTTAACTTAATGGACTGTTTTGGGACCTTCAGGCTGATGTCACACATCATGCTGTTGGTGCATTTGCCTCCCCACACAGTTGCTGCATCACTGACAGGCCCTCGTCTTATTGTGGCAGGGCACGGAGACCTTTCAGTCTTCGGTTCGACTCCAGGATATGATTACCGGTCACACGACAACTGCGGTTTATCTGTTGGTGTACCCTGAGCAGAATACTGTTTGAACCGGAATTCATGTGCAGCACTGTATCCTGATGTGGCAAACCGTATGTGTGTGTGAGTCTGAGGTGGATGGTGGGGCTTGTGCAGGGTGTTGGACTGGCTGGGCCATGTGGTTGAGCTGTCATGATTCCCCCTAAGGCACACTGTCGAATTATTATCTTCCTTTCCTAAAGTATAGTAATGAAGTCTTCTTTCTTAAAGAAAAGAAGAAAGACTTTAAAAACCAAAATACACAACTTCATTAATGTAAAATTCTCCTTGAAAACATTAAACCTCAAATTTTTGCAAAAATAAAAATAAAAAAATCTCCCTTTTTTACATATGCAGAACCAGACAGATTAACAATTTTGAAAATAAGATTAAAAACTGATCAATAACGAGCCCTCTTCTGCTTCATTTTCAGCATAAAATTTGGTAAATCCCCCACAGAGCTTGGAATGAGACCAGATTACTGACCATGTTCCACCTTCAACTGAGGAACCAAGCTTTTAAAACATCACAGTCCAACCCCGAGAGTAGATAAGTACTAGATAAGTAAAGGTAAGGAAAAATCCTCCTCCACAGCTTTTATCCACTTTTTCAATATCTTAAGAAGAAAGAAAGAAAGAAAGAAAGAAAGAAAGAAAGAAAGAAAGAAAGAAAGAAAGAAAGAAAGAAAGAAAGAAAGAAAGAAAGAAAGACTCGGTATCAGGTAAAGAGGTAATCCACAACTTTTGGGCCTTGTGACGTGGTGGTGATTGATTACATTGAGGCCTCACCTGCAGTACTCTACCACTTAATCTTTCTTTGCCCGGAAAATACACACACATAATCACACACGCTCACATACAAAGAGAGAGGCAGAAGTCACCAGTCAGGGAACAATATCCTGCTCAGAAGACCCTTCACAGCACACTCTCATAAATCACTGAGACAGAGCCACCACCCTCACTGTCACCATGTTATTATGCACACGCTCTCAGGTCCACGCTCCTCACAACACGCATTCATTCGGCTCATCCAATGCTGCTGCTCAGTCATAAACGAATGTCATCAAAAAGCAGAAATATGAGTCAAATGTAAAAAACAAAACTCGCCTTTAAACACACACTCCTCACTTGCACTGATTCCCTTTGGCTCTGCTTAAAACACACAGCTTGCAACAGGAGCCCTGTGTCGCTCTCTGCACAGGCCATTCCTCAGTGTCAGGGTGCCAGGATGAGGGGATGAGAGGCTCTGAAGGGCGCTGGGAAGGGTGGATGAAAGCCCTGCCGCTCAGGTCGCCGAGGTGCAGGTGGCAGGTGTGATGTGGCCGGGTGCAGAAGCGTGAGGGTGAGGAAGAGGAGGACAATGAAGCCGTCTGTGGCCCCGGTTGCAGCTGCAGGAGGCAGGGAGGAGCGGGGATGACATATAAGACAGTCCGACAGGCGGAGGAAAGGGAAGGAGTGCAGAGATGGAGATGGGACTTCAAACGGAGGATTGAGTTCTGGGTGCGGAGAGATGCATTCTTGTCTGGCATGGAGTAGGTGAGGACGGAGGGTCAACAGGAAAGATGGACGACACAAAAAGGAATCAAAGTCCACACTCGTGTCCTTTTGTGTGTTTATGTTACGCAGTTTTGTTCAAACCTTTGGTGCTCTGTCTCTGTGTGCATACTGATGTCAACCAGCCTCTCTATATGGATTTCTATTGATGAGACAGTAATCCTCTTCTCTTGTATGCAACTGTCCACAGCTTCCACTAAGACCCACTGATCTGTGCCACATGGCGCTCCATCAAAGCTTTGATGATCATGCCTCTCAAGGCAAATTCCCCCCCCCCAAAAAAAAAAAAAAACACCTATGAGGCTGATATATGTCCCTCGATGTAGAGGCTAAGCTGCAGATGAAGGTAACACCACTCCAGGTTTGATATCATCCTGGATCACATGAAGACAAGTGAAACAAAGCTGCTCTCTGTGCAGACGGACTCTGCTAAGCGTGTGCACGCACGCACACGCGTTTCCTACTTTCTCTATTGGACCTGATTAGAGTGACAGGGGCACTTCCCATTGGCTGCTAGACTGGCCCTCTCCTTCCCAGGGCAGCCAATTTCCCCTACTCCAGAGCTGATAGGAAACTTTGATTGTCTACTCAGCTCAGGAGAGACAAAGAGATTTTTCCTCTTGCAATCCACATATCGCTCCATCAAATAGCTCCCTTCAATATCCCTCCTCACTTGCTTTTTCCTCTTTTCCTCTTCACTCTCCCCCTCTTAGATTTTCTTGTCTTATTTCCATGAACCCGAACTCTATTTCTTTTTTGTGCCACAGCATGTAAGTCCATTAAACTGGCATTGACTGCTTTGATGGGCAGGAAGTTTCACTTCATGTGGTGACATCTGCATCCTGTGACACAATCCTACTCTGTGTACATGATTTACTCCCTTGGCTTACCACCGACCTTTAATAGCATTCCTAATAACATGCCAGCGCGGGCAGGCGCTGCCAAAAGCGTTTGAATTCTGGTACATACTGTACATTATGTGCTGGTGTTGGGTGTGATTTGAACCCTGACAGAGCTGGGGCCAGTCAGAATAAGCGAAGCGTCTAAACGTGGTGGCAACCAACAGGAAACATCTCTCTTTCTCCCTGCATTGGATGGTGACCCTCCCTGAGAACACACTTCCTGCCAGAACTCCTCTAACTTCCTGTTGGGTCACCGGGAATCCCAGCTGGAACATTCCAGCTGTGCACTGCTTTCCCTCCCTTTCTGGATAATCGCAGTTTCTTTGTTGCTTAGCCCTTCAGAGACATTCATACAAATATAATGGTTTCTAAAAGTATTCAGGCCCCTTCATATTTTTCGTGTTTTTCTGATGTAGTCGATTTTAAGATTTGCCAAATTTTCTAAAATATTTCATTTAAAAAAGTGTTTATTTTTTGTATTGTTGTTATTATTAACCTTTATTTAACCAGGGAGAGGAAAAAAACACAAGGCCAAGACAGGCAGTGACTCAGAGCAACAGTTCTTACAAAACACAAGCAATAACAATGCATAAATAAAATGTTCACAGAAACACCAACCAGGTGTAGATGCATCTGAAATATTTCAAATATTCTTAAAGTCCTGTAATGAGTCCAGATCCTTGAGGTTCAGGTGGGTTTGGAGCTGATTCCAAGTGTAAGTTTGGACTTTAGGTGGTCAAAAGATTTAGATGTTGTGAACGAAGACAATAACTTCCAAAGTTGTTTTTATTTATTTATTTTTTTTAAGTACATCATTCTGCAGGTAGGGTGGGAGAACATCAAGAATAAGTTTTTAAAATGAATATAAGCAGGAGTCTAAGTCTACAGGAGGTAAAGAACATACAACGTACAATGGTGAAAAAAAGCGTTAAGATTTGTGATAAACCTCAGTTCTCCATGATAGACAGACTCGATTCTAAAGAAAAACAACAAAAAAAAATTTAAGCTTTAAGTTTGTTAGTCAACTGTTAAACACGTGGTGCAAAAGATAGACAGAGTCATTTATCAAAATCCCCACATATCTGTACTGTGAAACGAACTCAATTTCAGAAACCAGATGGAAAATTCAGGGACTGATTTAGCCTTTGAAAATATCATCAGTTTTGTTTTGTTGGCATTTAAGACTAGTTTCAACACACATTCAATTCAATTCAATTCAATTTTATTTGTATAGCGTCTGTTACAATGTGAATTGTCTCTAGGCTATTTACAGAGACCCAGAGCATGACCCCCGAGCAAATATCATTAACTAAAATTATAATATTAAATCCAAATCAAGGATAATGGCAAGTAAAAAAAACTTCCACAGCGAGAGAAAAAGAAAACCTTTAAGCCAAATGGAGGCAAGGAAAAACTTCACTTTGAGGGAGAAACCTTAAGCAGGACCTGGCTCATATGGGGGGACCTTCCTGCTGAAGGCCAGCCGGGTAAAGAAAGAAAAAGAGAGGAGACACAGGACAGAGAGAGGAGAGCACACAAATGACTGAATGAAATGGCTAGGTATATAAACAAATGCAGGTAGCAACACCGAGGTGAGATGGTCAGAGGACCAGGTCGCCGGTCACCACGCCAGCCGGCACACATCTACACACACAGGTGGAGGTAGAACGCTGGGATGGCACAACAAGCTACAGGAAAGAAAATGGAGCACAGTTACAGAAACAAGGTGCTCCTAATTAACTATGGATTGTTCTGGAGGAGGAAGAAGGGAAGAGAAAAGTGAAGGAAGGGGAGAAGAGCGGTGGAGACACCGCTCAGCAGATCATGTTGGCGTCCCCCTGCAGCGTAGGCCTATAGCAGCATAGCTATGACGAGGCTGTGATTAAGACTAAGCCTACTCTAGTCTTAGCTCCTACAACTATGGCTATAACTATTAGCCCCTAGACACTATTGTTTAGACTAACAGGTGGATATCAGAGCCTTTATTGTGGTAGTTCAACAGTGATCTAACGTTCTATTTGCTTTAATTATCAAATCAATTTATTTACACCCATGGCAAGACAGAACAAAATAAAGTTCCACAAATCACACTGTACATCAGGACAAAAAAAAAAAATCAAGCCATGAAGACTAAAGACATCTGTGATATGGTTGCGACAAGGCAGATGAGAGAAAGAGTATAACATGATCTTAAACGTATCCAGAAGATAAGTGGCCTCTGGCATTTCAGAGATGAAAGTGGTTTCAACTCACTAGGACTTCTCTAGAGTTGGCCATCAGGCCAAAAGAAAAAAAAAAAAGAGAAAAGTTTGCTTCCCAAGGTCTCAGAAGTTCCTGGAGATATGAAAGCTGAAAAGGATGACAATTTTAGCATAACCCAGCTCATCTGGTCTTCATTGTTCAGTAGCAAGATAGATGCCTCTCTTGAGTAAAACTCAGACAGCCGTTAGCTTGAGGGTTATGAACAACATTTCAATTTATATGTTAGCAGAACAAAGCAGAGGATCTATCACAGCCAGGACAGTCCTGAAGCTGTTTCTGGACTGCTATGACGCTTGAGTGCCACAGCAAAAGTGGACACCTAAAACCCACAGATCATCCGAGGAAAGGCCTGAAGAACTCAATCAAACTTGCACCTGATGAAGGTTCAGCTGAACTGAACTGTCCAATGCCAGGTGCCAAAAACTGTGGAGACCAAACCCTTACGGCTAAGCTCTAAGGCACTTTTTGCACTTTTGGATTAGTTATTCAACAGAATGTGTTTTAACGTTGACATTATAGCTTCTAGAGTACAGCTCAAATGGTAAAGGGAAGGACCTGACTGCTTTTTGGGGAGCCAATTTGTCCTCTTTGCATAAGTTTATCATGCACACCTCTCACCAAGGACTGCTCTTACATTACTGCGGTCCCTCACTTGTTCGCCAGGGGTCGCTATGTAACAGTACATTTGGTCCAAACACAACCGCGTCTCCTGCAGTGTGAAACTCGCCGCCAGTCCTGAGGATTCCTGCCATCCTGTGTTCTGCAGTGTCCTCAGAAGGCTCCTATTTACATTACTAGTTTCTTTAAGAGCAGGAAAAAATGTGCAGTACCATTAGTCTAATGGCATTAAGTGAAATGGCACATGCATGTTGATGAGTGTGCGCTCGCGCTGGGCCCATATGGCGGAGAAAAAGAGCAGGTTTGGTGACTTTGTGCATGACCTTTTCTGAAAGAGAGCTAATCCCGAGCTATAATAGACCCCGGGACCGATATGGAAAACTGCTGCACCGTTATCTCGGTTGTCTAGGAGACCATCAGTGCACCGGGACCGGTGGAGATGCCACAGTATTAAAAGGGGAGCGCGCGCTTGCATGTGTCTATTGGAAAATGTTTTCTTTTATGTCATAAGTGTCACTCATAAATGCTGCATCATATCTTCTGTACTCGTTTATGGACGTATGCAGTCTGTTTTTTTCCCTTACCAACTTATTATCATCATTATGTTTTGTTTTGGGTTTTTTTTTTCAGCGCGATGAAATTATAAATTCAACGTTGGAAAAAAAAAAATCGAGAAAAGGTCAGTGAAAAAAGGGAAGCATGCTCTGATCATTAGCCCTATTCATTAAAATTATGCAGCCTGACATCAATTGTAAAATTTAGAGGACCTGCTGTGTGTCAGATGGAAGCAATCCCGGGCTACTGTTCAACCAAATGCCACAGGAGTTTATTTAAATGATAACACGGGCCTAAAAGGCCTGTCAGCTCAGGGGAGAAGCGGCCTGCTGATCAGAACCTAACGGTGCACGAGCGCCTTCATCCTGTTGTGGAACTAAACATACTCTTATCACTTTTCCTTCTGATTATTAGGGCAGAATCATTTTCACCATGAGAGCTGGGAGTGAACTTGTGAATTTGAGTTTGTGTCATGTTACACTTGTGTATTTTGATTGACGAATCAGATTTAAATGATTAACTGTAAACTGAATGGCAAGTTAACTGATGTATTATTCTGTTTTAACAAAAAAAAAAAAGAAAAAAACACAATGAGGATCACGTAAATCTGAAACAAAGGGTCTCCATCTATCCTATATCAGACTAATCTGACAGAGAGGCATCAAATCACAGTGATGTGCGGCCATTAGAGCCTGCGTTGATATGTAAAGTGCCAATAAACTCCCCTCTTATGCCAAATAGGACCTGGTGTAAAACGTGTAAATATGTCTCATTCCCTTCGCCTATCTGTCACTATCAACCTACGTGATCTCAGACCCCCTCCCTTCAAAAAAGAAAAAAAAAAAAGAAAAAAATGATGCATTAGATGCATTGAATGTATTTGTTGTGCGAGTTTGAAAAGGAGGCGATAATCTGGGAGTGAGAGATAAGGAACACCAATTTATTCAGCGGCACTTTGGACGCTGCTTCCAGTCTCGGCTGGCGCTGACACCCCCAGTAGTTCGCTGATAACGATTAGGCCATTTATTATCTTCACAGAGAACAAAGATTGCGTGGTGCCGTTGAAATATTACCCCTGGTAATAATCAGGAGGAGAGGGGCCCTGGCATCTAATGCGCTGTGCATATAATATCTGCCTGACGAAAAAAAAAAAAAATCAGCGTGCGTGCGCGTGCGCGCCCTCACACGCACATGCATAAATCTGTAAAGAGCAAGCAGAAAATTGATTAACAAAATAAGTGCAAGAATACACAAATATAAGATCAAGCTTCACTGTTGTAAATTAGATTTATTAATGCAGCTAATCCACCTATTTTTCTATAATAATAATAATAATAATATATTACTTCATTCAATATGCTTTGAACGTGACTGACAGCTTTGATAATTGCTGTAGGATCACAAACACCCGACTGTTATCATTTGAGGCTGTGCTATTTTTGTAAATTAATATTAAAAGGCATAAATGATGACACTGATTTATATTATTTGGAAAACATTTTATATCATCATTTAAAAAAAAGGCTAGTTATTTAAAGAAGAAGAAAAAACAGAATAAACTCATCTCTGAATAGACCAGATCATTGAAAGTCTCAATCCCCATTTAATTCTTAATGCTGCTTTTAATAAGTTCTCTCCTTCCGCATGCAAGACGTGGAAGAGTTGTATTATGATTACAATATGGACTTAAAAAAACAAATAAAAGTCTTTACTTGTACACGTCATTCGTCTATCTGGAGCCATTATGGTCTTCTATTAATGCAACATTAATCATATCAGACACATTTTCTGTGCTGAATATAAAGGTCCAACATCTTTGCTCCGGTGGTTTCAAACATTAAAACACACGTCGGTCCGACTCGACGTTTCCTTTCTTCTCTCTCTCTCTTTTTTGTCTTAGTTTGTGTGCGTGTGCACTCTGGGGAGCGTGAGCCCCCGAGCTGCAGAGGTCCTCGCGGGCCCCTGCACCTGCCTGGCCATGGAGCCGCGCACGAGTCCAGGTCGCGTGCAGGAGATTTTAGGGGCTTTGCATGTTTTATAAAGTTGGTGTCACTGTGTGGGGGTTTAAAGCACAAAGACAGAAAGACGGGGGTGGGGTGGGGTGGGGTGGGGTGGGGTGTAAGAGTCATGAAGCAAAATCTCAGCAAGTTAATTAGGATGCTGGACTTCCCCAAATGTATGTGATCTTTGAGCACATGGTCCAAACAAATATTTTAAACAAAGGAGTGCGGATTTTCTTACACCTACAAGAAGTCTATTTATGTTCATAAAACTGGGCATCTTGTCCCTGCAGAAGTCTGAAGTCACATTAACTGGCAGCCTTTTTCGTGCTTTTCTGTGCATCAAAATGATTAAAGAGGTTTATAGTTTCTTCTGAGTCACGTAGGCCGTACCTGGCTGGGGATATTAAACTTGGAAAAAAAAGATACGAGCTTCAACTTTGCTCATCACCTCTGGGGGATCAGGCATCGCCTGCCAGTTTCTGTATTTATCCGGGACCCGGAAGACGAGCTTGTGGCTGACGTGCCATTACGTCGCCGTGCGCCCGCAGCCTCTCGTGCAGCCGAAGAAGTTTGCGCTCATATTCAGAGAGCTTTGCGCAGAGCGGCGGAGGACGGAGGCGCGGACACGCACTGCTCTCTGTTGCGGGACCAAGCGGGGGTGCAGCCGCGGAGGGGCTGCCACTTCTTCAAAAACAACCTCAACAGCATCTCCGGTCCGGCTCCGGTGCGGATCAGCTGGCTGCAGCGGTCATTCACTCTGCGTTTTTATTTTGGAGAGAACGGCCGCAGCTGCGCAGTGGAGCAGATGGAGACGCTTCCCCTGGACTCCCGTGTTTCCTCTATGAACTCTGATGGAGGTAAATCAATTATTGATCTTTTTTTAAAAAAGACATCTTTAAAGCTCTTTTGTCACTGATTTTCAATTTCAGATTTATAAATAATTGTCTATGTCGAGTTATTTAAAGTGCAATAGAAAAAAAAAAAACGTTTTTGAATCTCACCAACGACCGAAGGGGGAAAAAAGAAGAAGTATATTTTATGCAACTTTGTTTAAGCGATGAAGATTTCAGTTTTTTGATTCCATGGCCTCCATTTACTTCATTGCCATAAATATTTTTAAATGGAACTGTTATTCTATAAGATCCAAAGAGTCGCGGGACTGGATTGAATTCATTGTGCAGCCTGGTATCACCACTTTTACACTACAGATTCTGTACGTTGTTTGCATATATTTACGACGTCCTTTGTTTTTAGACCACTATTTTTTCCTAAATGATAAAACAAAAAATTAGCGAAGCCAACACTATTAATTAACGCACTACAACAGTAAAGACGCGTGTGCTTTAAAAAAAAAAATCTAAGAATTTATGCAGTCGTATAAAAACGACCAATACTCAGTTTTAATTCAGCCCTCCTCTTATTGCCGTGGGCAAGGTGTTCTGGTCCTGGAATAAACCCCTCGATTGTCGAAACGGTTTAGTGTATCATCAGCATTATATTAGTGACGACAAAAAGTGCCCAATTGTCACGCTTTAAAAATGGAGCGATCTTCTTTCATCAGCAGAAAGAGCAATCACATCAGTACAATGGTGGAGGGGAGACGCGGGGCGGGCAGGGGGTGTCCACGGGCATGTAGGAGCTGGAGTGAATGGCACCTTTTTACAACCCCCCCCCCCCCCCCCCCCCCCACCTCCCCCCTCCCACCGTTTACCTGCGCCGCTGCTTGCGTAAATCTTTTGTGAGCGTGATTTAAATGACGTTAAGTGATTTTTGTGAAGCTGATTGCATGAGTGACTTTTCAGATAGATTCGTTCTAAATTAAAAAAAGAAATCAGGTGAAAGTCTAATCCTGATCAACCAGTGAGTGGATATTTACTCTAGAGTTTGTGGGGATTTTCAGTATGTGTCCACAACATTAGCAGAACTGTTCATAAAATTTCCGAGCTCCAGTAAAAGGTTTTGCTTAATAATTTAAGGATGACTTGGTGGAACAAAATCCTTTTTTTTTTTTTTGCTAAATGTACAGACCATCCCGTCTTTCTTGAAATATTATTATTATGAGCTCAAACTACTTAAATGGAGTGACTGCAGCATCCAGACCCCTCTCTCGGTAGTTATATGGTCTTGTGTCTGGGTGCTCGTGTCTACAGAGCCCTCCAGTGCCCTGGCTCGATCTAATTAGCTGTGAGTAAAAGGGACAATAATGCTTCAGCTGGTTTCTGTCTCTCTGGCTCTGCTTATCTTCACGAGCCCCACTGTGGCTCTTCACACCCCCACCCCACATACACGCATTGCAGTCACCCACCCACCTCCACGCGGGATAATGATGGATGACTGTGCCCAATGGGAACAAACAGGTAGATAAAGCCAATCCCGTTTAATAACAGAGTGGATCGGAATGATAATCTTGTTGTTCATTAGCCACTGTGGCTGCGCGCAGTTCTCACCCAGCTCATGGACGCGCAGGGAGAGGCGCGGTGCTCGCCAGTTGAGGAGCATCCCCGAGTGACACAATACTGCTGTGTGTCCTTGACAAAGACAGTTGGAAAGCCACACCTATCCCCCCCCACAGACTAAACACTCCATCACACTCCTCCCATGTTTTTTTTCCAGCACTGATACAAATGGGATTAATGAAGGTATAAATTGCTGAGAGCTAAATCCTGCTGAGTAATCCATTTGGCAAACATGCAAAACGACCCCGCCGTCTTGCAGCAGCTCTCCGAGGCCCACGGAGCCAGAATGGACCTCCAGACATGAGCAGCACTGACCACTTGGCTGAGTAGCATGTTACACTGTTTATAAAGTGGCTTAACAGCACCAGTCACAGAGGGAGTCGTTGTTCCTGCAAGTTCAGAGACGTGTGGGAGCAATTATTAAATTACTCAAGTGAGCCTAATGCACTGTTGATGACTGATGAAATATGAATTATAACAGAGTATCTGTCAAAGTACAACATGTTAAGGTATGCTTGTTTTCACCCCACCTTTCTTTCACTGGAATGTCAGCCATCCCAGAAGCTGGACCTCTGCTGATGCACACAAACAGACCAGCCTGCAGTAATTTGTTGATTTTAAGAGTTGACAAGCTCAAAGGGTTGAGCTCATCATCCCCCCCTTGCAGCAGGCCAGTGATTTAATGACTGATGAATGACACGCACGCATCAGGTGTGACGTCATATGAGGTTATTCTCGCTCAGGTGACCTGCATCGTGCCATCTCTATATGTGGGGTTATGTGGGGACTTTTACCTGGAGGGTTTGCTCGGGTATCAGAAGTTCCACGTAACCCCCCCCCCCCCTCCCCCTCCAAATGATTTAGTGACGTCAGGTCTCGGCGTCGACATGGCGGATAGTCTCGGCTCCGGGCAACCTCAAATTATTCCCCGTCAATCACACACGTATATAGAGAATATGTTTCTTTTATGCATACACTGTTCAAAAACAATTCAGAGAGAATTGTAGCTGTGCACTAATGTGTCTCCGTTAGACTCAAATAATACTCATCCACAACAGGTTATATTTGTCAACATTTGTTAAGTCACCCATAGGTGATAGGTGAGGCCTCGCGCCCATCCCTGATCTCAGGGCGCCATTAACATGTAAACTGCGCTTGACTGCTCTGTCCCCGAGACAAAAGCCCTGTTTTCACAAGAGGAATGCTTTGCTGCAAATTAAAGACAATTAGGCGCTCCCAACAATGAGGCCAATTTCGGAGCCATAAATCGTCTCCTCCTCTATTGGTTTAAGAGGTGCTGAACTTGCTGTTTATTTACATAACAGCTGTATGGGTAAAAACAACACTCACGATGATTATTAACTGCTCTAAAGTCAGATCCATTCAAGAGCTTTAATCATGAAAAGGAAAACATTTTGCAAGTGGGTGCGACTTTCAAGCATCATTCCGAAATCTGAAAAAAATAACATCAAAACTAGTGGTTTAAGAGTAATCCATCTTCTTCTTCTTCTTCTTTTATTTTATTTAACCGAATTAGTTTTTAAATCACTGTCATTTTAAGTCATGCACATGGAGCAAACTGATTTTTCCTCCACGACAGACGTCTGTCTTTAACTACTTTTACAAAAAAAAAAGCAGATTACCATGAGTGGGTCGTTCATTCCATTAGAGTGAAAGACCCGAAAAATCACACTGCTGATTGATAAATCTCATAGTTTTTCGGCGCATGGAAATGGAAATGGAAATTGAAAGAGGGAGAGCAGGGATGCGGCGAGCCAATTGTAGCAGCGCGCTCTGTGATTGGCTCAGATCGACGCTCCGCCCCGCTTGGCTTGATATGGGAATTTACTGGCGCCAGTCGCATCAGTCTGCGCCACATCTCATTAATGAGCCCTAGCAAAGCACGGATCAAGAGGTTTACACATCCGAGCCGTGCGTGCCGTCAGCTGATGACAACTGCAACAGGTATCCCGGGGAAGACTTTTGTTTCTTTAATGCTGAGCGTTTCTGCCTCGGAGTGGAGGCGGCTCTGCGCTCCGCCTGGCTTTCGATCTTGTATTATGCAAAGTTTATTTTGCGTGTCGTCTGATGTGATTAGATCAAAAACGTAAGGGATGCCGTTTGTTTGCATGGGAGGAGAGGTGGAGGGGAGGGGGACGGCGCGACTTAACACTTTGTCTTCGCCTTCTTTCAGGTATCACTGAGGAGAGAGAATGACACCGAGTTATTTAAGGATTCTATTTGTGAAGTAAACACGCACAGCCGAAACTTTCACAGACCAGGACTTGCACTGTAAGGAGGACTGAACTTCCCAGTTGGAGACAAACATAGCCCGAACAGCATTGAGGCATTGAAGAGGGGCCGGTTCAGCCATGGAGGTCGCCGCGGCGGATCAGTCTCGGTGGATGGCGCACCATCACGCTGTGCTGAACGGCCAGCACCCGGACTCGCACCACCACGGCCTGAGTCACAACTACATGGAGCCCATGGCGCCTTTGCTGCCCCAGGACGAAGGTTGACGTGTTTCTGAACCACTTGGACTCTCAGGGGAACCCTTACTACACTAACTCCCGGGCGAGGGTCACGTACAGCCAAGCACACGGTGAGATGCGCTCAGATGTGTTATGAAACTTCAGTTTGACACGTGAGGAGAAAATGGAAAGCGGTTTGGGAACAAAAAAATGTGATTATAATTAAATTAGCTAAATATTCAACCAATGTTGTGGACCTAATGCAGTCAGTTTTCTGCCTGTGTGTCTCCATTACATCTCTCTCTCTCATATATGTATGTATGATATATATATATATATATATATATATATATATATATACAAACTATAGCAACAGATAGGCCTATAGTTCTCACTGTAATTTAGGCAGTATAGTCCCTCTTGACTTTTCTGGGCCAATTCAGCAACATAAAAGGGATTTCTAGCAAATGACAGCGAGAGGAAAGGGAAGTATGTCACTTAACCCCTCTCTGTTAGGGCAGGAGTTCTGCAGGGAGAGAGAGACACTTCCCGGATATAAAATAAAAACCGCAAATTTACTAATAACATTCGTTAGTGTGAGAGCTGCTGCGGGTGAAAAGATACTGTCCAGACGTGAGGCTACTTTTACGCTTTTTCCACAGTCAGCGGGACTTTATGACCACTGTTGTATAGGTAAAATGTGTGAAGCTATACTGTAATTTAATGGGGGGGGGAAAAAAAATCATTATTCTTTTTTTTGTAAATAACCGATGATCTATTTTTCAATTGGCGTAACTAGAATATTTTTCTCTACATCTGGGACTAAATGTCGGATTTTAGTCATTTCGAGCATTTAACTGGTAAGAGTTTTCCACAGACTAATGGGTAATTGTTGGGTAAAATGTGAATTACAGTGGGATGTTTATGGCTATAAATGTGACTTAAAATTGATCATTATGGATTTCAGCTCGTCTCACTGGGAATCAGGTTTGCCGACCACACCTCATCCACAGTCCCGGGATTCCTTGGCTGGACCCCGGGAAAGCTGCCCTGTCCGCCGCGCATCACCACAACGCATGGGCGGTCAGCCACTTCAGCAAACCCGGCCTTCACCCCGCCGGCTCCGGCTACCCCTGCAGCAGCAGCACCGGCACCGCTTCCGTGTCTTCGCTCACTCCGGCGTCGCACTCGAGCCCGCACCTCTACAGTTTTCCGCCCACCCCTCCGAAGGACGTGTCCCCGGACCCCGGCCCGACCTCCCCGACCCCCACCGCCAACAGGATGGACGAGAAGGAGTCGATCAAGTACCAGGTGCCGCTGACGGACGGCATGAAAATGGAGAGCTGCAGTCCGCTCCGCAGCAGCCTGACGTCGATGAGCGGCCAGGCCGCGGCCACGCATCACCCCATCCCGACCTACCCGGCCTACTCCCTGCCTACGCCCCACGAGTACGGCGGCAGCCTCTTCCACCCGGGCAGCCTGCTCGGCGCGTCCTCCTCCAGCTTCACGCCTAAATGCAAAAGCAAAGCCAGGTCGAGCTCAGGTGAGTCTCACGTGTGTTTTAAAGTTTTTTTTCCAACATCTTCCGAAGGCAGATCAAATTTATAAGGCCTGATTAGAGGGATACGAATTATTTAACTGAGCGGTGAAGCATTACAGTGTAGTTTACCATATCAGTTATCAGCGGATAGATGTCTCATTTGTCACAATATTAGTAGCTTTGTCCCTACATGGCGATTTCAGTGTGTGATATTGCCTTGAGGGTATTTACGTGTTTGTTTTGATTGTTGCTAATTACATGTCCTGGATGTCTTATATTCTTAATCTTAGTGTCACGCTTTAAGCATTTTTTTGTTCACACACACACAAAAAAAAAAAAAAAAAAAAAAAAAGGGGGGGGGGGGGGGGGGGGGTGTCAATAATTTCCATATCGGACATTTGTCCTTTCTAAACTTGCCCAAACAAGTCCAATCTTTGCAACTTAAACGGGTCACTTCAGATAGTAATGCCCCTCAACACCTAATTACTGCATAAACTGATATTCCATGGACTTTATTTGTTTGTTCCCTTTCTACATTTTTTTTTTCTTTTGTGTTGAAAATCAGTATGTCATTATGAACACAAATGAAACACAAAAAAAACAAAAAACAAAAACAAAACAAAAAAAAAAAACAAACGTCACTTTTTTTTTTAATGTAATTTTTTCCAGCGACTCCCTCAATTCTGTTCCGGCGTTACCACAGATAACCAAGACGCTTCTTTTCTTCGTGCCACGAGCTTGTTTTCGTTTAAATGTGGCCTTTATTGCGCTTAGAAAATAAAGGAGTCACGACACTCTGGCTCCTGCCATATCCTGTATACCTCCAAGTGAACAAATCACGACCTCCACCCCGCCCACCGCCCTCCGCAGCACTAACAAAGCCCAGGCGACAGAGCCCTGCTGTTTGTGTTTTTAAGCGTGGTCTTGGCCCAGTGCGCAGACATGAAGACATGAAGTGGAGCTCAGCGGTCCACGGTGAACTTGCTTCACTGTGAAGATGACAATGCATTTTAGAGAACTTGAATTTCACAGTCCTACAGTTGGAAAGTCCTACATCAGTGGGTCTAAGAGTTTTTCTCAAAAGTCTCAGTAAATTACTTATAATAAGGCAACTTTTTTTTTTTTCAGCGTCTGGACCTGCACCTGATTCATTATCCTGCTGTGCTGGGAGGAATATTTAGAGGAATACTTAGACTTTACACTCAGCACTAAAGGGCAGCCAATTGGAGAGGGAGGGGGGGGTAAAAAAGAAAAACCTCAGTCTGGTAATGAGTCTGTAATTTCCCTACATTGTTCCAGCTGTTGTGCTTTGAATTAATGGGGAAAAAAAATAACAGCAGGAGGCATTGCAGACTCTTTAAGACCTTATTTCTTAAGTAGTTGTGTAATTATCAACATTGTCATCCATTGTCACCATGCTTTTAAATACACATGGGAAATGTTTTTGCTTGATAATCTGAGTGAATATGAGCTGTTGTGACACAGAAGTGTTGTACTGTGGACATTTAAAACAAGCTGGCCGGACTGCCTGAATGAGTAACACAAACACTTCTGTTGCGGCATTAAAAAGCCTCTTATCTATCAAAGTTGATGCCCAGTGCCAGCATTGGTGATTGATGGTTGTAGAAAATGCCACAATGACATTTCAGCTGTCAGCACATATATACCTACAGCCCTGTGGCTTCCTGCTGAACTAGCCTCAAACCAAAGCCCTTCCCCATCTAGCTTACCTTATGCGCAAAGTTTTTCACCCTTCCCATTTTCATTTGTTATTTCGACACAAAATATTGCGTAAGGAAAAACATATAAGTCATTGCTGATGAATATTTTAATGAGATATCTTCTGTGTGGTTGCTAGACTTGCGAAACACTTGAGCAAAAGAGAAGAGAGGCACTAAAAACGGTGCTGAGGTGAATTTCAAAAGAAACCTAACGTTTTAGTCAGGTCAGATTCCATTGTAGCGCGAGGGTGGGACTGTGGGTGTCGCTGGCATTATAACAGGAATAATGAGACGTGACTCTGGGGAGAGAGGGCTCCTTGACTTAAATGAATTGCCGGTTAAGCAACAGGCTGTTTGAAGTCCGTGTCAAACCTGTATGGGAAAGAGGAACATATGGGAACCAAAAAAAAAAAAAAAAAAAGGCGGGTTTTTTTCACAGAAAAGAGGGGGTACTTGTGACCTAGCTGTTTTGTGTTTTTTTTTTTCTTTAAGAAACAATACAGTTGCTTTTTAAAAATTACACATACTACATCCACATTATGTTGGACTGAATGCCATTTTGATATCATCATCCACAGTCAACCCGCATGCAAACCTTTCATCAGACACTGCAACACAGTCCTGCACATTTAATACCAGGGCTGCACACTTGTGTTTCCTCTCATTGGTGCCCACTGAGCTGATGAATAATGTAGTCCTAATTTGATGGCGTGCCTTGTTCTTTTTGTTGGACACCTCTGGACATGTTCTGGCCGTCTCTGGCCTCTTCACTGTAGATCGGTTTACATGGAGGTGCCTGTGGCCATGACACTGGTGCACATTTGGCCCATGCACGCTGGCATGGTCATTGCCACTATGATGAGTGGATTTTGACTTCCATCTGGGCTCAGTGAACGCTGTACTTGGCCCGACTGTATGTTGCTTTTCCACAGAGGGTGAATTTTTTAATTATATAAAATTTCTTCTTTTCTCCTCTTGAACTATATGCAGAGGGTCGTGAGTGTGTAAACTGCGGTGCCACGTCCACTCCTCTGTGGCGGCGGGACGGTACCGGGCACTACCTGTGCAACGCCTGTGGGCTGTATCACAAGATGAACGGCCAGAACCGACCACTCATCAAACCCAAACGGAGACTGGTGAGTTTTACTTTTCGCTCCGTAACTTCACTCAGAGAACAGGCGCCCAAATATGAGCACAAAGCAGATGCCGGCAGCACAATTCCAGGAAAGTTATATTTTCCCTATGATCTTCCTGGAATTGTTTGTCCCTCTCACCCCCCGGTGAGCTGCCTTCATGGCCTGTTACAATACTGCTACTATTGCCATTGTTCCTGCTATCATTATTGCTGGTACTTCTGATACTGTTACTGATACCGATGCCCAGGCTGCTTTAGTTAACACCATGCTCGAGTAAATGAAAAGCAGCAAGGACACATAGTATTTTTGTGTCCCAGAGCTGCTCAGACACCTCTGACCCGAAGTTCAACACTATTCTCTTTCTAATTTCTTTAAAATCTTATCTGTCCATCTATCTAAACTGTACATATTATTTCTATATCCAGCAACTCTCTTCTTAATTACTTTATTATAATGATTAATGCTTTATATATTTATTTGAATTTAAAATTTCATATTTTCCATCTTTATAGTTTTCAATTTTTTAATATTTTATAAATAACTCTATTATTATTATTAATCATAGACTAAGAAGTACCATAGTAATAACTGGTAATTTTTTTTCTTTAATTTAGTGCTACCCTTTAAACTTTTTTTTTTTTTTTTTTTTTTTTTTTTTTTTTTTTTTTTTTTTTACTTACCTGACTATAATTGGAAACTGTTAAAAAAAAAAAAAAGACCTCATTAACATCAGCTGGTAACTGGACCTGCCAATAATCCCACCTTTTTAGGTGATCAGATGGGCTGTTTGAAACACTTATAGTTTAACCTCGTTGTGAATTTTCATTTTTCCACGTCTTTCCTTCACGTGAAAAGGTCCATTAGCCCACATTTTCCACTGGTTCGGCCCATGTGGCTGGAGCTTTTGCATTTTCAGCTCAAGTGTTTTTCAGAGTTGTGTTCAAAGGGGCATCCAGTTGTTTCCTATCCGGATATCTGGCCGGCCCAGATAAGGAAGTCAGGCTCCCGGCTGTTTCCGCCTTCAAGCAGCACGCTGCATTCTCTACATATACTGTAAAGAGATTATCACAACACTGGAGGAGCCGCTTATGTGTGAAGAGACAGACCAAGGGGCGGGCTTTGGAAAATAAATGGATTGCTATTACCCTCGTTCGCAAAACTCGCTTGACAGTAGTAAAAATGCGCAGCTGCTTTTTTTTTTGTTTGTTTTACAATATATATTTAATTTGTATAACAAAGACAAGGATTTGTGTTCCTCTACAAGCCCATGGCAGCGAGTCCACCTGAAATTCATTACAAGAAAAAAAAGAGAAAAGAAAAACGAAAAAAAGATGCTGCATGCAAAGCGCAGAACCGGAGGGGATTCTTAGATGTAAAGCTAATGTTTCTTATTATGTGTGAAGAATTGATCCGCGATGGATACAGGAACGCGTTGTCAGGCAGGACACCGGGTTTTACATAACTTGTAGCCCAGTTTTCCTGGATCAGGGGCAGCCTACACGCGATTAGAACCTGCTCGCAGCAGCGCAGCGCGTAACTGCCAGCAGAGCAGACGGTGACTTTGTAGAAAAATGCCGCCATATTTGTTGAGTAAATTGAAAAAGAAAAAAAAGAAGAAGAATATGTAGCGACCAGTATGCATACAGCTCAGTAAAACAGCGTTTGTGAAACTTGCTTGTAAAGCTTTTCTGCGTAAAGTTCTGAGAGCAGAGCGACCTCACAATCCATGACTTGATATATTAGCAAAAAAACAGATACATTAATTAAATGCACACTTTGGATGCTGTTTCAGCGTATTTCTTGATGTAATTGATGGTTAAAGTGTCATTTCTGATGTGTGCTTTCACTGCTTCCTCCAGTCCGCCGCCCGACGCGCAGGCACCTGCTGCGCAAACTGCCAGACGACCACCACCACTCTGTGGAGGCGCAACGGGAACGGGGACCCGGTGTGTAACGCCTGCGGCCTTTACTTTAAGCTGCACAATGTAAGTTGCTTGAAAAAAAAAAAAACAACACACGCACCCACACACAATGCTGAAAGTGAAAGTGGACAGGAGGGGTGCCGGCCCTTTAACTGGTTAGGTGGGCGGACAGCGCATATCGATTTAGGAGCAGAGAAACTGAGAGTATGGAAGCAAAGCCTGCTCACCCTGTCGAGCAGAACCCACCGGTCGTCTTTTTTATTAATCCGTCGTTGTTTCAATGGGGGGCGTTACCCCCTGGAGAGGCTGCGGGGTGGGACTGTCATTCAGTGCAACAGCGTCGGTTACACTGATGAGGATTTGTCTGAGGCTGTTCTTTTCAGGTCCAGCCTGCCCTCATCCCCATGAATTCATAGTGACCAGGATGGTTCTGTTTGGTTTAGACAATAAAACAAAAGCTAAAAACGCCCCTGACTGGCCTCATAATGCAGCCATATGATATGCAAAGCAGCTGCGCCGTCAGGGTTTATTTCACTCTGGTGTCATTTTATGACATTCTTCTGGTCACCCTGTCAGAAATGCATGTAAATTGTAACTGTCAAATATTTCTGTTGACATTTTAAGTTATGAGCTAGCGAACCAACTTGAAACTTAACAGCAAAACAAGTTTAAATCACTACAATGTGGTCTTCACACTGTCAGTGTAGCTTTTGTCTGGCGTGGCTTGAGCTAATGTGCTGATCTCAACAGGTCAACAGACCCTTGACCATGAAGAAAGAAGGCATCCAGACACGCAACCGCAAGATGTCCAGCAAGTCCAAGAGGAACAAACGAGCAGGGGACGGCTTTGATGAGCTGTCCAAGTGCATGCAAGACAAGGGCTCCCCCTTTGGCACTGCACCCGGCCTCACCAGCCACATGACCCACATGGGTCACCTCACCCCCTTCAGCCACTCGGGACACATGCTGCCCACTCCCACGCCCATTCACCCTTCATTCGGTCACCCACACCATTCCAATCGCTCTCCTGTCTGGGCCGAGCCTCACTGAGGCACCAGCAGACCCAGGAAACCCTTCGCCTGCCAGAGCCACCACATCGCTATAAACACTAAACGGCCTCCACGTCACACTGAAAGCTGAGTGGACCTATGTCATGTACAGTGGTTGGAGGGAAAAGACTTTCAGCTGGACCGACTGAGTGTGGGTCATGTTTTGACTGGCCTCACTGGTGGGACGCTGCAGAGAGCAGGACTTCAGCAGACTCTGTGAAGAGCTAATGTGATGAGGGGTTGTTGGTCCCTGAGTGACTGGGGCTTGCAGGAAAGGAGTGAATGGAGATGCTTGTCATTCTTTTTGCTTATTTTTACTAAGTCACTTTGGTACCCACCTCTCCCTGACCCTGCAACAGGAGACTCAAGAGAGGTCTTAAAAAGAACCGCTGTTTTCACCTCATCTCGTTATATCCTGAGATACGTGCGCTCTGTCCGTAGCCAGGCTGTAGGCTACAGCTGTTACGGGCGGACAGATGGACTCCTCACTGCTGGGAACCATCACACTGGCTGAGCACAGACAGCATCAGAACCTGTGTACCTCTGTTATGAACCAGCCAGATGAACATTACCAAGAAAGCAGTGTTCTCCTCACATGCTGGATTGTACAGCGCCACAATGCTCACCTGTTTTTGATAACAGAGTTTTATGAAAAACAAAAACAACAACACAGTAAATAGAGTGTTTATAAATGCTTAATTGCTATTATTGTTGTTATATTTGATGTTATAATTATTGCTACAATAATTTATTTTCACCCTTTCAGCTTTCATCAGACACACATGGAAACGTATCATTTTAATTTCATGGTTATTACGTAAAGAAAACACTGACCTGTCTTAGATGAAAAGTCCCTGAGCTGTACGTTTTTATCATTTTTTTCCATCTCACAAAGAAAAGGAAATAAAGTTTAATACTGAAGTAAAGTCTATTTTTATTAATCATACTGTTCACAGGTATAGTTGTCATTTATCAGAGTGTAGGAAAAAAAAATCTATGGAATATTTAGCACATAGTCACAACACAAACACTCACCTGGGTACACCTGAGCTTCTGTGTAATATGTTACAGAACTCCTGGTTCTAGATATAGCTCCTATATCTAGAGTTCAGTCCCAAATATCAACCTGAAGATATGAATCTAAAGATTTAAATAATTTCAAATGTTTGCACAGAACTTCATGTAAGGAATTATTCTAAACTCATTGTTTCATGAAGAGAGCTTGGTCATTAAAATCATAAATGATATCAGATACATCAAGGGAAGCTCTGTGATCCCTAAAGCGTGGTAATGCTTTGGTCAGGCTCCTCCTCCATCTGTGGTGGCTCGTTGTTAAGAGAAGGCCTCTTTGTGAAGCTAGGGCCCCAGGCTGGACCATTGTGCCCAGACTGTAGGCTCCAGCGAAGGGCTCCGGAGTCACACACAGTCATGCATATACACATACTCGAGTGCTCACGCACAAACGCACAAGTCCTAATTCACACCATCATTTAACTAAATAATCCATCCAATGTCTCTTTTTACGGATCTGAACCGCGACACGATTTCTGAACTCACATGTGAAAATTTACTGAGTCATGAGTGCAGTGCAGTGGAGCTGCTCTCGCTCGCAGCCTCTGTCGAAGTAGACTCCTCTCTATTGGCCGTCGTGACTGGAGTGAGAGGAAGGACAGCGGGTCTTTAGTGGAAGAGAGAAGAGGAAGGAAAGGCAATCAGGCGACCTGAGCAAACACACGGGGGTCTGCTTAAACCCTTCACAAACAGATGTGCTTGCAGCTGAGGCTGCCAGGAAGCAGGCGTCGACTCTGTTTCGCCCTCATCTCGCCCTCTCTTTCTTTCTTTTTGTTTATTTTTTTCACTCTCTCTCTTTCTGAGCTCCCATTTATTCTGTTTATCTTTTACTCTCCTTCTTTCGATGCTGGTCTCTGCCTCCCATTTGGACGATTACAGTGAAATAAAGGGGCTTGGGAGACTTTGAACACAGCCAGACACTAATGAGTCTGCTCGATTAGGGCCAATTTCAGGTCATCATTGCTGAGTTCAGCATGCCCTTACACACCAACGGCACGAACCATCCCATTAAAAAGCCTGAGCTAAAAGTGGACAGCTACCCTGTCCTGAACCCTCAACCCTATTCACATCTGCTGAAGTTTCTTCGAGGGCTGACCTGCTAAAATGGTAAACGGTGGTATTTTGTTATCAAGTGTAGCTGGAGTGCTGAGCATTTAGCTCAAAAGATAATGTCGTAGAAATTTTAACACTGTGCGCGCATGGATACAGGGGTGGAGAAGTGCACCTGAGTCAGAGGTAAAGGGATCCTCTTGATCTACTTGCTGAACGCCAGTGAAAATGTAACACTCAGCTGCTGGTAAGCAGTCTAGCCATCTGTGTGTAGTGCAGTGCTGTGGGAGCCAAGCCGAGAACAGGCGGCGAGTCCAGTGGGTTGTGCATTGCTGCAGCCAGCGGGCCTGCTTGACCGGGCTTGGCCGGGCTCCCAGAGCCTGAAAGGGGGCAATGCAGAGAGCAAGCACTCTCCAATGAGGCCCTCCAGAGGGAAGGAGCAGCCCTCCCAAAAATAATACTGCAGTCTGCCAGGTCAGAGACTCCCAGATCATGAACATGCAAGTGCACGTGACCATGAAATGCATATATATATATATATATATATATATATATATATATATATATATATATATATATATATATATATATATATATATATATATACATATGCTATATATAAAGATATAATTCATTGACTTTGCTAATGGATTATGTTACTATTACCTTAGAGTGAACTGTTTATGTCTCTATATCTATGGTAAGGTGGAGAAATCTTGGCTGTCCATTCTCTTTTGTGAGAAGTTCAAGGTTACTAATTTGAGAAATGGAGGAAAATAATTGAAATAATTGTAACTCAGGAACATGAAATAGTGTATGAACCTTATACAAGAAACAAACACCTGAAGAGGTGCAGCAACATAAGGATAGGCAAATGCAGAAAAAAAAACCAACAAATAATGGTGTTGCTTTTCCTTGATGGAAATCCCTGATGAATGGCCAAAGTCTTTGGAGTGATGATGAAGTTGCTTCGTTTTTTTTCTTGGCCTACAGATATGGATGGAAATGTTACTGGTTATTGAGTGGATGACATTTGAGAAGGTTGCTCCAGCTTTGATGCTAAACATCAGTAATTGTTCCACACTGCTCCTTTAACAGGCGTGGAGTGCACAAAGTAAGTTGCATGATGTGGTAAGAAGGTGGTGATGCAGCTGACATCACACATGGCTGTGAAAAAGACAGCTGCAGTAGCTAATATGAAATATTAGCTGAAGAGAAGACATCAGGAAATTAATTTAGTTTGGTAAAATGATTAGTCTTTGATGTCAGGGAGTGATGGCTTGTTTATTCTCTGCAGGCAGAAACAGCTGATAGTTCACGTGATGTGTCATGTGATTCGTGTTTGCTACATCAGAACCTGTTACAAAGAGGTACTTCTTATGTCCTAACTCTCTTTCAAAATGGAATAAAGTCAACATTTTGCAACCCCTATCAAACTTTTCTATAGAGATATTTAAAATTTGCATTTAAAAAAAATCAACGGAAACTCTCAACAAGTCTGAGAAGATGTTAATAGTAGCATAGACATAGCATGCACACTTGGACTTGAACTTAATTTTCCATAGTTAGCATTTGCAACTGCTGCACCATTTCCGACACCATTAAATTCATGCTGTTACGGTAAATTGAGGCCTTTGTATACTTTTTAGTGACCAGGCCTCACTAAACCAACAGCTACGCTGAGCGAGACATCCCCTCTTTACTCACATCCTGAGTTATGTGACACACACACACACAAAAAAAAGCCATAAAAAAGGAAGTTACTTATCTTCACTATCAGGGTAGCATTCCATAGAAGAGATGAAGAGGAGAGATCTCTGATGCATCATCAGGGTGAACATGGTGGCCACCTAGATCAGAGCACCGAGAGGTTTACGACTTCAACCTGGAACTGGATGTTTCAGCTCATCTTCACTCCCTACCCCCTTTTTGTCTCCCCTTCGCTCTTCTCTTCCGTTTGTACTCGCCAAGCTCCTTCACCAGCACCGCTCATTCCATCTCCGTCCTCCATGCAACTATCTGTCTCCTCACCCCCCTACTTCCCCTAATACTCCCACTCTTTTCTTGTCTCCTGCTCCCCTAGTGTATTTGTTTTTCCATCAAATTGAATTAGCGGAATCAAAAGGTATCCCAACCATCCCCTCACAAAGTTGAGTTAGGGAGAATGAGACGTAGAAGATGAAAGGAAGTGCAGCGCAGTTCAACTGCAGGTCTCACTGTGTGTGTGTTGCAAAGGGGGTTTGACCTTTGCCTGGGCCTTGCTAGAAAAGCATCCCTCCTTCCTCAGACCCCTAGAAGGATATTAAGGCTGCAAGACGGGACAGAATTTATATAAAACAAGCATTGGGTATGCATCCGTGCCTTTAGCTGTCATAAAACACAATGTTTACTTCTTGGCCTTGAATAAAAGGAGAATGTCATAGATGCCACGATAAAGCATTAGTTATCCTCTTAAAAGTTTGAACAGATATAAAGGTCATAGCGCTCATGCTATGATGAAAACTTCGCATGAACTTCCTTTTTTTTCACGGATCAAGAGAAATTCATAGAAATACCCCTCTATCAGCGCTAACAGGAAAAAGGTGGGTGCACTCAGTACAACACCTGGTGTGTTCATGGAAACCTCTGCGAACGCACCACCATTTCATGCTTCAATAACTCTTAACTCTTCTAAGATTATTCAACCGCACAACGTAGCGATGATGTGATCAGCAAGGCTCTGACAGAAATAAGTGTCATACAGAGATCCAGAGTTGACAGCAGATAATCAGTGATGGACTCTGCTGACATGAAGCAATATCATCCTGACCTGCCAAATCTCGCTGATGATCTCTACAAATGACTAAAATGAGTCTGAAAAAGCGTTTTGATCCGGTGTAATTTTTCACCCCCCGTGTTTTTTTTTTTTTTCCCTTTACGCATTTAGTTTTTCCACCTCAGGATCAGAATTAAAAGGTTACTAGTTAGTTACAGCTGCATAGTAAGCTTGACTGAGGACATGGCCTGTGTAAGCAGTGAAGAAGGAAGAAAAAAAAAAGAAGCGAGAAGTTCAAACAGGAAGTACTTATGCTGTACTATTAAGACTAATTTAGACCATAGAGATCTGACAGACAGTAAAATGAGATTGATTACAAGGGTACAGTATTTAGCTGTAATTCTGAGAAACGTTTCATATACTGGAGGGTATTTTCCTTTGTGCAGGAAAAGCATCTGTCGCTTATACTGAGGTGCGTTTAGTTGATTTCATTAGGCTATTGAACATTTACTTAGAAAGTGCGAAGAGACACAAGATAACCACACAACTAATTTTGAGAAAACAGGACGTCTTTTGGTTTACTTAAGATCTACATTTGTTATACCTGTTTAGAGCGACTCAAGCTGAAAATATTTTTAATAAATGTAGATACCTAGAAAAATGGAAACATGAGGGCATGTTTTTAACCCTGATGTTCACTTTCTAACAAGCATAAGTGTTAGAGATGCCCTGATGTGAAACTAGAAATGGGTAAAAGGGAAAAAAAACAAAAACATTGAGATCTTATTGCTATCATTTGTGGTCTTCAAAAGGTTTCTGACTCAAGCGCTCTAATAATGAAAGAAGCTTATGAGTTGTTAATGTATTCAAAGGGTTTTTGTGGTTGCGGAACTTGTTGTCCCCAGTGATTATCCCATCTATAACTTGGTATTTACTCACTTCAGCCGGGGTTGAGGGTGTCGCTTTTATGCCATTGTCTGTAATTTTTTGTTTTTGCACACTTGAGATAAAGTTGATGTATAACTCTGACACCTATCACCTAATAATCACAGAAACTTGCTGCTTATTTATGTTAACCCTTTCTAGATATTTTCACATATTCTTTGTCTCTAATTCCTGAAAAAAAAAAAACTAGCTGTGAAAAGCGAGGTGTAGACATGCAGTGCACCCTTCCCCTTGACTCACCCTGAAAAATCAGGTCAGCCTCCTCTCATCTGGGATAGCGAGCATTCAGGATGTCCACCTGGGACAGGTAGTGTTCAGGTCTCATTCATGCTATGTCCTGGTGTAGTGAGGCCCTCCTGCTCACCTGCTCCGACAGGTGAATTCCTCCACCCACTGAGGACAAATGAGCCCATTCATTTGGAGGCTCTCATTGACAAAGTGGGGGACAAGTACAGTACTAATGTCTCGGAGGACCCAGGGGAGAAAGAGTCTGGATCTGCAATCCTCTTCCGCGCCCATATAATGTCGCCCAGCATTCTCCATCTTGCTCCCCTTGCTTTCACTGGCAGGTAACTGGAGACAGGTGTGAGTGGGGGAGTCAAGGACATTTTGGACTATGGCCAGAAGTGAGAAGATGGGACCCAGGTGCCTGCCCCTGGACGGATCCTCTGGACACTCCCAAGGGGAATGAAGACAGACTGAAAATGAGAGGACTGTGGAAGACAGTAGAAGCCCACAGAGACCTCATGTACCCTGCTCCAGCTCCCAAGCTGTTCTGCAAGATACTGCATGTAATAATAGCTTTCTTTTGAGGATTAAGTGTCAAAGCTGCCCTGAATTAATTTCCTTCATTCTCATGGATCAAGTTAAAAATAAAAATACAGCGCTGTTTGAATGCCTCTATGTTGCTGTGGCTCCGGAGCAGTCATCTGCCAACCTGAAAGCTGGTGGTTTGATTCCTGGCCTCTCAGCCCATATGTTGAAGTATGACGGTGAACCTCTGATGCTTCATTCGTGTGTGATTGTGTGTGTGTGTGTGATATAATAAGCACTGTGTGGACTCAGTAGAGAAGTATCTGTGTAGATCTCCATAGACTAAGAGAGTACTGTATGAATATGACCTTATGACCATTTATTTATCTCACTACCAGGAGCCAACCAGCCAGACTTCATTTCAGCTCTGCTCATCATGTCACTCATGCAGAAACCCCACATGAGGTGAAAGCATTCCTGAGTTAGCTTTTCTGTGTGCTTATTGTTGTCATGGCATTTTGTTGTGTCTATTGTTTTGTTCACTCGACAAGCTAAAACATAGCTGCAGATGCATTTCCAACAAACTCACAGGCTGATTGCATAAAAAGGGAACAAGAGGTGAAGTACAACGTGCTTAGTTTTAAAAGGCACTTAATGTTAGGGATTAAAAGCCTTATTTCTTTTTATTTTTAACCACTTTATCTAACATTTTACAATCTAGAAGTAATTTTCATAATTTATCAGCATCTGCGGCATCTATGGATGGACGGTGTTGTGTTCCTTCAAAGTTTCCACTAAATATACAGTATATTTTGGGCCTGTAAGGAGAAATTCATATGAAATGCAATTGGTTGGTAGGAGCATACACGTTTAATTCCAGTTTTTGATAGGTAATACTGCTGTTTGTAGCACCCTTTACCTTGACAACGTTAACATATCTGAAACAGACAACGGGCTCTTCAACTGTCTCTCACTCAACTTCTGCTTTATGTTTCAAACAAGTTTGAGAACAGGACATGTGTACAGGCTTGTGACCACAATGCAGTATATGCCAAAATTCAGTGGAGACAGAAATTATCAGAAGCATCAAACAAACACACACATACATGCACACACCCACTGCAGGCCTATCAGTTGAGAATCGGTATGAAAAATGGGTTGTGCTCACTCATTGGCTCAGTGGGATGTTGCAACCCAAGCACCTAACTGGTCCTTATCTTTCCTGAGCAGGCTGCACATCTTGATATGCATCTGTCATATTTGTCGGAAAGAAAGACACCGCAGAGAGTGCACGATGAGTCGAAACTGAATTTTAAAAAGAAAAGAAAAAAAAAGGCAGCTGACATAAACTTACTTCCCTGCGGTTTGAGCATGACCATGATCATTTGCTTGTCTTGTCAACTCCCATGTTGAGAGGATGCTCGGCACAAACACGTCCAGTGAAGTCATGAATGCAAAACATTATGCCCTTGCAATTGCAGTGGATACTGTAGCGCGCCTGACCTCTGACTGTGCCAACGTGCCTGCATGTGCGTGCATTTTTGCACTCACACTGTCAGAAAACTCACAAGAAGTTAAGAGCAGATTGTCATCATCCCATCATGGCTATAACCGTAATGACAGATAAGGCCCTGTCCTCTTGTCGTCATAGCGGTCTCTGCATCAGCTCCATCAGATGCTGTGTCTAGCTGAACTTCTGACTATGCGGGTTATGATCGTCAATATATGTCTGGGGGAAAAAAAAACCTCAAGATACCAGCAGAGCAACACGTTCTCTGCTGAGCAGCTAAAACACAGTTCTGAAGTTTTCAGAGAACATAGATGAAGTTGAGGTTTTACTGTCACAATGAGCCTCTCCTCTGACACAAAAACACCAAAATGCAAGCAGAAAAAAAAAAAAAAAAATACTTAAACGGATCCTATGCATGATTCCTCCAACTGGAAAAATCAAAGAGACCAGCATCCGTGGAAGCAGGCAACATTTACGCTGCTGGCATTTGGATTGCTGAATCATCATCAATATAGATCGCAAGTAAATAAAACACAAACATATTACACACGCAGACAAAACAGAGCATGTAATCCAGCTCAAACACGCTCCCAGTTCAACAATTGGTAACATAGTTAATCACCCGTGTAATAATAAAGACCAAATTGACTGATAGAATTATTCCATTTACCCGTCTGATTAACACATTTTACCGCTGCCATGGTTCACTGGAGATCATCTGGGGGGAAAAAAGAAAACAACATATGGAAATTAATTAAAAGTCAGCTGCAAACAGGTTCATTCAATTATTGGTGCAAATAACAAGCTCAGAAGGATCACAACTTCTATGTGCAGGCATATCAAATTAGCCGAGAAGAAAAATAGAAAGATGGACAATCTTTAAAGAGCAGCTCTGACATCTTGAAACAGGAGACACTTTCTCCAGAGAGGGGAAACTCTTTCCTGAAGGAGAAGAATGAGTATTTTCAAAACATCATAGCATGAATGCTTGCTGGATGCAAACTTGTTTTAGCTCTTGCTTCTGATTTGAATTCAGAGGTTGGTCAAAGTGGAGTGTGCCGATTAGAGTGGTGTGCACCCCAATTATGAGCAGTCAGAAGCAGCAGGAGGCAAAGCAAAAGTGTGGCGACTGAAAGTGGGCTCTCTGATTCATTTCCTTGGCAGGTTGACAAAACTGTGTGGAATGCAGTGGAGAAGGGAAAAAGAAGTGATCAGGAGCTGAAGAATGAAAATCAGGGGGAAAAATGGATGACAGACAAGTGGAGAGCAAGCTGTTAGATAAGCCAGAATGACAAAAGCTTCCACTGATTCATGTCCCTTTCCCCAAACTTGTTGACAATCTCTTCTGCAACAGCTCGGCTATTAGCTACCTGACCACTCTGTCCTTAAAGCACTAAGATGAAAAAAAATCTTCCAGGCCTGATGTAAGAAATAACAGAGATGAGTGGTTGCTGTCTGGACAGTGACACAAATTTACATCTGTGCAGTGACGTTGGATGTAGTGTGTAAATAGTGAAAACACTATGAAGTCAATGAAAACTACAATAGAAACTTTACATATAAGCAGAAACACTCATGTAAAGGCACAATTATTTGCAAACATGCACAAACTCACAATGACAGCAGGGAGGGCAACGGGCTGCCTCTGTCAGGCACATTTCACAGTGGCCCATCATGACCAGACACACCAGGCCTGTGGCCAACCACTGCTTATGCCCTGGGTAAACACCACCACCTCAGTCGCATGCAGTCTCTCTCTCTCTCTCTCACACACACACACACACACAGTGCCATACAACGGGCAGTCACACATGCAGGCTGTGTGATAAATGGAGTGTGAGTATTAGATATGACAGCATTACTAAGCCTGTGTGATAAAAACTCCCATAAAGTCTATTTTGGTTGTTTGTCTGTTTTGATTATTGCTTGTGTCCGTCCTTTGCCGTTGACTTGGGACTCCTTTTTCGCAAAAATGCCACCTTGGCATAATATTTTATTTTCAGTTTGATAGAGATAAAATGTTCTAGGATTTTTAATTCCAACCACATCAACTACAGGCCCTTTTACTGAATATTGGCGGGAGATCCAAGTTTCGAGGACACACACAGTATCAAAGGACAGCATTAACCAGTAGGAAGTCCCAGGATGTATGTCTGAGGTTCTTTGCGTGCTTTCAATTTTTAAGGGCATTTTTAAGGATATAATTTTTAAAAGGCATAAGTATATGAAGCTCATGTAGCTTTTCTCTAATCTCAGTGCTGACAGAAGTGCAACCTCTAGTTTATTCCGAGTACTGAACTGAGGCCACATGTTTACACAATACGAACTCAGGTCATGAGTCATTTGCACAGTTATTCAACAGTTTCAATGTAGTTTGGCTTCATTATGTGCCCATCATGTGACAGCAGTCAGCCAGAGTGCCTCCCCTCCAAGGCTCCATAGCTCCTCATCCCCGCTCTGCGTCTTATTCCCGTCTCCCACCCCCGCCCCCCCAACCTTCTACTGGCGCCTGTACGGTTAGTTAGGGAACGCTGCAGGACATCATGTGACAAACAAGCAAACACACACAAACATGTGCGTGCACACACACAGGCACTCGCGCACACACATCAGCAGATGTAAACTACAAGCACCAGCACATTCATCCTTCCATTGACTTCTTTCATGTGGGCTGTTTTGAATGAAGTAGAGCGCTCGGACAATAGGATCTATTCTACTGGCGGAATCAAGGCTTTCCATCCATGTGTGTTTATCCCAACGCTGACCAGACACACCTTGAGGCAAAATGTTATCACTTATTCTAGTTACAGCCTTGCCAAATCTACAATTTGTTAGTTTTTTTTAAAAGCAAGAAGTTGGTGTTTCTAAATTATTTACATGGTGTGACATTGATGACAAAGATGACGTCAAAAGCGCTTTAATTTAAGAAGGGGATTTCTCCATCCTGTGATGGAGACATGTTAGAGCAACAGGAAATATTCATTTTTTCAAATAAGGCCATTATGAGGGTAACCTCGTTGCTCATTACCCAATCTCCTTACCTAGTGTATCCAACCCACCACAGACTCCACTGAATCTCCCTCCCCTCATCACTTTCCCTCCCCATCTGGCAGACCTCCAGCGTCTGAAACTCTAGACAGCGCTGGTTCTGGCCTTTCTGCAAAATTTAGGAAGCCATTAGCGACATCAAATCATTACTTGAAGAAAAAGGGGAGACTTAGAGAGAAAAAGAACCAGAGGAAGAACAAGAGACACACACAGAAACAGGCAGAGAGAGAGAGATCAGATTTCTCCTGTTTTCAGTCACTCAATTACATTAATGTGCAAGCACCAATTTTACTAATACATAATGGAATGATACCCATAACGCAAAGTAAACTAAATCACAGATGGAGAGGGTATACTGGATACATGGACTCCCTTCAATTTGGGTAGGAACAATTTGAAAGCGCGTGTGCACAAAATTATAAATAAATGCCCTTTTCATCAAATAGAAACTGAAAAAAGGATTGAAGAACTTTTGAAAAATAATTTATATACAGCTCACCTGAACAAAAAGCACAAAATAAATGTTAATAAATCATGATAAAGAATATATGAGACGACTTGTCCAGGGTGTACAGCTGTAATAGGCTCCAGCAAACCGCCTCACCATGAATAGAACTGGCATGAGTATAGATGATGGATGGTTTATGAGACAAGTTCAACCATCAGCTGATTTTTTCTTTACATATCTACTTAAACTTCTGCTCTCCCTGACTCTCACTCTCAGTTTCTATCTCTCGTTACTGCGCTGTCACCCCAACACTAATCCAGTTCAAATGTAAACAGGCTTAGGTCTTCATTCCTCACTTAAACCATATCAAATGTATCAAAGCAGAGGCTCAGTGGTGTCTCTGGCTACAGAGGGGTCAGGCCAGGGCCACACGGGGCCACACACTCTACTCAATTAGCCCAAGAGCCGGTTAGTCTGTCTGACCAACACCGTGTGCATTTCAGCTCATGGGAGTGCCAAACCAAAATGGTCCGCGAGTTTTTGCGCATGTCCACGAGTCAGTGCAGTCGACGAGAGCGTGATCTTACGTGTGTGTGGCTGAATGTAAATGTTGCTGTGTACTGGGTTAATAGGTCAGTTCACGGTAATAAGGGGCATGAATGTGTGCGTATATAATCAAGTGTGTGCGCGCGCTTGTGTATATGTGTGTCTAACAGAGACATGAAGTCTCTCAGCTTCATCAACCAAAAAGGAAAATATGTGAAAGGTTGTCTGCAGGCTAAAGACAATAATACAGTCTGTGTCTGCAGCGACTTCATTTCTTTGGTTAAGTCAGAAACCCCTGGAGGAGTTTTCGCTGGCCTCGAGTGCATCATTGCTCTCTGCAGCAATGTCCCTTTTAAGTTTTAACGAGCCATGACATGAAATACAGTGTTAAACAAGCTTTATACTATCATGTATATCTAACATATAACACCACTATATGCTCCAATGACACAAAAGTTGTTTTACAGACATTCTCCATTGTATTTTAGAGTTTACACCTCTACTGTACCTTTGTGTCCTTTACTGTTGCAACAGGACCTTAAAGCAGAGATGAGGTAGATCAGCACAAAAAAAAAAAAAAAAGTTTTTTCAGGCAAACCTCTTGACAGATCAAGACAGAGCCCTGTGTCAGCGCAGACACCTGTCCACAACAGTGGCGGTCAGTACATGCAGGGGCTGATGGTGAGCTGGCCCACATTGCTTAAAGGTATTTAGAGACTCCTTGCATCCATAGTGCCATGCGAGAGACTCTTCTAACCTGCAACGACGCTGTGCAGGAGAGGAGATCAGCTCTAACATCTCAAAATGTCAAAAGAAAAGTTGGCCTGAGCAACTAGTTAAAAGAAAAGCAGTCCTGGATGATGGTTTGACTGGATCCACATTGCACCGAAGGACGATGTCTGAAGGGATCCTTTTAAACCAAGAGTGTGACATCTTTTCAAAGACGTTGTTGCACTAATTTGAGTTATGTTGCTCTGAAAACAATTTACAGGTTGTTTGTGACTTTGTAGCAGACATTAATGGTTCTTTAGCTTCAGCTGATTTTTGTATGTAGTTCATGTGGTCATTTTGGACAATGCAAATAGACTTTTGTTCTAAGCAGATTAAGAGATTGTAATTTAAAACCATTAATGTGTCTGTAACCCTTACTTCATATGGTGTGTTTTAACGGGTTTAATGCTTTTGTATGTTGGCTGTGTATTAAATAAAGTTCAGTGGAGGTGAAAAGAAAAAAAAAAATGCTCCAAAGAAGTCAGATGATTTTTCAGATAGGCTCTGTCTGGATTAATAAACCACAAATTTGAAATTAGAAGAACTACATTATGGCATGAAGAAACCTTAAAACCACATTCTGTCACACAACAACGTTATTATGTTTTCCAACTACAGACAAGTAGGCATAGTGAGAGATGGCCATGGACTTCTGCTTATGCTTTCGTATGGTTGTTTTTATAGCATCATACCATGTGTTAACAACCACCAGACCAGTGCGCAGTACAGACAATACATGATATTGTAAGCAATATACATAGTATGCGATTTAGAAAATGGCCAAAGAGAAGGAGCGATGGACAGATGGGGAAGACCAAATAAATTACTTTTTAGAATAAAACACAGAACATAAGTATCAAAGAAAAAAAACACACGAAAACCAAAATTAACCAAACCCACAAACTATGACACAGGAAGTTCTCAGTGTGCTTACATGAGTGTACTAAGTTTGTCTCTTTGTGTAATAGTCCTGTGATGGGTGGGTGAGCAGTCCTGTGTGTACCCTCTTATAGATAAAGTGGGCCTAGTTATTGGATGGATGCAACACACAACACACTCTTTGATGAGATACACATACATTTCCCAGGATGCTTAGCTACTTCTGCCTTTCACTTTGTATCCACAAGACTTTTTTTTTGTTTTTTAAGACATGAACACAAACACAACCAGCTATTCACAGAGCCAGAAGTTGTAACAAGAAAATAGATACATTTGTATTCAGTCCAATGAAAACGTGAAATATGTTCATTTTGTTGCTGACCGCAATTTAGCATTTAGTCTCACTTTAAGAAGACTTGGTCATGCCTTGTTTACGGCCTGAGGGGGGATTCTTACTACTTCCAGATAAAGTTTTGTCCAGATAAAATCCTTGCATCCACCTTTTGACCCTTTTTTCTAACATGCTATTGCATCCATGGCTGACACATATGTGGGAATCAACTACAACCAAAGCTCACAGTATTCATTTTAAACCCTTTTCCATCACAGGACAAGAGGAGGAGGAGGAGTGGGGCAAGAGGAGAATGCAATTTTGATAACTTTCCTTGTCAAGCTCAGATATCTGTCGATAAATTCGTATTATTTATTTACAAGCAGCAGAAAATTGGACACGATTTAACAACTCAAAAGTGAGACTCAGCTGTGTAACTGAATGACTGATTCAATTCTCATGTAACACTGCTAACTATGCTACTCTTCAATTGAATTGTCATCAAAGTGATCCCCCAATAAAGCAATCAGCACCATTATGGTCAACATATTTTTTGGGCACCAGAGGTCCCAGTGGGGCCCTCAAGCATAAGAGATCCTCTTCCCAATCTGAGTCCCAAGCCCATCACTCTTCCTCAGGCAGTCAACTGTCAATCCGACCCTGATCTGGGAACCCTGTCTTATCTGATCCCTCAGGGCTCCCTGGAGGATGGAGGGCAGAGGTGGTGAAGCATCCCAGCCAAGCCAAGCCATGTCTACATACCTCCTGATAAACAGTTATTGCCTGACTTTCACTCAGTAAGGTGCAAACCACTGGTGAGAAAAATATTGTGGCGTAATTGTTTTCTGTATGATATTGCCAGTCTCTCGCTTCATTATTTGTGCTGACACACACATTTCTCAGAAATTTTTTGAACTTTAACATTTAGAATGCTGCAGAGTCTGGGATGCAGCTCTTGTTTTCTTTTTTTTCATTATTAATATTCTTTTTTTTTTTTTTTTTTTTTTCACTTTTATAATTTCTCTCATGAGCATTGCAAAGTCTGACCATGATATAAATGTGCTGGGATTCCCAGTGCCTGCAAGACTGGCGACTGTCTTGGACGTTTTCTATTTGCTAGTAATCTTTCTCACTGTAAAATGATGGACTCAAAATTCTTAAAAAAAAGCCATGTAATATTTCTTAGATGGTTGTTTTCTTCTTTGGCATTGTATGAACACAAGCCTGAATACTCCAGACCAACCAACTGCCAAAACCTTTGCTTTAATAGAGGTGCTCACACTTGCTGATGATCACTTAAGTGTATGTGACTAGAAGCACCTGGCTGCTACTCACCCAACTAATTTATGTGGAAGCAGTAATGGTGTACTTAGTTTTTCACACACCGCTTCAGAATTTTTGGCTTAGTTTTTGTTAAACACATTATACCACAGTGCAATATAGGGTAAAGAAAAAAAAAAACAGTAGCGTTTCAAAAACATCAGCAAAAAGTTCCTTAGGTTGATGCAAATGTGACATGTAAACACAAGTTGTTTTAGTTATATAATTAATTTTTGCTTGGTTATTGCTCAGATTAAAAAACTGCTATATTTCACTCAAAAAGTAAAAAAAAAAAAAAAAAAAGAATTAGAAACTCAGTCCTTGTTGTGGTCTGTCACAGTTTGTGTGCGTCCATGAATCGCATGTACTATTATTGTATTTCAATAACGAGATTTAAAAAACCACAAACATAAGCTGTGGTCTATGAATGCGTGACTTTGTGAGACATGTTACAATAATAACAGACTCTGTAAGTTGGTTTTATCACTCTTCCACTGATATGTTTGAGCTCTTCTGAGTCTACTTTTGCAGAAGCAGAGTTTAGCTCGCTCTGATTTGGGACAAGTCTGCTGGTCACTTTAAAACACCCCATCTTTCACCTTTTCAACCATTCTTACATGCTGCTTTGCACACCTAGTGAATATATTTTGTTGTAAAATGCCTCAGAACTCTGAGTACATTAGTCATTTTACACATTAAGTGTTAAGTTGCAGAGGAAACAAAGTATGTATCCCCACAGCATGATAGGACCTCCTTCATGCAAGAACTGTGGTCTTTTCTTTCATTTACATTTGCAGCTTATAAACAAACTTATTTCCTGAAGAAATACACCTTGGTTTTGTCTTTTCATTTACTGTGCCAGACACACTGTTGGTTACTGAATAATATTTTCACAAACACAAATCTTTCTTTTTGTTCAAGCTTATTCAGCCAATGTGAAACTAAGTTCCTTATCTCACATCCTGGAAACATATTCATTGTTTCCTGACCAACAAAGTTCTTGATAATGTCACAAACTGCTGAGACAAGGAATTAAAGATCTTTCATAATTACTCACAGCCTTGACAATTGTTTCTGTTTTCTGATCATTTATGACGCTCTCAGGCAGCTTACATGTCTTTAACCTTTGTTTTTTTTTTTAAAGACACAGGAAACAATTTGCCTTTTCTTAAAAGGTAAAAACCATCATTCACTGACTCATTCATCCATATAGACATAAGCACAATGGAATCTTGTTTCTTGTTTTTCCTCCGCTTCAGTGGCTACATTTTTATATAACTGGTGCTTTGTTTACAATTGTTCCTATAGTTTTTTTTTTTAAGATCCATGTGTATATGGGGTGACATGACGACATGATTCTAAACATAATCCAGTTTGCAATTTTTGATTAAAAAAAAAAGACGCTTTATTTATTTTTTTAATCATTCTTTTTGATGGGATATTCTAAAAGACACTGCATTATGGCTGCTACACCCAGATAAACGTTAATAATGCATGATACAAAACTATGAAATGAAACATTTAAGGATTTCAGATTTATTTAAGATGATATCATATATACAGTCATGGAAAAAATTATTAGACCACCATTTTTTCTTTATTTTCTTGTTCATTTTAATACCTGGTACCACTAAACGTCATCATGTGACTAAAACAGACAGAAAAGAAAACACTGAATGCATAAAAGCAGTGTTTTTTTGGCAGTACAGCGCCATAGCTATTGATGTAAAAACTTAAGTGATTTAGGTTATAATCAAGAAAACCATAGAAAATGGTAAGATATCAGCTCTTAAATAAAACTCTTATGAGCAATCTTTGTGGTTATCGTTATGTTTGTCCAAACAAATGTACCTTTAGTTGTACCAGGCATTAAAATGAACAAGAAACTGAAGAAAACAAGGGTGGTCTAATAATTTTTTCCATGACTGTATATTTAAATGGATGATGTCTTAGCATGTGGTTGTGCACAAGTAAAAATTACAGCCAGCACAGCATCTTATAATTACATCCCTGCTGAGATTCAGAGGAGGATACAGCATTATTCCCTTCTTTACTGTTTGCATCGTCCTATCTTTCTCTATACTGCCAGCTGTCACCAAAAGGCAAAAAAAAAAAGAAAAAAAAAAACCAGAAAAAAATGAATCTACAAAAAAAGAGGTTCAGTGGTGACAAGTGAAAATAGAGACATCCTCATTTTCCTCAAAGGATTTTTTTTCCCCTTTTTTTAAATGTGATGGCATAACAAATAGAGCTTTTACAAAGCATTCACTTTGGCTTTGTCGATGTGTTTGTCCACCACTGTGTGAGTATGACATTGTATCATCGTGTTGACCTGTCTCTTTCCCTTTATCGACAGATTCCATCATGTAGAAATAAGCTTTGTCAGGCCTTGTTGCTAATCATCTTGAGGCTCGTCCATCAGGCACAGATTCAATTGGAGCCTTTTAATGAATAATGCTGTTTATCGAAGGGACATCAGGCGCTGGAACAGAGGGTGGGGGTAGCAGGAGGGGAACATCGGGTGCTCGTCTTTGTAATTGGGATGCCTGATTAAGCTCCGGAGGAAGCTTTTAAGCCCACAAGGTTATCAGTGCTCCTCCCTCTGCTTGTCATCATCTCTTCAAAGTGGGCTCCCAGTTTCCTCAGTTCTTGTCTTGTCAGTTTGTTTTAGTATCCCCTGCTGCTTTCCTCTGTTCTATTTGAACACTACGCTGCCTGCAACAGGTGTCTAACACTCAATTCCTTCAATTAACTTCCAAGAAGGTGTGTTATACAGCTCTATACACTTTACATTTTTGATGACTTTAACAACTCCCTGCTATCTGAGCATGAGTCATGGTCGGTGTGGCAGACAGTGAGGGTCAGCACCCAGATAGCTGGACAGCTCCTGTCCAGCTTGATGTGAATAAAGACTTATTGATTTCAGCTGGCTTTGTTTCCAGTTTTCTTCGTGCAGTAGTCCTGTACATTTTGTTTGTCCTTCTTAATTACAACCACACCCTAATGAATCCACACAAATCCCCTGATACTCAAAGGTCTTCTCTCCCCTTTTAACAACCTATTATGTTTTTCCATTTTCCCCCTTTAACCTCATCTTCTCCCCCGCCCTCAGCTTCTCTGTGCTCTGGAATCCCTCGGGTATTGTTTCTAACGGCAGTGTGTGTAAGGCCAGTCTGGTGTGGAATGGCTGATGTAGTTTTGGCATACAATGATGTGTTCTTTCAAAATGACTCAAATCAACCAATAGTGTAGCAATGAGGAAACTCCCACCGCTGTGAACTGAAGCGTAACGGTGTTGTGGGGTACATTTGAGCAGTTACTTTGTAGTGATTTGTCAACATTGTGAGCACACAGCACTCACATCATGGGGCATTTAAGGTTCTTAATTTTGACTCCATGAGTACAATGATGTGTATCATAAATTAAACAATCTGATTCATCCAGGGACCTCACTGCAATGTGCACAAAATTCAAAGACTGCTAAAAGGCAACTTTATTTATATAACGCGGTTAATAGCATACAGAAAGAAGAAGAGAGACTGAAAGAGGTCTACAAGTACATATGAAATTAAAAGAAAGAAACAAAGAAAATATTTTGGGCCCATGCCTTTGTTTTGTGGCCAGTTGACTTCAAACGCCTTCAAATTCCTCTTTAACTTTTAACTTGGTTCCCAGAATCTTTTTCTCTGTGTTTAAATGGGCTTATCAGGCCACTTCAGCTCTCTGCAAAACCTTGGTTAAAACCTTGGTTAATTTAGGGTTTCTTGTTAACCTATTACAAGTAAAGAAAGAATCTGGAATGAAGTTAAACAGAGAGAAAATGACTTCAAATTTAATTTCCAAACAGCTGTGACAGATACCTTTTTCCTTAAAAAGAAATGTCAAAGCTCAGTGAGGAAAAGAGGGGAACGACTGAGGAGTGAAACGTAGAGCAAAGCAGCGGGGAAAGAGATGAAACGCTGTTTAATTGTGTTTAATTTCATTGTTGTCAAATACTGCTTCTGAAAGATCAAACAACATTTTTTTAGTGTCGGACTAAATCTGTCTTCTTCTTTTGCTCTTTCTGGGTGTACTGTGATCTCAAAGGAAAAATCCGCCCTGTCTGTGTCTCAAAGTCTTAACCTGCTGAGCTTAAACTTTGTTTTACAAATGGTACAGTGGACACAGATGTTGGCCACACTCCTGTCTGCTCAAAAAGGTTAATCGAAGGAGCGTTGCGGTGCTTTTTAAGGCAGAGCAGAAGGAAAACATCAGGTACACAAAAAGCCTTGTAGTTTAAAATTGTTCTTATGAAGAAGCCACAAGTTACAAATGACTAAGAGTAATGATAAATAAATCATTGCGGGTAAAAACAAACCAAATTTCTTTCCATGCCATAAAACACATTAATGTCCTGTAAGAGTTATATCTACTAGGGAGATAATGTGTTGGGGTTGTGTCAGGGAGTTCTGTGATCTTTGTCTCCCTGTTTAGAAAAGACATGTAAATCTTCAGGGAACAGTCTTATAAAGTGTCACAAGAGAGTTTCTAGATAAGAAAACGGGGGAGGGAAAGTCTGAACAATGAGGGGAGTGCTTACATACCAGTGTGTTTATGACAGTGATCATTCAAACATTTAACCCCACACCTCAGGATGGATGCCTGCAGAACACATACCTGCTCGTGACTGAATCGGCTTTTAGAAAGCAGCCGAAAGACGAATTCTTCAGTGGAACGACTTTGTTATGTACATCTCACCCAACTTCAAATTTGATTAACAGCCGCAGTTAGAATGAAATGAGACCACAGATAGGTGAAGTAGCGATCACACGTGGTTTTTGGTGCATCTGAAACTAAGCATTGATTTTTTTTCTATGATAAAATGGTACAGATAAAAGAGCAAACCATGTTTTGAACAGTGTTACTGATAGTGCTGTTTTTTTATTTTTTTTGTCACTGAAAAGAAAGCTGTAACAAAAATGAAATACATCTAAAATCTGTTTTCGTAGCCCACCTCCCCCCACCCTATTTTTTATTACCATGGGGTCTCATGTGAATATACAGTTGTAATTTAAAAAATGTCATTTATTTTTATGTTTTCAAGCTGAATCTTCTAACTGGTTTGGTGAGGTGGGGCTCACATGGAGTGATGTTACATATGCAAATAAACAAATGCAGTTTTGAATAAGAGCCTGGGTACAGTCCTGGGGCTCGTTGCAAACCACACTGACACAGCCCTGAGGTAGCTAACAGCTCCAGCCATTCACTGTCATCTTTTTCAAGTCCCCATGAATCAGAAGAATCCGCTGGTGGAGCGCTCTTTGCTTTTTCTTTTTTTTTTTTTTTTCAGAAAAAAATAGAGAAAAAAAGCCCATGAGGCAAGGAGGCAATTTTTTAATAAATTCCCCCAAAAATATAAACTTTTTCATCATTGTTGTGCTAAACATATTTATTTTAGGCTATTTATTTAATTAAAAATGCTATTTTTTAATAAAAACAGGGACTGGTGTCAATGAAACAGTGCCCCCCCCCCCAAAAAAAAAAAAAAAAAAAAAAAAAAAATCAAAATAAAACAAACATGATATTACTAAAGCTTACGGGAGGCCAGACCCCTTCTTATGAGCAGAATGATACCAAAATAAAGATAAGTTTCCAAGAAATATATAAGTTAAAAAAAAAGAACGCATACGACAGAAAAAAATGTTAAATCATTTAAGCCCGCTGGTTTCCTCACATCCGAGCCAGCGCTGCTTTGGTTTAGTGAGGTCTTTGGCAGTTGGACCAGAGAGTTCTGTCCCGCGGCCCATCCGCTGGCTGGTTCCTAATCCAGTTAGGGCTGAGGGGGTCTGGTGTTTCCCATCTTGACTAAACAGGCCGTTGGAAATGAGGTTTTCGTTTGCCCCGGGGAGACCAACTTTAATGGACACTGGTCAATGAATGCATGAAGAAGAGAGGCAGGCAAGTGCAGGGAAGTCTGCTCGGACAAGAGGAGGAAGAACAGCGACTCTGATTAACAGGTGAAGTGACTGCACATGTTCTACGGATGCTTTAACAAAAAATGACTTAAATAAGACTTGGAAATTTATAGCATTCTTCCGTGACTCAACATGAAGGCGGCAAAGCTCTATACACTGCTCAGTGCACTTCCTTTCTCCCACTATTGGAAAAAAACACTATTGTGTGTATGAATGTATTTATAAGCTGTAGGCACTGTTGTGGCTGCCTGGAGCCCTTTGGTACAGTTAGAAAATAGCTCCATCTACAACCCTGCACTCTCTCTCCCTCATACATACACATAACAACAAACAACCCTCCACTCCACCCTTTCCCTCTGGGTCCATGGGATGGCCACTGGGCTCATGGGAAATGAGGTAACACATACACACCCTCACACACATACCGCATGCACACATTAAAAAAAAAAAGTTCCATTTACGACTCTGTTCTTCTCTCTCCATCAGAGCTGTCAATCTTGGGGAATTTCTCATTGCACCCCCACCCCAGCGAAAGACCTCGGCCCACCTTTTAAGGCCGGCAATATTTGGTCCTGCCGGTTGTCATGGGAACTATCCAGATGTTAGTGTCTGATTAGCTGGCGACGGTCAAACGAAATCAGAGGAGGTGTGATAAGATCGTGGAGCGACAGAAACTGGGAGAGTGGTGGCCGCAAGCGAGAGAGACGGGAGGCAGGGGGGTTGGGGGAGTTGTAGGAGTCATACCAAAGAAGGATGATGGGATGCAATGAAGGGTTTGCACATACATTCAAACACTTAAATACAGTTCAACGATTAGTGCTATTTTTATCCACCCAAATTTTCCGTTGGTGCAATCTCTGCACCAATTTCTGCTCCCAAACCGAAATGTTTTCAGTTCTCCGTTTTCTGAATGACAATGTGCTATGCACATTTTAACTCAGTGATAAATGCAATCTTACAATTTTTCCCTGAGGAAGACAAAAATAGACAATGCTGTAACGCAGCAGCCTGTTGATCCAGCAGATATCAAGTGACCGCATGAGTCTGAAGTGGACATCGCGCTTTCTCTCTGCTGAGGCCGATTCCACAAACTGCACATCCAAAATGCTTTTAAACAAACTCCAAACAACACTTCTCTTTTCCCTTGCCTGTCCCACAATTATCTTATCGTAACCAAAATCTCATTTCCTGTCAATGAAATTGCATTTAACATTTCCCTCTAGGTCCTTGTCCAAAGTGACCCCAAACTATCTGCGACTGATAAGGGTGCTAACTAGGTAAAAGCCGAAGAGCTTTCCAGTGCTCAGTCAGTGAAACAGGCTATAGTGCAGGGATTGTGTGCGTATGTGGTGGTTTTGGTCGTGTTGGTGGGTGGGGGTCTCGGCCCTGCCCTTCCTTGCTCCATTTTCCAATAAACTCCTGCAATCAGATCAGCGCTGCTTTAAATGGACGACTTGATGGCAGCAGGCTGCATTTGCCGCTGGTGTTCTCCCAATCCGATTAGACAGAGACAGTGACAGTTTCCAGCTAAAAGGGGCAGGTAACACACACACACAAATGTACACACACATACTCGCACAAATGTAAAGCAACAACTCGATTGTAATTCAAAAAAGAAAAACCTCCAACAAATGCAGATATTAATTCATAAGTGGGTATTAGAACAGTAGAAACGTGGGACATCTTGTGGCCGATCTCATTGTTGTCACCTGATGTTTCCAAGTTATTGGGCAGTCATTTGGGCATATTAGCAACTCCTTTGGGTCAGAGGTCATGCCTCGAAGCTTTATTCTAACTCTGTTAGTGCCTGCACTGATCTGTGCGTGACTGTTGATGTGTTTGTTGGTGATTTATGCACACAAAACGATTCTCTCCATCTCTCTCCCTCGCTTCAAGCAGCCACCTTTTTGCGGCCGTGTAATTACCCCAAATTGTTTTATGTTTAACAATAGGGTACTTTCCTGCAGGACTGACATGGCCAGTAACAAGCTGCTAAGAGCAACAGGCAATGCCGTAAAAATGGTTGCCATACCTCAGACAATTAAAACCTCTCACAGGGCAACTACTTCTCAGGACTTAGAGCGGAGAGAATGGTCCCTCAGTGTGCTTATCAGGTAAAATAAACCTCAGTATTGCTAAGTAATGGCTGCGTTACATGAGAATGCATGTGTGGGGTAGAGACTGGAAACCCTGCTCTTTATCAAAGTGCGAGACACAGAAGAGCAAGACATAGTTAACAGATTTAGACAGTCAGTGAAGCCCAACACCTGGGCAGAGAGAAAGGGGGAACGAGAGTCATATCTCACACTGGATTGCAGACATTTCAGCCTACGGAGAGAGAAGAGAAAACTTAGACATGGTATAACTGAGCCAAAAGAGTGACTATATTTTTGAATCAGATTAGTATGTTCATTTTACATTCGACAGCTCCCGCAGTTTTTTTGTACGTATTTTTGTCTAATGAATTTTGTGGCAGTTTTTAGAGCATGTGCAAGATAACAGAAACAGTAGGTGTAGATTGAAATATTCAAAATGAGTTTACTCGGCATAAGTGAGAGCTGATAAACGCGGACCACCCACTGTTTTTTAGTGTTTTATGTCGGTAACACATTTGTGCAGTGCTGTGCTACCTGACGCTTTCTGATCCCCTGGCTGATGATGGACTGCAGATCAGCCAGTTAATTTAGGCCAGATAAAAGCCTCTCATCTCCGCTGTGGTAGATTACTGTAATAGCAGTCTTTCTCATCTTTTGATCTTTTTTTTTTTCTTTTTTTTTTTTTAAACTGCTGTGTTGGTTCATTTGCATGTGTCAGAGATACAGCTTTATTTAGGGTGCATTTTAATGGGAACAGGAGGGATTCTAGATATTAAAACCTGAGGCAGATTACCACTGACCCCCCTGGATTGTGCATGGTGTTTCTTCACATACATTTAAGAACATATTATTTGAGTTAAGGTATACACTTAAATTCCACAGTATGCACAACACTGGTGTAAGAACACAAAGTGCCTGCTTAAAATGATGCACAGGCACACAGACATCATATATTCAGACACAAGGGGGATACAGCAACACAACAACACGCAAACATTCCTCCATGCCTGCCCTTCACTGACAGCAAGTTGGACTTCTAAGCATTCTCTCAGGCCTCGGCCTGTCATCCTCCTGTCTCTCTCTGGCTGCTTTGCTCCCACAGATATGGTTGATGTGGACGCGTACTTTGTCCAGATCATCCGTGAGATGAGATGAGAGGAAGTGGGAGGTATTGTTCTTCCTGTGGCGCTAAGCCCCTGGGCGATTACCCTGTCAGGAAGGAAAACTCAGCGCCAGCGCCGACTGCCATAAACCAGTGCTAAATCCCAACTGATCGCAAAAAGAGGCCGATTTTACACTTTAGATTCCTCCCATCTCTTAATGCGGCCGATGAGGCAGAGGATCTTCGCCTCTCCCTCATCTTATCCGCCGCTGCTATCCTCCCCAGCCGGTGGCGTCAACCCCTAAGCTTGTGGTGCAGGGATAAGACTCAACGCCTTGTCAGGCCAGATCAATGTGATTTCATAATGCAGTCCGAGAGAGGGGCCCGTATAGTCAAGAGTGGTGCACTACAGCCTATGGTCCCTTAAACAAGCCCAAGGTCTGCCCAGTAGTGATTATAACCACCCCTTTGTATCCATCTTGTTCAAATAAGATACCACAATCTAACAATAATCTTGTACACATAACCTGCCAACTGCATCTCCTAAATCTGACTACCTCACACATACCTGTACTATATCTCCCCTTTTTCCTCCCTCTATCTTCTAGTTTATCATAAGGGTTGATCTCTCTTTATGCCTCATTGAACTCCTGCATCGGTTTATCTTATCTGCTTTCTCAGAAACACTCCTCAGGACAGTTCTTCAAATTCCTCCTCAAGTTGTCAAAGCAGTTTTTTTTTTTTTTTTGCATAGAGATCACCTGGGGTTATGTCCCCTGAATATGTAACCACCATGCGAGCATGAGTGTAATAGGATATATTTATATTAGATGATGCAATTATAGTACTGACTAAAGCAGCCAAAGATTAAGTGGGTATAATTATTATTAGTCTCTTTTACTGCATTTCCTTTCGGGACAGAAGGAAGTCTGTCATGTTAGGAAGCAGGAATAGAGGCTGATTGACTGAAGGTGAAATGAGAAATAAAAGAAATGTCATTCCCCATCAGAACATGCAGCTTCACTATGACATCCCTATCCCTGCCTAGCCATCCATCTGATTTCCTGTTTGGTTTTGATTATCATGCAGGGCCATGCATCTATATCATCCCTTCCCTCTCCTCTCCTTTAGTTTTACGAGTGACAGTGGGTGAATAAAGTAGAGCGTAAATCTCTGACAGTAATAAAGCTGCTCAGACCAATGTTTCTTCCTAATGCTGTTTCGTCTCTCCCTTATAACAAATTTGTGCTTTTTACAGGACAAGCCCAGAGTGCCTTTCATTGCTCTCACTAAGACTTCCTGAGGTGTCAGCTCTCAATCTAGGTTTTAAAGTGCTGGGGGATCCACACTCTAAAGCAAAACAGACTACCAGCACACATCACAAGCGCTCACATAAATGTAGAATTTGCTCATGTCTGGGCCCTCCACACAAACACGAACTCTAACAACACTTTGTACACACACACACACATACACACACACACAGCACATTCCTTTAAAAGGGATTCATGAATCTTGGCCAGTCATGAATTGGTACAGCACTCTGTGGCAGCAGCACTCCTTGTATCCCTATAAAACCTTCCCTGGGTGGGCAGGAGAAGTCCACTCCTCCCTAACCTCCATCCATCATTTAGTGGGGAGTGCTTACCTCCACTTATTGAACAGAACCTGAATTAATCTTCCAGGACGTGGCACCAGCTTTCACGCAGACCCACAGAAACTGAACACATACCCTGCAGCTTCATCTAAGCTGTTATAAGGCCACAGGTGTCAAAACATATAATTCTGCGAGCTCACGCTTCACAGCTATTTAACCAGTCAACTGTTAGATAATGCTGTCAAGTGGTTGGCTATTGAACTCCTGGTTTATCTCTCACAAATCCATTTTCTGCTCCTCGCAGTTACAAGAGGAGCAGATTATCATTAACTCAGGAAAACAGGTTATGGCTTCTTTAACCATGTAAGGAAAGTATATACTCACAATATGGGCAGGTTGAAGGTTAAACAAAAATGCTTCTAAAGAATGACATCCCTGCACATAGTGAATACTAAGAGGATTAAGGTGGGTTACCACTGCTGGGTGTTGAGAAACCTGAGACAGATGCCTGAATCTCTCCAGCAATGAGTTCAGTGAAAACTGGATTCAAGATTTTGCTGTTTCACTGAAATGTGACCTCTGTTACGACAAAGCTCGACATTATCATTATATCTAAAGAAATCCTAAACTGATAAATTGAATTGAATTGAGCACTTTGTTTCTGTGATATTAACACTGGGCTAATTTAAGTAGTTTATGGTTCAGTATGATAAATGCGCACAAAAGTCCTGCATTTTTTTTGTTATTGCACCTTGAGACAAATGTTCCTCTCCAGCTGTAGCCTGGAGAATCTTGTATGCAAGTAGCATAAGCAATCGCTAGCGTGACGACTAATCCGTGTAGGTTCGTCATGTCACACAGGACAAGCAACACACCAGCATATTCCATAGCGATTGTCCTGTATTTGCATTAGTTTGTTCCCACAGCAAACTCATCTAAGCAAAAGAGATGCATGTTGGGAAAAGTTGAAAAGGTTACAAGTTTACAAATTTACAAAAATCTTAAATTTGTCATCAGGAATTACTCAATAACAGTAGGGAAAATGTTGCACTTTGTCCCTTGTAGTATTTTAATAATGTCAGTTATGTTTGACACTGCTGTAATGGATGAGGGAATTCCCTCACACTCACCTTGGTCTTGATCGTGATGATTAAAGGCAAAATAGGAAGTGCATCAGTGATTCAGCTTTAAGAATAACAGCTTCTCCTCCGCTGTTGTTCCACTTTTAACCCTTTTGACTCCAGCCACCACGTAGGTGTCAAATGTTATGTGAGAGGAGGTGCTGCTTTTAGAAATGTGCTACTAAATTTTTTCACACCCAAGAGGACTCCAAAAAAGCCAAAATTGCAGTCTGTAGCTGCACGTCTCAGTGTGAGTAAGTGTTGTGAATGACCTCACAGACCCAGCAAAGTTAAAAAGGAGACGTCCTGTCACCTATAAATCTCTGTGGGACAAGAGTTTTAGGTTGGATTCAAATCATTTTGTAAAAATGACTAAACAAATGAAAAAAAAAAAAACCTTCATAAGAACAGCTGCAGTGTATCAGATGCACAGAAACCATATTAACATTTCTCTATCACCTTTAACACAGTACAACTCACAAATGTTTCTGCTGTTTTCAGAAGATTGTCATAAAATCTTTTTTTTGTCTCCATTTTCATATCGTATTCCCAATAAAATGAAAAAAGAGCAACAGTGGAAGAGTTCATTTTAAGTTTAAAGAGAGGTGATTTTTCTTCATTAGTCTCTGACAGCTTGTTTCTCCTCATGATGTCACTCAGGTTACAAAAAAGTCCTCCCAAAAACCAGGGTCTACTCAACTGTAACTCAACATATTATTCTTTACTTTTAGTTATGCCAATTGCATATAAACAGTGCTGTGAAAAAAATATCTGCTCCCTTCCTGATTTTGCATGCTTGTCACATTTAAATGTTTTAAAATCAACAAACACTTAAATATTAGACAAAGATAATCCAAGTAAACACAAAATGTAGTTTTTAAGTGGGGTTTTTATTTATTAAGGGAAATAAATTATCCAAACCTACATGGCCCCATGTGAAAAAGTAAGTTGTGCCTCCCTTGGCAGCAACAACTGCAATCAAGCATTTGAAGTGAGTCTTTCACATCACTGTTGATGTTTTTTGGTCCACTCTTCTTAGCAGAATTGTTTCAATTGAGCCACAGTGGTGGGTTTCTGAGCACAAACCACCTTTTTAAGGTCACGCCACAGCATCTCAATTGGATTTAAGTCTGGACTTTGACTAGGCCACTCCAAAACCTTAATTTTTCTTTTTTTTTTAAAGCCATTCAGATGTAGACTCACTGGAGTGTTTTGGATCATTGTCCTGCAGAAGTGTGCTTCAGCTTGAGGTCAGGAACTGATGGCCGGGCATCCTCCTTCAGGATGTTTTGGTAGAGAGCAGAATTCACGGTTCCATCAATCGCAGCAAGTCGTTCGGGTCCTGAAGCAGAAAAGCAGCCCCAGGCTATCACACTACCACCACCGTATTTGACTGTTGGTAAGATGCTCTTTTTCTGAAATGCTGTGCTACTTTTACACTAGGGGCCCGATCTTGCGCCAAACCTCCAAAACCTGCTATTAAGGGATAAAAGGTATTGGGAGGGGCGTTCCCCCACGAAGAACGCAATCTTCCACCTCCCAAAACCCACGATCTCACCTGCGAAATCCACGATGTCATGCACACATTATGCATGGGAGTGGTTAGGGCGTTCCACCTGTTTAACCAATCAGTGCGTCAGTAGCCATTGCCTTTAAGAGCAGGTTGCAGTACCTGCAAACTGCTATGGAGCGTCTTTTCACCCAGATCAGAGCAGCTCTCATGGGCAGCTCATCTGGGACTCTGCTGTAGAGCTTCCTCCTCTTTTTTCCTCCTCCTCCTCTGCACTGATATATACATAACTAGCTTTAACTAATGTGGAGCAAATGATTTAATCATTTCTTTTGTACTCCAAGAAGTTCCAACAAACTGCTCAGAAAATAGAGCCGGTGAGCTTCCAGGAAAGCATTTATTAACTAGAAAAGCAATCGGAGAGAGCGCAGACCTCCGCCAAGCACAGCAGTTGTGGTTGCTTTAGGGTTCAAGAAACAACTAAACAGCGCAATGTTATCGAAAATTTGAAAGTGATCCAGAATCCAGGATTTCTTCCGGATCACACCCAAAATAAAATCAGTTCTTCCTTTTCACATTTCTGACAACTCCTGAAAATGTCATCAAAATCCATCCATAACTTTTTGAGTTATCTTGAACATATCCCCTGCGCAAAGACGCTCAGCTGCGCCAAGACGCATAGTTGCTGGGAGCGGTGCTTTTTTCACAACAGAGTTCTGTGATCTCCTCGTTTCTTCCACAGCAAACATCTGAATGAGATCATGTCACAGCTGTACAGACATCATCTGCCCTTAAGAGAATAATGTATGAAAGTAATACAGTGATGCATAATCGAGAGGTAGAGCCGGTTGTGCAGTCCACATGTGACTGGGTGGACGCGCAATGACGCGATTTGGACGCGCTCTTTTACGCGCCGACATGCCAGTTGCGCTTTCCACAAACTCGGTATCTTGCGGTACTGGTGTCTCGCAGATTTTGGGTATTGGGTAATGGGTGGTCACACCACCCATTACCCAATACCCAAAATCTGCGAAGTACAGGTACCGCAAGATACCGAATTCGTGGAAAGCGCTAGTGACACGCCCATTGCCGCGCCCACAATGTGCTTAAGGGAGACGGCAAAATGGGTTTTGGGTATTGGGAGGTGGAAGATTGCATTTCGGCTCCTAAATCTGTGATTTGCAGGTAATGGGTTTTGGGTATTGGGTAATGGGAGGTGCAAGATCGGGCCCTAGATGTAATGGGACACACACCTTCCAAAAAGTTCAACTTTTTGTCAGTCCACAGAAGATTTTCCCAAAAGCCTTGGTTTTCATCACACCTGCAGTTCTGTAGATGTTGTTGTGGTTCTTTTGTGACCTTTTGGATGAGTTGTTGCTCTGCTCTTGGGGCTGGCCCCACCTGGGAAGGTTCACCACTGTTCCATGTTTTCTCCATTTGTAGATAATACCTCTCACTGTGGTTTGCTGGAGTTCCAAAGCTTTTCCAGACTGATGGATGCCAATTACGTTGTTTCTCATCTGTTCCCAGTTTTATTTGGATCGCAACACGATGTCTTGCTTTTTGGGATCTTTTGGCTGTTGTCAGACAGGTTCTATTTAAGTAATCTCTTGATTTGACAGTCTGGCAGTGATCAAGCCTGGGTGTGGACAGTGAAATTAAACTCTTTCCAAAAAATGGGATTTACCACAGTAACTTCATGATTTAACAAGGGGGGCCAATTACATTTTTACATGAGGCCATGTGAGTTTGGATAGTTACTTTCCCCTTAACAAGTGAAATTAGCACCTAAAACCTGCATTTTGTGTTTACTTTGGTTATCTTTGTCTAATATTAAAGTCAGTTTGATGATATAAAACATTTAAATGTGATAAAAATAAGAAAAGAAAAATCAGGAAATATTTTTTCACGGCACTATTGGTGGGTTTCCAGCACTCAGCTTTGTGTAATATGTGATCAAAAAAAACTTAAATGCCAAAAGATCTTGCTGTTCAGCACTTGTCAGATATTATAACACAGAAAATAGATTTCCTATGAGGGAATTCCCACAAACTCAATTTGGTTATTATTAAATAGGAACTCCATCAGTGATTCAGCTTACAACAGAAAAGCTTCTTTTATTTTTTTTGCTTTTTAAAAATCTTTTTAACCCTTCTGTCACCAGGCACCAGATCGCAAACTCTATCTAAGAGGACATGCTGTTTTTATAAGTTCCATATCATCTAAATATACAGAATCTTCAAGTAATATCAATGAGTGATGCACACATGATTATGTACTACCACTACAACATTAATGTTGGGCGCTGCAGTAAATTTTCCTCAGTCCTCTATTTCTATGCATCACTGAATTTGCTACCAAAATAAATTCACCATACAATCACCCAGATTTTCTGTTTCTATAGAGTACAAACTGAGATTCAAATCTTACCACAGTTTTTACTTCAATCTGCAATCTTATAAAGAAAAAGTAAATTTTAATAATATAAAGTATTTATTAGAAAAAAAGAAATAATTTGGGATCTGATCTATAAATGGAGTTACATTACATCTCTGGTAAAACCCAAAACATTTTCTTTACCCTTAAATTTTCCCCTCTCTTCAGTTTTATGACTCAGTGTTATTTTTTTCTTTACATCAGCGATTTAGTTATTATGCCTAAGATGTTATCAATCAACAACACAGCTTTTATTTTTCTTTTCTTTTACACGTACACATAAATCACATTTTTATTGCAGTTGGTGTGACAAATTAATGCACTTCTGAAGAAAATATTAAAAAAAACTTTACTAAAGAGCAATAATCTCAAAATTTTACTCTATAAAATACAATTTAACCTCAAGGACATATGAACATTTGGTAAATATTGTGTAATGCTTTTAACAGATTATATTCTCAGTAGATGTAGAGCTGAAGCACTTGGCAGAACGACCAAAAACCTATCAATCCATTCATTCATTCATCCATCCATCCGGCACCGGGCCAAGCAAGAAAAAAATTTGTTTTTTAAGTTTTATTTATTATCTGAGTCTGAACAAGCTTTTATTTTGAAAAATCTTTTATTTTGAAAAATGACTGGATTCTCTCGGTTACATCTCAGTCACTTGAGCGCCAAAATGCAATCCGGCTGGCAAAATGAGTAAGAAACAGACGTCTTTGGCAAGTTACCTTGTGAAGGGGAAAATGCACAGTGAGGAGAAAGAAGAACAGCCTACAACTTCCAAGAAAAGGAAAGCTTTTAACAGACAATAGCAGGAGTCCTAATTGAAATATGGATTTATTACGACAGGTGATTTCCACGTACAAAGCCCACCTTTTTTGTTATTCATTTAAAGGGTACAGAGGATGTTACCAGAGACTTTGATATTATACTCATGTTATGTTATGTCCGCGGTAAAATTGTCAAGCGTTGACCGGTCTGCAGTTACAAAAAGGTTGGGGACCACTGGTCTATATCATAAACTCATTCACTGAATCATTGTCAACACCTGCTTCGGTCCTGTTTGGAGTTGTGGGAGGCCAGAACCTATCCCAGCTGTCATCAGTGAGAGGCAGGGTACATCCTGAACATGTCACCAGTCCATCACAGGAGTTTTCCTCTCTCTCTATATAATCATTAAATTTTTTTTTTTACTTGGAAATGCAACTTTTTTTTACTTTTAAAACATGTACATAAGCTGCCTTTCTTTCCAATTATTTTGGTGACACAAAACCTTGGCTGGATAAAATGGATGTTGTTATGAAGTCACTTAAAGTAGAGAAATTATTCTCAGAATTAACGTATGAATAATTAGCAGAGGAGAAAAAAAGTGTCTTTCAGATTGATTGTAATAGCTGACCTCCATTGCCATATATTACAACAGTATTATACAAATTTCATACCAATGCTTGCATGATGCGATTATCAGTAATGAAGGTCTTGCACAAAATGGTGATGAGGTAGTTAGCACTGTTTCCTCACACCATTAAGATTCATGTTACACATTTCATTGCGCCCTCATATCCCAGTTTCTTCACAAAATCCCAAAGTATGCACTTTAGCTGTGTCACTGATTTTTGAGTAATTAGGCAGCACTGCACGGGAAAGTCCAAAGTGATCGATAATATACTGTAGCCCCAGAGACTCTGGAAAACCAGTGGCAGTCAGACATGTAGGGCAAATATCCGTGCACAAATGCCACTGAGTTCTCTTGGCATGAGTTCACTCAGAACGACAAAAAAAGACAGGGGACGCATACTCTGTGGTCTAATGAATATTTCAGCTTCTTTTGGGAAAAAACGGATGTCAGCTTTTACATATCAAAAATGGCCAGGATGTTGTCAGTGAAAAAATGTGACAGCGAGCGTGTGTGGTGGTATGGGGATGCATCGGTGCCCACGGCATGGCTGACTTGCGTAAGTGTGAAATTGATGCAATGGCAATTATATTTGAATTTTAGAGAGACATATACTTCCATCAAGCTGACGCCTTTTCCAAGACACTGCAGGACAACCCGGTTAGAGCATGTTGGGCAAAGCAAACACCCGTAAGGAGGATTCCACAGAGAACAAAGCGTAAAATATTGAAAAGCTGTGTAACGTCACAACAAAAAGACAAAAATATGAAAATAACGTGAAGTAGAAGCACGCAGATGAAACAACAAAGCTGTTCAATAACAAGCACTATAGAATAAGTAAATTGAGACGTGGATGTCGTGCAGACACACACACACTTACATGCACCCACACACATACATATTAGGGCTTCCTGCGTTGATCTGAGTTTTCTCAGGGGTGGGACTGTGGGAACCATGCTGTCACTTCCTGTGCCCGTGGGCCTCAGCCAATCGTCATCAGATAAGAACTACAACTCTGCCAATCAGAGCTGGTCCTTAGCTTCACATGATGGGGCAGTGGATGCGATAAGGACATAACTTGCTCGGGAAAATGTCTTGATCTCAATTGTACTTCCCCCCCTTCCAGCCGACTTTCTCCCCCCTTCCCACAAAAATAGTTGTTTGGAGACAAGGTTTCTTTTTGTCTTTCACCCATAATTACGCTCCCTTTCATCTGCCCCCCTGTTCCCCTTGACCCCTACTCTGGGGTCAGTGGCCAGGATATCCCACTCTCCTTGGGCCAATAATGTGCCTTTTAGGGTGGATGAAGAGGGGCATTCATGCCAGGGCAGACAGGAGAGCAGCAAGGAGAGTAATCACTCCATCACACTCTGCCCCCGTCTGTCCCAGCTCCTGCCCAAACACACAAACAACTCGCCTTGCTCCTCACATCAAAGACTCGGACCCGGACTTTAGCCTCAGCTTCAGTGCCACTTCAGCACAGAGGGATGGCTGTGTCACCAACCACAGACAAGCACTATGGCTCGCTAAATGCAATAGTAAACTCTGTGGAAAACCCCCTGAGAGTTTTAACAGTTGCACTTGATGATACAGTGAAGACGATTGCTGAGAACTGAACTCACACTCGCTTACATGGAATCAATGAGAACACACACATACCGAGGACAAACCTGCAAATCCACACTGTCATTACACAAGACCCAGAGCTTGGGGAATTTAAATAAATGTTGCTGTTTTTTTTTTTTTTTGTTTTGTTTTTTTTTTTATTGCTATGTTGGTCATGCAGATGTTACAGATCACTGTCACAGGTGGTGGTTTGACTTATGAGCTAACCCCTTGATACTTTCTGAGCTTCATTAACTAGTCAACTATATTTCATGATGATGACTTTGGGCAGCATCTTAAAACAATCTCTGAAAAGTTTCCATCACAAAATTCTCAACTCAATCCCCACAGCCTGGTAGAGTACTGAAATAAAGCAGCCGAAAGCCTTTATGCTGCTGCGCTGAAGCGACGGTGCCTCTATTGCAGCCATAAGCTAAGCTGGACCTTGATGCAAACCTCTTTCTCCAAATGTAAATATGCATCATGACGTGGACCACAACAACTGCAATTGGTCCACTTGGTAGATTTGCTGCAACAATTTGCTGCAATGTCTGTAAAAACTACTGATGCTCAACATTTATCAGCACCAGCTCAAGTAAAAAGGCAGCCTAGTGGTGCAATTACAGAGTGATGCAAACGACAATGGTCAAGAATAAAACCTGGTTTTTCTGCTTCTACGTAGCAGCTATGTTTCATCCAGTCATGTATTTTACTGTTCCTCCTCAAGGACAAAGCATGAGCTCAGTGAAACAAGAGCAAAAGGTACAATGGAGACTACTGAATTTGCTAAAATGAAAACTTATTGTAGCCCATGTGTAGGACAAATGTTGTGGATGTTTGTGCTTGTCCTTATCATTTGCATTGCTCTGACGAAGAAGCAGTACCTGGAAATACGCAGATGCGCAAATCTACTAAGCAGACCAATCACATTTGTTGTGATCCCCGTCAACGTGATGTATTACATTCAAAGAGAGGTGCACATGAGTCTGGCATAGCTGTCAGCATAGTGTATCACTAAGAACCAAGTAATGTCTGAGTTTAAAAAAAATAAAAGACGTTCACCAAGTATAAGACATTCTTTTCTAAACATGTTGAGATTTCAGGATTGAAATATCGTTAAAACAGACAGGTGAGGTGAATAACTAAAAGGACCATTACGTGGAATAAGTTAGCCACGATGTTCAGCAGGCTTCTTCTGCAGTGTGGCCTCCAACATCCACTGGCCTAAATAGACCTCAACAGTCAGCCTGCAGCCTCCAGTGCTTTAGAGTTTCACTGTGATCAATGGCTGGATTAATTGCTGAAAGGATGAGGGGACGAGGAGGTCTTTGGAGCCCCACGCGGGGGAGGGTTTCACAAGGTGGGGGTTAAGATGGTGCTGACAGGCAGAGAAAGCTGAAGGGATTTAAAAGGCAAGCGTAGTGGAGCTCGGCTCGGAGCTGTAAGGGTTTAAGAGGGGAACTTACACCTCCCCACCCCTCTATTCTACCCACCCCAGGTCAACTGGCAGCGCGCAGGGTCGGCGGGCCGTCAGATTAGGATCTGAAAGGGGGAGATAACGAGTTTATTGCCCCCTGGACGGGGCCGTTGGAGCCAAGGAAGGAGGTAGGCAGGCCAAGCAGGCCGGGCTGGGAGGCTGAATAGTAGTGGTGGGTGTTTTTGTTTGTTTTAACCTGGGGAGATGGATGCAGCCAGGCACGGCCTTCATGAATGAGCACCTCAACGGGGCAGTAAAACACACAGACAGCGTGGTTACAATACCAGCAACAGCACTCATCCAACAGTTAGAGCAGCTCCACTTCCATGCTTTATGTGGAGGCCCCCACATACACAATCTTATAAACCTGTCTGTCTTTTTCCTTTGATTATAAAAGAGCTGCATAAATTGATCATCAAGTGGCCTGTGAATACCTGATATTACATATAATTATAACAGCACAACCACTGTTCTAATGTGTGCGCTGAGTAATGTCTGAGGTCCTGCTCAGAACTGCACTTCCCCATTGATCAAAAATGTTTACTTCCATGTTATCTACTGACTTATTGGAAATGGGATAACTCCAATCCTATTACAAGTGAACACAGAATAACATAAGAAATCTATATGTATTTCACACCGCTGTAATCTTTGGTCACTGAATTCTGTACACGTATTGGGAGCCTGTATTAGCTCTACGCGTCTGGCCCAGGCGCTGAAGGAGAGATAAGGGAAGCGGATATGAGAAATATGAAAAATAGCGCTGTGATAGGATGATCAGTGAGAATGAGCAATACGGGCTGCAGTGACAAATGGGACAGGGAGCCAAAGAGGAGAGCAATGCAAAATGGCATTCAAGTCAAGGACAGAATGATTTTCCAAGAGGAGAGGAGACCAAGCGTACATTCTTGGAAACAAACAGGTCAATAATACTCATACAATGTCAGTCATTTAGTCTGTTTCTCTGTTTTACAGTTTTCGGTTTGAAGTCAACCACGAAAGCCTTATTAACACTGAAACAGAAACACGCAGGTGCTGCTACTTTGCTGCATGAGTGACAGTGTAACACTTTTGATTTCAATTGTCTGAAATCTCAGATGGAAAGGATATGATTTTAAACGCTGGCGGTATCACAGCAGACCTGCTCTTGCTTATGTTCACTTATTCGAGGCACAGTGCAACTTATCTTAGAGAGTAAAATGATATTCCACAATAGACTGTTTTAGCAAACAATCCAACCAGGCAATTGAAACTGGACAGACATCCACCACATAAAGAGACATCGAATGAATAACACGAACCCTCCTCAAACACACAAACCCCCTATTTCTCCCTAATACTCCCACACTTGTATACACACTCAAAGGGATTTTGGGGCCCTGTGGAGCGGCACGTGAGCAGCCCTCCGTCAGCTGTGTTTGCAGTGGGGCAGGCGAGGGGCGCCCTGCAACTTCGAAAGAAAGTAGCGACCCAGGGAAATGGGAGAAAGGAGGGGTGCTCTGTGGAAGGCCAAGGCCCAAGGAGGAGAGAAAAGAGCAGCCACAAAACAGCTTTCCACCAGGGGAAGAGAGACAGAGAGCGAGAAAGAGAGAGGAGGGGGGGGTGTGCTGGAACAATGCCCCTTCAGCTGCAGGTGCAATGGCTAAGGCAGCGTGTGTGACAGTGTGTGTGCAGACCACTTTCTTTTTTGTGTTAATTGAGCTGATCTGTTGTCTTTTCTCTGCTGCAAGTTAAACTTGCAGCTGATTAACATGTGGCCTTTTGGAGCGCCTGTGTGTGCAGAAATACAGAATGAGCTCTGCTGCCAGTACGAGCAGAGTAATGACACAGGCACAGGCTGTGTAGACACAAACCAACAGAAAGCGTTAACTCGATTTGCACTTGTATGGAGCACAGCGCAATGGTTAACACATCTGAATAAAGGCTTTATGTGCTACATGTCATACAATTGGAAGTGCATAGAGGCGTCACCCAGCCACTAGATTAAATAGCATACTCAGAGGATTAAAGGATTTATACCTAAGAACAGTAATGCAGTATAACAAGCCAGCATTCAGCTCACCTACTGTAATTACTGCCACTGTGCTGTATGACTACCATTGTTCCGTATCACTTTTCTTCTCACACTTCACAAGCCATAATAGAAGAAAGTTATTGTGATCACAGTAGGTTAAACAAAGAAAACTTTAATATTGCTGAGTTTAACATCAAAACACTTTGGTGACTTGACCTAATCAGGCCTGGGGTCTTGACGCCGTGACAGCTACCCCATGGTGAGAGATCCTGATATTCAGACCCAAACAGACTGGATGACCCTGTTTAGACAACTGGTTCCCATCCCACACTAGAATGAGGTATCGCAGCCTGGGGGCACTCCGGAGCAGGGCCTCCATCCTAACACTCTGGTAGAGAGGTGCCCACGTACCACCCACCAGCTTCAGAGAAGGTCCTCACTGATTCGTGCACGGCGGTTTACACACAAACAGATAGCACACCTCAAACTGAGAACCCTTGGGCCTTTGGAGGGGTACTAAGGCAGCACCAACGAGGCAGAAACACATGTAAGGCCTCAAAGAAGACATCGACTTCACAGAGGAGTGTGTTCCTTGTTCCTCCCACATCCTACACCTTGGCCCATCCCTTTCGCAGATTATTGGGGGAACAAAGAGTAGGGGTTAAAGATGGGGAACTGTGATATGAAAGTGAGTGAGTGTGAATGTTGAAGACAGAAACAGGGAGATGTTGCTCTCCACCCCTCTCTGCAGATATTACGGCTTAATTAAAAGGGCAGCATGTGCTAAGTATTATTCTGGCTGAGATCTCTATCTTCACCCTATGTAATAAGATCTTCAGCAGCCTTACAGCTAAATTTTCGAGCAAATTTCCTTCCTATTCTTTGTCCTTATTTCCTTTTGGTCTGTTTTGTGCTGTAGCTGCAATCTTTTTGTGCGCTTGCAGCATGAGGGTGTGCATGTGTCGAGTGCGACTGTTTTGCATGTTAATTAATGTAATATTTTGTACACCTCTCGGGAGCGTGTAAGTGTTCCCTTGAATGTGTTCCAATTAAGAAACATCCCTCAGGCACAAGCCGGTTTGGACACACTGAGAATGTCCCTGTATTTTTACATATCTGGGAGACCGTGAAGAACGTGAGCAAAATGCAGAGTTTACATGCCGTGGAAGAGCTGAAAAGAAGCTTGTTCTTCATGGAGTCGTACTCTGAAGCCTCCCTCTCCTCAACTGTCAGTCCCTAAGCCATCCCTTGCCGTTTCCATCTGCTCCATATCCTGATGATGATTCACGTCTGCTGCTAATGCTGCAAATCTAGAGATGGTAGCTGGCTTGGATGTCAGGCTGCCTTCTTTAAAAGCACCATCTCCATAAACAGCATGCTAAAGCACTGTAAAAAAAAAAAAATGAACATAACACTGCAAGGCTGAATATCCCACAAATTTAGTCAGAAAAGAAACCCTCTTAAAACTTGTCCATGTTGTGTTTGTTAACAGAATCGCATGTTTGTAGGTGCACACAAATATAAGCATGACTGCCAAGTCATTTGTGTATCATGAAGGGGTGGCCATGAACCCCTTTTGCATTTTTTTCCCCCAAAAGACTGGCTTTGGACTCACATTCAATCATCTGGTAAATTAGTTTAATCCTGTAGCAAATCTGTCCCTCTCCTGGGACGTTTCCAGAGGTGTCAACCGGAGATAAGGACCGTGTGACAATAAAGCCACTAAACCAACAGTGTGTGTGTCTGTGTGTGTGTGTGTTTGGATGATGGTGGGGGTGCTCTTCCATATATTTGATCTTATTCAAGTTATGACAGCAAAAATAAATATAGCAGTTTTGTTTTCCTTGAAAATGTTAAATGAACTGAAGCACTGATGTGGAGAGTCAGTGTTGCTCACATTTATTCCTCACATTTAGGGTTGTTATATTTTCATGGCATCTTTGAAGGGTTATGACCCTCCAGTGGAAACAACTGCATCAGTGTAATTCAAAAAGTTAATTAAAAGTAAAAACAAGGAAACATTAAAAGCACAGGCAGGTGAGCACATACTACTCACAGGCTTGGACACACACACACACACACACAAATAGCCCATATATATACAAACCTCTGCAGATCATTTCTGCCCTCTATTGACTGTGAAGAGGAATGTGGCTGAAAAGAAGTGGAGTTATTGGGTACAATTAAGATCTGAGGATTAAATTTCCATGACTATAGAATCAAGAGAGTAAAAGCATAATCATCAGAAAAAGAAATGTTTTTTTTTTTTTCATTTATAGCCTTTACTTTTATGTGAATATCTTCTTTTCATGTGACTTATAACCTCCACACATAGGGTACGTTAATGGTAAAAGATTTTCAAGGCAGAGAGGAAAGTCTTTAACAACATCACAGAAAATAATATAAATAATTTGAAATAAAAATAAGTATCTAAAAACTACAACGACTTACATTAAATGCAATGAAATTTAGAACTGTGTAGCAAGTAAAATCCGTTTGAGTTTTCCTATCGTCACAACAAAGTTTATAAAGTGATCAAGGTGATCTATGACTGCATTCTTCTACTTTCTAAGTACAGAAAAATTAAAGGATATTTCTGAAGCTGAGTTTTTTTTTGCCACTGTTGAAAAGTAATTTAAAAAAAAAATCTATTACATCTGCTTTACAGATTATTTACTCTAAAAGATTTAGATGAGCCCCGCAATTTGAGTTCAGGCCCTGAGCCTGTAAATGTTTCTGTAAACAAAAACAAAGTGTGCAGGGCACACTTTGGCATTAAAGTGGCATGACATTAAAACAAGTGAGAAGAAGAGGAAACAAAAAGCGCAAAAGAGGAAAGGAAACTTCAAAATGCTCTTTGAGAAAAATGAGATCACAGACTGCAATTATATAATTCTTGTCAAGTGATGGTGGCGATAGCTGTGGAGGAATGCACACATGCACGTACACACACACACACACATACACACCCACACACATACATACACACATCTGCGCTTAAGTCTACTCCATTGAGAGAACAGCCCCTCCCAGACTACATTTCTAAATGTTGGAAACTTGTGGGGGTCACATGGGGGTCAGGTACAGGAAGAGTATGTGTGTGCGTCTGATTGAATGTGTGTGTGTCAGGCTCTGAACACTGGGCCCCTGATAAAAGCACTTCTTCTGATTTTCTCTATTTTTTAAAGTTCTTTTTGACCATTTGGTCTCACTCTTTCTAGTTATGATGAAAGTCTAAAAGTCAAGCATTCCCAAGTGCCCTCATGCCAAGTGCAGATTGGAAAAGAGATCGGTACTGAAGTGTGTGTCGTACGTACTGCATGTGCATGAGTGCTTTTGCATGACTGTGCAGAGCAACTGTGCTTCTCTGTCTCAGGGTTTTTCAGAAACAGTCAATCTTGATATGGCTTTTTCAACACGGACTTCATTACAACTGCATTAAATCAAACTTATAATCAACCTTCTGCAAGACCATGATGCACTGGGTCCAGATAAGTGCAGAAAAAAAAAACATGCATTCATATGGTTGCCTTCACGTCATGGATGCTGCACATCTTTACACCTTCCAGTGTGCAAAAACGATTTACAACACCGGGACTGAAACACAAAAGGTTCCACTCTAAGCGCTTGTTATAGATTCATATACTGTATACACACACAGCCGCTCACAGAAACATGGCGGGGCCGAGAGGTCTGCTGCAAGGTTCCCAGGGACCCTCTGTGTTCTGATGGAAGCACTTTGTCTGAAGCCGCTGCAGACAACATCAGACTCCAGAGGAGATGCCTATCAGCTACTCGCTATGCTACAGCCAGGAGGCGAGCGGGAGGGAGAGAAAGAGACACTTAGAATGAAGGAGGACTGTAACAGAAGGCGCAGAATCCAGAAACAAGAACCGCTCTCCTGTGAGAAAACTGTGCCTCTGGCATGTAAAATGCCACAGATAACAGTAGCAGTGGAAGCCTTGGGCAAGTGTGGGCAGCCACAATGATGTATAGTGAAGCTGTGGGAGGGTCACGACAGAGACATACTAAAGTTCAACAAGGAGCAAGACCTCTCCAGGTGTGGCCTCTTGTCTCAGCTGTTACTCAGCTTGTTCCCCTTTGCATCCTCAAAAATGATCTCTGACAGGTTTGAAACTCTAAAAACTGCTACATGCAGTTTGTTTTTTTATAGTGGCAGGTATTGCAAAGACCTGAGTAACAATACGTAAGAACAACAAAAAGTGGACGCAGGGACAACAGCAATTCCTTTATCCCCCCCCCCCCCCCTGTTTTTTTCCTCCTCTAATCTCTCTCTCTGATTACAGTGGCAGTCTGGGGTTATGGATTGGGTGGGTTCACTGACGTAGAGGGAGACAGATCTAATGTGTGCTGTCTGCTGCATGGCGACTTCTTAGTTAGAGCATGAGGGTGGAGGGTGGGCTGAACGGGGTGGGCAGGAGGAACTTGCACCGTGACCCATGGATCTCCACGGCCTCTGTCAGCAGAAAATTAGATTACAACCGTCGGACGAAGGGGGTAACTGAGTAGGGGGCGTCAAGAAGTCTAAATATGGGGGGCTCAGTATGCCTATAATCACTTTATACAAGTTAGATGAACAGAAAGACTTATCTCCTCCTCGCTGTCCAGATTGCCTATACTGTGTTAAGTGAATGTGTGTGTGTATTGCCCTCTATAGTGTCCCTCTTTGGGGAAAGACAACTGGAAATAGTCAACTGTGCAGGATAAATATTAAATATTACTGATATTTCCTAAATGGAACGAACCAATTAAACTGATGCCATTCAAAATTAAGCATTCCAAGAAAAATGCATGAATGCCAATCAGCATAATAAAATTATTAAAACCAAGGTGGAAAATCAATTTTGAGTTGATTTTCAAAGGATTATAAAGCTTTTTTTTTTTTTGGTAAAAATATAGAATACAAAAAATTATGTGGCTGCTTATTAGAAGAAAGATGATTGACCTTTACTTTGAAAGAAACAGTCACATGTGCAGTCAGGAGCTGAGCAGAATGGTGAGGACTTTTAAGGACAGAATGGGGGGGGGTCTGGAGGACAGACACTCAGTTGAGCATGAATGGTGGCAGTGGGCAGCAGCTGTGATTAAAAAAAAAACCCAACCCAAAACAAAACCCAGGAAGGGGAGTGTGATGGACACGGACAGAGCAGAAAACTGAAATACATGTAACATGACACAAATGAACAAAAGTATTTAGCTAATGATTTATTGTTAAACAGTGCAGGCAGCGGTTCCCTGTCCAATCCCTCAGCCAAGCCCAGGCCCTATTGTAGAGAGATGGAGGGGCAGATAAGCAGGGCTGTAATGGTAGTCAGATGGCAGGTGGGCTGGCTGAATCCAGGGTTAATCACTGCTAAGTGCTGCCGAGAGTGGAGGACACGGGGCCTGACTGAAACACTGTATCCTGGGGGGGCATTGGGAGACCAGGTAAGCCAGCCCAGGTGACTCACCCCGACGGCTCAGGGAGACAGCTGGAGCCTCGTACTGGTTGGATAATGGTGTTAACCCAGGAGAGTTGTTACATCAACACACTGCCCTCTGCTTTACTCTCTGTCTTGCTCTTTCCAACTGTGTTAGGCTCTTTTGTACAGCCTCCAGTTGTACAACCATCAGTTGTGTTGGTCAGAAATGCTACAATCTGTCTAACAGAAAAGATAAAACTAATGTATCAGGCAGGCTTGTGAACCCTGAAATGGCACTCCTCTGAAGTAAAATCAAACAACTTTGAGGGCTTTTTCTTGCACAGGTGAATAGAAAAAAAAGGATTCCTGCTAATCCATATTCATTTTTTATTTAAAACACTGTCTCTACAATTGCAAATGGCTGAGACGCTATTTAAACCAACATCAAAATGAAAAACATTCCATCTAGTTAATATTCATTCAATTTCTTTCTCTCTCTTTTTTTTTTTAAACCTAAAGTGCCCCCTGTTGGTGATGGTCACCACACTAAATCAAATGCAGCCATCTGCACATCCAAGCAGCAGATGATAAATTCACAATGAAACCAATAACTGTGACGATTACCAAAGTTATTTGGCATGTTTTGTTTTGATAACCTTGCCACCATCAGGAACTTCTGTCATGTTATTCCCAAACATCAAGAAAATCAGAGCAAAGACCAATCTTTTGGACTGATGGGTCAGTTTGTGCTGAGGGGGGCTTTAATTAGTGTCTAACATGAAACAGGTTACTGCTCTGAGCTGCAGTGAGCTGGACCCATCGAATATACTAGTGCACTCAAGCACATGAGCGGTTGTGGCGGAAAATAAAAGATGGTTAAATAGGACGTCCTCACTTCATGCAATTTACCCTGAAAGTAGAGGAGGAAAAAGAATGTACAAACATAGACCTCCTACACTTCCACTCACACATACACACCGTCATCTTAAAACACAACTATAGCTTATTCCTCTTGCTCCTTCTATAAAATGGAGTTGTCGTAAACAACAGATGAAGTCATCTTGTTTTAGAAGAAGAGAAGAGGAGAGGTCAAATTGAACAGAAAGCCTTAGTTAAATCATCTGCTTGTAGTAAACAGTTGAAGGGAGCATCTATCAGCCAGACACGTGCCACTGACAGTATAATAATAAGGTAGCAAGAGCTGAAGTGTGCACTGAAAACAGATAAAGAGAGCCACTTCCCCTCCAGAGACAGAAGGCGAGCGCACAAGAGTGGATGAAGAAAGAGAGGACAAATACAGAAAAGTACCTCATCACCTTTTCCATCAACATGGCAGGTGGCACTGGCATGAGTGAGTACAGTTTCACTGCACACTCTGTAATCACAAGGTTACTGTTCATTGTTCAACATGACCTGCTGGACATGATTGACAAGGTGGGCTGCCAGGCTCTGTGGCACTGGACGGATAATGAGCTCATGACGACAAAGCGAACTTTGATGTCCATAAACCTGCTGTGTGTGATGCTTTAATGACCTAAGAGCTGGTATTTCTCTACGTCTATATACATTTGTCTGTTAAAGAATTGCCTGCACACGCTCAACAAACATGCGTGGATTTCCATAAAGGTGTGCACACTCTCTAACACACACACGCACAACGCTTCAGCAGCCAGTAGGGTTGATGTCAATCAAGGGGGTGTCTAATTAAAAGTAACAGAGAGAAGCTGCTGGGGACAGCAGTTGCTATCGGACTCCCATTTTCATATGAATGGCCCTTTTTAATTAAACTCAACAGCTAATAAGCCTCAGTATCCAGACCATGTAGCTGTTTAACAGACAACGAGCGACAAAGAAGCACACATAAACGCACAAAGGAGAATGAGGAATCAGAGGTAAAGACAGGATAATGAATAATGAAGAGTCAGAAGCAAGAGAGAAGAAAAGAGGGATGCATTGCCTTTGAACCTGTTGGCTTACCTTTATTTGTGGGGGTTCTTTGCCAAAAGCTATTGTTGTCAACAAAGTTTATTCCTATTAGACAGAAAGAAATGAAAGAAGGGTGAAAGAAAGAGCATGGAGAGCTATCTCTTTCTCAGATGAAAAGGAGAGTCTACAAACAACTCTGGCACGAGTGTGTTAATTATTCTGTCCTACAGCTAAAAGCTCATTGTAAATGTATTTGGGTTTGTGTGGACTGGATCAAACATTAAACAGTAGTCAAACTAAACCAGCCGTAATGCAACAAAGGCTGAACAACATTTTACCAATGATTTTATTAGCATACAGTTAAATAAGAAAAGGAAAAGAAAAAAATCTGTTTTGCTTCCATCATTTGGTTTCAGCTACAATTCTGAAATACAATCAAACAAGCATGACAGTATTATCAAATGACATGAATTTAATGCTTAGTAACGCGCTTATATGATGTTCAGCCCTGCACTGCCAAGCGCCAACAAATGGTTTGTTCATGGGCCAGACGTGATTAATGTGTTGATCCTCTTTCTTTGTGAAATTAGCAACCCACTCAAATTCAACATTTCTGAAGAAAGGAAAGATTTTGTGTCGCCAAACATACAAAAGGAAAAAAAAAAAGTACATATATACATATATGTACACACACAAAGCCAAGCCAAGCCAAGCCAAGATCTGTGAGAAAAGGCGCCAGGCACAAAAGGCTAACCAAACAGGATAAAGGATTCCCACACAGCTAACATTTCTCTATGGAGGAGGATTATGGTTCATTTTAACAAACATGACAAATCTCCATTTTCCCAACCTTTTACAGCAGATAAAGGGCCTTGGATCCTTGGCCGTTCAAACCACCCAGAAGGTTGTTTCTAAAAGGCTTGAAAGTGAGCAGAGAGATAGCCGGCTCCGACATCTCTCAAACGAGCTCTCTGCGCTGCCGTGGCGCACGCTCCACTCGCCGATTCTCTCGCTTCTTTACTTCTTCAGAAACTTTTAACATCATGACCCCAAGAAACATTTGCAAACTATAACAATAAAATTAACATGTAATGAGCAAAATAATTGCACATCAAACACTGCTCGATGGTGGAGCGCAAGCTCGGAAGAAAGGGCCCAATTTGCAGATTACATGGCTCATGACTACCGAAGTTCAAAACACGGAGAAATTGGCTGAGAAGTGGGAAAAAAAAAAGGACCCTTCCAAAATGACTGGAGCATTCTTTAAACTTGTGTAATGGATACGCTGCGGGCAACTGGATGAATTTACCATGCAAAAAATCTCCATTCTGCACGCAGCACTTCAAAGGAGAAGGAAACTGAGTTTTCTGGGAGCCAGTGGGCATGGGGAGAGGGAACGCAGAGATGCACATTTGTTTCCCAGAGTGACAGAAATTAGGGAGGTTCAAAATTTGAGATTTAGCTGATGTAGGGCACAATATTAAAGTCAACATCATAGTGCCTCTTCAATGTTCAAAAACAAAAGGAAAATCAAAATACAAAGGGAAGAAATGCTGGGAGAGTCAAAACAAAAGGCAAACACACATCACACTCGGAGGGGGACGCCAGACATTTTTCTCTCAGCTGTTGTGAAGTACAGCAGAGACAGAAAAAGGAAAGATGGTGCGATAGCGGAAAAAGAGAACGATGGCTCAAGCGACTACAGGTCAAGTTGTGTTGTATTTTTCTCTATCAGACCACAGTCATTTATGTTGAGTTGGTAGAATGAAGCAAGCGGTTACATTTGCAATGATAAAGTGAGCATCGCCATGCTGCGTCTTACCATCAGATTACAACACAGAACCAGAGATTCACTTAAAACAAAAAGCTAGAGATACACTCTGGACTCCAATGGGCAGCTGCTGCCACCTCAACAAGTCTACGAGGAGGGAAATGTTGGGCCGAGCATGGAGTCTCCACAGCTCCACTGAGTCTGGTTTATAAAAAGAAAATATGCAACATGACCTTCTTTAGAAAACTAATTCAAAATGGCCTGAGAGATTTTATGTTACAATGTTGAAAGGTCACATAAAAGTGACTCCAAAGTGTTGTTTTTGTTTAGTTGTTCAAAAATGCACACAAGAGGCTTTTTCTTGTTCTCAGTATTTTTTTTTTTTTTTTTTGCTCATTTCTCACATTGCCTTCGCTTTCACCCCTCGCTCATTCTGCCTTTCCTCCAGCCCTCCCTCCACTCCCCTCCCTGCCTCACATGGCTGTCTCCTTCTCCTGTTCTGGAGCCTTATCTGATGGGAGCTCTGCCACTGTTTGCATAAAATGCTGGTTATAAGGGGTTGCATATGTTAAAATATTAAAACCCACGTTACAGTGCGTGCACGCACACACACACACACTAATGTTGCATAGATGAGCACAGACTGATGAGTTGAGCTCTTCTGACCATGTTGGAAGGCTGACTTCTTTAACTTCTTTAAATCGGGCTTCTCCTTGTGTATTATCAGGAGCGCCATTAAACACAAAGATACACATTAAAGTAGCTAAACAAGTGACTTAACGATTTCAAATGGTTTGTTTTCACATCTATTTTGTTTCAGAGGAAGAACACGCAAAACTTAGTTTGACAATAGTCGGGGCTCGAGTCCTGGCAGGGGCCCCTCTGTGTGGAGTTTGCATGTTCTCCCCGTGCTTGTGTGGGTTTTTCTGGGTACGTCGGCTTCCCCCCACAGTCAAAAACATACTTAATACTCAAAACATTAACCTTAATACGTCAGGTTAATGTGGTTGTTTGTTTGTATACAGCTAAAACCTCCAGGGTGTAGTCCTGCGTTTGGCCAGAAGGGAGCCGTGACGGGCTCACAGACAGGCTGTTGTGGATCTGAATACCCTTTGGTAACTTTGAGCAGATAACCTTACCTGATCTATGAAATATAATTTAATTGCTTTTGAAAATGTAAATGTTTTTTTCTTGCTGATTATCAAATATCACCTCCTGGTTTCAGTATTAACAGGGTTCAGGCTCAGACTGGGACGTCATTGCTCGTTGCTAAAGACTGCTGTTTCCACCATGATTAGCTCCTCCACAAATGTTTTGCGTCTTCATCTGAATATTATACACAGGATCATTTTACGGAGCTTTTTTCACCCTCTTTAATGAAGTAAAGGCTGGTGATAACTGATGTGGCAGCAGCCCACATATCATTAGTCTTTCCATCAGTCTCGCTTCATTTTCTCTCTTCTGCCTGCTGACTTGACCACTATTGCACACTATTAAAATTCCACCATTTGTTTTCTCTGAAAATTAAGTTACTTATTCAAACTTACACTAATTTACTTAACTTGCGGAAACCTCAGGCTCAAACCATTCAAGAGGCCTTGCTGTTTGTTTAACTCGCAACTTGAACTATGTCATTTTTTCTTTTTTTTTTTTAAACTTTTCTTTTATATGTCAGCTCTTCCTCCACCAATATCCATCCTTCTCTCTTACACCCATAAACACAGTTCAATGTGCCATGTCTTGGTTTCAAAATATAAACCAAAGGGGATTTAATCATGAAGATACAAGATGTGGTTTTGATAGGTCCACCACAGCAAGTTTTTTTTTCTTTTTTTTTCCTCCTCTCTCAGCTTGGAAAGAATAACCACCTGATATCCGAACTGCCAACAATGGCCCTCTATGCTTTGGTCAGTCACGTCTACACGTCTTTCCCTGTCTGGACCAACCCCCCCTACAAAGTCAACAGAAGTAAGGGAGTAAGGTTCCCAGGAAGTTGAGGAGTGAGAGTTGTATATAGATCGAAGAGGGTGCTGTCAGCGCGGTCCAGCTTGTTGCCCCGACTCATGACCTGACTACTTCCGGGTCATGTCGTGATAGGTTTCCTTAAGGTTATTCAGAGTGCCAGTGGTGTTTCACATGACCTCCAACACATAGCATTCCTAAACACAAATATCACAGAGCGCTTTTCCTTTATTTCTCTCCTCCTTCACACACAAACGCCACACTTGTCCAGTAAGAGTGGTCGTGTCATATACGGTCGTGTCAATCCAAACAGAGTCAGTAGTCTTTCATGGCTGTTTGATGTGTGAACATTAAGCTCGGGTGAGTCACGGAGGGTCAGAGGAGGCGACGTGGACTGCAGGGATCTTAACTGCAGCGTGCTTTTTCTTCGGGCACGCGTGACTCAAGACCATCATCTTCATTAGAGCTGAGAGTTTGCTGCTATGAGCTCATCATGAACTCATGATCGTGCTCATTTGTCATGTCTATGAAAAGGAATAACCTTTTTCCTTAAGAGAATTTTCAGGCTGTAAAAGTTAACTCCTAACTTCTGTCTGTATTCTGTGTTTAATTCTCCCCTAAAACACTCAACAACAGAACATTTATTTATTCATTTATCATCTGTTTGTCCATAAAAAGCTGCTTATTAAAAGAGGGACTGTTGAAGCAAAAATATTTATCAGAACCTACACTGCAGGATGGAAAATTTGAATGTGGATTTTGATTAGATTCTTTTTTTTTTTTGCTATCATCCCATGGATGTTAAATCTGGGAATTTGGAGGCCAAGTCAACACGTTGAACTTTAAATCACATTTCTAAAACCATTGATGAAGAATTTTGAGGCGGGGCTGAATATTTTTACTTGAAGATGTCAGCTCCTTATTTATGAAAAGAGAACATGTAGTTGTGCCATTAACGGTAAAGGTAGGAGCAATGTGGATCAAGCAGTTAATTAAGTTACATACAATAATTATGCTTTAAAAAACAGATATGGAAAAATATGATTACATTTTTTTTCACACAATATTAACCGAGGAGCTGACCTCATCAGATAAGACTGCCTGCTTGACTTTTTCTAGTTAAAAGAGTGAAAAACCTGATACTTCACAATATGCAGCTTCCATTTGATAAGATGCATTTCAAGTTACATCGATTATCAATGAATAGCCTTGTGTAAACCCATCCATCCATCCATTCATCTATGCTCGCTTTAATCCTACTGGAGCCTATCCCAGCTCGCTTCGGGCGAAAAGGCAGGGGTACACCCTGGACAGCTCGCCAGTCCATCGCAGGGCCACCTGTGTAAACAAAAGAGAACAGCAATGCTGAATGACCGTCAAGTCCCTCAAGCAATACACTAAAAACAGACAAGAGGAAGAAAGTGCATTTATGGGCACTGGAATACTCTGAAAACTACTTTCTCCACACACTGCTTATTTACAGTTCCAACTCTCGATTATAAAAAAAAAAAAACAAAAAAAAAAAAACGGTCCAGTCAGTCCCCAAACATCCGACAGTATTGATAAAGGAGTGTAATAATCTCTGTTTAATGTATACAACCAGATACACTTTAAAATTAAAATGTATCTGCCTTCCCTATGATTATATCTTACTTTATAGACAGCTGCAGTTATTCAGGGTTGACTTGGGTCACATGACGGGTTGTCATGGCTCAAAAATTCTGCATGCCTGAAGCTACAACAGGGACTAGCGTTACGGGATAGACTAATGGACAATCATTATAATTTCTGGCTCTGTTCACTATTATTTCTTCCTGTAGTGTGAGGACATGGAGCTTTTAGCCCCCTGGCTCATAAGAACAGTGATATCTGGACTTTGTTCATTATGCTGCACAAGTGATTGCCCATTTTCCTATTTCTTGGCTTTTATTCATTTTAATTCATCCTGTATTTGAACCATTTCCCAGGCTGCACTGCTCTGCTAAGGCTCCAGGTCTCTTCTCTATCTTTTAATTCCCCTCTGACTTGTGTTTCATTCAGTGACCCCCCCCCTCCCCCCGAGATATTAAAAGCACATCTACAATCTCCGTTTGTCTATGACTTTTAAGCTAAAGTGACATTCATCCCGCTGTGCTGTATGAAATCCAAGCATGCAGAGAAGTTGCATTGATGACGGCAGCTAATCAAAACACACCATTCTTCAAGCACAATAGAACTTTAACTTCCTCTGTTCCCTTTCTTCCAAAGTAAGATAACCTAGTTTTGTTTGTTACAGTTAGTGACAGCGTTACGTTTCCTCATCGAAGCACCTGTCTAGTCAAACTAAAACGGCCAAGGATGAATAGAAGAAAGGACGAGACATGGGCTGCAATTGTTAAAGTATGTTTGAGAGACAGCCAAAGGAGACAGAGCCACCAAACTGGGCCAAAAAAAAAAAAAAAACCTCCCTGAATGGTGTGTGCCTGACATGTGTGTGTTTAGGGGGCAGCATGGATGGAAGATGTCAACATTCTTCCTTCATAGTGGCCACCTCCATTTGCATAATTTCCATTTCCAACTAACAATAAAGAAAGGAAGGAGATGTGCGTACAAAAACCCAAATTGATGAGCAAACAATGGTGGCCTGAAGGGTCATTTTGTGGGGTCTACAAATTTCAAAATCCTGGTTTAATATTGTCAGACAAGCTTTGCAAAGTGCAATATTGCCAAAGCTCAGTCAAACCGCTTTGTCTAATTTTATTGAGGAAAATACACAAAACATCTTAAATGGCCTTCAAATATTCATAAAAAAAATGAAATGAAAAGAAAACAATGCCTTTCATTTTACTTGTCAGCAAAACAAATATGAACAGAAAGAGATATGGCAACAGAGACATGTCATTGATTAATGTTCAGCCTCCTCAAACTTGAATTTAAGATGCATAAATCACTAACGACCACAACCCCCACGTATCAAGAGAAAGGACAAACGGCTATCAATTAATATTGCAGTTTAAATGAACACAAATGTTTAATAAAAAGTTTGGGAAAGTTTGCTGCAAATATTTTGAATGGTTTCCAGTTACTTTTACTGAAAGTTTGTTCACAGTCCTGTGGGTAAAAAAGGCGCACACAGCTGGAAGGTGTAGGGAGTGAGAGCAGCTGATGTGAGGGCAAGTGAGAGGGCAGGCAGACAGGCAAAGATGGATGATGGATGGTGTTGATACAGGATGAAGCGGCCTCGCTTTATCTAGGCAGCACCAGCCAGACCTGCCGGGGTGATGGGTGGGCTGTCAGCCCTTTGTTTATGGACCATCTCCCATCTCCTATATGCCCCAAAAACCAAGATCACTCAAAAACAGCTACTACCTCTTCATTCTCTTTGTCTCTCCATCTCTGATTCAGTTCATTTATTTTATTTTTTTCTTTAGTGGCATTTTGTCTTCTCGACTTTGACGCTGATATACAGTAAAATTGAAGAACTCTGTCTCCATTCAGTTTTCCTTCTTTGGCTGGCAAAGGTGGAAAATAAATAAATATCACAGTCACTGTGATCATTTTAACTGTTGATAATGGAATATGTCTCAAGTATATAAGTCGATGTAGGAGGGAAGAGAAGAAAGAGAGTGAGCGAAAACAAGACTCAGAGAAAAGGGAGGAAGTGAATCTAATCCAACATATCCCCACGAGTTGCACGCTTCCAATTAACGACTGGTTGGTTTATCAGTCTCCAACGGGTGATTGCTGTTTTTAATCATTTTCCTTTTTTCCACTCTATCAGTTCTTCCCACTCTTATCATCTAACCCCCTCCTCACGCGGTCTCACTTCCCAACCCATCTTTGTTCAGCACTGCCTCTGTTTCATCATGGTTCTCGTGGAGCCGCTCGCTCACGCTGCGTCCAGCATTAAAGCCCAGTCTATCTATTAAATAAAAACTTTGATGTGCCAATTTGAAATGTTCCTGTGGTTGTTCCTCCATCACTGACGCAGCACACCAAAAAAAGTGATTTATCCACCACAGCATGTTAAATTAATGAAACTTCAGAAAAACTATGCGATCGAGCAGAGGCACCTGGATAACAGAGATGCCACACATGTGAAATGGGACAGCGATCTGCAGAGTATTGAAAGCTAAAGTTTGAGTCTTTGGCTCAAGAAAATGCTTTTTCTCATGATTGATCCAGAACTCTTTTACAAAACATCTCATCTCCATTTGTTAGTATGACTGCTTATGACACCAGAAGCCTCTTCATCACACTGATTGATCTGACCACCCCGCTCACAAGTATGGTTAAAAAAAATTTAAAAAAAGGAACGTGACAGCCAGGTGATGGAGAAGCAGTTATTGCTTTAATTTGCTCAACACCTCACACTGACAGAGTCATAACAAGGTTGATGCAGTGCTGTAATGGCTACTCTCAGTCACCTCTAGACGACGGGAGGATGTATACGATGCGTGTGGATTTGTCTTTTGTTTTTTTGGCGTCATGCTTGTGTATAAACGTTTGCAGCTCAATGATTCAGAGCTACCGCCTCTCCTCCCTCTGGTAAGGGTGTTATTTAGAATAGGGCCGCTATCACGGTCGGACTAACGGGCTTCACCAATCCCAGGAAGCGAGCAGCGTGTCAGCGTGTGGGTCGTACCAAGCCACATCCTCCTGGGTGGGCTATAACTCATCCCAAGATGAGGATAGGGTCTTATCTCAGTCCTCCCCCCACAGACCTGCCCCTTGCCTGCCCTGTCTCAGGGAAAAGATTTTCTGGTGCCCTGGTGTGTGAGTTATAGTTGGGGTTGAGGTGACTGAATAGGCCTGTCTGTTTGGGCTGTCTGAATGAATTTATGTCTGTGTGGGCAGAGGAATGTGGAGCTACATGAATACCTGAGATTTATTCATCACTCCTAAGTTGCACTCATCCTCATGTATTCCATTCCATAAAGTAAACCATTATGGTCATAAGTTATTTAATCGTATGAAGGGCATTGTTACACTTGCATCAAAGGGTTGCCCTCTTGCTCCTCCCGCATGCACATACACACTCCCCTCCACCCATCTACTCCTTTCTCTGTCATCTGGGCCTATCAATCAAAAATGTATTAAGTCCAGAGTCGGGGCCGATCAAAGGCAGAATTCCTGGGAGGAGAGCAGATAAGGCCTATCTCATTAATAAGTGCTTTACCATCGTAGGGGCCTGTGCGCCTCGCCACACCCAGCCTGCCTTCCTTTGATATCTAATTATCCATCCGTTTCATTCTGTCAGAGAGGGAGGCGAGGGACGACTCAAAGTGTCATCGCCACAAAATAGTGTTGCCTGTGTGCGTATGCATGCGTGTGCATCAGGATACGGGCAAAGGGCTGCACCAAAACACTGTGACATGCAGAAAATCCAAATGTGCAGAGAGTGGCACATGTAAACAAATGCAAATAAGATGCTCTTGCAAAGGCAGCTGGGCCCATGTTTTTAAGGTACCCCTCCCAAAAAGCTGTCATGCATACAGGGTGAGTCTGAGATTGAGGGAAGGGATCTATTTTACAGAGTAATGCTGCTAAGACTCCGGGGTGCCTCACAAATCTTGGTTTTAACAACTTGTAGGAGCAAAAGGCTCAATGAGTTCTCCAAAGAGCCGAGGAGGGATAAGATCGTGGTGGGCGGAAGGAAAACAAGATGCTGAAACACTGAAACATCAAGGTGAGATGCACAGGAGAAGGGACAATGGAAGGAGTTCAAGGGTTAAGAGAAATTTTAAGAAAAACAGAGTAAAGACTGATGGACAAAAGAAGAATACGAAATGGAAAAAAAGGGGAGAAGACAGGAGAAATAAGAGAATGGGGAATGGAAGGCAGAGAAAGAGCATGGCATTCTTTTGCCTTCTTTCCTTGGTTTTATGTAAGAGTAGCTCAGGAAGATAAGGCTAAAAAGGTCCGTCAGTCTGTTGCGGAACAATCCGTTCTGTGTCTCTCCCCTTCTTCTCCCTCTAAAGAAACTGCCTTTTTCTCCGTCTAATGGTACAACTCAGATTTCTAGTGATGTCTCATCTCTGGTGGCAAGGTTTTCTCATTCACTAGTCCAATACAACATATTCCCTGAAAGAACAAACCAGGCTCAAGTCTAATGACACACAAAAACATTTTTTGCTGTATCTGTTCAAAGTGCATGGCTAATATTCAAACCAGCGTCATTTATTGATGTAAGGTAAGACAATTCAAAGCCACATTAAAGAGCTGAAATTATGTCTTCATTTACTCAAGCTGTTCAGACCTTCATCCTTAATCGCTCAAAGCAGAGCTTGGAGACAAATACAGACCTGGGAGGATTTAAAAGAACAAAACTGACACAAAACATAGGCCTGCATGCCTAACAAAGACTCCAAAGTCTGCCTCCCCATCCCATGTCCTCTGTTAAAAAGACACCTTCATCTCTTTGCGTTCATGTTAAGAAGAGGCTTTCTTCAAGAGGAGAAAAGGAGGCGTGTCAAAGACATGGGTCACAATGTTTACAAAGACGACTTTTAATCCAATCACAGAACACCCGCTACTTTTATTTCCTGTTTCATGGGATTATAATTAAATGAAATATATTAAACAAAATTAATTTACAGCTGAAAAACATTTTTGTTTCTGATTTAAAGGGACAGTTTTAAAAGACTAAGAAGAAATCTACAAAGGTAATAATTTGGCAAAGGAGCAAATTAGTTTCTTGGGCTTACTATTTTGTTTTGTTTTTATACATTTGTGAAGAAATGTTGATGCAAGTCCACCATAGAATACCAGACAATCATTGAGAAGTATAAAAAAAACACTTTGCAAAGTTTCACTTCTTCCTATTGAATTAAAAAAAAAAAAAAAAGGCCCATCAGCCTCTTCTGACATTGAGACAGAAGTTAATCAGAATAATCAGCTGCTCTCTTTTTCTCTCAATCACCATCTCTCTCTGCTTCTGTCTCTGACCTGTTGTGATGTTGCCTGAGGGTTGAATAACTGTCTGGTGCCAGGCTGCCTCCCCTCAAGGCCTTGTGGGAGATGAAGAGGAGGTCAAGAGAGGTGTGCAAGTGTGTGTATGTGGGCGTGTGTGCGCCTGCACATGGGAAGGTGTGCGCCTATGGCCGATTTTTGTTTATCAAGCTTAGAAAAGCACAGAAATAAAAAGAGAGAAATGGAAAAAGTGTGTTAATGGAAATACATTGGAGACATACCAGCCTATGAGTGATTCACATTTAAACTTCTCTATTTAAAAACTCACAGGCACCTCAATAAATTTAAAGCCAAGCAGCAACTACATATGTCTAACATCTCTAAAAGTAGCTGTGATGATTATGCAGCAATAACTGCCTTACGCCAATCTTTTCACTCGTCTAAGACCCTTCCCTTTAAGTGCAACTGGGTGTGCTGTCACACCTCAGACACACATGCAGATGAAAGCAACGTCAGCCCTCCCGGTTGAACTTCTCATCGTGCTGTTTTGGGTTGAAGGGCACTGCCTGCCTGGGTGGCAACACCTATGCCCCCTGAATGAACGGGTCTGGTTGTGATTTTGGTTCAACAGACGCTAAGACACAGCAGAGTCTTCCTTAATTTACTTTTTCACTCCAAGGATGCCTTGGTTAACCTGGGTTAGGAAGGGGTGACAGAGAGGTCAGGGGGGCTCCAGTTGACTGTGCCCTGGGGGGAAATCCTGGGTAGGGATAGCATAGTGATAGTGGAGGGGGGAGAAGGGGGTCCCTCAGGAGTGTAGCCCCTCCTAAAATCAAAACAAACAAACAGAGTGGTCCTGTGATCTAATCTGACTTTAAAGCCCTCCAACTGAGCTACCTGGAGCTACTGCACTGAACAGCCACTTACAGCGTCTCATCATTTAGAAGCAGGATCATGAGAGTTATTTCATTTTACAAATTACGAGTTAACATGATGAAAATGGAGTGAAACTCATTTAGATTCATGCAGTGATGCACTGATACCAGGATGTAATATTAACTGGAGTTGCAGCTACATTAAAATGACCTGCTGTTGTTTGTGGACAATGAAATGCATTCGTTTTACTATGACAGTTACCGCATAAGCTTCTGCCTGATCAAGCTGTATTTGACTCTTCAAATACTGACCTTAAACATTCTTCCTGCTTCTGTGTTTTGAAGTTTTGCTATGGTTTAGACAGTAGACTAAACTTCTCACTGTGTAGCTGCTACACAAACACAATTGTAAACAAACCCCTCCTCCTTAGCGGGGCTGCCGCCAATTGCAGCGCCATGTTCTGTCAGCTGACCGGCGAGAAAAGATAAGACCAGTCGAGGGTCAGGCTGAGGTTATCACAACCTCTCCAAAACTAGAACAGATGGGGAACGGAGTTCAGCACAGCTTAAACATCCACTGTCAGAACTTGTAGATTTAGACCATGTATTCCCTCCTGTACTGGACTTTAAGGATGTCAGACTTAGTTTTGGTTTTAAATTCTGGGTCATGTTGCTTTAGCAAAAAATGATGTGTGGATCAGCAGGTCCGGGGCATACGAATATGACACATGATAAGATAAGGGGCTAAACCTCTGCCCCTTAAGGGGAGATGTATCTTTTTCAACATTTTCAAATATTTATAAGTCTTCACGTGTAAATATTCAGATAATTTTCATCACAAAAAGACTGACACCAAGACAAGTTAAATGGAGAAAGAATTTTTTTGGGGGGAGTATGTGTTCAAACACACATGTCAACAGAGTTACAAACCCAAATAATTTTCATCTTAGTTTTGCAAACTAACTTAAAACCGGGCTCTTGAGACCAAAATACAAAACTCGCATCTTTCACCCCAAACACCAGTCTTATTGTCTGTCAGTCTACTGGTGCTGTTTTCCCTTCAACCTTTGTCTATTTTTGCATAATTGTTTGCTTATTTTCTTCATTATCTCCACATCTGGAATTCAACTCCCTGCAGTGATAAACATTAGGCCCCTCGCAGTCTCTTTCTCCTTCACTCTCTCTCCAACTCCTAGCACCTAGATGAGATGGAATTGGGATTTACAACGCTGTGTCAACAGGACACGAGGCTTTTGTTATGATGCAAGAACAAACAAACAGAACCGGTGGGATTAAATGGCAGAAATATGTACAGCATCTTATCATAGATGCTAATTGTTTCCGTGTGCGAGGGGAGAGTGACGAGAGGGGAGAGAAGCAGAGCATGTGAGGGAGGGCAAGAGGAACTTGAGAATATCCTCCCTGTGCCTTCGGCCTGCGCCTGACTTCAGAGCTAAGCCCTCACTAAAGGGAAGGCCAACACTGGGTTCAACTTTTCACCTCAGCAGCCTGAGAGAGAAAAAAACCCAAAACAACAACAACAAAATGCCAAGGAGTAGTACACCGAAACTGAAAAACACTGAAATATTGGCCTGGTCTTCCACTGCATTCGCAGAGCAGAATACACCTAGAGGGTGTACATTTCAAAACCACAATAATCATTGATGCATTTTCTTGAAAAATATATGTCAAAGCAAACTGAACACTATTGAATGCGCTCAATAGAAACAAAAAGTGCATATTATGGGACAGTCATCACATATATTTGTCTAAAAATAGTTGAAACTGCAGGAAGCAGGGGTTGTTACAAAAATGGGAACAAAAATAATATTTAGGTGTTTGTCACATTTCATACTACTTGCAAACTAAATTTTGACAGAAGTTTAAGAGAGACACATTAATTCACACCAAGTCAGTAAGATCGCTGGCAACACCAAAGACTCATGTCACCTTTTACTCACTGATGTCTGTGAAGTCAGTCTGCAAATCTGTGAGCTATCACTTAAGTTCTGGGACTCGTGTCAAGTGAGTGTGTGACTACTGCATGTGTGTGTGTGTGTGTGTGTGGGTAAAGCGATGCCATCACCGGTCAGGTGTAACTGAGCCGTTGGACAGACAGAGAGGCAGGCGGCCGGCTGGCGTCTGCAGCCACACGCCTGTCACAACACACCGCACGCCAAGAGGCCGCATACCGCAGCACCCACACTGCGCGCACACAAAGAGCGCTCAGTCCCCCGCATCACGCACCAGCGGCAGCAGCAATGTCAAGTATTCACACAGAGACAAAAGGTAGCGAGAGATGGGTGGATGAAAAGGAGGAGGGAGTGCAGAGTTTAAGAAAGTGCAGCCATAAAGTAGGAAGTGACATGAGATTATAACAGGTGGAAGAAAAAAAAACTAATTTAGAGAAATATCTCCCATCGTGCCGAGAGATTTCTCCATCTTCTTGTACTGCACAGAACAGATGAAAAGAAATGTCTGGAAAAACATTTGGGGAAAACCTTTTTTAAAAAGAAACATTCATTTTGAAAATTTGCTCTGATCATGAAGATATGTCATGTTCTGCAGCGTGCATGCCAGTATGTGTCTGCATATATGCAAAATGATCAGAGGAAAACCATTAAAGTTAGATAATAAAGAAAAGGTGTCGCAATTAAACAGCCTTCTTTCAGAAATAGTGAATACATTTATGTCAGAAATGTCCCTGGCAATACTCACTAATCTATTTTACGATGGACTAAACCCAGCTCATGTTCCATATTAGTGGGTGAAAAATCTAATGCTTTAACCAACGAGTAAACTAAAGTCTACACAGAAAAAAAACAACTAATAAGTAGCCTTAAAAAGTTGGCTTGTTGTTTTACATACACACACACACACACACACACATTATTATATACATATATATGTAGTCAATGAATAAACTAGTATTTGGAACAAGTCTTACCGTGACAGTGATCAAAACTAAGAAAAATTATGAGGACTGGTATTTTCCTTCAAAATATAATTCTATAAGATAATAAAAATATTAAATTAAAAACGAAATAAAACAATGTTTTGTGCTATGTGTTTAAAATTAGAAAGCTGTGAAAATATAAAACTATACAGCACTGTAGACAATCCTTTCCACTCTTGAACCAGATATTTAAAGCTCTCTTGCACCCTCTAGTGGAGCAACGGCAGACCTACATCAATATCCTGCTTTAACTGCACATCTGCTCTCCATCACCAAGTTCAGACTTAGTTGAGGTTTCTAAACTCGTGTAGATCTAAAGGATTGACAGCAAAGACATTGATGTCAGCCATGTGTGAAGAAGTGGCCAAAGCATTTTCTGCAAAAGAGTCCAAACCAAGTACAGTGGGGCCCTCTGAAGGTACTGCTCACACTCTGAGCCTTTGCACATCTGGAGTCAATCAGGGGAGCTCTCTCTCTCTCTCTCTCTCTGTGTATGTGTGTGTGTGTGTGAGTGAGAGAGAGAGAGAGAGAGAGACAGCATGCAGGCAAACACTTCTGAAGAGATCCCACTTCAGAAAATCCCTCTCAACTCCTGAACTTCCGACACAACTGGGGTCAATACAAATGCCCTGAACGCACTGTTGGCGGGAATTAAAAGCTGCCCAAGTTTTCTCATCAGGGCACACGCAGACACACACAATCAGGCATGTGCAAATATAGACCCCAGGTGATGTTCAACAACACCTTTGCCCTCTAACTTGACAAGTGCCTTTTTTGCAGAGCAGCTATTTCACCATCAAAAGTAGCAGTTTTAAATCAAAAGGATGTGATTTTGTGAGATACAATTTTACAACATAGATTTGTAATTTGTCCATAAAAGTGCAGTCTTGAAAAACTCGACTCGGATAATTTTTTGTCACAAAATCAAGTTTGTTTTTTTTTTTTTGTTTTTTTTTAATGGACTTAAAATCATGATTTAAAATCAAAATGTCTTGGACTTGATGTAGCTAAACTTGGGGTTAAATGACAGAAAATCCACTTTTTACCACAAGAAGTTTGCAAAGTTTGCAAAATGGCAAAATTTGTAATTTTTACACAACAATATGTGATTTTTGGATATAAATTTGCAAATATATGACATTCATAATCTTTCAATCCTTTTCTGCCATTTAGTTGAATGTTTCCTTTTCTCTTGGCTTTAACACTTGCCCTGAAAATGGCCTGTGCACGGCCCTGCGCTCAATACATCTTAAGCTCACATCTTAAGCACAAACATCAGAACACTCAATGGCCTCTGTTAGAACGATAATGGTGCACAGTGAGCAGCATCACAGCTTATGAACTGAGCTCCAATATTTCCACAAGCAGGTAATTTTTTTTTACCTTCTTGTCAAGTGAAAAATAAACAATGAGACAGACATCACTATGTGCTAATATGATTCACGAAAGCGTGCACAAAGGCCAAATAGACTCTAAATGGTAATAAATGAGTAAAGTTCTTCTAAGTATTCTCATGGGTTTCTTCTGTGACATTAATGACTGCAATATAATTTTCCTTCACACTTAAACACTGGTGGTGGGACAGTAAATCAATAAGTCTTTTTCTATCAGTGCTTTTACCATTTCCTGTCATCTGAGTGAGAATGCTCTCAGAAATACAAGCAAATGTCTTATTCTTACATGGTTGACAAGTGTTGGTCCTTAATAAAGGAACTGACACAGTTATTTTCCTTACTCACCCGTGGTGAAAGTTGATGTGGTTTCCCCCGTCTCCGTTAAACATGTTTTGCAATATTTGCATACTGCAGAATGCTTCTTCTTCTTAGTTGTGTGGCAAACGAACTCCATGAGGTACGTAAAACCAAACCTGACCACTGACGAACTCGCTGATATTTTGCGTCCTCCTCTATGGATCCGTGACCGTGGTTTAGAGGGGGGAGGGAGGGCGTGTGAGGACGAACGCCAGTGCCGTCTGTGTCACAAAATGCATGTGATTGGTACCACTTGAAGGGGGCGTATAATGATATATAAAAAAAAAAAACTGTGCCTGCCTGAATTTTATAGGCTACAAATCCCTTTGAGACCGCTCGGCCAGTCCGAGACATTGCGAGACCGAGAGACCCGAGACTAGGGATGGGAATTGGTAAGATTTTTCCGATTCCGATTCCATTATCGATACTGTTTGGCGATTCGATTCTCTTATCGATTCTAATTTGGGGAAAAGGAGAACTAACAGTTTTATTAGCATCAATTTTTTTTTTACTTAGAAGTCACGACCTTACAAACTCATCAGCGAGGTCAAAAGAGGCCCAAAACCTGGATAATGTGTTAACTGTTGTAATATGTAACTGTGCAAATACACAAGGATGGGTTAACATTTTACTAACAGATTTTTCCTAATAGAAATAAAAAAAATCTCCCTTTTTAAAAGGATATATGAGCTCACTAAGCACTCAAAAATAATAATAAATGCTATCAAATACAACGGAACAGTGCATAGTACAAATCTGCAAATACTATGAAGAATGAACTATTCTTTTTGCAGAAAAATAAGCGTGTCGGCTAGAGTAGGTAGTGAGCAGGAGCGAGTGCTGCCAGCCTCTGAACCAGGAAAACAGCAGAAGCTACATCCCTGCATAACAAGGTAAATCCCCCAACACAACATCATTTACTCAACATAAAATACATATTACAATGCATTCTCAAGTCTACTGTCATTAGATTTATTCTGACTGCTGTTACTGTATGTTTGTTATTTTGTGATTGTCTTCATTTTATTTCTAGGCAACAGTGGATCCAGTCCAGAGAGGCCCACTGCAGACAAATCCATGTCAGACTGAATCTGCCCTTGGAGATCTGGACATCAGCATTGATACACCGCCCCCAGGACCAAGAAGACCCTGATGGTTTGTGCATTTTATAACTTGTAATCAAGAAAGAATTAAACTCATGCTGCAGCTATATTATTAAAATATTAGCATACAACAACAGCAACAGCAACACTTTCAATATAATCAGAGAATCGACATGTAAAGAAAAAGAGTTTAATAATGATAATGGTGATAATACAAGTTTTACATATGTCCACAAAACTGTAATTTATTCTGAACGTCAGGTGATGATTGATGAAATGGTAAGGTCGGGTACAAAAAAACACCACTGAGGCATGGCAAACAAAGCCTGTAATGTGTGGTAATTGTTTTCTATTTCAGATAATGACCCTCCTGTCAAAAAGAAGAAAATGTCAGCATTGGACCAGCTGTTGGGAAAAGACTTTGAAGTGAGGATGGCAGCTACATCTGTAAGAGACAAGACCAGTGAAGAAGTCAAGAGGTACAGAGAGCGTGATCTGTTGCCCCCGCAAAAAAAAACCCACTACAGTGGTGGAAAGAGCAGCAGGACCTGCCACTGCTGTCATCTCTCACTAAAAGATACCTCTGCATCCCAGCCACCAGTGTGGCATCTGAATGTGTGTTCAGTACTGCAGGAGACATTGTTTCCACAAAACATAGTCTGCTCAAACATGTGTATGTGGATCAGTTGATTTTCCTTAAAAAAAAATCTGCCCTCCAAAAGAATACAGGACAGTGATGATGAAAATGCACAGGCATAGTGTAAGTAAACTACTGCTTTTTGACATGGGAAACGGTTCCTCACACACAGTAGTTTGATTTATTTTACACATGTAGCTATTTATTTTCTCTTATCTTTTACACAAAGCACTGTGTGTATTGTTGCCACATTTTGAGATGTGTTAGGTGTGTAACTTGTTTACATTGAAATGTTGCACCTTTGTTAACTGCCTCTAGTGTTCAAAACTATGCTCAGGCTGAAATATTGCACTTTGTTGTTACTATTCTGTGATACTTTTACCTCTGGAGTTCCCATCCAATGATTCAGACAGACTTTGGTCCATTTCTAAAAATAAATACATTGACATGTGATTTTGTTGTTCTGTTTTTTATTTATTTTTTTTCCAGTGCCATAAAGCCACAATGCTTGGGGATTTGTGGACTTGAATATCAACCGTCAAATCGAATCGGTCTGTAATAAAAGGATATCGTTTTTGGATCGAATCGTAACCTGTGTATCTAGATTCACATCGAATCGTTTATCACAGAGAGATGTGCAACCGCACTAAAGGGTTAACACTCTTTTAGAATACCATTTAATCATTGAAAAGGAAGTTAAATATTTGGAAATTGTTTAGCGATAAAGCAAAAGCAAATTAAATTATTTTGAAAAAAAATTTTAAATGCATTTTTAAAAAATAATTTCTTTTGAAAGTTTAATATAATGCATTTGGGGGAGAAATAAAGGTTTTAATGGTGTATGTTCTCACCGCTAGAGGTCACTGTTGCTTCATTGGCGATACTTTCACATGCTGGTTGTGTGTGAAGATATCATGTTTTTTTCATTCTCGTGTGTAAGCCATGACCTTTATGCACAGCTATTTAAATTATATTCCTCCTGTAACGGAAACCTGAGGAAGATTTCATTATTATAGATTATTTTTTTACTTCTGCCAAAATTCTTGGTCAGTGGTTGAAATGCTGAAGGATCATGAATAAAATGCCCCTGCCACACTCTACCTCAAATAAATACCTCTGATAAAACAGCACAAACACAGCTGGAGCTTTAGTCATCTGAATGACAAAACAGTCTAAATTCAGCATGGGGACCTTCTACAATTTATCTTTAGATGTTTCCCGTTTTTTATGCAGAAAACGTACACACACCCAGTGAAGGGCGTTTGGAAGCCCACTCATCTCGCCTTAGATAAAGAGATATTTGTTCATGTGGTTACATAATGGCCACAGAAGTGTGAGCTAAGAGAGGTGAGGACAAGCAAATACTAGACAGCCCCCTCCAGTCTCTGCTTGTCACAGCAGTTTGAATAGTCTGTTACAGTGATCCCTTAGTTTTCGCGGTTAATAATGTGTTTAAAATATGTATGTAAAATATGCTGTGGGGTGGATTTTCGCAGAATTTCAGCAATTATTTCTTGATTTTTTTTATTATAATATATTTCTGAAAAAAATCTGTGAATAACTAAAACCGTAGAACTCAAACCGCAAAGTGGCAAGGGATCATTGTATATTGTGGATCCAGTGAACAACTGTCACTGTCACTTATGTGGACACTGTGTTTTACTCTGATCTGACGTGTTAATCATAAATTTCACTTTGTGAAATTGCCAGCTAATGCAAATAGTCTGTGAGAATGTACAACTAGATATGATCTTTTTAGACCAAAGTCAAATGCAAACTAAGAAAAACACGGATGTTGATTTGGGTTTGACATTGTTACCAACAGTAATAAAGGTGTGCCTGTGTAAGCCTCAAGTGGAAATAATGCTTCTCTGCGACCTTTGTTTTATATAATACAGGCAACCCCGAGCCATGGAAAATAAGCAGACAACACTGATCACAATTTGAGTTTGTGAATGCATGGCCAAAGTTGGAGGGCACATTGTGCTTCAGGTTCAAGAGCTCCAAAACTGTTATATAATTTGTACGAATACCAAGGAGCACCCACCTCAAAAAGACTGACGCCATGGGTCATTTATTCAAGCAGGTGTTACAACTTTTACTTTGATCCCTGCTGTTTTTCAAATGTAGCAAGATGTCCTCTTTTAGAAACTCTAAAAGGATACTGTAAATGGTTACATAAACATTTGTTTAGAAAAAATTCAGTATGTAGAAAACCTGACAGTGTTGCATGAAAATGTCATGCATGCTGGTAATCAACAGTGCAGTTTCAACATTAGAAAATATGTCCCTTTTTTTTTTCTCCAACCATCCATCTTCTACACCCACTTGATTCTGTTCAGGTTAGTGCTGCGACTGGATCATATCCCAGCTGTCATCAGATGACAAGCAGGGTACAATCCAGATAGGTCACCAGTCCATCACAAAGCCACACAGACACAAACAACCATGTACAACCAGACCCCGGCCACTAGGGGGCGTGGGGAGTTGAGGCAACCAAGAGGAGCTAGCGTGAGACACTGCACCCCTGGAAAAAAGTTCAGGCTCAGGATTTTTTTTTTTACTTTAAGCCCTGTATTAGCATGAATACCTTTCTGAAACATGCATAAGTAAATAACTAACTAACTAACTAACTAACTAAAAATGGGATGTCACTTGCAGGGCTAAATTAGATTTCTGATTCATAGAAATAGACATAATGGAATTTGTGTGAGGTAGGCCAGCTTTCTATCTGGCATTTATATGTATAATTTTCTACTGTACTTACTGTAAGACCAGCTATGTCCAGTGGCTGGTTACCACTGAAACACTGCACTCACACTATTATCTCTCTCTCTCTCTCGTTTGCAGGTTGACAAGGCAGTGTTTCCATCATGACTGAAGAGCAAATGACAAAATACATAACATCATATGGTGACCGAGTAGCTGTCCTATCTTTCTGTGAACAAACACAGTGCAGCACCAATAAAGAGACTCTTCTACAGAGATTAAAAGCTAAAATAGGGGCACAGAAAATGAAATCAAAGACAAAAGGATCACTGAGTGGTACCCCAGATGAACCCCAAAATACCATGGCCAGAAATACTGCAGGAGAGAAGACTTCAAGGAAGGTTGAAATTGGGTGGCTTCATTTTCATTCATTACTGCTAGAACTTAATGCCATCACATATATTTTTATTGAATGTGAGTGCATTTTGCCATGAAGTGACCTATAAGTACTGTAATGTAAATATTTGTAGCAACTGTTTTTAATTGACAAACCAGTCAGATTAGGCAAAATTTACATTTATTCAGGATTGCAGATTTCATGTTTTTCACAGTTCATACAGAATAATTAATAAATTTCCTGCTCCACTCTGACATTGCAGTGCTTGGCAACAAAGTTTGTTCATCCACAGATATCTTCACTGTCAGTTACATGTCACTGATTAGGGCTGCAACTAACGATTATTTTCATAATTGATTAATCTACCGATCATTTTCTCGAGTAATCGTTTAGTCTCTAAACTATAAAAAAAGAGTTAAAAAGCTCTAAGATGACATCTTTAATGTCTAGTTTTGTCCAAAAAAATCTCAAAAGAATCAGTTTTTTATGACAAAACGGAGAAAAGAGGAAAAAATTCCCATCTGAGAAACAGAAAACATTTTTATGAGAAAATTTTGATTAGAAAATTAATCGGCAACTATTTTGATACTCGATTAATTGTTTGTCGATCGATTAATCGAATAGTTGTTTCAGCTCTACACATGATGTTTGTACTACATTTTTCTAGAGGTAATATAGTCTTCATCTTTCAGTTGTAAAACAAATGCTATGACAAAAATGAGGAGTGATGTGGACATTTACTCCACAGTAGTACACCTCCATACTTGACACACTGGCCCCTACAGGGCATAATGAAATATCCCTGACTTACAGAGATGCAGTGATGGCCTCTCTTACGTGCCTATATAAGTTCACAGCCTGATAGGGATCTCTTGGTAGAGTCAGATGGGACTCTGCCATTAAGATGTTGCATACTTCATACTAGTGCTGGGCAATATGACGATACATATCGTGGGGACGATATAAAAGTGTGTATCGTGACATTTCTCTTCTATCATTTCTAACCTAATTTTATCAATTATTACAGCAAATATGTAATTAAATAACCTGCAACAATAAATTTGATAGAATCATATCTACTTCTACAAAGTAGCCCTTTATGTTTGCACTTTTATTCATGGTTAATGCCTTAAACAGAGTTCTCTTCAACCCTGATGTTTACTTTAGACACTTTATATTGGTTTGCAAACTTTGCACTACAAGGTTACAGATTTCAGAACGTTGAAAAATAATTTGTGTTTATTTTTTATAGCTAAACTTCAGTGCAAAAATGTGTTTTTCCTGTCAGAAACTGTTGTGCACTTTAAAAAAAAATGTGAAAGCTACTGTATCTCTGTACCTACCTGTTTTTGCTGCACTAAAATGTATGTTTGTGACAGTTCAGCTAAATGTCCTTTCAAAATAAAGTTGAAAAGTAAGCAATTAAATTTTTGTCAAACTTTCAGAGAATAACTGAAAACATACTTTATTGTGGTATATCGTGATATATATCGTTATCGTGATATAAAATAGTCCATATCGTGATATATGATTTTTTCCATATCACCCAGCTCTAGTTCATACACATCTGAATTGCATGGTATCGCCCGGCGAAAGACACATTCATCTTTGCACAGCTGAAGATATTCATCTTCAACAGGAGAAAGGAAGTCTCTGGTCCTATAGAGCTGAGGCAATGCATACATCACATTGGGCCGCCCACTGGGGACACTGATGTTTTTTGATGGTCTGATGGTGTGTGCATTCCAAACCTGTGCAGTGTTATCCAACTCATCCTGTTAAAAAGAATATATAAAATACAATTAGGAAGAACTGTACATACATATACTGTACCAGGGCTTGACAATAAGCATTTTAGAGCACTGGCCCACAGGGCCAGTAAAATTTGGAATGTACTGGCCCTGATTCATAAATCAGTGGCCCAACTATTCGCAGGCGCGCGGAACAGCGGCCGCCGAAGGAATTTTGAAAAAATGATGCAATTTGGTGCATTCTGACACTGAAATGAAGAAATAAAAAGTCTCACATATTTTAGCAATATTATGTTATCTGACACAACATTTTTGTTGAATAACTTTTTTTCTGTTTGCAGGTAGCATGCACATATAATCTTGAAGAATAACCCCGTAGATTTTCCTGCCTGCATTGTAGATGCACATAGTATTACTGTCGTAAAACACCTTCTGTGTTGTTAATGTGGTGTGATGCTTTGTTGCTTTTAGTATAAACTTCTAAAATACCTTCTTTGTAGCATGAAGCTTTTTGGTCCATAACCTGTTAGATTTATCAAAATTAATCATTCATGCTTTGGTGATGGTTTAATATATTATGCACTCCTCCAATCTTATAATATACTTTTATATAATCTTTAATTAATAAAATGATTACACACCTAACATACAACACACAAGCCCAGTCCCAAGTCTGGGATAAAAGTGTGAGGGAGGCAGCAGGTGAGTATGTGGTAAGTTGTTTTTGGCACTAAAATAATCAAACTGCATTTTACATATCAAAGTAGAAATTGTATTCACTGTTTTCACAATGTGATATTAGATGATATCTGAAAAGCACAGAATACTTACTCTTGTCTTGATACTTACTATCAAGCAATAACCATCATGTATGAAAAACTTACACATATTAAGTGTTTGACAGTCTCTGACATCACAAGTCCTTCCTTTGAAGTAATTATTTTGATTTTATGCTATATTTGGCATTGACTAAATAAATTCTCATCACAGATGCTTTATGAGACTTTTTCAAATTGGTATTTATCACATGGCATCTTCCTGAGTATATATTTGACTAGGTACATTTTGTTCAGTATTTATTTCATGTTTAACTGTTTATAGTTTTGTAATTTGTGTTTCCTGTGCCACCACTTCATAGCCAGCAGTTTCCTTCTCCACCCTGTCACAGCCAGCAGTTTCCTTCTCCACCCTGTGACAGCCATCAGTTTCGTCCTCCACCCTGTCACAGCCTAAAGAAACCATTATCTCCTCAGACCCATAGGAGGTGCTAAAGCAGTCTGTAGTCAGTTCTTCCTCCAACTGCAGCAACTCTTCTTCCAACTCTGCATCTGTATAGACCTTTTCGACTTGAAAATTGTGGACATGCGCCCCCTAGTGGCCCCGCCATAACTTGAGTGTGCGGTGCTCCACCAACTAACCCAAACACAGCAGCGTGGAGCATTATTTACGGATAACGCAGACATGTCTTGGATTGATGATGTTAGGCAGTGGCCTTCAGTTACAGATGAAGGTATTTTATCGCTGTTTTTAATGATTGGTTATGGAAATAGCATGATCTATTCCCATAATCAAACACTAAAAACTGTGGAACGCTGCAACGCTGGCTATAACTAACGTCAACAAACCATAAAGATTATGCTACTGTAACATTAACGCTAGCGGTAAATTAGGCTATGTGTTAACGTTATATTTAATTTATTCTATCATTCTCCTAATTCATTCATTCATTCATTCATTCATTCATTGATTTATAGGCTTGTGCTAGTGCCGAGGGCTACAGTAGCCTCATACTGCTGTTCTTTAGGCCAGAATCGTCCGGGACTCTCAGTGAGACTGAATAGTACGAGATTAAATGTTAACGAAAACTCACCCGGCTGTATTCATTTGGAACAAAGTCCTTTCTGTTGATATTTTTCACCCACGTCTTCCTAACTTCTTGTTCTGCAAACAAGGCAGTTTTCGTGCAGTAAAGGCTTGTGTATTTCACATACTTTCTTCTTCCATTGTTGGCACAGTTTATGACGGATCATGTATTCCCACTCGACCGACTCGACATTATAAAAATATATATTTGTGGAAAGAGAAAAACACTGGTTAATCTGCGAGCCGGTGAAAGAATCGCTCTGTAGCACACTCCAGCAATAGCGGACGGGGTACTTCCGGGGGCTGGCCCGAAAAGGTCTATAGCAATACCGTTGTGTACTTTCGTTGTTCCGATTCTTCTCCGTCTTGTATCTTTTCGCGCGCATTTAAAGATGCTGCTGCCGAACATTCCCGAACAGTTCCGGAAATGCACGAAGACGCGACACACTCCTGCAGCGAAATTACGTTCTTCACATTGTGGACCATCTTCATGTTCCGATAAAATACAAGTCATTTCTTGGCGATTATGACGAATATATCCATAAGAAAAATCTGAAATTGCCTCAAAATGTGGTGGCCCGGACGGGCCAGTGTTTAATAAAGTTTACTGGCCCGTACTGGCCCGAGACAGGCGAAAAAAACGCTCGGGCCATCGGGCAAATGCTATTGTCGAGCCCTGTGTACACTTAAATAGTGCAAAAAAAATATGTATCCACAATTCTCCTCTCTGTCTCTCTCCTTCCTCAGTCTTATTCTCTCTTCTCCCCTCATCCCTCCATCTTTCCTGTCTGTTTCCTTTGGTCTGTGGATATTCTCATTTATCCAGGTAAGTTCCATTCTCGCAACAATTGAATCATAGGCAACTGGACTTAGATTTGTCTAGAAGACGTTTCGCCTCTTATCCAAGCGGCTTCATCAGTTCTCAACGCATCAGTCTGACTAGTCCGCACTAGTCAGACAAACAGTGGAGTATGACTCTGGCCACTGGTGCCCCACTCATCCCTAACGACTGTCCTTTCACTGGTGTGGCTCTCCTGACCCAAACAAAGGGTCCAGCCAAACTCCACTAATAAAGTATTGTCTTTAGAAAGTGGTGGGTGCACACCTCCACAGAGGTTAAAAACCAGGAATTCTGACATGCATCCCATTTTTGCCATATCTTTTTCTTATAGTTGAGTTACGAACATTGACTTTAACCGAGGCAAGTGAGGTCGGCAGTTCTTTAGATGATGTTGTGGGTTCTTTTTAGGGGTGCATGATAACTGTTTTTTTAAAACCTATACCGATAACCAATAACTTTCAGCTCCTAAAGGCCAATACAGATAACACATACATTTACCTAAGATCATTACATCAGCTCTATGAACGAAATCAAAAATAGTTTTGACTCTTTAAATGAACAGATATTTATTTTTTTCCAATGAAATACTACTGGCAAGCCTCTCAAACATTTTTCGTAAAGCTATCAAACATCCCTCTGAGTCTTAAATAACACAAAAACGACATAATATAATTTTTAAGGATGTTACTCACTGTAAACCGTTGTGCCTTTGTCCCGCTGCTCTCGCTACGAAGGGTTTCAAAAAATTATGGGCGTGGAAAACGTCATGGGTAGCAAATCTCGACGAAGTAGCAGATCTCGACAGAACACTGGCATTCTCGTTCTCCACACTACAAAGACAGCACATATTCTAGTAATTCATGGAGGGAGATAGCGATGAATGTGGGTCTGGATACGGCCGAGACGGTGAGGAAGCGGAAAAACGCAAGAGATAAGTTTAGTAAGTTTAGCTAGTTCGTGATTGTCCCTCTCCGTTGTGGCGTTGAATAACATAGCGGAGACGCGCTTCAAAAATCAATCAAAAGTAACTGCGACACATTGCCGCGAGAGTATACAAAGCCCTTGAAGCCGGCGTTTTCCACCACTGAATACGGTCTCAAATCCTGACAAATACAGTTTGGCTCGCTCTCAATTACCTTGTCCAGGTGGTTGCGTTTCAGGTGGGCTCGCCTCGCAGGTTGGTGGTATTTCCAGAGTACTTCACGTTTGAGTGACACAGCTTGCAAACCGCCACACTTCTGTCTAAATCTTCGCTTTCCTTTTTCTTTTTAAACCTGAACTGCTCCCACACATCTGCTTTTAAGAACGCAAGCACTGGATTTATACTCGCCGCCATTCTCCTGACTGGCTCAGCTGAAGAAGATAACTTCTTCTGCTTCTGGATAACTGGTTAGAAATGCTCTACAGCGACACTAGCGGCTGGAGTACTTAATGGCTCTTCCTGCACTTTGCAGGAAGAGCAGCCGTGCGGGACACGCGGGTTTTGAAGGGAGTTTAGAATATCAATACCCGCGGCCGAGACAGTGAGGAAGTGGAAAAACACAAGAGATAAGTTTAGTTAGTTTAGCTCGTTCGTGATTGTCGCTCTTGCGTTGTGGCTTGGAATAACACAGTGGAGACTGCGTTTGGGCATAAATCCAAAATAACTGCGGCATACCTGCGACAAGATAACTGCGACACATTGCTGTGAGAGTATACACAGCCCTTAAGAAGCATGATGAATTAAGCCCCCAAAAAGTACGGCAGGACTTTTTCAAACTGATCGTCCCTCTTGCGTTGTGGCTTGGAATAACATAGCGGGAACCGCGCGAGTATAAATCAAAAGTGTCTGCGGCATCTCTGCAACAAGCTGACGGTGACACATTGACGCGAGAGTATACCCTTTACCCTTGCTGCGTGTGTTTATACTCTAAACATCTGTGACAGCAAGACAACTGCACTGGTGACTAGGCCTGGGCCAAAAAATCGATTTTTATAAAAATCAGTAAAAATCAGTATAATGTCAAGGTCCTACATTAGTATTTGCTAGGTAGTCTAGTGGTTAAGTGGGTGGACTCTCCAGTGTTGTAATATGTTGTTGTGTCCCTTTTTAGCCATTGCTTTCTCTCTATCCAAAGGCTAAAGACATATAAAACATAACCTGCTAACTACTGCTGAGCAGATGGTGAATAATCTACTCTGTTGAGTTCATAAATGTGTAAATCTGATTCTGGTGGAGTCAATGTCTCACCAGTCATGAATCTCACCACATGTCACTGGTTATGAGGCATTATTTATGTTTACATAATTATGTTCTAAAATCACTCCATTGGCTCCCTGTGTGTTTCAGGATCGACTTTAAGGTTCTTTTATTGGTTTTTAAATGTCTTAATGGTCTTGGGCCATCTTATTTATCTGACCTGCTTTTATCATATCAACCCTCGCGGACCCTGAGGTCCTCTGGCACTGGCCTTTTAATCATCCCCAGAGTTAGAACAAAAACCCACGGTGAGGCTGCATTCAGCCATCATGGTCCTCATCTGTGGACCAGAACATCAGGACCAAAGAGACTGTTGATATTTTTTTAAAGAAGGCTCAAGACTCACCTTTTTAACCTGGCTTTTACATGATTCTTTCACTCTTAGATCTTTTATTCTACTGTTCTTAATCTAATTGATTTTAATGATTTAATTTAAGTCTTAAATTTAAAAAAAAAAAACTAGATTTCTTTTTTCCATTTCCCCAAATAACCTTTACTCCCCTTTTCCTCAACAAAATTCACTCTTCATTGCATTCATTCATGTGTTAATTGATAAATTACAGTACTCCACTGTTTGTCTGACTAGTGCGGACTAGTCAGACTGATGCGTTGAGAACTGATGAAGCCGCTTGGATAAGAGGCGAAACGTCTTCTAGACAAATCTAAGTCCAGTTGCCTATGATTCAATTGTTGCAAGAATGTCTGTTTCCTCACCTTCTCTGTCTCTCTCCTCCCTCAGTCTTTTTCCTCTCCTCTCCTCTCCTCTCCCCTCCTCCCTCCATCCTTCCTGTCTCTTTCCTCCCCCCTCTCTCTCTCTCTCTCTCTCTCTCTCACTCACTCACTCACTCACACACACAAACTCACCTGGATGAGTCCCATGCAACAAAACTGAAGGATGGCCTTGTCCAGAAACCCGCCGTCAAAGAATCCATTGTCTCTGATGTCTGCAAACAAGGACAACCAGAACTCCACACACTGGCTAGCACTTGTAAACATCCAGGGCAGCTACTGGGGCTACTAGCCCTCCTACTTTGCTGCAAGTCTAGCATTTATTTTTGGGCAAAAGAACACCCCCGGACTCTACCTTTTTTAATTGAATGTTATAAATTACGAAATTGAGTATGCTTCTTTTTCCCTCACTGAAGAGTTTCCCACATCACTGAGTTGCATTTGCTGTGAATTTGTGTTTAAGGCCCAGCTATGATATTGTATCACACTTTCTCTGATGTTTTACTATGCTTTGTACAGATAAAGTCAGTAGATCTTTTGTCAGAAGAAGTTTGTTCATATTCTTTCAAAGAAGAACAAAAAAGAAATTGAAGCCATCTAGCTGCATTTAGTACAGAAAAAACACATAGGAAAGTTACATATTTGTGGACCTGAGGCATGGTAACCTGTGACACTGCATGGCACTGATCAGTTTCAAAGCAGTACGGCAAGACTGATCCACTTTGTAATTAATTTAAAAGTTTATTTTCCATATTTATGTACACTTTGGAATCTTTTCGGGTGCCGCCTAGTGTTGTTTTGTTTTTTGTTATGTTTTTTTACTTGGATTGAGTGCATGTAAGTCATGGTGAGGACTGACATGAAAGTAGGTTTAAAGGAAATGTATCTATTGTTGGACCCTGTACAAAGCACAGATATAATTAATCTGTTAACATTTTTATGATTTTTTCCCCCCTTTTTTTTTTTGTAATAATCATGTTGCAATATGTCCTGATTCATGTTTCTTCCTGTCTGCCCATAACACAGTACTCATAACAGGTATGATCACAACTAGCTACTTTAATTACTGTGAATTGAGTTGCCAGTATTCCTCGTATGTGTAAAATTGTACTTGGCAATAAAGTTGATTCTGATTCTGATTTTATTTTAAGAAACATTTTCAGGCGACAGATTAATTCTCTTGCTCGCGTTCTGAATATAATTTTTTTTTAGATTTCTAGTTATCTTTAAAACAAGTAATGAACTACATTAATACAGTGGAGGAAATAATCTGGTCCACTTTTATCACTTTTAGCTCAAGTCTTGAATAGAAGACTTTTTTGCTGGATCTGTTGCTGAATTTAGGCAGCCAGACACTCTTGTTCACAGACTAGAGCAGACCAGAGGAAGTGCAGATCAGGGCTATATTTGGGCCATAAATTCTTTCCTTCCTGAGCAGCTGCCGATGATTTTGTCCAATGAAACCACAGAAACCAAGAGACAATTTGATATTTCCTACATGAGAAAGTTAGAAGAGCCAGTTCTGATGTTTGTCTTATTTTGTTGTACTACCAGTACATCAGTATGATGAGCAACAGTGTTAGAAAGTCTCTTTTTAAACAAAAACAAAACAAAAAAAAAAAAAATATATATATATATATATATATATAGATATATATATATATATATATATATATATATATATATATATATATATATATATATATATAATATAAATAATAATAATAAAAATAATGCACATTAAAACAAAATAAAAGCCATCACACACCCCAAAACCAGTGAATCTAAATTGCTCTTCTTCAGAAGGGGCCTCACCTTCGCTGTTTTAAAGGCAGTGGGGAAAACACCCGTCTGAAGAGAGCAATTTACAATATTTAAAAGCTCACACTCAAAGAAACTATAAAATGATTTTAACAGTGATGTGGGAATTGGATCTAAAAGGCAGGTTGTTGGGTTCAGTTGGGAGAAAACTCGACCAAGCATCTTTGCATCAACCAGGACATAACTCTCCAGTGTTTCCTCAGGTAAAAGGAATTCTTCAGAACTGTTTAAATCAACAATTTGTTGAGGTAAAAAGCTAGATCTAATAGCATTGATCTTATTTCTGAAGTGGTCTGCAAAGTTCTCGCATGCGGCGTCTGATGGCTGCATAGAGGATTTATCAAAGTCTGCATTTATTAAAATATCAATGGTTTTAAAAAGAAATTTAGGATTGTTTTTATTCACTGTAATGAGATTTGAGAAGTAAAGTGTTCTTGCCTATTTAACTGTATTATTTTAGATTTTGAGTTGCTCACATAGAATTTCGTAATTGATTGTTAGTTTTGTCTTTCTCCATTTCCTTTCTGCTCTCCTGCAGTCTCTCTTCAGCTTTTTAATTTCGCTTCTCCACGGTATCTTGGATTTAGTTTTTACAAGTTAAGTGGAGCTGCTGAGTTAAGAGCCGATTTTAGCTTGTTGTTAAAATAATCAACAATAAAATCACAGGACGCAGGTAAGATCTGAGCAGGAGTTTGGATTAAAATGTCAATAAAATTTGCTGCCACTTCAGAAGTAATATATCGTTTCTTCACAGTTCTCACCGAGGCTCCTGCTGGCTAAAACTGGTGATGTTAAAAAACACACAATAGTGGTCAGACACAGCAGGTCAACAACAGAGGACACCCCAGTGGACAGACCATAGGTTATGAGCAGATCCAGGGTGTGTCCTCTGTTGTGAGTAGGCTGTGTTACGTGTTGTTTAAAAACCATACTGTTTAAAAGGTCTAAAAATTCTCTGGCATAGGAATCATTACTGTTATCAATGTGAAGGTTAAAATCACCAGTTATTAATATTGTGTTGTATTTAATGTGGATAGAGGATAAAAACTCTGAAAATTCTTGAATAAAATGGGCTGGAGGATTTGATGGTCTGTAAACTGTAATAGATAAAACAGGTGGGTTGTTAAAAGCAAACGAATGTTGCTCAAATGAAGGAAAATTTGTAAGTGAGATTGTTTGTGTTGATATTGATTTTTGAGCAATTGAAGCTGTTCCACCACCTTTCTTACCTCCTCTTGTGGAAAATAAAAAATTAAAAAAATTTGGGGGGGAAGCCTCGGTGAGAATAATTGGTGCATCAGTCCCAAGCCAGGTGTCGGTTAAAAAGAGACAGTCAATGTTATTGTCTAAAATCAGATCATTAATAATAAAAGATTTGTTTGACAATGATCTTATATTTAGGATAGCCATGTTAAGTATTGTGGGTAAATTCCGTTGTGAGATTACTGATGTGGGTTCTGGACCAGAAGATGTGTGTAATGGATGGAGACATCTGACAATAAATTGCATACTACAATGTTCTTCTCTTACGCATAGCCAGACATATATGCCTCCAAATAGTGATGCTGTGCAATGACACAGATATGAACTGTGCCTGAGAGATGGGAGGCAAATATGTGTACAAGAACGCAGGCGGTGGTGACCATGATGATGATGATGACGATGATGACGATGATGATGATGCTATGAACAGATCATGCAAGTTCCAGATGAGTCAGACTTTGTCTTTGTTATTTTTAGAGATGAGTGACCGTGAAAAGTGAAGTTCGCCCTGCGGGTTTGGAGGCGCCTGAGTGTGAAGTCAGTCTGTGGGCAGCTGTCTCAGAAGGTTATGGATAGACATTGAAAAAAAAAAAGAGGCATGGCAAGAACAAGAAGATGTTTGAAAACAAAGCAGATGAAACTTAAGGCGACAAATATCAATGCTCAGAATGAAAACTACTTACATATATTGCTTCATTCATGTACTCACTTTCTGCTCGGCATCTTCTCACCAGGACCACTGGTAATCCTGTGAGCACGGGAGTGAAAGATCAGACAGATTTACCTTCACAGATCATCTTCATTCTCATGGGTATGTGTGATTTTATGTGTCAATGCTCCCATACAGTCATATCCATCAGCAGTGTCAGGGTTGTAACAGTTCAAGGCTGTCAGCCAGCTAAGAGCACATGAATTACAAACACATGTAAAAACAAGGGAGAGAGAATCTCAGGGTGCTTGGAATAAAGTATACCATAACACCATGTCTGGTACCCCTCTATCACGCTCAACATGTCAGACTGTCGACATGCTTTTTCTGAGAATCACTGACTGCAAAGTCTTTTACGCTGGATCTATGCATTCATATGTATTTATCCATTTTACCCCTGAAAGCCCAAATGGCTGTAATCCAGGGCTAATCCATCTGCCGCTGTAAGAGAAAGCCACACTGGCACACAAAACCTTATCGGAGAGAGCAGACAGTCTTCCTTTGTTTGACTTTCAGGGGTCAGCTTGGATAAAGAGTGAGTTTATTGTTAATCTGTGCCTGTGATGGTTCATTAGAGTAATTAAGAGGTCAGAGTAAATAGGTTTGACAGGGTGGATGAGCATGCTGTGGGTACAACAGAAGCCTCAGGCCAGCTTGAGGCCCAACGGCCAGTAGGCAGCGTCACCGCCGCAGTTATGTAACACTCTAATTACATCTTGGCTTGACTTTTCCTTTCCTTTCCTGAATTTACTGTCCACTTTTCTGGATGTTTCAGTGACCGGACAATCAGGCTATGACTCTATGCCTTGTGTTGACATTTCATGTTCTTGTATCCAATCAGTTTGCTTAGTTACAACCTGCCAGATGTAGCTCCCGCTGGTATTACGGTGGTTTAACTGAGGTGAAGGTGGGGATTTGATGAACTGAATGACTGAAGGAGTTTATGACACAGCGTTATCTGCCGATGATAATCACTGGTTTCAGTTACATCACACACATACACATATGTGTGAGCGTGCAATCAGAATTCACAGTACATGCCCTCACTAAGAAAGGTTATACAATGAAAAAAGAAAAGAAACATACACTTTCAGGGACATATATGTGCATATAAATGTGCAATTCTTTCAGCCAAATTGTCCATGTCTAACAAATGAAATCAAGAAAGACAAGAAGAAGATCAGCTGTAACTCTAAAGTCCTGCAAGAGCAAACAGAGTATGGAATCTGGGAGGAAACCAAGGAGGTGTAACTCTATGTGCTAAGGGACACCAGTGAACTCAGGGGGTCCAGAAAAACCAGCGTGAAACTAAACAAAGAGCAGAGGTAAAAGTGGGCAGGGTTGAAGAAAAAGCAATTCTTAAAAATAAAACATTAAAGGACTGAACAGAAAGCCAAAACAAATCGATGCTACGAATGACAATAACTCACAGATTAAACATCAGTCTTTTAGCCTTGTTGTTATGATCATTATAATTTAGCTCAAAGGATTCATTCATAACTGTGTATTTCTGGCTTTGTTTCACAGCTGTAGCTCAAGTTTTTGTGTTATTAATTAAACCAAGCTGATTAAAAAAGACCACAGACGTTTAGTCAAGAGCTGTCACATTGAATTACCACAGTATTTAGTCATTCAAAAACAGCTGCCTCTTATCTACAGCCTGACAAGGGATTGATGTAGGTTTATCAGCAGCGAGTCCGGCTGTATCCCTGTCTTTACATCTCACAGTCCTGTGAGTGAAGCGCAGCTGTCTAATCTTCTCCAAATTGACCTGAAAACCAGTTGTAGTGGCATTGTTTGAAATCACACACACATATTCCTCATGTATTTCTGAACTTGAATGAATGGTAAATGGTAACTGCGCCATATATACGCACTTATATAGCGCTTTCCAGACACCATCATGGTGCCCCCAAAGCGCTTTACAATGGCCTTTCATTCACCCATTCACACACACATTCATACACCAGTGGGCAGCTGCTGCCATGCAAGGCGCTGCCAGGCCCACTGAAGTCTGCAGACTTTTAAGGACAACAGGCCCCCCAGCCATCATCCTCCTCACCAAGCTAGATTTTATTATTATTATTTTTTTATCTGTATAATATCAAGGAGAAGTACAAATCTATGTTCATTGTTCTTGTTTTCATGCTCTCTCTCTCTTGCTACATCACTGACCCATTTATGTAACGGTCTGTTCAGAGGTTGTCACCACCATGCAGGCATCAGTTTAACACCTGCCAAAACCAACTGAAACAGGCTGTAACTCCCTTGCAAACAAGTGAAAGATGCAGGTACAGGTTATGTGTTGAATTAAGACATTCTAAACATGTTTTTTTCTTGTTATCGTTTTTTTTTTGTATAGAAATGCTGAATGTAACGGTTCTGGTACAGCCAGTTGGTGTGGTGTCCTAGAAGGAAAAAATAAACTGGATCAGTGTACCTTGGCAATGGCGGTGCTTGCTGCTTCCAGCCCCCACTCTGTTTTCACAGCCTGAGGCAGCAGCATGCATGTTTGTACGCTAAATTGTGTAACAGACAATGGAGCAATTCTCAGATGGCAGTGAGAGGACACAGTGAGACATATGCTGAGGATCACATGCAGGATTCATCAGTTGGTCTGCAGAATACAGATAGATGCATTCACTAGTTTTACTCCTGAACTAAAGATGCCTTTAACTTTTAAAACACGCTCTGTTTTATTTGAATGACTGTAAGCAGTTTAGCGTGTGTGGGTGAGCTCATGTCTTGGTTGATTTAGGATTAAAGAAGATTTTATGCAGTCACACGCAGAGGAAATTAAAAATAGATACGTATATGTGTATATATATATAATTACATAAATGCAGTATGTAGGACAAAGTTCATACGCAGACTCACTTCACAGAATGCAAACAGACAGTAATAGAAATAGAGAGTTCTGTGTTTTTCCTAACATCGTGTGCTGTGTCATATCTCTGTTTGACTATGAGTCAAGGACAAATCCTTCAGACAGTAAAAAGCTACGAGGTAGTCTGTTCTTCTCTCTTTATGTATTATAAAAAGGAAGGTATCAGTGTGAGGTCGTGACCAAAACTTTAGAACCATTTCATATGTTTAAAATGCTTTTATTGGGAAATACATTAGATTTATTCAAAGAGTTCCTGTTTACAGTGTTGACCCATCTTCTTCATACGTTCTGTAATTCTAGCATGCAGGATATCAGTTTCTGGGCCAAATCTTGACTGATAGCGATCAATTTTTGCTGTATTCATGCTCTTGTATCACAATTTACAATTTTCTCCTCATCCAACTGCTTTTTTAAGACTGACCGCAAGTTCTCAGTGGAGTGAAGTCTGGGGAGTTTCCCGGCAGAGGAGCTGAATTTTTAAGGCCGTGGTCTTTGAGCCACTTTGTTACTAAGTCGTGACTTGTTGAGTCATCGTGCTGAATAATGCACAGCTCAGCACCAAACTGGTCCTTGATCGTTGGGAGAAGTTGCTCTCTGAGGACATTTCCATTCATGGCAGTGATTTTGGGCAGAATTGAAAGTGAATCTACTTCCTTAGACGACATGGGTGGTGTCAGGATGCTTCACAGCTGATATGACACGGGACTCCTGGCAGTGTTCACATTTTTCACCAGTCGTGCACTATTGCAAAGTTAGAATTTCTACATATCCTGGATGTTTTTCATGGAGGGAAGTCGGTTTTTTGCAATCCTGAATCCTCTCAAGGGAAAAAGTCCCAGCGCTTGCTGAATTCTCTTTGATGTCCTGAAGCTTTCTTCACTGCAGCTAAGTATTGCTTTCATTAGCTCTTGATGAAGGCACTAACTGGTTATTTCAAGTGCAACATTTACAGCATATTTTTTTGAGGTAACCATCTCTAAGACCAGAAGACAATTCCCTCTTGACTGCCTCGCTTTTATAGCTACCAGTCTGAAAAAGGGATTTCAGTTGACCTGTTTTCATTGACAGTTACCCTTGTGCTGATCATTGGATTGATCACTGGACTGCTGAAATGACGTTAGTTGGGCATGTTTTGCCAGAGCCAAAACTGTTTGGAATCACGTACATTTTTATGCCAGTGAAGCTCTTTGCAATATATTTTTTGTATATCTGTTGACTAAACATAATATTTGTATCACTGCCAGTTGCTGTAGCTAATTACAAGTGTGAGCTGCTAAAAGGCAAATCATTTAGTTGATCTTGATTAACACAAAGCTGGCTTTTAATGCACTGGGAGTGCAGAGGATTGTTTTGGATTGAGAATTTAACTTCTCTCACAAAAAAAGGCATTGACAATTATCAAAAATGTTTCTGCCTTTTTCTCTTCATTCTTTGGGATTTTCTTTTTCTTTCAAATAAAAGTATTGATCAGTACTGACCCCCTACAAAAAAGAAAAAAAAAATGAACACAAGTCAACCATCATATTGTGCTGGATGAGATTTAAAAAGCATTTATATGGGATTATTGTAGATCGGTGACCAAAGAATGAACTATTATGTCTTTAGGCTATCAGGTCAGGTTCCAATAGTTAAGTCAACGCTAGTAAGATTTTGTAGTAAATTTAATGAAAGAGGTCAGGGATGACAGAGGCGTATTGATGTTTTGATGAGTAGGGTTGTGACCAGTGCCCTGTAAAGCTGGCACTCTTTCATTCTCGGCTGCTGTTGCCATAGCAATATTAACCACTGTTATGCAAGTGCTCCACTTACAGCGGCAACCTTCACAGAGTGATGAGCTACAATGGGCAAATGTGTGATTAAGTGCAACTGAAGAAGTGCATTATAGAAAAGATGAGACTTTACCAAGTACATGTGGTGTAATTTACTGTATACATGTGCGCACAAACTCAAACAACTGCGATCATTTTAATGGCTGAGCGCAGCCTACTGACCCTGAAGCTGTTATGTAATGCTGGTTACACCCTCTACCTCTTGCCAGTGGGATGAAGATGAAAGAGCTTACCTGCTCCATCCCTCCATCCTGTCATATATTGATCCCCCATCCCCCTGCATTCGCTAATCGGTTCAACATAACATGCAGCCTTCAGAACTAAAAGCTTTGCTGCTGATCTCTGACACCACATCAAGTAATACAAATGCTGTTCTGAAGCTATCCTGTACACACACACACAAACACACACACACTGCTGTGTGCTGTTTTTTCCTTCTTTTTCACTAACAGGTTGACACAATGGCATACAAATGCATCTGTACACTAATTTTAGTGTTTAACCACTTCTGTTGCTTTATTTTCATGATCCCTCCTCTTGCATCTCAAACTCTTCTTTCGTATGTCTTTTTGAAATAAATGGAAAAGAAAAGGAAAACAAAGAACTTGTATGTGCTTGTAATGCTGCCCTGACCTAGACTCTTAAAGATTAGTGTCTGTCTGCTCTTTGTTTGACTTGGCATTGTACTATCCCAAACAGCAATATGATTACTAAATAAACTGACAGGGAATGGCTTAAAGTATATAGATTGTATATAAAGTTAGGCCTTTGTTTTTTTTTTTTTTTTGTTGCTGTTGTTTTTTTTTTTTTTTTTTTGGTCCCTTTAAACAGATGATGGAGTGTGAGTCTGGTAATGTAATACCTCATAAAGCATAATGTTTTATATCTATAAGCCTGCCAGCATGTGACAGATGGTGATATGTAGGAGGTCAGCAGTCATAGTAAATCTGTGTATTTTGTGTAACTACCATATTGGTCGAATATAGGACAACTGCTATTTTTCAAATATAATTTTGGGAAAATAAAAATATGATGAAGACAATAAGGTATATGTCAAAACAACTTTTTATTGTAGCATTATTATAGAAAGAAATCCCACAGAGATAACATTCTGCTGTATTGTTGTACATTTTATTGATATCTTTTTTAGGAAGTATGGTACCATACTTAAGGTACGGTATGTGTCAGGTTTCCATGTTATTTCAGATCAAGGTATAGTACTATTTAATAAACTTTATTCTCCTGAAATTTGCGACTGTGACTCAGTGAATAAGCAACAACCATGTAGTTCAATAACTGCATTAATGATGTTGATAACAGCATAACCAATCAAAGTCAATTTATATTCGGATTCAAGAACAACATTAACAATTCAGTCTGTAAAAAAAAGATTCTGGAACTGCAACAAAATTTTCGAGCCCCTTTGTTCAGCACGGTCGTGTGGTTCCTCCATTCAACATCATATCCAGCTCACATGCGTTCACTGTGACGCTCCATTCGCTTACTGGTTACTTTGGTGCTTCTTTATCTAGTCGGCACAGATGTGTAACGACAATAGAAAAGTCTAGACCTCCCCCATTTTTGAGAATATGATTTCTAGAGTAAAATATCGTCTTATATTATTATGCGTTAAAAATATATATAATGTGTTGCCAGGGTTATGACCTGGCAACACATTATGAACAAAGACGATAGTGATTACAGTGAGTATTGAAAAGTCAAACGTCATTCTTGTCAGATGACCTTGGATATGAAATTACGTGTCCAAGCTGAGATCGATTTGACATTAGTGCTCCTGTTGAATCTGTGCCAACAGTGCTGCACATTCCGGAGAGAGGACACACCGATGGTAATGGTCCATGCACTCTGTTGACACAAGCCCCTGTCTGCTTAACAGCTTTAACAGACCACTGACCACCACTCTGAGCACAGATGACTCACCTCCTCGTGGTCTGCCTCTGACCAGTTGGAGGTTGCCATGACCGGCCAGTACACTCCAGGGTGCCGTCATTCACCTCCTGGAATGGTCCAGAATGTATCTTTGCAACAGAAATTCTTGTAGCTTAACAGAACGGCAGCTGTAAGCATGTTTGGGGACATTTATTACAGGATGTAGCTACTATAGACCTCAGGCTTGATATGAACATTAGTTCTCCTAAGCAGGTTGTGGAAATAGGAAAACACCTGCTTCTACTGAATTTCACTTGTCTCAGACTTTCAAAGGCATCTGTCAGCGTCATGGGTTTGACGTTTTCCTGATGCATGTCGGTGTATGTACACCCATGGAACAACCTGTGAATAAACACTGCCCTCCAAAAAAAAAAAAAAAAAGTCACTCTCTCTAAACTGACTTTGACATATAGTCACCATGGTATGATTTAGATAAACTTATGCAATGTCACATTATTTATTTTTGTCCAGACTGCATTATCTGGGTCCCAGTAGCTGGTTTAGTTAGCTGGGGATCAGCACGCCAAGGCCCACGCTTTTGGCTGCCGCCCAAGACACATTGCACCCTTTCCTAAGGGACATTGAACTCTTGCTTTGTTTTGTTTTATAGGAGTCAACTGAATCGCGTTTAGTCTGGCCTGTCCCCCAGGAACAGTTTGGTGACCCTATCGGTGTACGCCCCCAACAACATAGCTTCTGGGATCATTCGGGCACACAAACCCCTCCACCACGTTAAGGTGGCGATTGAGGGAGACCTATTTACCGGTTGATCTTTGTTCCAACCCTCATCTATGGTCATGAACTGTGGGCATTGACTGAAAGAATGAGATCGTGGATACAAGCAGCTGAAATGGGTTTCTTGACTGTTCAGTATGTCGCTGTATGTAGGCAGCTTACTTAACTGTTAGGACAAATAACATGGCTAGACCAAGACCTGATGAACTGAAGCACCGCCAGATCATAATACTGCCCCCACAGGCTAGATTGTTAGGAAGGAGGCATAATGAAGCATCGCTTCATCCGTTGCTCTTCTTCTCCTGATGCACCCATCACTCTAGAACAGTGTGGTCTGAAATCACCATCACACATGACCTTTTTCCATTCCTTGAGAGTTCAATCTTTCTGATCCCCAGCAGAACACGCTTTTTTCAGATTAGCCTCACTGATAAGTGGTTTTTTTAAGGCTACACAACAGCTTAGTCTAATCTGTTGTCTTCATTTAAAATGTTCTCAATTTTGTCATAAAATATTGTTGTTGATTTTCTTCAGTTATATTTCACCAAAACTTTAACTGATGACCTTTGATCAGAATCATTCACTTATATTCCTGGCATTTCTTTCCCCCAAAAGGATGGTTCACCATTATCTCTATAGGTTCTAACAACACACTGGGTGACCCTTCTCTTCATCCAGCTTTTGTAGATCTGACAATCTCTTCAGTGATTTTGTGTAGACCAACAATTTGACCTTTCCGAAACTTCTTCACCACAACTAGAGGAATACTCTGAAACTGTTGTTCAAGCAGTGAGGAGCTGCTGACTCCATCAATTGTTTCCAGCTAAAGCATTTTAGTCACTGCTGTGCATTTTAGGCCCAAGGGTTTTATCTATTTTCTTCGTCAAATACAAGGGATTTTTTTTTTGGTTATGCAGTCACAAACGATACAAATTACATATCCTTACCATCATGACCCTGACATTCTTGACTTACTCTACCAGAAACACTAAATATGAAAGAAGACACTGCTGTTTCAACAAAGTTTTTAATTGCCATCCAACAAACTGCGGACAACACAAATAAACAAGGTTGAGTATCCAAACATGTCAAATAGCAATATTAATTCATATCATTATTGTCATATTAATAACATGGAATGCACTCTCTCCATTCACATGGTCTTTTCACCATCAAGTTTAATTCATGAAACGCGTCAAAAAAATAAATATATCAATATCTCTCTGGCATATATATCTCTATATCAGTGTTGCTGATGAACGGGGGAAGAATGATGACAGAATGAATGAAAAGGCAAAAGTAGAACCAGGAGTGTAACCCCAATGCCGGTCTTCTCATCTTCTGTCCTCATACAACTCCTGCTCCTTCAGACAGCCCTGTCTCTGTCAAAATACACACTCTGCAGAATGTCCTTCAGTGCATGTTTGTGTGTGCAAAATGACACTTTGGAAATCAGACGCAAGGAAAACATTCTCCATCTCAGATTTCAAACCGCTTTTATTTTCTGCCTATCCTTCTTCTTAACGGTTAGGAGGATTAAAACGGGATGAAGACACTGGGTAAATCACTGCATTATTCACACAGATGGCTCTTCTATGTTCCTTGTAGGTCTGGTTCATATCCTGACGTTGGCTACACAATAAAAACATCAACTAGCACCAATGGCCAAAACAGGAAGAGGGTCTGGTAAAAAAAAGACCAGCAACAACTGCTTTAAAGACGTGAGAAGAAATATCTCCCCACTCATGTCGTCCGCTCCTCTCCGTTCTTCCAAAGGTCTGAGAATGTATTATGCCCCTGTGCTTGAATGCCTGCGCTCTGTCTGTTTTTAGTCCGTGCTGTGGTTCTCCAGCTCAGAGATTATGGTGATCAGGTTCTGAAGGCCAAAGATATAACCACTGTCCTTGCCTTCATGGACAACGCTGTCCTCGCGGTAATCTCTGCAAGTGGTGTGGGCAAAGTCTATCATTCTCACATCCACTGCAGAACTATGATGGTCCTTGTTGGGACAGATGAGCCTGGCTGATTCCTGAGCTCCCGCTGCTGCTGCTGCTGCTGCTGCTGCTGCTGGAGCAACTGCTGCCGCCGCCATCGCTCGATGCCGAGGAGGCGTGTGGAAAGCGGAGCGCACCCGCCACTTCACCCTCCTCCTCCTCCTCCTCGTCTTCCTCCATTTCTGGTTCGGCATCCACCTCTTCGTCCTCGTCCTCCTCATCTTCAGAGAGCGCGTCTTCAGTGCGTCGGCGTGTGTGTTTTCTGTGTGGTGCTCCATCATAGATGATGAGAAGGGAACTGGAGTAAAAGCGGTATGATTCGCAGGCTTCCAGAGCAGCCTGCATCTCTCTGAGCCTGCTCAGCACTGGGGAAAGCAGTTCCTGTCGCGTGCGCCGCCCAGAGTGGAAGAACTGGTACAGAGCCTCTTTGAAGCCTGGTGGGGTCAGTTTGCGACCATGGTACTTGTTCATGAAGATTAGCTGGCCAGTATCAGAATGGTACACCTGCAGTCACCAAAAAACATAGAATTTGAAAAAGTTAAAAAAAAAAAAAAATCTCATGGAAACATTCTGTTTAATAACTGTTTAACCTGCATTATCATGACCCGTTATCATGTACAGTATATTTTAAATTTTACAAATGTGTTTTTGGCGTTTCGGAGGTCCTACTGAAATAAACATGGCAGTGAAAGACCGATTTAACAGCCAAATCCAAATTCTGCTGTTTTGGTGGTTGAAAAGTACCAGTTTCATATCTTTCTTCCAGCAGGTGAAGGACAGGAGCAGATCCAAAATGTTGACACACCTCACTATTACTTTGCTGTGAGTGATGATCATCTTGTTTCCCTTGTGTCATTATAGATAAAAATTACTTTCTAACATTTTCAGAGAAAGCCAATCAGAATGTTTTCCAAAGTTTTATGCAAACTGTTCTTCTAATGCAGAGTCATGTACACAGATACTTGTCTTTGCCTCAAAGTGTACCTGCATGCCGCAGAGGCGGACTCCTATCGAGGCTGACGTACTCTGCTGGCACTTGCGGATCTGCATGGCCTTCTTCTCTTCTGAAGCATCATCTCCATGCTGCCTTGTGCCCATCTTCAGGTCCAGCACACATGGCACAGCGTGTCGCCAGGTCAGGTTTTCTAGTAGGATGAATTCTGGGACACTCAGTCAAGGAAGACAAAGACAGAAAACACGGCCACCTTGCTCACAGCATAATCTGCTTTATCAAGTTTCATAAGGTTTCGCTAGACTCACATTTACATTACGTCACTGCAATATCAAATAACGCATGAAAGCCATTCTGAAGCACAACTCTACCGGACCTAGAAGCTGATAGCTAGACAGTTTATTAGATACCAGGTCTCAGATAGGAGCTGAAGCCACTGATAGTTGTGTGTGTGGCCAGAGAACATCCAATGTCTCCTGGCTTGGAATCAAAAAAGGAATTTTAGAACAGGAGTAGTTTTCCAGTCAGTAAAGGATACTGTATTGGTTGCGGTGCTTTGCGTTCTCCTTCATCCTCTGGAGGTGCTGCTGGTGACACTTGATGCTCCAGGGGTTGTGCGTGAGCTGCGGGACTGCGTTGCTGTGACTGTGCTCCAGTCTGTAGTGGAGCACTTCAGCCTGCTGCAGCCAGTCCAGCTCCATGTCATCTTGTAGCTTGTGAGCACTGACAGAGAGAAACACTTAAAAATTAACTAGTTTGAAAAGAAAATCCCTAATCTTTAATTCGGTTTACATGAGCGGCGATGTGCTGCATCATATTTTCATCCATCTCACCTCTTGTCCATGCAAGAGTGACGGCTTCGGCCTTCTTTGCTGTGATTTTCGCTGTCCACAAGCAGTGAGGACGTCACCACTTTCCCCCATTTGAGCATCGTGTGCTCACAGTCCGCGGAGTGATCCTTGTTCTCCAGATCTGCTGCTGGGTCGCTGTGGAGGGGGTAGGCGATTAGGCAAAGATTCCCTTCATCATCCTCCTCGAAGCTCACGGATACCACTCCTAAGAAAAGAGCAGAGAAGAACATAGACATCTTTAAGACAATGGTTCCCTGGAGCGCAGAAAAGAATGTATGTCACACTAGAAAAATCTAAAAGTAAAAAGACAAATTTTGTTTTTTGTGGTGGAACGATCTTGAAAAAGATTTGATGTGACAGAGGCAGTGAGGTGCCAAAAGATATTGGGGTGTTAAAATGACAGCTCAAAACACAAAAGACACAAAGGGCCATGAAAACTCAAGAAAGAATTCTGTTTATTCATGAATAAGAAAACGATTAGCAATACACATACACTGAATAGCAGGCTGAAAACACAAAAGTTACACCGCACAAAAGAATAAAAATAATTACACACTCCAGGATGCTAACAAACTATTAGTTTCAGTCCAGCAAAGACAATAAATAACTACTTGCATGAACAAAGAATCACAAGATTCCCAACTTCTGAAGCACTCATATATATTTTTCACAGTTTCACACTTTGTGTCTACAATTAAGAGGCACAACCTTCATCACCCATTAGTCATGCTTGGCTGTAGAAGATAATCAAAATTAGTGTTTTTTACACCATTCACCATTTTGTAAGTTGCAGCTCAGTATTTTAGAAATGAACATTTAAAGGAAACTGAGATGGATTTCGGAAGCTAAGGACACGGACGTCCAGCTGTGCCTGTAAACCGGGGTCTCTTTTAAGATTAAAAACAAAAAAAAAGGGCTTCTTAGGATTCTCGTCTTTACCACCAGAACAGAATGTGCAAAAACCAGATAAGCTTGTGGAAATGCATGAGACACGCACTCACAGTCTCAGTGTAAAGTGACATGTTAACCAGTTCACCTGTGACTGTTAATCCCATTTCCATGGATTCTATTTTTGAAGGTCTTAAAAAAGGCACCGAGACGACTTTATCAAGTCTGTTGGCTGAGCCGCAGTCACCCGGTCATTCTCTAAGCAACACCTTTTCAGGTGACCAAAACCTGCAGCTCCTTGGATTTCTGGATCCAGAAAGGTAAAACTTCATTTGGCATAATTTTGCACCAGGTAGGAAACAATAACTCCTGTCCACTCAGCCCTCTTACCTGAGTTAGTACAGCCTTCTGGCAACACAACTATACAAGGGTTAGGGTTAGGTCAGGTACAGCACCCTCTTGTGAACAATCCGGCCCACTGCTGCCAGCCAGTTAAAAACAACTTTTGTGCAGGTGTGTGTGGAGCTCCTTTCCCAAGAATATCAAAATGCACAATTACGTTTAAAAAAAAACAAAAACATTCCCTTCTGACTTCAATATAAGGATCCAGATCAGACAAATGCAGATGAAGAGAAAAGTTAGGAAACGTTTGTTTTCATTACCTCTGTACTGGGGGGTAAACTTCCTCATTGCAGAAGGAAGACTCTTGTAGAACTGATGCTCGCGGGGAATGAGGGGCTTGCAGATGGTCTGCTCCCCAAAGCGGAGGACGCAGGAATGTCCCCCAACCTGGTGCACGAAGGGCTCGAGCATCACCCCTTTGTCCATGTAGCACTGCTGGTGCTGCTGCAGCTGGTTCTGCAGTTGGTTCTGCATTTGGTTACGCTGAAGCTTTTGCTCTGCATCCATGGCCTCTTGGGCCTGAGCCTCCACAGCCGGACTCATCCTCCTCTATCCTCTGACCACACGGCCGCGGGCATTAGAATCCTCACATGCGCACGCACGATGCGGTAGGGACCCTCACGCACGGCAGATCCACCAACGGCAGGTCTCGGTATGTCGTATCAAGGCTGTCTCCACGATATCTGCAGAGACAGTGCTGTCTGGATTTCTGCTGCCCGTAAACAAAGGACAGGAAGGAGGAAATAAAACAGAAACAGAAGAGATGGCTCAGGGTTGGATGATAGCTCCTCTTCTGGCTGATCTTGCAGCTGAGAAGGAACATGTAGCGCTTTTACGTCCGTTAAAACGATGAGGTTTTGGACCCGCACTGCCGCAGCTGATGGGACGGACGGAGACGAACCGGCTCGTGACTCCGCTGAGGTCTGAGCGTTTAACTGACAGCCGGGGCGGGCTCACCACTGGTAAAGCTCCCAGAGCCTGTCACTGGCCCCGCCCCCTCCTCACAGACAGACCAATCACGAGCAGCCAAAGAAGGTTGTTGGGTGGAAACCCTTCGAGGCAAAAAAAAAAAAAAAAAAAAAGAAGACAAACAAAGATAGTAGAGGGAGGGGGGAGTCTGGGGGAAGGGAGACGGGGGGAGATAAAAGAGTAGGAGGGAGGGCAAAGCTGAACTCAGCTGTTTCTGTGACAAAAGGATTGAAATTTTTTTTTTAAACTGACAGAAAAAGCAGCATTATTTTCCCTCTTAATTTGCAGGGAAGGGGACAACAGAACAAGGCGAGGACAGATACATCTACCCCCCCCCCCCAAAAAAAACAAACAAACAAACAAACAAACAAAACAACAAAATATATATATATATATATATATATATATATATATATATATATATATATATATATATATATATATATATATTTACAAATACATATATATATATTAGGGATGCAACGGTACGGTTCGGTACGACCTGCACGGGACAATACGCTTTTATGTTTATTTATGTTCCAATAACTTTGCATTGGACTTGCACGTGAGCGTGCGTGCCTTTTAGGCAACAGGCCACTGCATGTCAATGTCCACTCATCTCCGCTCACTCACAGTGACCAGCCGATCACACTTTGGCCTGTTGGCTGCAGCTCATAGATGCAGAAAAACAAACAAGCAGGCATGGCCAGCGGTAGCGGAGAAATTGGAAAAAACTTTTTAAAATCTCTGCTGTGGGAGCATTTTGGTTTTGCTGTTGAATACACTGGCGAGGGAGTGAAAACAGTTAACAGTTAACAGAACGCAATCATCCACCTCTTTAAACCTGTGATCTTACCTGCGTAAGATCCAGTTGTTACCAGTTGTGCGTCTTGGCGCAGCTGATGTGCTTTTTAAAATACTGCAGAACGAATCATTGGATGCACATTTAAAGATCACGAACAATTAATGTTCCTGTCCCTCCTTGACCACCAACAGTTTCAGACGTATCGGAAATAAATTCCCGCATCCATCCTTTTCCAGCTTGACACTAGAGACAAAGATCTCCTTGGTTTCCTCCACAGCAAACATCTGGATGAGATCATGTCACAGCTGTACAGACTGACGTGTCTGGCCGTGACTATTCCCACATCCACCACAACTGCTGACCAGACATCCTCTGACCTCAAGAGAATAAAAAACGTCTGCAAGTAATACGGTGATGCGTAATCAAGAGGTAGAGCCGTTTGTGCACATCCACACGCTGGGGCGCCGAAAAGGGGGGGTAAAGGATACAGATTATAGGGGCCCATGATTGAGGGGGGCCCAGAGAGGCCCCTAATGATGATCAAAAATAGCATCAACAAATTTCGCTGCTGTGTTGGGGGGCCCGGTAAAGATTCTTTTCATGGGGCCCAAAATCCCTAGCAGCGCCCCTGTCCACACGTGACCAGGTGGACGCACATTTATTCCATTTGGATGCGCTCTTTTACGCGGCGACATGCAAGTTGCGGTTTCCACAAACTCGGTATCTTGCGATCGCGGGTTTAGGGTAGCGGGTGCTCTGAACCTGTACCGAATCCGTACCAAAACCGTGACACAAAAACCGCGGTACGGACTGTACCGTGAGCCACCTGTACCGTTGCACCCCTAATATATATATATATATATATATATATATATATGTACTAGCACCACCACGTGGTTGAGAATAATGATAGGGAAAGGAAGCGGAAACAGCCCAGGGTGATATAAAGATATAAAAATATCTTCTTTTAGCTGACATGCATGCACTACAGTTCTATGACTCTTGGGACACTTGGGAGGAAAAATAAGAAAATAGAATTGAGAACCTTGATGCTTAGTTTGCCATCAACAGTTTTGGGAGTCTGGAAGCTTTGATGGCGGTTTGTTGTTGTTTACGTGTACTCTCAAGGACTCCTTCAAATGTGAGGATGTGGTATTATTATGACAATGAGATGCCGTGAGTAAGAATGACGTATGTGCTACCTAAGAGCTCGTGCACTGACCGGAGTGGAAACTATAATCCTCATCTTGCACCCTCCCCATCCTTCTCGACACAGATTATTGTAGCAGGAAAATAACATCTTACTAAGCCGGTCACGGAATGCAATCACACCATATAACTCCTGGAGGAAAAGCAGAGACAAATGTGTAAATGTTTGATTAATGTAGCATATTTGTCGCCTCTGATATGTCACAGCGTATTGTTTGTGTATGTGTGCCACACATTACGGGTGTGCTACACATTACAGCTGGTCACCGGCTGACTATGGCGGGAACAGTCAGCACTAATCTGTATAATCCTGCCTCTTGGCACCCATGAGGAAAATGGGCCATGACGAACCAAAGGAAAATAGTCCCAGTTGTTTTAACAAACATGTGAGTGTTGCATATATGTGAAATGTGTGCATATCTGGTCAAGCGAGTGAAATCGTCTTTTTCCTGTTTTTTTTTTTTTTTTTTTTTTGCTGATTCTCTTCAGTTTTTTTTTAATTTTTAAATACAGACCTTGGCTACATAACAGCGAACATCAAGGACCACAAAGTCAGCTGTATGGTCTATGCTGATGTTTACACAATTATTAAGGAGTGTCTGTGTACTCATTTTGGCCAATGATACAGGCAGGAAAGGACACACGGTGACACAGAGGAGCCAATCATGAACCACATCTGTGCAACAACATGTTTGTTTCCAGATGTTTTTGGTTTGTCCCACTTTAGACCACAGCAAACTGACAAACTGAAACACAGTCTGCAGTAAATCAAAAGTTCTCCATCTTCAAGGTCGTAGTAGTGTGAATCCCAAGTGTGACCAAAACAAAAGTGATATGTTTTAAAAGGTAAAACGTATTAAGTGGATGTAATCCTTATAGTGTTTAATCACATTACAATGAGAAATTAGTAATTATCAGAAGAAAAAAATGGACTTTTGCTTCACCTGAGGACACCATCTCCACAAACATCTGCATGAGAGGATGTAGGCCACACAAAAATTCCTAAGCAGTGCATGACTGAAAGCCCTTATGTAAACCAATTAATAATCTGAAATTCTTTGATTCGATTTCTGTATTTGCCTCTGTCCTAGTCAGAGTAGCAGAGAAGAGGGGAGGAGGTGGGAAGGAGCTTGTGGCTATCTCAACTGTCATGGAGTGAGAGATGATGTACAACCTGGACAGGCTGTAACTCCATCACAGATTATCTGAAGTGTATTGGCATGACAAATAAAATTTCATCCGTGTGCAAGGGAATTCATCTGGAACATTGCAGTGCAAACTGGAAAATAACTAATAACCTTTACATGAGAAATTACACACCAGCAGGGAAATTATTTCCATGACCTTATAAGAAACAAGACACATAGGCACGAGGTGGTTAGTAGAGGCTTTTCATAGTTTTGCTGAAGCACGTGGCAGGGACATAGTGGCAGAGAAACTGAGATGTACAGATGACAGAAGGTTGGATTCCATCTCTCACATGCAACCACTGTCATGGCCTGGAGCTGCCATGATCGTTTTTCTGTGTATTCTGTGTGTTCTGTTGTTTTGTCAAGTTGGCGTCTCTCCATGTCTCTAGTGCTTCCTGTGTTACTTTGAAGGTCTGTCTTGTCTTCGTGGTTTTCAGCTTTGCTTACTTCCCCTTGTCAAGCCTGATTGTTCTCACCTGCCTCTTGTTTGTTCCTGTGTGTTTATAAGTCCTGTCTCTCCCTTTCAGTTTGCTGTCCATTGTTCTCTCTACCCCCTGCATGCCTGTCTGCTTGTCCTCGTGTTCCACATTTAACTTGAAGTCAAGTTAAGTTTGTATTTTTGAATTTTTGTGTTTTGGATTTTTGTTAAATAAACCTTTTTGTCTTTTGAGATCTCCTGCATTTGGGTCCACTTCCCCCCTTCCCATTGTGACAACCACGACAAAAGGGAAAGGACATATTTTAATCTGTTGAAGGAAATACATCAATGATGGAGCTCTGCAAGTCAAAACTCACTCTGAATCCACAAAATGCAGGATGCAGACACGGTGCCACAATGGTGTGAAGGACAGACCCACACCTCCTGCACCGTGCCACAATGGTGTGAAGGACAGACCCACACCTCCTGCACCGTACTCAGAGTCAGACAGCTGCCTCAACATTATCACTGCCATAAACAAGTTAGGTGAGATTAGCTTCTGTTAGCTTTCATCTCTCAGCATACCATGGTGGAAAAAGAAAAAATGAAAGCAGGCATGCTACTGATGTTGCTGAGAACTTTGGACTTCACAGAATGTTGCTCTGTTCTCGATAGCTTTTGTCAATCCAAACAGAAAAACAAACACATTGGACTTTCAGAGACTAAAATTTCTCAGGCAGCTGTGTGGGATTTTCTAGTTAGCTCGTGGGCAACAGAGCTCACACATGGCTCAGGAGTTGAACACCACCATTTACAGAGTTGGATGAAATCTTTTGGTCCCTTTTAAAGATCATTGAAACAATCCTTCATTCCCCCAAAAAGGGATTAAATCAAAACCAACTCTCTTATATGTGCTTACAGTACGTGATACTATCAAAGCATATTGATAAAACACCAGGTTAACAGATGAATGCCTTTTAGACTGAGACAAAACTGGAGATTCTGGCAAAGCGCATCAGCCATGTGTTCACAGATGAATAAAACTGACCTGAAAAAAGCTCTCAAAGAAAAGAACTGTGAAAACTGTGAAGGTCACAGTGAAACCTTGAGACTATCGAGACATCTTGGAGTGAGTGACAGGAACATGCAGCCAAGTGTCAGGAAGCTCAGTCTCATTTGCAGGTCAGGGGTCTCCCAACAGGATAATGATGCAACAAAACCCTGTTAAAAGCATCAAATATTAATCCCCATGAGGCCAAAATCAGTCATTTTTGGTAAAAGCAGAAATGTCAATATGACTGACCACAACTCTACTTGCTGAAGACTAGATTAACGGGATATTGTCTGTGTGAATTTTGAGATTTTGTACATTTGATGCTTTGATTGAACAATTAAACTTATTCCATAAAAAAATATAACAATTAGTACCACATTTGCTCATTCAATATGAGAACAAAATCAGAGGCGCTTGCTCACTCACAGATCAAACGCTGATTAATCATGGGGAATTTTCAGGAAAAATACAAAAACAATAAATCAGTAAAAAAAAACTAAAGGGAACAATGTTGCATTATGCACCTAAAACAAGAGAGACAGACATTTGCCAGAGAATTTCCCAAAAAGTTCCTGAAATTGAAGCTGAACTTAAAGTGAATTTGGTTTGTAATTCTGATTTTTAAACACATTTGCAAACCCAACAGAAAATAATGCAAAAAGAGAGACTGAAGGTTACTGAATGGTCGCTCAAATCCTAGACTGGAATGCTACTAAAATGTTGTTTGGCAGGATTTTAAACACTAATACACAAATACAGCCCTCATTTTAATGAAGTGTAGGCCTAGATCAAGCACAGGTGAAAAATGTAGCTCAAAAATTTATTAAGAATTTATGACAATTTGACAGATTTGTCCATGCGCCCACTGTCTGTTCTCATGTTTATTTGAACTAAGAAACTTTTAAAAAAGCAAAAATAAAAAGTAAATTAATTAAAAGCCAATAGCAAAAAAAAAAACCCAATACATTTCAAGTAGAAAAGAACAACTCTTGACTTTATAATTTGACTTTATTTATCTTGTACAATTATGCTTTGATTAAAACATTTCACCTCTTCTTGCTTGAAATTGACGTGCATCCCCTTTAATGCGGCTCTCGTTTTGAAAGAGTTAAACTTATTCCATTAAAAGGTAAAGCATGTTAATTACGCCTGATCTAAGTAATGATGTTTAGAGTGAACTGGATATACTTGACACACACAAAAAACGTTTATAGCTTAAGTACATTATATAGCCTACAAGTAAAACCAATGTGTGTTGATGAGTGACAAAATTGGCTACAAATAATATTTTTGATACTGATAGCTCCAAGCACAACACTGTCTAACTCTCACCTAATAAATACATTTTAAAAGATATCTGGCTAACCTGATTCCAATAATTACTGAATTTCCCTGTCTGTCACTGTTTCTGTAAAATGAGGACTGGTGTAGAGAAGAAGAATGAGTCGCAGGGGTCAGTGGAGCAGAAGGGCGAGCAGGGTCCGTCTTCATCCTTGTAAGGTCATAATATTAGAAGGCTTAATACAAATGTGAAGGTGGTGAGTGAATGTGGATTTAAAACAGATGAAAGATACGGAGACACTGGAAGGGAACGCTGTGTTCAAATTAATAAACCAGGAACCTGAAACCTCTTTCTGTAAATTCCTTCCCCAAATATTAAACAAAATGTCCCTTATGTTTCCACAAAATACTGTTTTTTTTCATTTAAGAAGTCATAGCTTGTTGTGTTTTTGTAGTTTTGAACTTTACCTTTTGTAGGTGCGTGACAAGACTTAGGATCAGACAAATAATCTCAATGAGGTCTTAGTTTCCACTACAACTGACATTATGGCTGAGAGGAAACAAGCATATAACAATAATCATATGCATATATAGGACTGGCTTGCAGGGACACAAGCAAAACATCTCACCGCACACACACACACGCACGCACTACCGCTTCTGCCCTGGCACCTGGCACCTGGCACATGTGCAGTGGAAAAAGGCTGATCTTACCTGTCTGGAGATTAGCAGGATCATTTTGCAGACTGATCATCTCAAATCACATCAAGCCAGATGAACCTGCGAACCAAGTCCTCATGGGTCACCAAACACCTAATCCTCCACTAAAAATACCACATGCTGTTGAAAATTCAGGCAGTGTAGAGGCTATTTATAAATAAAAGAATGCAGCATGCTAAATATAACAAATAAACACAGGGATTACATGTGAAGGAAACAATTCAAGGGCTGTCCTTTTGAACAACTGGGGCAGATGTAAAAGTCGTCTAATTTCACCAATTACGGTCGTCCACTCACGAGTTGGTGGGTTTTATCTGCAATGACATGGATTAGTCACAAATTTCTGACACTTTTATGACTAACTGTATCTGTTTTGCATATAAATTTACAGTTAAAAAATAGGCATGCCTATTTTAAAGTCATATGTAGATTATAACATACATAAAATCAAGAAACAAAAAGTACAAAAAGCTGAACCATTCAAGTAATCTGAAACATTGTGTTGTGTTTGTTGATGGATATATTTTTTTTTTTTACATGAGATTCAATTTACGAATGAGTGAACAGCGGATGGCGTCCTCAGCAGTGAGGTCATACAACCTTTACATACACTCGCTGTGACTCTCCTTCCTGTCAGGAAAAACATGCTAAAAAGATCAAAGCAAGAGGAAACAGCAAATAAAGGGCAGATATGAGTGCTTTGGCTTTTTCGGCTTAGGATTTTCTTGTAACTGAGAAGTACACGACCAGAAATCTATCAATATACTGAATGAAACCAATGCATGATCATCAATAATCATTATTCAACTGTAAGGAACACATAAACTTGAGCTTTTTATACAGAACACTATGATGCATTTGTACATTAATTGGAACTGGATGATACACTGCATTTTTTTTTTCAAATCAGTAATTATAGCTGCTGACATGGAGGTTTTTTTTATCATGTTTGATATCGCCTCCATTTATTAAGACATGCCAATAGGGATTTATTTAATGTAGCACCAGCACCGCAAAAAGTCAATGTGCTAACTTTGCATGGCACACTGGAAAAAATAGACATCTAGGGAAAGATGAATAGTTTACATGTGAATGCATCAGCCATAACTAGGTTGCACTAAACAAAACACTTTTCACACTGCAGATGTTTTACATTTCCAAATACGACCGTTAGGTCCTGGCTAGACTGAGCAGCAGACTGAAATGTTGTACGTCCATAAAAAAACGTTCATTCATTCATGTTCACACACTTTTGTTTACTTAGATTTGAGATATTCTTTCCTTGAAATCTTTTCTTTCAAAATATAATGTATGTGCTTGCATACATTTTCAGTGCTCAGAAAATCCAGTTGCTCTTTACTTTCTCTGCTAAATAATATTTCCCTTGTACAGTTAATCCCGAATAACTGCTGAAGTTTGTGGCTGGACAGTGAGTCGTTGAATCAAAGAAGGACTTTGTAAGCAGTAGAAGCCCAAAGACTGCAGGAAATAAGGATGAAGATGTCATATCTCCCGGATTTATGCTTTGCCACATACTGCAATGGTCACAACACACACACATACACGTACGAGGATGTGTTATGATTAAACAGAGACTGAGCTGGCTCCTGTCCATCCTCAATGCAGTTTATCAGCTCTTGTCTGGCGCTGAACTGCTGACAGGCTCTTGGGCACTACTGAATGCACATGCACACTTGGTTTTATTGCAGAAAAAGGCGATTACTTGACAGCAGAGCAAAGTACAATATAACCATTAATTTGACATAAAACTATAATCCACAGAAAGATTAGAAATTCTCATAAGACTGCCAAGGTACTTAACTGTTCAATTTACTTTCACAAACTGGAAAAAAAAAAAGCTTGATACATTAAACCCATTAAACCTTCCAGTTCAGTGGCCATGACTGGACCAGTTCCAAGGTCATTTGGCTGTGTTACTCCTCTGTAGGAAGATGGTTAAGGGATATTGGCTAACCTATACTGTTTAGTTCAGCTACTAGGAACTCAAGTATATCAGTCTGAAGACACCAAAGCCTGTCTCTTTCTCTATCCCTAAAATCTTAAGGCTCTTATATGGCCTTGAAAGAAAAACAACTTTATTACTCTACTTCAGGGAAAACAACTAATTACACAAATTCGGACAAAATTGTCATATTATTCTTTTCCATGAAACAGGAAAAGAGGAGAAGATTTTTTTTTATTATTATTATTATTTTATGCCGATAATGTCTTAATTATTACAAGCACAGAAGATACACAGTCAACTCTTGGTCTCTTCCTGCCAGCCAAGTGCTCATTGGAGTCTCTCCAAATATGATAGAGAGTTTGATTCGTTATTCAAACCAAATGATGACTGAATCACGAGCAGCCAGCCAGGACTGGGGCTGAAGCCCACAATCTGGTAACCCTATAGATAGGGCCCTTGACATAGTTGTACGACAAAAACACTCAACACCCCATCCACTGCTAACATGCAGAGTCGTGACAGTGAGGTTACTTGAAAGTGTTCCAAGACAAACAACAACATCCGGGAGATGTTGAGGAGCCAAACACACGTTTGCATCAACACTCAGTCCTGGCTTGCTCTTACATGTTAAGTTAAAATATGTTCCACGTTGAAATATGTAACCCTTTTTATGCAGGTGCCGTGCCACTGAGGTCATTTCCTCACACGAGACAGAGGCAGCACGCAAACGCATGATTGCATACAGCACGTCGGCATTGCAGAATCCACCGAGTGACATGAAACCAGTGACTGATGCAAGCTTTCCATGCACGAGGGTGAATTTTCAACATTACGCGTCCAGCTATCTTAAGCGCACTGGAACATATAGTGATAATAGTCCTGACATACTGCAGAATGTAAACAAAAAGAAAAAAAATCTAGCCAAAATCTTTGAAATAGTGACATGCATGCTCACTGATTTACCAACATTGCTTCACTCTGTAAATTTAGCGTTATTAAAGAACCTTCATCATCAACATTTTACAAGGTTAAAACAAAAAAAAGGAAATCTTAAGTGATTTATTTATTTATTTATTTAAAAATGTCAAGGTCATGATCAGACAAGCTTGTTTTCATCCAGACAAGCTGCAGTGGAGAAGAAGGTGAAATCTACAAACCTAAGAGATAATGATTTTGACACAAACTTTCACATAACTGAGGGGAAAAAAAAGGCCCTGAAACAAAGCCTGACAAACATTACTGAGTGCTTATCCTTCTCTTGAGCACAAGTTTCTTGTGTTTTATTTAACGAGACGTGCTTGTGAGAAAATAGTTTGTCATCGTCAAGGACATAAAACAGTCAAGGCACGTGCTTGTCTCAAGACAGCTTGAGATCAGCAGCTCATATACCGGAGGCAAAATACTGCCGAGCTATTTAGGATGCATATATGTGTTTGTGTCAATGCAGTGCGAGTAATCCTTGACATTTCTTCAGCTTCAAAAAGTGTGTCAACTCTCAACATTCACCAGAGCACGTGAGGTGACTGGGCTACACATCCTTTAGCACACTGGCACGTCTCTCACACCAAATATAAACACAAGCACCTCTTCCACATTCACACTCCTTATTACATACTTTAAAAAGCAGAAGCGTGACATAAATACAATGGTATGTATGGAACGCACTTTCATGCAAAAGCTCAAAACATACACACATTGCTGTGGGCTGCAATGGAGACAGCATTGTCCAGCCATATGCATCTGTTTATATCTTCAAAAGGACACGACACACTCATAAAAGAGCCTGAAATCTCAGATTCAAAAAATATGGGGACATAACATAACAAAACTGGAGAGTGTATAATAATGAAGAAGCAATGGGACTGGATGGTGCAGCCTAATTCAGACTGAGAGCCATAGCTCGAAACTTGATATTGTCATATTAAAAGAAATGTGATCATTGAAAAAAGGACAGGCAGCTGTTTTCATCCAGGATATCCAATACTGTAAACCACCACAGTGTGCAGAAAGCACAGAGTCTTGGGCCTTGCCAACTGGTGACGGTAATGAATATTAATCCTTGGAAAAAAGCCCCAACACGTGCAAAACTGTAATACAGTAAGGTAAGGCTCTTACTGGGAGTGCAGTTAGTGAAAATTAGTTTAAGGATATGCCTTTTACATGCACAGATGCATGCCAGTTTTTTAAAGGAAGCCCATTTATTGGAATGTCAAAGAGTTTCAGGTATTTTGAACGAACATCTTAAATCACCATACTCACAACAACACAAACATACGACTGGAGACAACAGACAACATTTTCGATGTTCCTTTCCACTTCAAGCACAGGGAGGGAGACCTTGTAATTGTGCAAAAATGCAATCAGCTCACTAGAGCTGACTGCTGTGTGAATGCGAGAGGAAAATGAAGGCACTGATGTAATGACAATAGGCAGATATTTCCCCCAACTCTCCTACACTGCCATAAATTTAGTCTGTCTCTGCAAGAGTGCAATTAATGCATAACTGGTATGGCACAAATCTCCCTGTAATACGAGTTAGAAAAACATAACCATTGATCATGAGGTAATGAAATGCATAGTGGATTTGCCGTATACTCGTATAGTGATGCTGGCTATTACAAAGCAGTGTGGGCTGCATTAACAGCATGTTTCTGTGCTTTACACTGTTCTGCAGTGCAGTAGTTGTGTCTGCACGTGAGGAAGAGCTCACATGTCAGAGGATTGCAGCCTTCTATGTCCCGCTCTGAAGATCCTCGCTCTCGTTTAGACAAAATCTACACCCCTTGCTGCACTAATGCAGCCATTATTTCTGTTCACTTATCTCGTGAACCCTCAGCCCTTAATCTTCCAAAAACAGCAGCGTTTATCTGCCGTGATAAACAATTCATGTCCTCAAAGAGACGCGCTGTAAAGTAATCTGACATAATAAAGAACTCATTCAGGATATTAGGGCAACAGCAAATGAAGAAAAAATTTTTTTTTTTTTTGGAAGGGTGGGTGGGTGGGGGGGGTTGGGGGTAGTGGACATTATGCAATCAGCAATAGATATGGCAATATCTCTCCCTCCAGTAAAATTAGAATTAAAATTATCAAGTGACTTTCCTCCCATCACACTGTTTCTGTTTCTACAAAGATAGAGGTTGTTGCTATACGTAATGAGTGATGCCGGTGAAAGACAGGTAGAGTGGTCCAAAGGGTACTGAGACTCCTGGAGTTTGTGATCATGGACCTGATGATTGGTTGTGAGTGGGTGCTTGTGTTTAAATTTGGCTCTCTTCCAGTGGACCAGCTGTAGATGCATGAAGGCTAAAAAAAAAGAGAGAGAGAGAGAGAATCAAGGGCAAAACAATGAACCCTCTTCTATTCTTTTCTTTCCAGTTTTTCCTTCGACTCTGCTCGAATATTTGCAAAGAACATTTCCAAAAACCAAAAACAAACTAAACAAGAAAATGCAACTGCAACCCCCCTGTGGTAATGCGGTGATGCAAACTGTTTCATTAATGAGCATGTTGAAAATTTACAATAAATATTACTGAAAACTGAGATGGAAATGTAATAAAAAAAAATTTGCATCCATAAATCTTTTGGATATTTTTTAATACCAGTCTAATACCAGCACTTTCTCTTTACTGCTCCATTACATTAGTGATAATTGTTCCACAGCAGCCACACTAATGCAGAAATGCCAGGAAGAATCTTTCCTTTGCTGGCTCTGGTTGATGCAAATTTGGTCAAAATGGGAGGGGGTAAGCAAGCGGCCAATTTAGACTTATTATTTGTCTTTCTACCTTTCCTCTTTTTTAGCTGCATCAGTCTGTTTACATGCACAGTTAAGTTTACCTACAGTCATATGTTTAATTGCTCCACTGTCCTTGTCCCAGTACACAAGCACAAGAACCAAATCAGTTTAAAACCACAAGTTCAGCAACTCACCAGCTTTTCTTTTACAATGACTGAAGAATCCATTTTACACATTAGAACACAAAAAAAGTTACATTTGTGTTCAAAATAATATGAATGTGTTTCGATAAAAAGTGAGTAAAAGTCAAAATCCTTGTAATAGCTTTTATTTCCAGATATGCAAATGCACTGGGAACACACCATGAAGAAAAATGATTCAGATTTGTTACTGTTTACCATTTATTCTATATAAAGTCAAGAAAACGAAATATTGCACTGAAACATTGACAGTATAAACTGAGAAATGCTTGAAGATTAATCTGTCCTGTGAGTCACTGAACTAATGATTTGTTATATAACCACTGTTGGGAACTTGAGAACTGCTTCACATCTGTGTTCATGGAGTCACCCGGGAGCAGCAGAAGCGATTCCTCTGAGACTGCAAGGCTGTCTCCCTGCCCTATAATGTCAAAAAAAAACAAAAAACCTAATATGTGCAGTTGTGTTAACATTTCATTGACTATAAATGTGTTAGAACACGTTAAACATGAAGACTAACATGGCTAACAAGACTAACAGAATCAGCTACTTCTTCACAAGTAAAGTAGTTAACTTGTCCGTACATTCCCATACTGCTTTCTGGTCAATGCATTTCCCCGTAGAAGCTGAGAGTCTCTGGGACGGCATGGAGCATTTTTTTCATTGCTGCGAATTCAAATGACAAGCATGACAATGACAATGACAATGACCATTTGTTGGCATTTCTACAGCAAAATACTTAATTTCTTACACTGTAAATAAATCACACTCACTGTAGGGAAGGGAAGGGCAGAATTTACATACCGGTATAAATAAATTTACATATTTTTATGATGTAATCCGACTATGAGCTTCCCCTGTTTGAAAGACCAGAAATCTCCACTGGTGAACAGGTACTCCAGTCCAGGATGAGTAGACTACATTCTGCAATTCCTCTGTATTTCTTGGTTTTACCTCGAAAGCAGCATTTTTGATGTCACCTCACCAGTTTTCTCTTGGATCAAGGTCCAGGGATTGGGCTGGTCACTCCATAAAATTAATCTTGTTGGTCCGGGACCAAGATGCTGCTGGGTTACTGGTGTGTTTGGGGTTGTTGTCTGGGTGGTGCCTGGGCTGGCTCATGGGTCTTGCTGTCAGGGGTCTGGGTGCTTGTCTTGATGTGGTGATGCTGCTATAGGCCTACACTGCAGGGGGACGCCAACATGATCTGCTGAGTGGTGTCTCCGCTGCTTTTCTCCTTTTCCTTCCCCTTCCTCCTCCCTTCCTCCTCCTCCAGCTCATTCATAATTAATTGGGAGCACCTTGTTACTGTAACTGTGCTCCATATTCTTTGCTTTCCTGTGGTTTGTTGTGCTGTTTTGCCCCCCTTTTTTTCTGTGTATTTGCAGGCCAGAGTTTCCTGGGTTTCATGCTGACTTGCAGTTCCATCCTCTGGTCATTCGGCAGTTCTCCTCCACTTGTGTTTGGGGTGCCGACTGGCGTGGTGATCGGCGACCTGGTCCTCTGGCCATCTCATCCCAGTGCTGCTGCCTCCATCTGTTTATGTTTATATGGTCATTATATTTAGTCATTTGTGTGCTCTCCTCTCTCTGTCCTGTCTCCCCTCTTTTCTTTCTCTACCCGGCTGGCCTTCGGCAGGAAGGTCCCCCCATATGAGCCCAGGTCCTGCTCAAGGTTTCTTCCTCTTAAAGTGAAGTTTTTCCTTGCCACTGTTTGGCTTAAAGGTTTTTTTTCTCCCTCTGTGGGAGTTTTTTACTTGCCATTATCATTGATTGGATTTAATATTATATTTTTAGTTAATGATATTTGCTCGAGGGTCATGCTCTGGGTCTCTGTAAAGCGCCTAGAGACAATTGACATTGTAACAGACGTTATACAAATAAAATTGAATTGAATTGAATTGAATACCAGAAGATAATTTTCTCAATGACATCGCTTATGTTATCAGATACGGACATACCAAAGAAACACACAAAAAGGTCATATTTCATAAAGCACTTTCAGTGCCAACTTTCAGTTACCACTTATGCGTCAGTTGATCTCCTTGTATCTACTAATATGGATGTTAAAATAGGGTATATCGACAGATCCATTTATGGTGTGATAGAGTCAGAAAAGATGTTTTCAGAAGATCAGATACAAATAAGTGAGTCTAGACAATAGCTAAAATTCCTGATGCATGCAAGTCAATGACGAATGACTCCCAGAAGGAGTCTGAAGGAGTCTGACTGCAAATCAAAGAAATAACAAAACACTCATCTATATGCATGACATACATTTGCTCAAAGTGCAATAAACAAAAAAGAAGTTAATTCCATGTCACTTTGCTTTTCTACTTTTAATGTTTTTGCCATGACAGAGATGACAAAGTGCATTTCTCCTGAGGCAGAACAGCTACCTGCCTCTCAGTGAATAAGTCAACTCTTTCTGACCCTCTCATGCTGTGCAGCATGATCGCACATTCCCTAAACCACATGCACACACCTGCACACACACACACACACACACTGTCAGACAAAGCTTGAAGGGTCAGTTGTATATACATTCAGACACAGAAACACTAAAACACACCAAGTGTCAGATAGATTTTCACAAAACATGGTACCTGACTCTTGAGATAATAATGAGAATGCAGTCATTATCTGGGGGCTCCGACAAAAGTGAACTGCGCAGGGAGAGAAAGGTCCCGGGTTAACTAAAATAGACCAAGTGATTGGAATGGACAACGTGTCCTGCATTATCGAGAGGGAGAAAGGTGTACTGTGAGACAGCAAGTCTGAAAATGTGAAGAGACACTATAGGGACCCAGACGCCTGACCAACACAGCTGGCATTGCCCGAAATTGCTTTGAGAGTCCAGTGATAGTGAGAACAGAGTTAAATATAAACTTAATAATCCCCTAACAAAAGGACACTTAATGAGAGTCTCCCTGAATGATACGATGCAAGCAACAGGAATGAGGTGGAAGAAAGAAGGTCATTGGAAAAGCCCCAAGATTTTGCCAAAGCTACGCTGAGCAGGTCAGCCACTCACAGAATGGAACAACTTCATGCTCAGTGTCCTCTCAATGACACATACCTCTCTCTCATTTTCTGTTCATTTGGTTTCCCTGGCACAAGCCAGGACTCAATCCCTGTGCTGGACTTTACAGAACCATGCTCCACAGCACATAGCAACTACGCAGAAAATATTAAGCTGGTGAAGAGATTGTCACGTGCAGTTTCAGGATTAAAACCCGTCACACATTCCATGACAGAGAACTGGTAAGTCCCTAGCTGTGAAGGAAAGCGACTGATCTGTTGGATCAGGCAAGTACCTGAATCATTCAAGAAGGTCAGAGAAGTCCCATTGGCTTTTGGCTGACACCAGTATTTGATACTTCAGTCTGAGACAGGAGCATCGTGTTGTTTTCTCTCTACAGTACACATCTGATATGGCTGCTGTCTACACCAGGGCCGAGTATCTATTTCTCTCAACCTTTTGATCTCGGAGGGAAGTCCCTCTGTACCGGTTCATTGTAGGTCACCTTCCTCAAGGTACAGACAGACTGACCTGTTAACACAGCTATTCCAACGCTGAAAAAAAATTATAAACATATATCTCTCGTATCTTCTGTGTGTGTACGCGCGTGTGTGTGTGTGTGTGTATTAAGCCTGACCATTTACTCTCACTGGGGCGTCACATGCCAGAATAGTAAGGTAAGTGTATGTGACCATGTCTCTATGACATCATGCACAGATCTATACATAGGAGCGCTACATAAATTCCTTAAAAGGGTAATTCAACTCAGACACATACACTTGAAATTCAGATCCATCTTGTTTGAAGCATCTAGCAAATGCTTCTAAATCCTAGTTAACACTATGCCAATAAATATGGCAGGGAGTATGAGTATGTCACAAGCACTCTCAGATCAGAGGACTGCAAGATTAACAGGAGTTCAATGACCGAGACTGACTACAAGAGTCTGCATGCCGTTTATGAGATCAGTGAAAGAGATGGTAGTCTTGCTAAGACTCAAGAGATGGTCTGAATGAACTGAATGAAAAGAGGCACCATGAAGGCAAGAAGTCCCTCTGACAGTATGTATATTAGACTGGTTCATCAGAAGATTACATTCTATTGTACATTACTGTCTATTGTAAATATATAAATGTATTTGCCATCAGTTTAAATATTCAAAATGACATAAAATTTAGAAATGCGTCAATTCAAAATGTTCAGGGTCAATACCAATACTGTGGGGACATGCCTGTGGGTTTTGCAGATCAGAAAATACATGATACCAGTCCAATAGCAATGATGAATTAATGAGCTGTGTACTTGCATACCTCCCCGTGTGGAAGAGACTAAAGGCACCAGGCTTGTCTTCAAGACTTCTAAACTAACCAATCATTTCAAAATGTAACAAAATAACACAGGTACAATATAACTAAAATGCAATTGTTACAAAATGTAAGCAGTTATGCCCCAGTAGTAATAAATAACTGCACTAGCATCCAAATTTCTAATGAAGTAGAAAGAAACTGATGAAATAAAATGTAGAAGCTATGACTGAATACAGATAGAAGCAAAATCAATGTATATGTCATACTTCAGCAACAACTTTGAAATGAACAGATCAGATCATGGATCAGTTTAAGTTTCTAATAACCAGTCCACATATTTTGTCAATATTGGAGCCTTTATCTAATCCTGATGCTGGATAAGTACATACCCAATACAAAAAAATCTGTAATTTACCTGATAATTGGTAAGAATGTTATCAGTTATCAGAGGATGGATGGATTTTTCAAAAAAAACATGTAGGTCATGTTGTATTTAATCTACATTGAATCTCATAGATAAAGCAATTTATCTCAGTTTAGAAGGAAGTTACGTTCCAGTTAAACAATTAAATTATATTTCCCTTTTTTTCAAACAGTACAATACCAAAAGGAACTTGTTTTAACATCTGCAACGTGTAATGCATCTACTGTCACACAAGCTGAATATTATTGTGGGGGTCTAACCTTCATGATTGCCGACACCAGTGAACATGTGATCATAAAATTAATCAATAAATCACCATCTTCGTGCAATTTGTTTGACTAAATGAAATCAGCGCTATGTCTGGCTGAAGTTGCCTATGTCAACAGTGCACACTGCTGTGGGAAAACAAAATGATAAGTGCCTGAGAAATATGTCGCGCTAAAATTTATTTTTAGTCGGAGGGCAGCTTGTCGTCACTGATGCAACCTCCTGACTTCCAGTTTCTGAATGACACTGATACTATCAGCATTGGGGAGGCCATCTGTGCAAGCCAGAGGTTTTACATGTATGGGGGAATCCTCAGAGTCTTCTCTGTCACTGAAGGCCTAAAGATGAGCCCTGAACATCAAGGGACATCTCTATGGTTTGTACCAACACATTTGCTGGCTGACAAGTAATCAGTTACTTTTCATGGCAGGAGGATAGTAAATAAAAATCTTTTTTTATTACAGAGCATGGTGCCTAAAATTAGAAAAAAAACATCTTTTCACACCCCTCACACATGTAAGATTAAAAAAATAGAACAACATGGCTGCCGACCCTGCCAATGTCAACAAGCTCCAGCTCTGTGACAGTAAAGTTACCCCAGTTGGCTGCTGAGAAACTGATCGCTTCAGTTTTTCGTTTAGTTGTGGTGACATGCTCTCTTTTGCCATTACGAAGCGTTGAATATCAGTGACAATTCATGCAACATGTTTATGCAGAAAGACTTTAACTCTTTCTTTCCACCCTCTCCTCTCACAGCCACCATCAACCCTTCATTTTCAAGGAAGCAGTTTCAGGTTTTGACAAATATGGTTCATTGCAAGTACTTGTGTGAGGGTTATTGCCACAGAAATGTTAAAATTTTAGATTTGGTTTTTTTGAAGTGTTACTGAAACTTTAGTCAAGTTAAATATTTCAAATGTGACCTCAATTGTTGAGTGACTTCTGTTCTTCTCAACATAATGTTGCATGTTTATTTTAATAGCATATAATTGCTCCACACTCACTACTATCCATGCAAAACTCCCCTTTACACATTAGAAGAATTATTGTGTATTTATTCCACCATGGGTTTTTTTTCGTTTGTTTGTTTGTTTGTTTTTTGCAAGTGAGTGGTTAATCCTGTTGATAGCATCGTGACAAGTTTTTTTTTTTGGCTGAAGTGGTAACATTTGTGGTCACATATTTTCTAAGGTGATGCAAAAAGTGACTTCTGTCTGATATGAAATTGGATCTCCCATCTATTACAATGCACAATGGCAGAGGAAGCAGTTACATAACGGGTCATGAACCAGTCTGCAGGGAGTGGGGCATGGAGGAGGGGAGGAAGGAGAAGCAGTGCCAGACAAATGTTTCAGAGGGACATTATTTCTATGTCTGCGTGAGTGTGTGTGCGCATGCTGGTGAGAAAGCAAAAGATAGAACGAGAGAGGGAGGACAAGGAGACGAGGATGTGTTTTCTTTCTGGATCTGGACCCAACGCTGCAGTCACTGGTGCTCTCCCAGATGTATTGCTCAGAGTCTATTTTGAATTGGCTGATTTATTAAATTGTTGACAGATGGTGGGAAAACCACAGATGCACCACCCATGTGAGAAATAAAAACACACATGCTCAAACACGATCTGGCTGTGATGCAAACATTTTCACCAGTAGCTAAGGACAGAACGACAGTGGGCCACACCAAGCATCTTTCATTGGACAGTAACACTGCCCTGCTGACTCACAGGCGCATGGCGACAACCACAAGCATGGCTGTTAACCCTTGTGAACTGTGTGAGTCAACGGGAAAAGATGTGAAATGTAGAAGTGCAAAGACTGATGCGTTTGAGTTATCAGACTTGTGGAAGTTTGCAAATAGAAACAGTTGCACCTGGTACTGCCATTCTCAAGTGGATGATGTAATGACTTTTATCATGCAAAGAGATGGGTGCTAATATTTAATTATCATAATTCTCCATATCATATATCATATCAGAATTTTTTTTTTTTTTTTTTTTTTGGCTTATATATTTCATTTCAGTTTCTTGAAAACTGATAATAGGTCCAGGCCATTAAAAAAAAAAAAAAAATCTCTTGTAAATAAACTCTCCAAGTCCATCCACTACTATAGCAGCATTGTTCAGCAGAGAACAGAAGAGAAAAGACAGCAAACATTTCTCAGTCACAGCTTTGATATAATGACGTAGATCGGCCCCCCGGCATTTGGAAAGGTCAGGCCAGTGCAGAGAAAGAACAACACCAATCTGGACAACATCTCCACAGATTAAGACAGAGAAACAAGTCTGCCTAATGTCCTTGAAGCTTGTTCAAGGAACATTGAGTGGGTTTGTTACTTTCTACGTACTCTGAGAAGACAATAGCCTCTTTTTGTCTCAAAGGACAAAAGCGAGGGTCATGCTGTGTTCCCCAAGACAACCTTCTCTTGTCACATTTAAACTGTGTAGATCATGGTGGGTTATGTCACAAGAGCTCTACAACAAGATGATCTTGGCAAAATGCTGGCATACCTCTGTTCTGTTGACCAGATGTCTAAATTTTAAGGAATAATTTCTTCAATTTATCTTGTGACTCCTCTATAATAAGTTCTACGCTATCCAGGATGAAGGAAATATGTAGGGCTACATTTTCTGCGTGCCACTTGAGACATAAAACTTTATAGGCAGCTTTCTTTTTCAACAGCTGAACTCATTCATCAAGTTATACAACATTGTGATGATGACAGAGGCTTGAGGCATCGGACAACAGCGTAGCATCAGCAAATAACGCAGCGACGGAGAGACGTCATGTTTATGTGACTGGCGGGATGCGCACAGCATCAGAAATGTAAGACAGTTTTTTAAAAACTGTTTTTAAAAGCAAAGAGGTTGAAGTGCCAAACGCTGCTTGGACAGAACCAAATGAGATGACAAAGAGGGCTTCATCAGATCTCATAAATGTATTCGTTTAGTTTAAAAAGCCTTCTGGTTAACAAAGTGGAAGATTCAGCAGATTGAAAGCCTTTTTTCATACACTTATAAAGTCCTGAACAGAACAAGAAAGAGACTGAAGATCATATTTCTACTGAGTTTTGGCAGTGCTAGTTCTATCACATACCAATGAACGCAATGGGAGGACAACAGGAGGTTCGGGACCGTGAGGCCAGGAATCAAACCACCAGCTTTCAGACTGGCAAAGGATTGCTCCACCCATGCGCAGCAGTATGAATGCCAAGACTTCTGTGCATGTGCTAATTGTGCAAACAGGCATTTGTGTGGTGACAATTTCAGAATAAAAACTTAATGAGGTCAGAATATGTAGTTTGCAGCTTGTTTGTAGTTTACAGGTTGCTCCACTCTAAAAATAAACAAGTGGATATAATGAAAAATAGAAACAATGCTGCTGCAGGTAGAAGTCTTGTATGTGGCTTTAGTAGAAACATTTAAGCGTTCATATCATGCTCAATTACAAGTTCTTGGTTTCATTTTGAGATGTGCCCTTCCCAGAATATCCAGTTTACATTGGTGTGGATCTTAGGTTGTGTAACGTTTCAGATCTCATACATCCACATGTGACTGTACAACATCTTTAAGGACATGGAATAGCCCAGACAGCAGGGTGTGATTTCATCAAAGAAACAGGCAGTCTGTAACAATATTACACTGAGCGCTGTGGACTAAACCACCGGCTGCTCATTTAATGCAAATCACTCCATCGTATTTCAGCTATAATCACCTCACAGTAGTGTTTATCTTTCCACTCTGTGAGAGATATTTATAAAGTTTGACACAGCGCTTGTGGCATATGGGCTGGGGTATGACATTCAAGGCTGGAGCTCAACCCGCTTTACAAATTGGGGAAGATGTGTTCCTCACGCCTGTTTTCTGCATAGAAGTCAATGGTGCTCCAGTTATGCAAGCCTGGAAGCCGTGCCAAATTGTCCAGGGACGTCTGTTGGAGCTACTTGGAAATGGAACAACAGTGAAAAGAGTTTTGATTAACCAGAGCAAAAACATCCGTCCAGCTGTCTGGACCACTTTCCACCCACGGGTACCATTCAGCCCCCAAATTAAACTGGTTTAGAGCTTGACTGACATCTTCGGACATTCTTAGAAGCACTCCAAGAGCAAGGGCAACAAAGCCGCCAGGAAACCTGCACAGTGTGAACTGCAATGAAAAGGGGATAGAGAAAAAAAAAATCTTACTTAGCCCATTGCACAAATTACAAATACACAAATGAGAGTGTGCACCCTTGAAAAAAAATGAAATAAATTAAAACATGTTATAATCTCTGACAATGAGTTGCTTCAAATAATGTGAGCGGATGTATATTTTTTTGTCAGTAATTCAGACTCTCATGCAACAGTGCAGTCACTGCCTGTTATATGCAGACTACTTTGATTTGAAATGTCTCTTTATTATCAAGAAAACTTGATAATTAACTTGATAATTCACAAGACGGCTGCACGGCTTAATTTTTCTTTGTTTTTTTTTCTGCAAAACGGCCCTCATCCTATCATATCCAGCATGGCTTGTTAGCCAAAGCACCCACTTTGAAAAAACATATTTGGGGAATTGTGGGTCCAATTTTTCAGGTCAAGTCTATTAGAGCAGGTCTCGTCGAGACCTAGTTAAGCCCATTAAAATATCCTATCTGCCCCCCATTATTCAAAATTCACTTTTTGTTTTGGTTTTATTTTCAAGTTTACAGAAATTGCCTGCACAGACACACACAGATCTGTGGAACACTTTAGACCTTTTCCATGCCCTCCTGTCAGTCTCTTGTGTTGTTAGTTCCCAAAAGCACTTTCTGTCTGTTCATTATCTATGCACTGCTGATTCGCACATCACCACGGAGAGCCAGTTGGTCATTCATTCAGAATTCAATAGGAATGACGCAAATCCCTGACCTGTTTGTTACACTGTGTGGCCCGGACCTGTTCTCTTGGACTGAGGCTCTCTTGCCAGTACACACTCAGGCCTGGCGCTCAAACAGGCTGCAACAGCTGAGACACAGTTGGAACCTCCAATGTCCTGTGAGCCCTAACAAACATTCTTTTTTTTCTTTTTATAAATAAGAGGTGTGGATGCAAAAGGATTGAGCACTCCCTTATCAATTATTCACGTATTACTAAGTTTAATTCTTGTTTTTAATATAATTTTTCTGTCTGCAATTTTGAGGAAAAAACCCAAAAACATACACTATATATATACTCATAGTGTAATTATGTATGTGTGTATATGTGTGTGCGCACGCGCGTGTGTCTGTGTGTGTGTGCGTGCGTGCAGGTGAGACCAAATAACAAAACTTTTAAGTCAACTTTCCGAAATTTCATTGCCCATGGGTATTATATGCTTTCTGTGTCTCTTTTACTAAAGATTACATTCATAAGAAGATGCCAGAACCCAGGATAAAACCAGGAACTCTTAGATTTTCAGTCTAACACCCAACTGAGATATTTCAGTACAGCAAATCTTGTCCACTTCTGCCACCTGTTGGCTGATATGGGTAGATGAATGATTATGAGTTTAAGATTGACATATTAAACATTTACAGCTTTTAAAAGAATATCCTGCCTAAATGATGTGTAACTGCATTTTATGCCCATTTAAATTCCCAAAACTTGTGCATACATAATGTATGTGACAAGATATATGAGGTGCTTCATTAAATGTTGGTATTAATGGAACAAAGCTCTGCATTTGCTGTATTTCATTTAACTGGCCCAACCTGTCCCCCCCCAGAAAATATTTTCTGCAGGCCATGACCATGGCCCCCGGGGTGTCCTGTGGGGGGGGGGTACTCCACAAGTATGGGGTACTGGGCCGTTGCTACAGGCTGTCCAGTCCCTGTACAAACAAAGTGGGAGTTTGGTTCACATTGCCAGTTTTGTAAGTCGGGATTGGTTTTCAGTGACAGTTGGATTCCGTGCTTCCACCGTTTTCATAAGAATTTATTTTCAAATGGGTTAACCATCCAGTCACTCTCTAGAGCTTGTTGTTTAATGTCATCTTCAGTACGGCTGTTCTCGCTCCTCAACAGTTATATCTGTCATGTCAGTTGATATAAAAAAGTGAAACACATGTTCTTGGGGGGAAAAAAATAAATCAGTATCTACCAAGAAAAAAAAAATCTGATATATGGAAATTAAAGTGCAATGTGAAAAATGTTTGTTACTAATTTATTGGCTCTCCTCTTTCTCTCTCTCTTTTTTTTTTTTTTTTAGACCAAAACAGTTTCTTTGTTGTCTTCTTTTGTTTCCAGACAGACTAAAGTATGAACGATTCTTTTCTGCTTACTGTTTCATTAAGTATTGAACATGGCCACACTGAATGACTTTAAATTATTTTAAAAGTGATAATGACAACTCGTGAGCTCTTCCAGAGGGGCGGGGCCTTCTGATCACAACTCACTACTGACTCTGGACTGAGGCGCCCTCTAGTGGATTGGAAGAGTTTCAAATTTGAAGCAATTAACTTCGTTTATTTGCTTTTATAATTATACATTATCCACGCCAACTTGCTCTATTTATATTCTTGAAGACTCGTGAAGTTCTCACAGACGGCCCCCCCCCCTCCGTGGGGTGCGCGAGGCGCAACACGTCTCGCGAACGTGTCTCAGGACAGTGACGTGTGCTAGCGGCTCGTCTGGTGACGTGTCTCTCCAGCGCTCTCCCTTTCCTGGCGGAGCCGCTGATGGAGCCACATTGACTCCGCGGAGCACTGACAGTGGTACCAGCTACTCGGGAGGAGTGGGTCCAAGGAAACCATGGGGAGTACGTGGTCTTTATTTCTCCTTCACGTGTTGAGGGCCATCTCCAACACCTGCTGCGTTTTTAAACGCCCGCAGTAACGGACACTCGGCGCTTACAGTAAAGCTAATTAGGGCTAGCTTATAACGGGAACAAGTCTGATGACAATATTACGTTTTATTTGTATTAATAACAGATTCCGTTATTTATATCCCATATTAGACGAGAGGTTTTAAAGACAAGCGTGTTTCCATTGATGAATGCGTTAAAATCGCTCGTCTTTGATTTACGATTAAACGCCGCCTATCATCTCGCTAATGTTGTCAAAGTGAATAACCATGTTGTTTGTTGCTTAAAAAAAATAAAAGTGTCACTTCTAAGACACCGCTTTGTTAGACAGGTATACAAATTGCTTTCTGTATGTGAAACCGATTGATCCGGTGATTGACGGAGTTGATCAACACTGAGACACTGAAAAGTCTGGACAGTAGAGATCAGGGGACTCGGATTTACTCTCGCTGCTGCTTAGTTAAAAAGTTAACGACCAGCATGTCACGTTAAGCTTTGCTGACAGCTGTTTGACAGCTGGTTAGTGATGACGTAGCGTCATTTCTCACCTGGTATAGGAGATGTACAAAAAAAACCCCCCCCAAAACCAACTCAATTGTTGATGCTGCAGCACTGGGGTGCTCTTTGACCCTACGTTATGATCAAATGCAGTATTATTTTGTTTTTGTAACACGTTTACGTTTTTTTTTTTTTGCAGTTAAGTTTTTGGAAGTCATCAAGCCTTTCTGTGCAGTCCTGCCAGAGATTCAGAAACCAGAAAGAAAAGTAAGTTCTAGGCTGTTTGCAGCTATAGACGTTGTATTGTTGTCTTTCAACTTGAAATAAATGACATCTCATCTGTTTCCCCTTTTTTTCTTTTTTTTTTTGCAAACTTACAGATTCAATTTAGAGAAAAAGTACTATGGACTGCCATCACACTATTCATCTTTCTGGTGTGCTGCCAGGTTGGTATCTTTTGATGACAGTCAGACAGTTTTCTTTGCACAGTATTTTTATGTCTCGTTCTTGTTTCTTCAGATTCCCCTTTTTGGCATCATGTCATCAGATTCAGCAGATCCCTTTCTACTGGATGAGAGTAATTTTGGCTTCTAATAGAGGTGAGATCTGAGCTCTTTGCCTCTTGTTTTGAAGTTAATCCAGAAAAAAAGTATTTCATCATTTCTTTTTTCAAGCCATTACCCAGTAGTTCACAGTTGTAGGGTCTTTAGCATTTAATTGCTTTTAATTTTCCCTTTTTTGCTGCTGTTGCCCTCCCTTTTGTTCTCCAGGTACTCTGATGGAGCTTGGAATTTCACCCATCGTCACCTCAGGCCTCATCATGCAGTTGCTGGCTGGTGCCAAGATCATTGAAGTGGGAGACACTCCAAAGGACAGAGCTCTTTTCAACGGAGCTCAGAAATGTAGGTCTGCCTCCGCTATTTCTGGAACTTCTTGGCATCTTTTGAAATCTCAAAGATGTCTTACTTTGATACTGGGAAGATTTGCATGCTGTTCATCTTTGCAGCATCTGGCCCCATAAGACTTAATTTATTTATTTGTTTTCTCTTGCACTTTTTGCAGTATTTGGAATGATCATCACCATTGGGCAGGCCATTGTTTATGTTATGACTGGCATGTATGGAGATCCCTCAGAGATGGGTGCTGGGATATGCTTGCTTATCATTATCCAGGTGAATATAAAATGTTGCTGCTGCACTTCACCTTAAATCATGAATAATAAAACATTAATTAATCCCTTTATTTTTTTATGAACTTTACATTTGTCACCGACAATGATATATGTTTTTTGTGTTTCTATAGATTAGGTGAAGTGTTCTGGATAATTATTTTGTTATTTAAAGCTTTCATGGCATAGATGTGTATTTCACCTTATCTGATGGATAACTTTTTGCATTCATCAACTCGTTTGTAAAGTCTGTTTCATAACAAACCTCCCACCTGTGTTTTCAGCTCTTCGTTGCAGGTCTGATAGTTCTGCTGCTGGATGAGCTCCTTCAAAAGGGTTATGGACTAGGATCTGGTATTTCTCTCTTCATTGCAACTAATATCTGTGAGACTATCGTTTGGAAAGCCTTCAGTCCGACCACTGTCAACACTGGCAGAGGTATAGCACATTTTCAAAGTTGAGGAAAGGAAGATATCCTCTGTATTCCAGTGGCTAATCCGTGTTTTAATCAGGTACTGAATTTGAGGGGGCCATCATCGCTCTCTTCCATCTGCTGGCCACCCGCACGGACAAGGTACGGGCCCTGAGAGAAGCCTTCTACAGGCAAAACCTGCCCAACTTCATGAACCTCATCGCCACTGTTTTTGTCTTTGCAGTGGTCATATACTTCCAGGTGAGGTGGAGACTAAACTTAAAAACTAAAAAGCTTTTTAAATTGTAGGTTCTGTGCGCAATAATTTGTAACTTTGTAACTTCATCAGGGCTTCAGAGTGGATCTGCCCATCAAGTCAGGCTCGCTACCGTGGCCAATACAACACCTACCCCATCAAACTGTTCTACACCTCCAACATCCCCATCATCCTGCAGTCTGCCTTGGTCTCCAATTTGTATGTGATTTCTCAGATGCTGTCAACACGTTTCAGCGGCAACTTCCTGGTCAATCTTCTGGGAACCTGGTCTGTAAGTTATTTACAGATGCTTTTTCATCTGGTCTTTGCACCATCTGTCTTCAGGGAAAGTTAAGCTGCCTTCACACTATATGATTTTAAGCTTGATTTGCAAGTTGCCGAGCTCACTGACTAAAACCTTTGATCAGAGGAAAATCAGTACCTAATCGTTAAATGTGAACTACTCAAAGATGCATCTTGAATGCACAGACTACCGTGGTTTTCCCACAGTAACAACCTAATAGAAGTTGTTTTTTTTCTTCTTCTCGGTACTATGTTGTTATTCAGCATCGACTGAATAAAGCAGCCAGTGACCAGAGACATGAGGGTCTTCTTGTACCGTGCAGTAGAGGAAAGGGACACCTTTAGATTGTGGGATGTTGTAATGCTTTGTGAAATTACACTCTGGGGAGGCAGTGTTGCACCATCCTGGGATCACTGTGAATGCACATCTGGAGAGTGGAAATAGAATGAAGAGGGGATCACCAATATGTCTTTAAAGTCGATCGCCATTTGAAAGCCTGAAATTTAGTTCAAATTCTAAAGCCATCAAAACTGTACCTGCCTTAAACCCTTAAAATGAAATTCATTGTAACATTTTTACAATTGCATTTCATTATTGTTTGTGTCTTATAGGCGTAATCATCTCAACAACTGCAATAATATTGAAGAGAAATAGCCTATTGAAACACGTGACAGCAATATGAAATATCTGCCTTCTTAACGTCCATCACCTGTTTGATTTTAGAAAAAAAGAACCACATATAATGATGATCATTAGAAACGATTTAAATGAACAACTGCTGATTAGATTTATTTCCGATCCGAGTGACAGCAGATGAAAACAAACGGAGGAACCGGGTTAAGAAATCCTGGCTGTAAGCCAGTTCTTGAACCAGCCTAGCCGCACAGAATGAACCTCTGCTTTCCTGCAGTGGACTTGAGGCTAAATTCAGACAGGATAAGATGTCATATCCCAGGCAATCACTTATCTTGGTTTTGTGCGATACCCAGTGGATGACTGAGTTACAGTTGTCAGATTGTGAACTGTGTGACTCCTGGCCACCAGTCACTCACGTTGTGTGAACACCATAACACCTAAAGACTCATTATTAGGTGACAGGTTTCGTTGTCTGAGCAGCACAAGCTGATGTTCAAAGTCATGTAGCCTGAGGCCATCTTTAGGCTGTAACATGATTCCAGTAGATAGAATAGTTTGCATGTTTTTGAGTTTATTTTCTTTACAAAATGTTTGCATGCAGGACGCTACAAGTGGAGGGCCAGCTCGTGCCTACCCAGTTGGCGGTCTCTGCTATTACCTTTCTCCGCCGGAGTCATTTGGTTCTGTTCTAGATGACCCAGTTCATGCTATCATCTACATCGTGTTCATGCTTGGCTCCTGTGCCTTCTTCTCCAAGACTTGGATTGAGGTCTCGGGGTCCTCTGCCAAAGATGTAAGTTTGTGTTTCTTTGGTTGCTTAGAGCTTGTCCTTTGTCAGAGTTCAGTAATGTAAATGCCATGTTGTGCGTTTCAGGTGGCAAAGCAGCTGAAGGAGCAGCAGATGGTAATGAGGGGCCACAGAGAGACCTCTATGGTGCACGAACTTAACAGGTAACCATGTAAATGTGGAACACGTTTGTACACGTTTGTAACTTGCAACACGTGAAGACTTGTCCTCAACATGTTTGTGCTTTTGTAGGTACATCCCCACAGCTGCTGCATTTGGAGGGCTCTGTATAGGAGGGCTGTCTGTCATGGCGGACTTCCTGGGTGCCATCGGATCGGGTACTGGAATCCTCTTGGCTGTGACCATCATCTACCAGTACTTTGAGATCTTTGTAAAAGAGCAAAGTGAAGTTGGCAGTATGGGAGCACTTTTCTTCTAATAGAAAAAGCCCATCTGTTCACACACAACCAGACTCTTAAGAAATTCACCCCATCTTTTTTTTTTTTTTATTTTTTTGCAGTCTGCTTAATCTGGGGCTGGGATCTGCTCAGCTGGCATGGGTGTTTTGTCCTCAATCACCTTTGTTCTCTACCATACTGTTGTCACTTGAGCAAACTGCTTTGGTTATTACGGGGTTTCAACATGGTATTGAGTCTCTTCAGTCCTTCACTCCAGTAGCAGTTATCCATATCTAGAGGCTGCATAAATCCCCAATGACTGTCATATCAGCTGAAGAATGCTTTAAAGCACTCGATCATGAGCCGCTGTCTTTGACTTACCTCAGGCATTTTTCATTGTAGCATCGTAAAAGAGCGTAAAGACAGCAACAGCATGTTGATGCTTGTCTCAAGCTGAGAGCACTGTGCCTGGACACTTGTGGGGATGTTAACAGAAAACCACATCATGTTTATTGCCTTGCAATCTTGCCTGAAGTTTCTTGGGGCCGAGAAGAGGATGTGAAAAGCATAAACAAAATATGCTTGTGTTCCTGGTAACTACGGGTTGTTTTGTTCATCTTAAGTCTCATTTTAAATAGAGGACAACATTGATATTCATGCTGGTCTTACATAGGGCACAGTCTTTGTCCTCTGTCTCTGGGTTCTCAAAGGAAAGTGTTTTTCTGTGTCTTCATGCTCTTTTATTCCTAGACTGAATCGCTGCACAAAACTGCCAAGATAGTTGGGATGAGGGTGGGTTTCATAAGGCGGAGAAAGGGTTTTCATTATTGTTTTTACTTTATGTAACAGGCATAATTGTGTTATTAAAAAAATGTTTTTCAACATATTTGGAACTGCTGTTTTATTTTTGTCATTATGAATAACATGCTTCTCATATATGTAAACTTATTTGAAAACTAAATGAGGGTCAATAAATGGACTGCACTTATATACCGCTTTCACCACACCATCAAGGTGCCTTCAAAGTGTTTTACAATGGCCTCTCATTTACCTAACATTCATGCACACCAGTGTTCAGGCTGCTACCATGCAAGGAGCTGCCCAGACCCACTGGGGGCAAGTTAGGGTTCAATGTCTTGCCAAGGATCGAACGGCCAACCTCTGACTGGACGAACCCGCTCTACCAACTGAAAACTGCACACATGAAAGTCCTCTATGATGCACAATTCAGCTGTCTCATCTCCCCCTAAATGTTACCCTATCGTAGGTACAATAGTGTTCAGTATAATAGCAGTGTGTTTTTAAAAAGAGAGTAAAGCTCAAAATATCTTTTTTTACAGCATTTATCTCCAAACATGCACTGCATATTCTATTCCAAAATCAAACCATGAAGAAAAAAAGCGTTTAAAATTGTTTCTAATTTGTTGGAGCCACAGTAATATTTTAGTTTTTTCTTGTTTAACATAGAGGTCATTGTTTTGGGCATGGGGATGTAGTGGTGGTGTTTGTACACGGGGGGGCGCATTAGAGCACCAGCACAGGTAATTGAAGGTGAGGTGCAGGTGATGAGCAGCAGGTGTGAACCGCCACAGGCAAACAATTCTTCGATCGTGTGTGTGGCAGCAAGGAAAATGGTACTGTTAACCCGTTGAATGGAAATTTGACTGAGATTAACTGAATCAGTTTTACCTATGTAAAGAAGAGCACGACAGTGAAATAAATGGGTCGATGCACTCAAAGACAGCAGTATTAGGACATTGATTTATTGTTGTTGCCCAGGACACGCGTCAGAACAAGTTCTTCCCGTTCACCCCTCAGTGGCTAAATGTAAATTTTTGATTTAAAGAATTTACATATTTTTTTTTTACAAAAAGTGAAGAAAAGGGAATATTAGGCTGCTGAAAAAATAGCAATATGGAGTTCAGTGAGTGAGGTTGTTTATTCTGTAAAAAAATAAAATAAAAATAAAAATCAGGTGACCTTTATTAAGGGATGAGGACTTGAGATGTTGTACATGGTTATAGTACATTTCTCTGAAAATCTTAGTAAAATGGGTTGTTCCAGACATTGTTCAGAATGGTACACTTGAATTAAAAAAATTGTCTGGAGCAAAAAATGATAGCCTGCTCCTCTAAAATTATCTCAAATGCTTTAAAATTGCAACCAAAACCAGAAAGACATGGAAGAAAATGGAAAACTGACATTCAATTGGATAGAAGAAGGGTAAAAATGACAAAGACTCAGCCAATGATAAGCTCCAGGGTGCTCAAAGAAGATCTAAGATGTATAAGCACTGTAATAATTAGAAGATGCTTATGTGAAACCAAGCTATTGGAAAGAAGCTCCCACAAAGTCCCATTAATGAAAAAAATGACACAGTGAAGAGGTTACAATTTGACAAAGAACACATTGACTGGCCTCAAGAGAAATGGAGCAACATTTTTGGACTGATGAAAGCAAGATTGTTCTATTTTGGGTCTAGGGGGACACAGACAGTTTGGCAGACGACCCTTCAAACACTGAATTCAATCAATTCAGTACACTGAAGACAGTGAAGCATTGTGGTGTAAGTGCCATGATATGAAGATGTTTCTCATGCTGTCATTTTTATTCATATATACATATATACATATATATATATATATATATATATATATATAAAAGGACAAACTGGATGAATGCATTTAAAGAAAATGTGAGGGGGGTGTTGTAGAAAAATATGTTCTGTTTATCCATGTCTTTGATTGCCAATGTATTTGCTCACTCATCCAAATGATCAGAATCAGCTGTTCCAATCCCTTCCATGGCCACAGGTGTATAAATTAAGCACCTAGGCTTGCAGACTGTTTCTACAAACATTTGTGAAAAGATGGGTCACTCTCAGGAGCTCAGTGAATTCTAGTGTGGAACTGTGATAGGATGCCACCTGAGCAACAAATCCAGTCCTGAAATTTCCTCGCTCCTAAATATTCCACAGTCAACTGTCAGCTGGATTATAAGGAAATGGAAGTATTTGGGAACGACAGCAACTCAGCCAGGAAATGGTAGGACACGTCAAACTGATGGAGGAGGTCAGCGGATGCTGAAGTGCTTAGTGCGAAGAGGTCGCCAACTTTCTGCAGAGTCAATCATTACAGACCTCCAAAGTTCATGTGGCCTTCAGATTAGCTCAACAACAGTGCGCAGAGAGCTGCATGAAGCACGCCGTGGTGGAGCAGCTGCATCCAAGCCAGACATCACCAGGTGCAATGCAAAGCGTCGGATGCAGTGGTGTAAAGCAGCCATCACTGGACTCTAGAGCAGTGGAGGAACGTTCTCTGGAGTGATGAATCACACTTCTCCATCTGGTAATCTGATGGAAGAGTCTGGGTTTGGTGGTTTCCAGCAGAACGGTACTTGACTGACTGCATTGTGCCAAGAGTAAAGTTTGGTGGAGGGGGGGTTATGGTGTGGGGTTGTTTTACAGGAGCTGGGCTTGGCCCCTTAGTTCCAGTGAAAGGAACTCTGAATGCTTCAGCAGACCAGTACATTTTGGACAATTCCATGTTCCCAACTTTGTGGGAACAGTTTGGAGCTGGACCCTTCCTCTTCCAACATGACTGTGCACCAGTGCACAAAGCAAGGTTCATAAAGACATGGATGGCAGAGTCTGGTGTGGATGACCTTGACTGGTCTGAACAGAGTCCTGACCTCAACCCGATAGAACACCTTTGGGATGAATTTAGAGCAGAGACTGAGAGCCAGGCCTTCTCAGCCAACATCACTGTGTGACCTCACAAATGCACTTCTGGAAGAATGGACAAAAATCCCCATAAACACACTCCTAAACCTTGTGGCCAGCCTTCCCAGAAGAGTTGAAGCGGTTCTAGCTGCAAAGGGTTGGACCCACGTCATATTGATTAGGAATGGGATGTCACTAGGTGTCACCAGGTGAGCTAATACCTTTTTGGCAAGCATAGTGAATCTTTGAATAATACTGAAGGTAAAGACTTGAAGATCTCAAGTTTTCATGAAGTTTACTTCCATTGTAATACAAGAAATTCAGACAGCAAGTTGCAGATCACAGTGAATAAACCTTTAAGTGAGGATATCACAATGAATTTAAGCACTAGCACGAAAATTACAGAAGGTTTAAGAAAGTTCCTAAAGGACATTATCTTATTGATGCATAACATAGCCATGGAGTTGTGAGAGACAGTTCATCTCCTCTCAGGCTGGAGCATGCAAGCTGATTACACAGATTTGTCTGCGTTATTAAAACCCTTAAGTGATTATTAAGATTGTTATAACACCATAATCACCCGAATAGCGAACACACAAGAATGAAATCAAAAGTAATGTAACAAATTAACTGTTACTTCAGTCAGAATCTTGAAATACAGAAATGATCAAGGATAAAGGAAGATATTATTAATTAAATATGACGGGAACTTTTCCCATATATTAAAACTTTATTTATTCCTCAAATAAACACACCATCGAACAACAATATAATATAATATAATTATGTTCCGATAATTAGGATAAAAAAAAACCACTAGTGTTAAGTAAGTATATACGCTTTTCTTTTTTTTTTTTTTTTTTCCTCGAAGACGTGTGGCGTCATAATCATGCGCCCGCCTGTGGACAGGTCACGTGCGGAAGCCGGGTTCAGGGTTGTGGGACGACGAGGCGAGCTGTCAAATGAAATCCTCGCAGCTGTTGACTGGTCTCTGTCACGCTGGAAATCTTCTATCACCGTGAGCCGACGGACAAAAGCGCCAGCAGACATGTCGTACTGCAAGCAGGAGGGTAATTTAAATTCTCTTTTAAGCCGTTTTTCCTCCATTGGTGTGCAATGTCATCGTGCTCGGTTAAAAACCAGGAACAGCGACGAAATAATCACCAAAAAGCCTTTAGTGAGTTAACTAACTGGCTACAAAAGGCCAAGTAAGTGGCTGTCAAATCGGTTGTGAAAATACGCTGTTGGGTTTTAGTGAGTTAATGTGCTTAATTTTACATCAACGGCATTTCAAGTCACACGCATGGAGACCAGACCAGTAGAACCAGTAGGAATCCTGTCAGTTTCTCAAATGTGGCCCCAGGGGTCACTGTCTGTCCAATTTACCTCGTTCACTGCAGCCATGGAAAAAATAAAACTGACAGGGATGTTTTGTTTTTTTTTTTCCTGCCACAAGGCGTTATTTTAAACGCATTGTTGCTGCTTTGTAATTGTTTTTATTTGTCACTCAAGGCAAAGATCGCATCATCTTTGTGACCAAGGAAGATCATGAGACACCCAGCAACGCTGACCTGATTGCAGATGACCCCGATGATCCCTACGAGGAGCAGGGTTGGTACTTCTTAGACAACATTTATTTGGAATTAACTGTAGTTAGTGAGAATTTACAATACTGTAAATTTATAAGACCTATCACTGTGAAGTCAATATATTTTGAGTTAATAAAATTACATTTCTTACTTGTGAACTGTGCACATGTATTCACATTTTAAAATACTGAAAGGAGAAACAACAGGTTTCAGATCAAACATGTGCAATATGTGTTATCAGTTCTGTCTGTACCATTTAAATAACCTTAAAACCCTCAACGTCAATTTAAAACTGAAAATAGTCAGTCTTTATACTGATGAGATGCCCGTGATGATAGTATCACAATATGTAATGTTAAAAAGAAAATGTTGACATGGTGACAAATGCTGTTGTCTGGTTTCTGCAGGTCTGATCCTGCCCAGTGGAGAAATAAACTGGAACTGTCCATGTCTGGGTGGCATGGCCAGCGGACCCTGTGGTTCTCAATTCAAAGACGCCTTCACGTGCTTCCACTACAGTAAGGAAGAAGTAAAGGGCTCGGAGTGCATCGACCAGTTCCGCGGCATGCAAGAGTGCATGCAGAGGTACCCCGAGCTCTATCCCCAGGAGGAAGAGAGAGACAGCTCCTCCCAAGCAGAATCTCAGTCTAGTCCTGCTTCTGCTGACAGCACTGCCTTACTGTCTGAGAATGATTCTGCGCCCACCACATCACCGGCCTCTTCTGACAGCATATCTCCTACAGACAACCAGACTGCCAGTTAAAGCTGCTAAGCTCACCATTAATGACTCTCCGTGAGCAGCTCAGATTGGCCTTTTGAGCCTTGAAGAGGGCTCATTGGCACAGCTGACACTTGTGGGAAATATGTTACAGGAGTACCTGCAGAGAAACATTTGTTTTCAGAGAATAGATATTCTTGAGTAATACGATTGAGTGAACCAGGCTCTTTGGGGAGAGGTAGCTAGAAAAACTGACATTATGTGCAACATGAAGTTTAATTTGCTGCTTGTTAGACCAAACAGAAGAGCTGTTTGTTTGCATTTAGTATCATTGTGTTAATGTCAGTTGGACAGGACTATCACTAAATGATTTATAACTAATTATCCAATTTAGAAGAAATCTAAGCACGAAGTGAAGTTTTACCTCATCGAGCTAAGACTTTAACTTCCTCTTCATCACTTGAGCGACCAAAAAACATGACAAGGAAGCAGGGCTGCTGTCTAAAATACTGTGCTGTGCAGCTTATATGTCCTAAATGTTTCTCACTGTAACCCTGTCGTGTAGAAACCTCAGGGTCTCCATCTGTTGCCATAAGAGCGAAGTGGTCGTTAACTGTATCTGGACTGTCATTTACATGTGTCTGCAGAAATGTTTTTACTGTCTTAGCCTTGTCTAGAGTGGTCAGGTGGATGCTGTGGTGACCAGTCAGGGTCATTCAAGCACTGAAAAGCATTTTTCACAAAAATGTCCAGATTAAAATAATCATGTAAAAATCTCTACCACAGTTGTCTTTTCATGTAAAGAAAAAGAGCAATATCCATTCTAAGGGGTGTGTTATTTACATTTATTGGTCAACAGGTTAGAGATGGCAGGTGGGAATAACAGGGGTGGATGTGATTTTAAAGGCTTTTGTTGTGGTTGTTTATAAGAAACATTCATGAATTAGATCTGAATTACTCTAAATATTCCAGTATAGATAAATGACTGCCTCCATCGCTGTCATTGTTTCTTTTTTCTTTATAAAAAAAAAAAGAATTGAAATAGATCTATTGGATATTTGTTACCACCTTGTAGCTACATCTGAAATGAAACTGGCTAATTCCTGCGAATGTGAAGACATGACTTCTTGAGTTAGGTACAGGATAATCACTGAATCGTTCAACCACTCAGTCACTTTACTCGGTATTTGCTTTTTTTCAACTCTCCTGTATGTGACAACTTGAGTTTCATCACTTCACCTTACCTTATCTTGAGATCAACTCTGAGCATTTCCAGGATAAAAGAACTGTTTTTATTTTTTAGGTCTAATAAACACTTGTCCACTGACCCATCTGGTGAAATCCTCTAAATTACATCCACCCTTTTCAGATCATGGACATCCTCTCCTCAGGGCTTCTGATACAAATGGAGCTAGTCGAGGTGTCCACAAAACTGCCAGACTCTGCATGGTTACCAACAGACGGCCTGTTTCAGGTTCCTCTGGGCCTGCAAGCAGATATTCCATACCTGGTTTGTAGAGGAGGGGAGGGAGGTGGGGGGGAGGGTTGATATTAGTCTAGAAATGACCCATTCCTTGCGATTTTAACATTTCTATTAAAGGTTGATCGATCTTCTTATGCTTAAACACTGCTGCAGAAAACTTTGAAACTAGATGCTGAGCTGTCTTGGAGCACGTCTTACCAGGGTTCAGAACAGGGCAGGTGCATCCACGGCTGGTCCAGGACAGAGGATAGATACTAATGGTCCCTAGGTTCAGCTCCACATGGCCTGATCGAAGCACTTTGCGGACTTTGACCTTGACTTCTGCATGACTGCCTTTGTCATGAGCAGACAGCACGCTGGCCTTGATTACTGGCAAGGGCCATCGGGAAAGAACAGTGAGTGCACTTTCAAGCATCAGCCATGCTGCAGAGCATAATCGTAAACAACTTTTATGCAAGCCAGAATGCTAACTTTCTTACCATAGTCGAGTTTGGTCTTACACAGGTCCGACACGCTTCTCAGTTTTTTCTCCATACACCTGCACTTCCCTGTGTACACATATTCTGTTATGCTCTGGTTGACTTTTATCTCTGTGATCTGGCTATCTCGATCCTCAGTGCAGATCACCTGTATAATGCAAAGCAGAGACTGCGAGCTCCTTGGACCACGGTACCTCCTCTTCAGTTGTGGACATGTGATCCATGTCTGGAATTTTTCCACCAATGGGAATGTTTAACACTTGATTATTGATGTAGCTGCAAATTTAGAATTAAACACATATTAATCATCTAACATTATAAAGTTAAGTTATGCGCTTACAGTTGAAACTAGAAACTTAAAGACTGTGTATAAAATGATACATGACTTTATATTTTTTCCTCTCACTGTCTAACATTAAATCAGACTAAACCTTTCCTGGGTGAATTGATTTCCAAAAGTATTTCTGCTTGCTACATGCCAGAATAATGAGAGATTTTTTTTAAATGAATTTAATCAGTCAGAAGTTTACATATATTTCCTTATTATTTGGTATCATTACCTTTAAACTGTATGATTTGTGTCAAATGTTTTGGGTTTCCTTCCACCAGCTTCTCACAATAGTTTGGCTGTAATTTTGGTCCATTACTCCTGACAAAACTTCTGGAACAAGTATGTGTACAAGTGTCTACAGGACTGAGATCTTGGCTTCATGATGGCTGTTCCAAAACATTGACTTTGTTGTTCCTAAGCCATACTGTGAGTAATTTGTCACTATTCTTAGGGTCATTGTCCATTTAGAGGACCCATTTGCTCCAAAGTTTTAACTTCCTGGTTGATGTCATAAGATGTTGCTTCAATATTTCTACATAATTGTTTTACTTCATGATGCCATCTATTTTGTGAAGTGCACTAGTCTCTCCTGCAGCAAAACATCCCCACAACATGATGCTGCCACCTCCGTACTTTACAGTTTTAAGATGGTGCACTTTCCTCTTTTCCCTCCAAATGTCACAATGGTCATTATGGCCAGACAGTTCTATTTTAGTTTCATCAGATCACAGGACATGTTTCCAGAAATTAAGGTCTGTGTCTCTGTGTACATTTGCAACCTGTAGTCTGACTTTTTTTTATATTACTTTTGGAGAGATGGGCTTCTTCCTGTCTGAGTTACGTTTCAGCCCATGTCGATATAGGACTAGTTTCGCTGTGTGATAATGATGCTCTCTTACAAGCTTCAATAAGGTATCTTGGCTAACTTCTCTTGATTTTCTCATGATGTCGCACAAGGAAGCAGTGTGTTTGTAGGTGTGCCTCTAATTTTTTGTCAGTTAACCTACCAGAATTTTCCAAAGCCATGACATCATCATCTGGGCTTTCCCAAGTCTGACATCATCAACAACATCTGACTTTGATGAAAGTCAAAAAAAAAAAATCTCTCATTATTGTGGCATTTAGCAAATAGAAATAATTTTGTTATTCCTAACCTAAAACCTAAAACAGGAGAAGTTTAGTCTGATTTAATGTCAGACAGCGAGGGAAAAAAGGTCATGTGTCTTTTTTTACAGTAAATGTAAACCTCTGGTTTTAACTGTGAAAGTCTGGTGCAAAACACAGCCACAGATCAAATCTACTGGCATGATGGAGGAAAATAAGTACCTCCTTGACTTCTACGGAAATACCACGAGAAGAAATATAGTCGTAGAAATGATCAAGGATTTAGGAAATGATAAATGTGCTGCAATGACAAACTGACCTCTTTCATTTCTCTATATGGGATAGATAGATAGATAGATAGATAGATAGATAGATACATAGATAGATAGATAGTTGTTATAATTTGCTAACACTAACCCTGCTTGTTTACATAAATATAGTTTGTAAAACGTCATGACGGTTATCAAGTATCACTTGACTGTTGCAGTTCCAAGAAACTGTGGGATGAAATTATTGTGGGATGAGTGAAATGAACTGTCCCACCAGCTCATTTCACTCAGTTATTATGTCAGCAAAAACAACTATTCAGCTATACGTAGACCTGTCCTGACAGTGCCCGGTGGTTGGATGACAGCTGTTCTGGCAGGCACAAGGTTTGCAGCCCTCTTCTCCAAATCCCCAGTATCCAGGCAGGCAGTGGCTACAACTTGTGCCACCAACACCAGATTTACAGCGGCACTGGCCACTCTTTGGGTGGCACCAGGGTCCATCCTCTCCAGGTGCAGGAGGCAAAGAGCCCTGATGATCACACCAGCAGCCTAAAAAAGTAAAGACATCAGTAGATGAAGCTACAAGATGATGGTTATTTTCAATGAATCCTCTTAAGTTACCACGAAAAAATTTACATTGCTATTCTGATCTGCTCAAGATACGTCCTGTGGCTCTTACGTGTGCAGGCATGAGGGGATTTCAGGGGGAAGGATGGGTGGCGATGGTAGCCACGGCGACAGCGGTGGCACTTGCGTCCAACTGTATTATGCCGGCAGTTGTCACAGACGCCCCCACTGGTTTCATTGGTGGAAATCCAAGCATGCTGAGAGAAGTGACAGCCATCTGCGTGACCGTGGCACTCACACTCTTCAGTCACAGAAGTATGTGATGTCAAATGGAGAGTTGACATGGAGACATGGACATGAGGTTGGTGAGGAGAGCAAGTGAACGGGGGGGGGGGGGGGGGGGGAAAGACAATGAGGAGGTTATTAGTTTATCTCAAGATAGACTAGAAGAAACTACACTGTATTAAAAATGACATGAACTGATCCTGTTCTGCCTGCTTGGCAGGAGCTCCTCTGTCTCTCTACAGCTTCAAGGAAGCCTGGTCTGCTGCACCTCTGAAGACATGCTAACTGCACCAGTGGGGTTTTTTTTTTACGAAAGAGAAGAAATACCACTGCTTAATTACAACTCCGGGTTGTGTCTTGGCAGATCCACACTCATGTTATTGCTTTTACAGTACTGTGATGAAATATACACAGTCTTAACCTCCCCTGTACCTCCACTGCTCCTCCACTCTCTGCTGTGTGTGTGTGTGTGTGCGTGCATCTTTGAAAATCCCTCCAAACATAACATTTTTCAATCAACAAACTTGTTGTTGATCACTTACTCTGACATGGGTTTGGCTCACCACTGCTGCCATTGGCAGGCCTCCAAGGGCTATCGTTGTAGAGCGGGGCACACTTCTCACAGTGATCTCCTGCCGTATGGTGAGTACACAGACACCTCCCGAAACACCTAGAAGACACATCTTGGCCTGCTGAGTCACTTCTCTGACAGTAATTCATATTACAGAGACCTGCTGTCTGGAGATGTAATAAATTACATCCAGGAATCTGGTGTAAATCAAATTAATTAAGTTCCTCTAACTGATTTTTCTGTTTTTGTGCCTCTTTTTAACCCCTGGACTTAACAACCTGCAATTGTGCACAGGCTGCCTTCAACCTTTTCCTTGGTTAAAACCATATACACTTGTAGTATAAGTTACTTACCATGTTACTGTGCTCTCCTTTGTCCCGACTGCTGTTGTATGGTACACAATATTCAGCGTGGCCGTGGCACAGACAGGTTCCTCTGGCCAATACTGTATAAATAGCATATGGTGCAGAACTTGGGACTTTGTGTGCTGGATGTAAGGGCCAGAGCTGAGGCTGGTGAGTTTGTCCATTCTCTGGAAGGGTTTAGAGATGCAGAACAGGTCTGAGCTTTAAGGAGTTTGATCCGGAGATTTGTGATGATCAGGCGGGTGAGGGCCTCTGGACTGTAGGGGTCTAGGGTTTTAGAGGTGGTGGGGTCTAGAGTGCGTAATATTACCTACAGTAGGAGGTGAAATAGAGCAGTATACATCAATGATTTCAACATTATAATACATGACATGTTTATAATATTCTTTCTGTCTGTGCATATTTTCTTACCTCCCCACCACTGCAAGGTTGAGCGCTCGAATAACGGGATGTACACAGCGATCCTGGCTCATCAATATCATCAGACAAACCAAATTCCATACTGCAGTTCTGCGCAAAGACTTTGAGAGCTTCCCAGGTCTTTCCAAAGTCAGTTGAACGTTCAATGCCCATGGCAGCGGGCCGGGGTGACTTGAACACCAAAACCACATGGGACAGACAGAACTGTGTTTCTAGATCCAACTGTATCTCATCCTGTGCCTCCTGCATGGCGGCGTCGCCGCTTGACGCCCACCAGGTATCTGGGTGCAAGAATGGGTCGTCAGCCATGAGAGCAGGTGGGTGAGAGTCCTCTTGACAGGGGTTGGGTTTCACAGGAGGATGGGGACACAAGCTTCGGTGGAGGCTGCTGTTCCCACAGCAGCTTGACAGGGTTTGAAGCATCCTTCCTGTGGCCAGGTTCCCTATAGGTGGACTGCAGGCATGGTCCACACATCTAGAAACTGACACAGAGGGTGGCTGAGAGTCAGTAAAATGACAAAGGAAAATGTTCCACTAAAGTGTATAAAAGAAAGGGGATATCATTTAGGTAGATTTAGATTTGGTGATCGAAAGGCTTTCAACAAATACTTTCCAGCACTGACTTCATGGACAAAACCACAGTCGTCCTCATTGTGTTTTCCATGAATTATTAATTTACCTGACCATTGTGTTATTGTTGTCACAGAATCCAGCCCTTTTACCCAGTGGACAGCATACAGAGTTGCTCAGGTTACATGTAATGGAAAGATGCGAGATCTACCAGGGAAATAGCAATGACTTATGCCAGTAAACAAATATAATTTAACTGCAATAGAAGGAAGCATGCAGGACAACGTGAGGCCATCGGTTTGATTAAAAATGAAGAGACACTTGAAATATTAAAGCATCAGAATCAAGAAAACCAGCGCTCGTTTTGCCAAACTGACGCCACTGGTGTTGATAAACAGCATCCACGCATGCAGATGTTGACTCGCCTCACCTGCTCCGCTCTGCGTCACAAACAGAAAAATCCAACCAAGCGCCACCAAAATCTGCTGCCGACCCGTCCCAAGCATGTTACACGCCGTCATCCTTGTTCTTTATGAGTTCACAACATACACGCTGGTCCAAACGCTTCCTTCCAGAGACTGGTCCCCTCATCATGCGTGGTCCATTTAGCAGACATCTCACCGTCAACAACGCAATGCGCAATAGGTCCAGACTAATGGCGGATAAAAAAACAACGTAAACCTCTGAAATTCAAATCATGTCCGGAGAAAGCCAGGGCACCTCTCCCGGCCAGAGGGGGATTGTGCGTCGCAGGTGTAAGAACAGATGTTGGTTAAGAGCATTCCACATTTGAACAGCAACTTAAAAAAAAAATAAAATAATAAACGTTACTCATTTTTCTTTGATACATCTTTTGGCACCCTCCATTTTGCGCACTGCACACTGAAATACAGTCTGCTGACATGCAAGCATGTTCAATCTAAACGTTTCCGTTAGGTACCAGCCAACCTCGATGCGCCCGCTTGAGCTTTACGCACAGGAGAGGAGTTTGCGCTCTATTTATACACGCTGCCTTCCGCCCCCACCATCCCCTGCCCGGATCCCCAGTGGATGCTTTACTGTAACAACACACACACACAAATGCACTCTGGATGGAGAAGGTGATTTTTGTTTTTTTTTTTAAATAAACTTCCCGTTATTCGTCCAAGACGACTCCTCCAAAGGTCGTGCGCACGTGGGGGACAGACGCGCCACTGGCACGACCTCGTCAAAATGTTAATGTCCCGGGTGTACCAGCTAAACCAGGTCCCTTTATTGACCACAGTCTCGTAATAAGGCTTGGAAATTAGTTGATCTGCCTCTGCCCTCCTGTTTTTCAACAGCTATTCCTAGTTACAATTCCCTTTGAAGTGAAGCAGAAAGAAACCTGAGGAGGGAGACAAAAATAGTTCTTAGAGCAGTTATATGCAGCTGAATGGGTATTATGGCACCAAAAGAATCTGCGTGACAGCTTGGAGTTTCATGCAAATGAGCATTGCAGGATAAGGGCCTTTTTCCCCACATGCCTGCACAATATTACGGTGCCATTCTTTATTATAATACTCGATAATAAACACAAGTTCTGATGCATGAAAGTCCTTCTTTTGGTATAATTTTCAATTGCAAGATGTCTTATTTTTTTTAATCTCCCTGGCACAAACAGTATTTGAGTTGGAAGAATACAAATAATGTCATTTCTGTTTTTATGGTTTAACATCAAAACATTCCTCAGAAAATTGGAAAAGACACACAGAATTGAACTGGTTTGTGTCTTTAGTGGCTTACAAATAGTTTACAGACTTTTCTAGTAATTTTTTCCAGAGTGGAGATCCAAAAAAAAGAATTACTAAATATTGGCAAAGACAAAAGATGATGATAATTATGTTTGTTCTGACATTATCCATTATGATTTTGTTTTAGAAGTTGCTGACAATTTCTTCACATTATTCTGTTCTATTTTGTCCTTGTTCCATATGAATTCAGATCGTTTTAAAACTTTATTGCTGAAGGTTTTAACTCTTTTTACTCTTAAGCCAGCCCAAAACAGCATCACATTTTCTCTGTGTGTTGTAAATTTGTCTTTGGCCACCTCTTGCTTTTGCCATTTCATCTCTCTGCCCCCCTAATGATAATGTTTGGCAGGGCCCCCTACAACAAAACCATTGTCACATATTTCAAATGTTCTCATTTACTTTTATACTCTTATAGTGCAATATAATTCATGAAAACTTTTATGGAATATTGTATTAATTTCCTTTATGAGGTGTTAGCTGTTACCTCTTAATTGTAGTAACATACCAACATAGTTTTGAGCTGCTATAGACTGATTTAGAAACAGTTAATGCTCAAGAGAACATGGAAATGACATTTCCATCTTTTCAATGTTTGCATGGGAGGACCTGTGTGTATTAATATATTTCAGGAGGAGGGGTAATGGATAAAACATAGACTAAAATCCTCAGCGTGGTCCGCATGGTTCTGGAGGAAATTCAGAATGTATCTGAGTGTTTTCCTATTCCTGAAAAGGCTCTAAAAACGGTAGGTTTCATGACACGCAAGTCACTGACGTTTCAGGTCAAAGTCTGCAGTGGAGCCATAAAACATTTTTAAGAGCAGCAAGTGCGATAAATGGCTGTGCAAGTAAATTACATTTGTCTGCTCGTTTTAGCTTTAAAATGCAAAGCACATTGAATTCCAAGCTGACTGAACTGTAGTTAAGGATAATTTTGTGTCATACAGAAATGCAGAGCCACCCACAACCAATAAAATGCCAAGAGCATAAAAATGTGGATAAACAACAAAATCCACATCACTGTTCCCAACATGTGCCGCATTTAAAGTAATGAGAGAAGAATGCCTGTGTGTTTGCATGTGCGTGTGTTTTAATTCACTCCAATTTAGTAATATGCAGCAAATGTATACCATGATGCATCTTCGCCGAGGCTCCTAGCTCTGACAGGTCAAATATCAGCTCAAGGGTCAAGGGTCAAGGGTCAAGGGCAGGTCCTGTCTGCCACATGACTTCTTCTCTAATTGCTCCTCTTTCTCTCATTTACAGGGTTTAATGGAGGCCTGGGGTTACAGAGCTGGGGTCAGACAAACGGGATGCCCCCCCCCCATTCTCATCCTTTGTCTCAGTCCAGGCTGCTCATGCATGAGTGTGTCGAATGCGCGGTCACAGTCTGCTCTTCTCCCGCTCCTCCTCCCTCTATGTCTTCTTTCAAGCCTTGTGCTCTGCATTTCAGCTCATTTGTTTCTCCAGGGATGAAAATGATTGAGCTTGCATGACCTTACTACACACAGGCCTCAAAAGTCAGCATGATCAGGCAGCGACTGGTTTTTCTTGTCTAATTTAAAACATCTCAGTTCTGCTCTGGCCTTTTCAGTATTGGCAACACATCGTAGGCTCTTGAATGATGTCACCCACTGGCTAATAGGGTGTGTTTGAGGTAAATGAGGTCAGAGTTCATTGTCCATCCAGCTGAATTTTTGAAGAGACACTCTTTTGTACTTTTTGCAGGATGACCTGAGGGGACTGAAGTCTGATAAATGACCATGAAATTCTAAATCAAACAGTCACACTTCTTAAGATGACGCTTGACATAGATGGAAGTTAAAAGGTCAAAGTGGCAGGTCAATAGCAAAGGTCCACAGTTCAAGTCTAATCCAAAGGTCCAGAGGTCCTCATTGAAGACTGTGAGCATTAAAATTATAGTTCAGTCGTCAGCTTACAGTGTTTAAGGAACAAAATATTAAGATGAATATTAAGATATCACCAAATTTATAAAGCGTTGGTAACTCACAGCCTTGTGCATTTGCAGTCTTACATAGGAGAATTCCCCTTAAACCCCCAGACGTCATTATGTCCTACAGAAATACATCAAATTAAACATTTGACACAACCATTTTCCAAGTTTGTCTTTTTATTAAGAAAAATGTCCCAAGGTAAAAAAAAACTTGTCTGACTGACAGGAAAAAAATGTGGAGGTTTTGGCATGAACAAAGAACATTCCTGTAGACCTCAAAAAAAAAAAAAAAAAGAGGAAAGGAAAAGAAAACCTGGGAAATGTTATGGAATTACCTCTAACGGAGGTAACAGATTGCATACATCCGTCTCTCTCTGGTAATGTTGTTGTGACAGTTGAGATCAAAACAGTGAATTTTAAATGAAAATATCATGACATCACAACTGTCTGTGAACTGAATCTTAAGAGGAAGGGAGTTTTGGAGAAAGAAACTTTTGCAATAATGAGAAAAAGGAACAATAGTTTGAAATGGCAAAGTAGTGACCTTAATCAAATAGAGATGTTATGCAGAAAACAGAAGCGAGGAGTTGATATGAGGAAACCCATCCAACGTAACAGGATTTATGCTTTTTTATCTCTCAGAAGAACTGGAGTGAAATTCCTCCACAATGATGTATCACACTGATCAGCAGTTACGTGAAACATTTCATTGTAGACTTGTGTGCTTTTTGTCACTTGCAGGTTTATAATATTGGGTCATGTCATATATTTCAATAGATTTCCAAAGGAAATGTTTCTGTTTAATTTGTTTTGTAGGGTTCCCTCTTATCCATCTGAGAATCTGTGTGAAAATCTAATTTTGCTTTGGGTCATATAACTGTAACGCAAACTTCCAAGCTCCAAAGCATCACTGTACTTTGTGTGTGTAACTCTGTAGATATTCATCTTTACTCATTGTGAATGTAGAATACATGGACCCTCATTCATATGAGACTGTGGATGATGCGGGTTAAGCTGTCAGGGCAGAAACTGATAGAGGCCAGATGAGGCTGAGTGACAAATATAATCCTCTGTGCAGGCACGTTTCCAAACCAGTAACGTATGCATCTGTGAGCTTGTAAGGGCCTTTGTTCATGGAAGTATTATGCCCATAAAATCTCGCATATGTGCAAACGATGGAAAGCCAATTAAAAACCGTTTCCACGCATTTCATTTAAGGAGGAACTTGAGAAATGTTTTTTAAGGGACCTGCTTGAAGAGGCTTCAGCTAAGTGACAATGGGTTATTTATGCTTAAAACTCCTGTTTCATATTGGACAACAAATTATCATCCCTCCCACAAGCGAAGCCGAGGCCCTCACTACTAGTGCTGCACCCTTCAGTCTCATATCGGTCCTTTAAATCTGTTTACCATGTCATCAACTTGCAGCCTCAAGATTTACATAAGCTTCAGTGTGCGCACACACAAATACTGACACAGTCACAAGATAACTCTTTTCAATGCCCACCCATGTCAACAAACTGGACTGCCCGCACACTGGGTCTCTCCTACAATAACACACAGACATGTGTTACAGATTCTGTCGACTGCTTTCTTTCTCCTTCAGCTCAAACACACTTTGGTAAAACACATTGACTGCACAATGATTTATTTCACAGGCAGAAGGAGACTCCAGTAAGTTAACAGAAAATGGATTCTAGCACTTTAAAAAAGTCACATAAAAGAGTAAACAGGAGTCCCAGTGGAGCTGAGCATCATTTAGATGCAGGCAGCCACAAATCTGATGCTTTAATGCACCAAAATGGGTTTAACTAGATGTGCTAACTTCACATCACTGACGTTCCATCAGTATGCTGAGTATTTTTATGTCTTCTTTGGTCTCCCTGCATAACTCACACTAAGAAACAGTAAATGAGAGGAGAAATCAGATGCAGCTGCTTGAGGTTGCAGGACGCAGGCTGGGGGGATGGTGGGGGCTCTAAAACTCTTTTTTGTGCCTGGCCACTGGCTTTGAGGGCCCCTCTCGATCCATTAAAATCCTCTTTATTGGCATGCCAAGTCCACCTGTGACTTATCCATCCCACGCTGGCAATTTTAATGCATCGTAAGTACAAAGGTTACCGTTAAACCGCAATGCATCATCTGACTCAGCAGGATCAAAAATCAAATCTGCATTCAGGCAGCATTGAGCCTGTGATGCCGCCATCTGCTCTGATCCTGTAAAATGCACCGTCATGTAACATGGCCATGATTTGGTGAGCCGGTTTCATTTCTGAATGTTGAAAATGGGGAAAACATTGGAAACAATGGGGTGCAGTAATGAGCACAAGATTATGTTGTAGATCCAGTACCTGTGACAACGGCTCCAGGAGTTTAAACTCCATGGCGTTAGTGTGTGTAAAAGATGAGAAATATTTTATAGGTCTGAGATAGAAATCATTATCTCGCCGTATTACCTAGTGTTTCTTATAAATATGAACAAAATTTTAATTTATCCACAAGAGAAGCCTAATCCTACTTTCCTAGGAACCCCTGGGTGAAGTTTTACATTTCCGTTTCTGGGTATAAAGGCAAAACAAAAAAAAAAAAAAGTCACACAATAATATGTGGGTGTGCACACATTTGTGGTTTCTGTGGATTATGGTTTTCTCCAGATGAGGTATGTGGAAATATGTGCAACCACGGAGAATTTGCGGCTTACTTAGCAATGTGACAGTAAGAGGGAGACAACCAGTGTTTGATCCCACTGGCCAACATCTGGCCCTCAGGAAAACCTTAATTTAGCAGCCCATTCTGATGTTGTTGGAATACAATAGTTGTAGTCTTAACATAGTAAAAGTAGGATGCAAGTAGGCACCAAGGTAGATAAACGGAGGATTGTGGGATGAAGTGATGAGAGGATGTATCGTGCATCTGCGTTATATTGAAAGTGACTCTTTGTGATGTTTTTTGACTGATGATTGATGTGCAGACATATCCTTCACTTCAGCATGTCTGCTGAGTGAGTGAGAAGTGAAGTTTATAGTGAGAAGAGACTACAGAGGACTACAAGGTGGTTCAAGGCTGTTAATGAAAAATCATTTAGGTTTCAATAAATTTAACTCAACTGTAGCTGTTGGCCACATCTATCCAATCAACATCTAGCTCCATGGTGGCCTCCAGGCTCCAGTCATGGCTACGGTGATGTCAGCTAAATGTTAGAAGGAAACCATGTTTTAAGGACCACCACCTCACCAGAGATTTGTGCTTCTCATGTGGTTTTCTTTGGAACCTTTCTGAGCTGAGTCTCGTCAGAGACTTAATCAATAGCTTAGACATGTGTTAATCATTAATAAACTGATGCGGTCAGGATGTTCTAAGTAGGGAGACCACTGGGATATGATAATAGAATCATTAGATGTGGGTTGTTTAGATCCTTAGGGAAGGCTCTACTTTTCATTTCCTCTCTGAGTGAGGTCATTGCTTTGAAAATTGAGATCTGCTAACAGGAAGCCAATGAAACAGAGGACATCACCAGAGGACTTTTAACTAAATATTTCAATATTTCAATATCCATAGCATCCATACCAGGTTATTCACTTTGTGCAACTTACCTTTTCTCTTTGGCTCTCAATACCAGCAGTCTGCAGCATATCAGAAGACTTGCCAGTATGAGCTCCTGGCATCAGGCCAAAAAATGTGAGCAAAGTCTTGTCTTATTTCTCAGGTAATTAATATTCTCATTCAGTTCTCTGAGATAATTTGCTGGTAAAGAATAATTGAATAAAGAAAATTCTTTAAGTGCAGTCTGACGATATGTATACAGGACTTGGGGACGGACATCTCACTGGAATATGACCATACAGTGAGCAACATGATTTTTAACATGAAATTAGTTGGTGTGAGAGAAGAGGATGAGGAGGATAGGGTTAGATGGAGGCAGATGACTGGCAGTGGGGACCCCTGATGGGAACAGCCAAAAGGAAAAGACGAAGAAGTGGGATGAGTAACCCAGAGGAGTTCTCACGTATGACCCTCCCAAAGAAGGACCCTGAGTACATAATGCACTTCATAGATTATATTTACATGTACGTTTCATTCCTGTGAGATAGTGAACTCCTTGAGGTTTGGTGACAGACTAAAGATCCCATTGCTGTTCAACCACACCAGCACAAATACTTCAAAAACATTGCACAGGTTTGCTTGGGCTAATTGTTGTATCATCTCTTACCAGCTCAGGATGGTAAGACATTTATTTTTCTACATGTGGGTATATTTAGGTCAAAAATAAAGAAGTCAGAATTTACCATTTTGTTTTCCAGAATAGGTATGGTCCAGTCACGGTCTTTACCTATGTGGAGAACCAAGCTGTGTTTGCCTCCAGGTCCCTGCGAACAGAGGTGATCTGTACATGATCTGAAATACAGTCAACAAAGTAGCAAACATGAGGCTTTTCAACGTCGTGTCACTCAAACCACTTCAAGTGAGTGAATTTGAATTCACTCAGTCTCAAATTCACACTCAGCTACTGGAGAAAGTGGTTAATATCTTTTTTTATTTTCTTTTTTTTAGAACTTAATTTGGCATATACACTCACTGGCCACTTCAACAGGTACGCCTGTTCATTGCTTGTTAACAAAAATGGCTAATCAGCTGATCACATGGCAGCAACTCAGTATTCAAGGCATGTAGATGTGGTCAAGACAACTCGCTGAAGTTCAACCCAGGCTTTAGAAAGTGGGAGACAGGGCTTTTTTTTTCTAATTTTTGTGGTACGAGTGACCTTTACTCCACAGTGACAAGAAATCAGGGCAGGGAGAAACGGGGAAGACATGCAGCAAGGGGTCGCACAGGCCGGGAGGTGAGCCTGCAAGGACTATAGCCTCTGCATATGGGCTGCCTGCCCTAACCACTGCGCTACCACGCGGCCCAGAAGACAGAACATTAGAGTGACTCTGAACATGACATGGTTGTTGTCGTCAGATGGGCTGGTCTGGGAATTTCAGCAAACTGATGATACTGGGATTTTCATGCACAACCATCTCTAGGGTTTACAGAGTGGTCAGAAAGAGAGAAAATATCCAACGAGTGGCAGCAGTGTGGACAAAAAGGTTGATTTCAGAGTTCAGAGGACAATGGGCACTGCTCCTCTTATGTAGTTTATGAGCTTCCACTCACTATGTGTGTCAATTATTGTTTAATTATATGAATATGTTCACAAAAATAGTGCACACACAGAGACACTCTAATTGGCTTCTATATTAGTAATACTATAGCATTAAACACTTCCCAAAATGGAATTAAAAAAATGCTTTCCATAATATTTTAGTCATGTCATTGTTGCATTGTGTCTCTTGCTGTGATACTGTCCTCTTGTGGACAATACTGGATGTGCTAGAAGAGTGGCTGATGTGCCAGCAGTCCTGGCTGTGCCTGAAACCCTTTTTCAGCTCTGATGATATCAGTCACCTTTGGAAGGGAAAGCATGTCAGTTATTAGAGTAATAATGGAATAGTGTAATGAGAAGTACCTTGTTGTGTGGGTTTTTTTTCTTCTGGGAACTCCAACTTCCTCCTACAGTACAAAAACATGCATGTTAGGTTGATGGGTGATTAGTTATCTCGGTAGAATCTTTGCAGAACCACAGGTTTGCTTGGGCTAATTGTTTTTTTAAGTCCTTTAAGTTTTTTTTTTTTTTTTTTAATTTCTTACTGTGCAAAAAGGCAAACCATAAAAGTGCAAAGTGGCAAAAAAGTGCAAAGTGCAATGGAGGCTCTGGAAGCTATGATTTGTCCAGCAGCAGACCCAGTACTGACTCTCAGGCGCCTTTAAATTCTGTTCCTACTTATTGGCTCAAACCACTACAACATGAAACTAACACAATATTCTAAAACCCAGCTAAAAACCCTCCAACATGAACCATAACCTTAATACTGAAAATAAATTCCTTCCTAAAGGAAAACCCCAAACAAACAAAATAATGACTAAACTAAGTTATATACACATAAAAACCCCCTTTAAACCACCCCCAGCATCTCCTTCCTCATGGTCCAGCCTAAGAACCTTTTTAGGCCGCATCCGTGCCGGGGACTCTTTAACGGACATCACCACCCTGGACACATGGAAAAGGTAAGTAAAATCACTGAACACACACAGCACATTTTTTTTTAATGAACTTTATTAAGAATAATAAGTGACAAACTCAGAACAGGAACACTTACCAATATACAGTTAACAGAAATAATCATACCTCCAACTTATACAGTACATATCACTATTAAAGAAAAAAAAAATCAGGTATAATTCAATAGCAAGGGGGAGAAACTAGGGCAATATTACTTAAGTGATGGTGATGATGAAGGATGGGCTAAATTAACTGAGAGATGCGATCTGAAATATTTTTTGCTTACGGTTTGTTGATTTTGTCCAAGGAAAGCTTTAATAGATGGGAGTTCCTGTTTAAACACAGTCCATAGTGGTTTAGAATTGCCAAACCTGCATTTATGAATATAGAATTTTAAAATTGTAATAATATTAATTATTAATATTAATTAAATATTCATTTCTTTTCAGTCACATATCCATATAAAACAATTATAGGTGAAAAAGGGTCTATATTGATGGATTTAATGGTCAAGAGGTTATGCAGAGACTCCCATAGCGTTTTGACAGGTTGACAGTGATAAAATAAATGTTCTGTTGTTTCACATTCGTTACATATATAACAGTTATTACAATCAATTTTAAATCTTTGCCTTATTAACTCATTAGACGGATAGATGTCATGTAGAGTTTTGAAGTGTATTTCTTTGTACTTTGGTGGGAGAACAAATTTTTGAAATTTTGACATTCATTTTATTTGATCTTTCTTTTCATAATTTTCCTTAAACCTTCTTCTTATCAGATAAGGGTACATTTGTTTTGTTAAATGTTGTCTTAAAAAATTATTATTGCATTTTTTGTGTAATAATTCTAATCCATTAATATTGATATTACATAATTTCACCATTTAAGTTGTATCATAATTGTTCTTTACTAGCTAAACAAATGCACTTGGTATTAGTCTTATTTTGTTATATTCATCCTTTAAGCAAATTAGGTTATATTTCCTAATAAAATTTTCATACTGATACAAATTTCCATTATCGTCCAATAAATGATTTACTGACCAAATTTGTTTCTCCACCCATTTTTCCATGAACACAGATTTCCTTCTGTACAAAACAACGCTGTTATTCCGAAACGGAACATTATGTGGACTGAAATTGTGTTTGTAAGCCAATTTCCAACTTAACAACACCTGTTGATAAAAGGCAGATAATTTCACAGATAATTTTGGGATATCGAAGTCACATCTTAATAGGAACTCAATGCCTCCAACTTTACTAAAAACCAGAGATGGGACAGCAAACCAGATCTCATGATTATTTCTAAGAAACGATTGTAGCCACTTTATTTTTTAAAACACCATTTATTATTTCAAAATCTATTGCTTTAATTCTTCCATCTTCATATCCTTTAACTGTATTTTCCTTTTCTGATATAGTGGTTTGTTTCTCCAGATGAAGTTAAAGTTGAGATTGTTAATTTCTTTGATAATTTTAGGAGGAATAGATAAGGAATATGCAGGGTAAATAAATCTAGACAATGGTTTCCATTTTAGTTAGTAGTGTCCTACCAAAAAGAGCCAAGTCTCTCTGTAACCAGTTGTTTAATATCAACTTACATTTGTTCAGGTTATCTTCAATATTTAGTTTTACACTCCTGATGTCAGTTTTTGTTACCAAAATTCCCAGGTATCGAACCTCCATTTTGATCTTTATGTTGTATAACGATGATTGACAGCAATCATGAAGGCTCATCAATTCACATTTCTCTACATTTAAATTTAAACCTGAGGCTTTGCAAAATACTTCCACTGTTTGTATTGCCAGCGGGATCTGGTCTTTATTTTTAAGAAACACTGTGGTATCATCTGCTAGCTGACTTATAATAATATTGTGATTCATAATTTGCAAGCCTTGGAGTTTTTTATGAGAATAGCTCAGAGCTCTGTGACTGTGATGAATAGGAGAGGTGACACACTACATCTTTGTCTAATGCCTCTTTTTATGGCAAATCTTGAACATGTTCCTTCACTTAAGGAGACACAACTGTTGATGTCTGTATACAGCATTTTGATTACATCTAAAAATTTTGCACCAAAGCCAAATTGTTTAAATGTTTCAAAAATAAAATCGTGTTCCACCGAATCGAAGGCTTTTTGGAAGTCCAGAAACAAAATAAAAACCCTCGTCATCAATTAAATGGGCATACTCAATTAAATCCAGAACAAGACGAATATTATTGTGAATTGATCTACCTTTTAGAAAACCAGACTGAGTAGAACTAATTATGTTTGATAAACCTGCTTTTAATTGAGCTGCTAGAACTTTAGTAAATATTTTATAATCTGTATTGAGAAGTGTGATTGGTCTCAGATTATTCAGGTTCCTTTTATCTTTTCCTTGTTTAGGTATTAATATGATAACACCCTGCTTCATTGTTGTCATAAGTTCTTTTTTCTTAATGCTTTCCAAAACTGCTTCAAACAGCAACCCCTTTATGTCCTCCCAAAAAAATTTATAAAAATTAGCAGTCAAACCGTCTGAGGCAGGGGCTTTGTCTGATGCTGTATTTTTAATAACGCAGTCAAACTCATCTATAGTGAAATCTTTCTCACAAATATTTCTAAATGTCTCAATGGTGAGAGTAATATTTCAGATTTTTCTAAAGAACAATTCAGAGTCTTGTTTTGAGTATGAAGATGTAAAAAGCATGCTGTAAATTTCCTTAACTCTTCAGATATCCGTTTTGTGTCTGTACATTCTTTACCATTAATTATGAGACTGTTGATTGTATTTTTTTCTAATCGGAAAAAATATGAAGTATTTTTCTCTCCTTCTTCCGTCCATCTGGCTTTGAATGTATATATGCACCCTGAGCTTTATTCTGATAATATTCATCTAATTTAGACTGTAAGATATTAATATTGGTTTTGTCTTCCTCACTCCAGTCTGATTTATGATAATAGGAAATTAAATGTGTAATTAATTTGGTTTCTTCCATTTGTCTCTCTTTTTGTAAACGTTTACTGTAGGAAATAGAGAATTTCCTGATTGTGAATTTTAAAAATTCCCATTTTTGTATTGCTGTGACTAAACTTGCATCCTTTTTAACATTTTCAAATTTTTTCCTAATATTTTTAATTAATATTGATCATTTTAATTAATTAAATTAATTTAATTAAGTTAGCATTAAATTTCCAGAAACCTTTAAACTTGTTTTTAGGTTCGTTTTTGGATATATGGAGGTTAACTGCACAGTGATTACTTAAAGGGCTACAAGAGATGTTAGCATCCTTAATGTTTCCAAATATAGAATTTGTAACTAACCAGTAATCGATTCTTGATCTTGATTGTCCATTTGGTTTAAACCAAGTATATTGTCTAGTATTGTTATTCAAATTTATCCAAACATCTAATAGATTATTTACATTCATAAAGTTTCTAATTATCAGATTTAACGTCACCTATGAGTATTTTGATGGGCATCTGTCCATCCATTCATCTGGTGTTAAGTTAAAATCTCCTCCAACCACAATATGTTCAGTGGGATAATTCTGTTGCAGTTTCCCAATGACTGTCGTGACCTGATGTAACAGCTGTCTGTTTTTCTGCTCATTATTGTTTCCATAAACATTAATTGTAATAATATTTCTTCCAATGTCTAACACACATGCTGCCCAGCGTCCATCTTTATCTATTTCCTGAAATATAACTGTTCCTGGACATTTATTAAAGCAAATTGCTACTCCTGCACAACGATTTGTTCCATGACTAAAAATGATCTTATCACCTCATTGTTGAGTCCAAAATTGCACATCTGCTGGTTCCTAGTGCATCTCTTGAAGAAAAAAACAATTAGTCCAGGGGTGTCCAACTCCAGTCCTCGAGGGTTGCTAGATGTTTCTCTGCTTCAGCACACCTGATTCAAATGAATGGGTCGTTAACAGACTTGTGCAGACCTGGTAATCAAATCATTAGAATCAGGTGTGTTATTTCAGGGAAACATCTAAGATATGCAGGACAGCGGCCCTCGAGGACCGAGTTTGGACACCACTGCTTTAGATCCTAGGAGGTAGAGTAAAAACCCTTGAGAAGAGTCCCCTTAACAGTCTGTTGAAATGAATTCCTCCACTACTGAATTTCAAACAAATCAATCACACTGCTCACACTTCAGTGAGAAATACGCTTTCCTTCGATGTAGGTGACGGGTCCCCTGAATCCAGCTGCCTTACCCTCCTTTCTCGCCCTCTCAATCCTGGGCCACAGCGCCTGTGTGGCTTTCCAGTCATCCTGGGTCCGGTCCTCTGCAAACTTAATCCCTTCTTCTTTGCAGATTTGAGAAGACTTGGTTTTCTTCCACACTTTATCTCTAACATTTCTTTTAGAGAAGAGGATTATTATCAGTCTTTCATGGTTCTGTGTTGATCTTCCCACTCTGTGAACAATGTCAATGGCATCCTCCATCTTTTCAGCCTGTTCAGGTAAAATTCTGCAAAATTCTGCACATGCATTCTCCACAATTTCAGCTCTGGTGTTTTCTTCAACTCTTTTCTTTTTACCTTTTATTCTTAAACACCATCTTCGTTTGTATCTTTCTTGGCTTAACAAACGTTCCTTCATTTCCTCCTTTTCCTTCAGAAGAAGTTCTGCTTGTACTTCCAACATCGAAACTTGTTTCTTGCACTCTTTAATGTCTTCAGAGTTGATCTGAAGAGTATATGCAAATGGCCATTATAGGAACTGAAAGAGCAGACTTTGTGAAAATGTAATATTTGTGTCATTTTCAAAACTTTGGGCCATGACTGTACAGGCTGAAGAGAATATGAAGACAGACCTTGTTAGGATCTTTTTTTGAAAAGATTCTAACTGCGTGTTCTTTGCTGGAAAGGAGAGTCTCGTCGGTAGTACAAGTACAACACAGATATTTAATTGCAATAAACGTGATATCACGGCTCCCTGGTAGAGGCAGTCTCTAACATGAGGAGCACGAACGAAACAAAACAACAATTTATACAGAAATGTGCGTCACTAGATGGAGAGGAGCCGCGTTTAGACTTGGCTCTCCCATTGGCCGGTCCGGTCCTCCGTTCGTACGTCCAGTCCGTTGTCTTCAGGTGGTCCTCTTCTGGTCCAGTCCATTGCTGGCGTTTCCTGAAAAGAAATGATGATTTACCTATCCTACAATGCTATTCCGTTTACCTGGCCAGGTCTTTGTTTCCAAACAGGTGTTTCTAACCGGCTACAGCTGGGCTAGTTTGCTACATTTCTGATATAAAGTGAAGACAAATCACACACTAAGAATGATCTAAGACACTGTGATATGGACATATTGTTCATTAAACAAAACAGTATGATAAAAACAATGAGCAACAATAAAACGGTATGATATAAACCAAGGGGTAATGTCATTTATGTTTCCAATACTATAATATTAATAATACTATTGATAACAGTACTATTTTCCATATGTAACTAATGTGTATTTGTGCGTAAATGAGACCCTCCAGCTGCACAAATTCTGGACCTAAAAAGTTAAGAAAATTCTGACCTAACAACCTCAGCTTCTGATTTCCATTATAATAATATCAAACATGTACAACACCTTTGCTTTTTTGAATGTAGGCACAATCCTCAAAGACATTTACAACTATGCATCAAAAACAATTGGTTTAAATGTATGTATAAATAATTTTATTAGTTAAATGACTTTGTAATTGTTTTTAGCGACAGAACAGGATTCAGTAATTCATGCTGTGAAGCAAATTATTTTCAGCAACAAGTGTTCTGAGTTAAAAGTATGTGGCCGCCAATTCATTTGACCAATTATTGGTCACTTATTAAGAATCAGCATCAGCTGTTGAAAACCCATGTCAATCAACCTTAAGGTAATATGCTCACAAAATAAAATAAAACACACTGCTTTGGGGGAAAAAAAAGACTTTCCAAGCAAAAGTGAGAATTTATTGTGACTTCCCTTAAAAGAAAGGACAGATTAAACTGTTTTTAAGAACTGTCCCATACAGATATTTGCAATGATATTAATTAGGACTCCATTCTATTTATGTCTAAAAGAGCCAGCTTCCTGTAGCTTCTATCTGTATCCTAAAGTGAGTGGAAACTAAGTATGAATGTCATAACTTTGATAAAACAACAATGTTAGGTGTGGCTAAGACTTTTGCACAGTACTTGATTTAATTAAATATAGCCAGATATGTATGACATGGAATATTCAATTCAGCTCAATTCAACTTATTTGTATAACAACTATTTCAATGCAAGTTGTCTCTGTGCTATTAAATCTTAATTAAAGAAACAATGCCAAGGAAAAACTCCCCATTCAGAGGGAAGAAACCTGGAGCAGGACCTGGATACAAATATTCTGTAATCTGTCTCTTTGTAGACTAAAGACAGTGGATTGTGGAAAGCATTGTTTCAAAAGGAGCGTCAGCCTTTCAGCGTTTAAGAGGTTACTGAAAATGTACCGGTCCCCACGAGGCGCGTATGAACCCAGTGTTAATCCATGAGGTCATCAGCTTGCTCTGCATAGTAAGGCAACACTGCATACCACACTGAGGCTCCGTTTCATATCGGCCCAACAGGAGGTCTTTCCACTCCGCTGCTGTGCCAACACAGTCACAGCTTGAGAGAGATAAGCATTAAATGGGAAATCCAACTAGTCAATAATCATTTAATGATATTTACTGAAAGGTTTCTCGATTGATCCCCAGCTCCATCACATGTCAGAATCTTTGTGCAGGAAAGTGACTGGTCACAAGCCAGTTTTCTGATAGTGCTGGTTCTGAGCTCAGATAAATGGGGAGAGTTGGGCACCCAACATGAAAATAAAACCAGATGAATATGCATAATGATAACATGTTAACAATAAATCTCAATATATCAAGTACTAAACTGGAAAATCAGGAAGAAACTGCTCTTTTCTTCTTCTTTTTTTTAAAAAGGTTTTTGGATTAAATAAGAAAAAGAAACTGTGACTTGTAAAGAAGTATGTAATTTCATTTCCCTTGAATGACATCACTTCTCCTTTTGGTTTATGCATTTTTTTATTCATGTTTTCATTGTAGGCATAGAACTGCCATTTGTGGATGCAGTGATGTATTCACTGGAAATTATCTTCATAAATTTTATTGACGCAGTGACTGCCACTGCAAACTTGTATCCGTTTTTAACGCCATGCTTTGTGAGGTAGCGAAGGTCACAGTCATTCAGATTTATTTTTAACTTTGACCCCTGACTGAATTTTTTAATGGTATTATCTTTGTGTTTGAATTCCATAAATCCTTTGATGTTTCCAAGAAATGTAATTATTAACTAGTTTTATTATTTGCTCAAACAGCATTTCACTTGATGGTGCCCCCCCCCCACCTCTGAAGGAGTCTCCCTCTATGAGACACTCTCATATCTCATAATCATGTTACTGATCTGTTGCCAATGAAACTGACTAGAAGTAAGATTTTTCACCAAGTGTTCTTATCACACAACTTTTCCAATCATTTCTAGTCACAAAACCTGCTTTTGAAATTGTGTTGGAGACATCAGAAATTCCACTTTTTACAAATGTTTTATTTATTCTATTTTTTTTTTTAACATTCTCACTTTTAACATTGCATATTTCCTAAATGGGTGAAAATCTTGTTTGTCAAAAGCTTTCATTTTTTTTAGGAAATATATTCTTAAATTAAGTGTGTTTTTTTTTTCAAAGCTGATTATGGTAGTTGACATTGCAATTGTTTACATCATCTCCTTTACAAGTTCAAAGCAGGCTGTAGTCCATGAGGATGTGGTTTGAGAATTATATGGATTTATAAAGTTTAGCTAAGATATTACTGCTTTTCACTGATTAAATATTTGTTAATTCAGTTAAAAAATACAGACATAAAGTAGGGTTATAATTCCAGAGTGTCAGTGACATGAGGAAGGCAATGTAAGGCTTAGTAATGTAAATATTGGACCATGTGGCCGACTGCTTGTTCAATAACACAGTCCTGATACATGGAAAGCCAAGGCAAGAAAAAAGCAGTTATTGATCATTTGATTTCCTGATTAATATTTTTCTAGTCTAGCAAATCTGAATTATGGATCCCCATTTGGGTCATAATTCAATGAATAAATGAGTCTATTATTATGAAATACAGGCATTTCTTATTAATATGAAATACATATCCATTATCATGAAATGTTTCTCATTATTATGAAATACATGTTTATTATTATGAAATATTTCCCATTATTATGAAATATATGTGTATTATTAGGAAATATTTCCTATTATTAAAAAATTTAATTATTATGAAATATATTTTTATTATTATCTAATCTTAGTTTAATGCTTAATAGTTTATTTCAGAATGGCTTTTTTATCTATGAGTTTTTGAATAATTGCTTCCTTTTTCATAAGAATGAGCTTTTACATAATAACAACATTTTGCCACTGGGCGGGGCCAGTGGTTGACCTGCACGCTCATTGGCTGATCCTTCTCCATGCAGTTGGTGGAGGACTCGCATCGAGCCTGTTGGCTACCTCTCGGAGTGAGTCAGAAAAGGATCTTTCTCCTGTCGCCATGCCGTCAAAATCAAATTTTCCCTACATTTCGCGCTACGTTTCTTAGTCGATGTCAACTTTTAACCGTAAACTGAGGTGCATTCTGCCACCTACTGCCCTGGAGTATAAACATTGCACCTGTCGCCCACTATCAATATTCAGTGTTCTATTGCTTATGCCTGAATGAAAGAGCAGCCAATCACATAAATGGCTCCGCCCTCTCTGCTGTGATTGACACACAAATCATTCTTATGAAAAACGAATCCATTATAACGTAAAAGCTCATTCTTATGAAAAATGAAACCATTATCATAAAAATGGGAAATATTTCATAATAATAAACATACATTTCATAATAATGGGAAATATTTCATAATAATAAACGCCTGTACTAATTTATTCATTGAATTATGACCCCAATGGGGCTCCATATTGAATAGCTCAAATGTTGGACTGTCGGATCTTTGAATGTAAATTCAGTTTCAGGACATCAGATGAACTCTAATGGACACATCCGTTCCGCTCTAGTAATTGTGCCTTTGCTTTTCTAGAAATACAACTGTCTACAACTTTTTGCCTGTGCTGCTGTTTCTCTGCAGGTGAACTCATCTCTGAAGTCTCTGGCCTCCTGGGCATCAGAGCTGCTTCAGAGGATCAGTTTTCTGCAGGGATGGATCTCTAATGGCTTTTTACCTGGTTTCTGGATTAGTGGGGTCTTAACTAATGTTTATGGAAATGCATTGCTGGATTAAACATCATCTGAAGCTTCCAGTCAGGTTATGAACTCTGTCGCTATAGGTGTTGCGACTCAGGAGTGGATGTGCTTTGCTCAAGTGCTTGTGTGTATCTCCTCTAAGTGGTTTTATTAGCCACCCAAAATAGACTCCAGTAAGTGTCGAGTTTCCCAACGCATCTGAAAGTGCTGCTCTGTATTTTCCACCCACAGCAAAAAGCCAACACCTTGCGCTGGTTTGTTTGGCTGCTCAGAAACACTTAACTCGCTACAGGAACAGAAAATTACGAGCAATTTCAAATTTTTTCCACATGTCAGTAAAGGAACTCTGCCCACCACCAGCCACTGACTAATTTGATCACTGCGTGAAGGTGATCAAAGTCAGAGACAGTGGATCAAAGTGGGTGCATGAACACATGCAGGCTTTTTTTTTCAGATATCTGTGCCTCACAATCCACAGTGGTGGCTGGAGCTGTGTGTGCTGACGTAAATTAAATCAGGTTATTCTTTGTGCAGTAGTAATAAGAATTAGTTTTAAAAGCCCAGCCAGTGTAATAAACAACTGTTACAATGACATAGTAATGACATTGTCATTCTGGGAAGTTTTTTTATTTCATAATGTCACCTGATGAGTGAAGTTCTTGAATGGAAATAATCCCTAACAAGTGCAAGTCATTTTTTATGAGTATTATCTGCACATCCAAAAAGTAGAATTACCAGTGTTTTCCACTCTTGTCCTTGTTTCATGTCCTCCACTGGACTCACTCACTGAACCTACTGAGCTGAAATTTCCGTCCTGCTCCTTTAAGGCCAGTTGAGAAATCTGACTTGACACGAGGAGGGTGGCGCTCCAGCAGACGGTGACAGATACCGGCCATGTGTGATCACAGCTGGGACAGAAGATCAAGTAGAAACTGAGTCAACATACGGAGGTCTTGATAGGACGAAAAGAAAGAAGGATTCTGGTTTACTCAAAGATTTCTCTCTGTTTCTTTCCGGAGTCACTCTTGACTTGTGGAGTTGATAGAGATTTTTTTTTTTTTTTTAAATAGGTATTTAAAGAAAAAGAAAATCACAGATGTTCTCACAAGCCTAACGGAAGCGAGAGTGGACTTACTGTGAGGAGTTTTCTCAAAGAGGCTCCGGCGCTCAGGATCAACAGATGCGCGGTTAGTGGTCCGGTCCCGAGCCGCTCAGCTTGACCGGAGGGCAGCGGGTCTTTGGCGAGTTTGCCCACATATCGGTTCTCTTGAGCCCAACGAGTCGGTGTGACCATGCTTCAAAATGGCAACGGAAAAGAGAAGCCACCGCCGCCGCCGCCGACTGATGGAGCGGGGTCGGACTCCGCCGCGCCGGACAAGAAGGACGCGGAGCCCGAGCCTCCGCAGCACTTCCCCATGCCCGTGTACCCCAAACTGGAGATAAAACGCAACGCAGTGACGGACGATTATAAGATCTCCAGTCAGGTTCTCGGCTTGGGGATCAACGGCAAAGTCCTTGAATGCTTCAATAAGAAGACTGGAGAGAAATGCGCACTGAAGGTACACGCATGACCTGACGCTCATAGCTGTTATGCAAGTATGATAATGTATAATAAGTATGCAAAACAGCCCGTTTAATTTGGAATATGAAGGACCACTTTAATATGTTGGATTTTGGTCGAAGTTATTTGTTTTAAAAGTATGTCACATTTGTACCCTTAAATTTAAGAAGTTGGCGATATGCTGCATCAAAACTATTTTATTGGCCTTGTCTTTCATCTCAATACACGATCAAATGGAAAATATGTGCTCTGTGGTTAGGACAGGCCAATACTTGTAAGAAACCTGCTGAAGATTCTTAAAGTTACACTAACAAGGGAGTGCTCAAAGCTGACCAGCAAAGCTCATCCTTCTGATATATATAATATTTCTGTTATGGTTAAAGGATTACTTTCTTGGTATTTCTGACTATGGCTGCTTCATGCATGTATGTGTATGTCCAGCTCACAGTCGGCTCGACTTGCAAGTTCTGTCTATCACAGGATCATTCGTACACTGAGCAGTATGTGGTCCCTCAGCCATGAGTACGCTGTGATATGTTGCACACTGACTGCGATGATGACACCTTATTCTGTGAGCAATGGAAATTCAGTCACACCCTCGTGTACACATAGATGCGCACGTGCCTGGTTCATTTGGCTGTCACCTGTCGCCACTGGGTCAGAGATTTGCAGGCTTATAGTAATCCATCTGGGTCTGAGTTGCCAAACCAGGCGGCAGTGGTGTCACAAGCAGAGCCGCAGCGTAGACCCAGAAACAAAAGATGAACCCTGCAACAGAAAATAGGCAGTCATATCTAAAGCGTCAAAGGAGACAAGATGATCTATAGCAGTATGTCAGTGTGGGAGAACCGAGAACAGTTGCAGCTGCAGAGTGGATGATACGAAACACATGTTGCTTCAAAACATCAAGCGACTTGTTGAACTGAATCTAAGATTGGTTACTGATGAGTGATTATGTGAAAGCCCTCTCTGCGTCAGTGCAAACAAAGTTGAGAGGAAGCACCATCAACCCACCTTTTTCACTATCTGACTGACTTCTGGTTTCTGAAGAAGAAGAAACACAATCAGGTCTTTGATGTGGACAGCATATAAAGAGATGACCAGCTCACTGGGTTTTGAATTAAGTTGCTCTGAGCGCTACATGTAATGGATTGATATAGATTTAATGTGCTTTAGAACAGAGAGCCATCTCTTTCGTGTAATTCAATGACAGTAATCTTTTTACATGGATTGTCCAACGTAGACACAATACAGAAGACGAAAGACTGCTTTTTGGAAGGCCTCTAAAGGACTTCCATCTACTGGGACGTTTGAAGCATAAATCTTGAAAGTGGTTGTTTTAGCTCTTGAAATGTCTTCCAGGTTAAAGCTGTACAGCTGGACATCTGTGTACGCTTCTGTTCATTATGAAAATCTCCCTCATATTTGAATGTGGTCATTCACATACAGGGTTGTGGTAATCCCAGGGGCATGCTTTTAGCACATTTAGGGGTCCTCTGTACCTACATAGATCAATACACAGACACATTTGACAGTTTGGTCACAAGCTGCTTGGAAAAGATGTCTCTATTGAAGAGAACTGTGTAATTTCATTCAGACAGCCCCTCAGGAGCTTATGGTGTTAACAACATAATCAGTCTGAAAAGTTTGGGCCTTGGGGCCGTTGTGGCTGAACGCATCAGGAGAGACTTAATGTGTTTACTAACATTTGTTGCTGATGATTGTAGCACCCTAAAGAAATTAAATTGTTTCAGTGTTTTAAGCATATATGACAGAGTAATTTCATTTTCTCAAAGCCTTGTTTGAGCACCTACTGGGGATTTTTTTTTTTTTTGTCAGTAGACTAGAACAAACCCAAGTCCTGGAAAATTTGAACACAAAAAGTTTTTTGAGGAGGTTTCTTACTTGACTTGAAACTTTGTGACGTTCTCACACCAGGGTTAAGTGAGTTTTAAGATTTTTATCACTAAAATGCAAAAGCTTTAGAGATATGGGTCAGGCAGGGGTCAGTCGGTGTATTCATTTGGTCAGTCAACTCCCACCTGTTTGATCTATGCCGCTTGATAGACCAACTTTACTGTGGACTTTATGAGTAGGACTTTATTGGGAGAAGGTTGTAAAGATAAAACCACATTTTTATCAAAATGTACACACCATCTCAGGCACATCCAGTCATATTTGACAGAGTGCAATCCACTTTGAGAAAATAAAATGTGTGTGTGTGCGCGCGCTTGTTTGTTTGTCAAATTAGGTCTGGGAAGAGCGGATGTGCGGTTAAACTATTAGTTAAAGGTGACTGTCTGTGTGTTTCGTTTCGACTAACAGATTGGTTTAACCGTTAGAATGCATTTTACATGTCTGACCGCCCCCCCCCCCCCCCCCCCCCCCCCCCCCCCCCCCATTTCTGCCATTATCATCATCTCTTTTATGTAATTTTGTTTTATTATAACCAACACTAGTTCACTCAGGAAATGAAGGAAATGAGATCACAAACTGGAGTCAAATTAGAGTCATAAAGCAATAAAAGGCACAGAGCAAAAACAAACAAGCCCCATGGCTTTACTCAAAGTCAAATTCAGTGGGCGAAGTTGAAAAAAGTAGGAAACATGAAGTAGAAGATCAGACAAGTTAAGTCAGCGGAAATCCTGAACTTCTTCTTTTAACACCCGGCTGTGTACTGAACTGTTTCACTTCCTCTTCAGCTTTGGCCATCTGAATCATGGTGTCAGTCGAAGCAACCTTTCTTTCCTAACACTTGGGGTTTCCAGGAAACTCCATTTTCACCTGCTATCTAGCTGAACCTTGAGCTTGAATGTCTCAAAACAGTCTTTACAAATTTTTCTTTGTTTGTGTGTGCTTGTTTTCTTTCTATATTAGCATGATTTGTTGCTTTTATATAGACAGAGTGGAGAAGAGAGACGGTGACAATGTGCAAAAACTGAAGAGAGAACATGCAGTGAGGGTTCGGCTACTTAAAACAGTTACTCATTGCTGTCAATGTTTACTCTGAGGTCACCTCAACATGAAAGACAGCTGAAACACAACACATATTCATGTCATGTGTCTGTCATGTGTCAATGAGTTTAACTCGTGTGTGTGTGTGTGTGTGTGTGTGTGTGTGTGTTATGTACTGCAGTCTTGGTCTTGGACCAGACCGGCCTCGTGAACCGCAGTGCTCCATAACTGTCACATCCAAAAATACACTATATGGTATGCCAGGGTTTGCCACCTGCCGTGTGCGTATATGTGCATGCATGGCACACGGTGGCCACATGTACTTACGTTAACACATTCCTCTATTTATACGGGCGTCAAAAACTACGCATGCGTATGCCAGCTTACAGGTAAAGGAGCTGTGATGAACAGGAGTTATTGTTTTTATTATCATAAACTTCATTTCTTTTTCAGCTTGCGTTGCGCTAATGAAGGCTCACTTTTCACCATCACCTTCAAACGTTTAATGTTCATTTAAAGTCAGAGTTGGGAACTTTCCAGTGTTAACATGGTAAAACATGATACAGAGGAAATAACTTCCAAAACATGTTTAAAGACTATGTTGTAGGGAGTTGTGGAATTATTATTAGATGGTAATAGGGATGTAACAATATGGAAAATTTGATATCTCGATTATAGTGACTAGGACTGTAGCGATACACTAATCTCGCGATACGATATGATATATGTGGCTCACGATACGATATACCGGCGCTAACTGCCGGTGTTATGGTTGTCTGATCAGTTTATGGAATAAATTGATATTTAAACTGTATCAGAAGAACATTGTTCCAGTCATTTTTCGATGTCCTGCGTGCTATCACCACTTTCCGCCATGCTCATGTTACGATGCCAATGTTACAAGCTATAAATTCACGCGAGACACAGTCGCGAGTCGCTCGCAGACTTGAATGAGGCTCATATTACATATCCCGGTAATCGACCGCGATAATAAGATGAAGTCAAACATAAACGGTAATCGTTATCGCGTAAAATTTTTACCGCGCTTTACCGTAATACCGGTAACCGTTCCATCCCTAGGTGGTAATGAGTGTAAAGTAGAGATGTTTCGATACCTTTTTTTCCCTCCCGATACCGATCCCGATTCTTGAGCTGTGGGTATCGGCCGATACCAACTACCGATCCAAGTATGATATTAAAAAAAATTGCCTGGCTGTAATATAATTATAATTGTTGTAAAACATGAATAAATACATCAAATCCAAGCCATTCATGTCTATATTTATTTCCAAATAGAACTGTATTGCAAAATTAAAAAGTATTTATTTTTGCTGGTAGTATAACGGAAGTAATAGTAAATAGATCATTAAATATAAATTGCTTGGTATCGGTTGGTGCCAGGACTTCCCTACTTGCCGATACCGATACCAGCATTTTTGGCGGTATCGGAACAATTTCTGGTACTGGTATCAGAATCGGAACAACACTAGTGTAAACCTTCACTAGGGACCAAGACAATGGTAAACAATCAGTTTCGAGTTAGAATAGAGGCATAACGGTTATTCATGTTAACCCAAAGAGCAGGTAGTGACATCAGAAGAGATTTTAAGCCTCTGACAAGACTCAGAAATCAAATTACATTTAAGTAATAGTGTGGATCGGGTTCCTACAGATGAACCCAAGTGATTTTAACTTTGTGTGTGTAGAAAAATGATATACTAAGGACTGTTTGTAAAGGATCATTCTTCCTGTTCACTGCTACGTTTTCATAAGTCTATACAAATCAATTATGCAGAAAGCCTCTTCTTCCATCGAAGTGGCGTGGTATTTATATGGTTATGACAAATTAGTCAAGTGTTAGAAACCGATGCTATGAACTCTCCTGCATCTATTGGCAGCACTGGTAGTACTGGAATTACCATCTGTAGCTGACTTGTCCAGACTTATGATGAGGTAGCAGCAAATGGAAGGACATTCCTGTCCAAACAATCCTTTTTAATACACTTTTTGTATACTCACAAAACTAAAATGACCTTGTTTATCCGCAGGAACCCTATCCACACTAACACCGAAGTAGAATGACATGTTTGGCTCTTGCCAGAGGCTTGATATATCAAGTTGTTCTGCCTTCTTGAGCTGATTTCAGCGGCCATTATGCTGCAAATATATATTCCGTTCTAACTTAAAGCTACCTCAATTCATAGTTTAGCTCTCCAACAAAAGTTTAGTCATTATCATCTAGTAATAGACCTCAGGTTTATTTAACTCCACAATATTCCTTTAAACAGGAATATTGTGGAGTTAAATAAACTATAATAAAAAATATAATAATAAACTATATAAAAAATAATATTTTTCATAATTTCTCTGTTCAAGGCTTTTAAGACTGGGTCTGAAATCCTGAGTTTATGACTCAGTGGTAGTAGCCATTTAAGGTGAAGCAAAAGCTGGCCATGCCCTATATATTTTCTGTTTTCATTAGGCCTCTAACAGTGAATTAGCCTCCACTGAGCCAGCCACATAACTACGAGCTAAATGTTCTGGTTTCATCATGGGTGTAAATCTTCCCTAGATGCCAAAATTTGGGCATCCCAACAAGAGGATTAATGAGAAGAAAATGAACTGGATTAATTTGATCAGAGCAGAGTTGAAATACAACACCACAGCTCTATTCCCCATTCAGACCTTGTACTAAAATGCGCCTGAGCAAATCTGATCACAAGTGGCCAACACTAACACAACGACTGAATATATTCCAAGACAGAATCAGATCTGATCAGTCAGGACAGATTTGAAGGTGGTCTGGGAGACCTACGTCCACATTGTGTCTCATTTCTTTGTCTTAGTTTTTGTGTACATTGTATACACCCTTACTTATATTGTACATATGCTTTGTTGAATGAAATAAAAATGTTGTATGGGATCTTCTTCGTCTTGCTATTTCCACCTTCTTATTTCTGCTTGTACATTATGTTGTTATGAGTTATGAAAAATTGTCTCCAGCTGCTGCCTTTGGCAATAAAAAAAAATTACAATGCATTTGACGTTTGCAAGTATATGCTTGTTTATTTGTATATCTAGTGGGAGGGTCAAATCCAATCACTCAAGATGCATTTGGGTACACAGTTTAATGCCACCTGTGAGCTTGAGAACTTCAGATTTCCTTAGAGACGTGTTAATGCAAGGTCTGAACACAGCCTTGGAGGGGCTCCTCACCATCTCAGAGAATCAGATTCCTCCATATTGAAGACCCAAGTTAAGGTCAGCAAATAAGCACTTTTCAGGACCTATTGCTTATTGTCATGGTGTTGGAGTTGAAGATGCCATCATTCACTTGCTTTAATGAGTCCATTCTCATCTGGACAAAGCAGGCAGCATCATGAGCATCGTTAGGATAATCTTCTTGATTTCTTTGGTGTGTTATATCTGTACCGCTATGTGAGGAGCTCCAAGAAAAACACAAGTGGCTCTCTCCTCAATCACCTGTATTACTGCCAACAGACTGGATTGCAGATGCAAAACTGAGATGGTTTACACAAAGGGACAGAGCTGACTGTGTGTCTTGAAGCTTTTGTCCTTCAAATGTTGCGTATCTTCTTTAAGTCTGTAAAGAAATCACTTTAATTTGACTGACACGCTGTTACAGTATAATCTCCTTTCAAATATTGATAAAGTATTATTGAACTGAAATTGTATCATAATGTCTATCACAGCTTTATATAGCCTAGACTGAATGTATAATTCTCATTGAGCTTCATGGTAATAAAGTATCAGGAAATGCTCTTTGTTCTTTTATGTCAAACAAGGACTCCTTATATTGCATGTTAAGACATATTAACAAAAATTAAGACTTAATTGTTACATGTACAGTTTTATTCCAGCAAATAAATTAATGAAAAGCATTGAAGCAAGTGTCTAAATCACATATTTATTTTGTGTTCATCATTCCTCCCAGATTCTGTATGACAGTCCCAAATCGAGGCGGGAGGTGGAGCTTCATTGGCGAGTGTCAGGAGGTCCATACATCGTTCGCATTCTGAGCCTGTACGAGAACATGCATCATGGGAAGAAGTGCCTACTCATCATCATGGAGTGGTAGGACGACCAGCCGTGGCCTCACTCAACACTTTCCCTGGCAACCACCTGTTTCCTTCATACAACAGCAATACTGCAACATAATGTGGGGACTCTTGTCTGTGGTGCAGCTGAAATTTCATAACAAGGAAAAATTGAAAAACATTTTGCTTTCAGATTTTCATGGATTGGTCCTCCTCAGTTCCCAAATGTGTACGTACAGCAGCTGTTAAAGGGAGGGCTGATACAGGAAACATAACATGTCTGTGTCCAACCTGATTTGAAGCAGCTGCTCACATGAGACTTGAGGCGACCGTGTTTATCAAGGAGCACTGAACATTTCTCAGTTTCACTCTCTGCTATGTTGTCTGTGCACTTACTACAATGACTTTTAGGGTTTAAATGATACAGATGCATTTTATCTTTTTTTTTTTTATCATGTTGCACAGCATAGGAAACTTTTCTGAAAACAACATTGTAAGAAACCCTCCTGGAACACACAAATCCTGCATATTTACATGTTTCCAGATCCACAGCTTTGTTTCCACGAGGAGTTTTTCATGTTCGCTTTGTGACAAATGAAAGAGTTTTATCAGCTGGTGCAAACGACATTCTAGTCCGGGATCCACTCAAAGCACTTTTATAATGCAAAGCAGCTTTCTTACAGTCTCACACAGACGCACACACACACACACACAGATTTATTGAATTAGTTTATTTGTGAAACTGAATTATTCCTATAATTACTGTGGGAGGAAACCGAATACCCAGAAAAATTATGATATATTAATTACACAGATAGCCTTTTATTATTATTGTCATTATTACAGTTATTATTATTATTATTATTATTATTATTATTATTATTATTATTATTATTATTATTATTATTATTATTATTATTAACATTACAATGGGCTTACGAGACTCATGTATTATTTTCTGCTGGGCAAATGTTTTCACAATGACTACTTCCAAATGTAAGGGGTGTTTTCTGACTTTGAGATAAGACCGTCTCCAGAAAACTATGCTACTTTTTTAATTCAGTATGCTGTAAATGCTCCTGTACTGTCACATGAGTCTGGTGTCTGTGTTTGTGCCGACAAACCACGAGGGCAGAACATTCACATGAGGGACTTTTTTTTTTTTTATTGACATCATCGTTAAAACAATAATGTAGATTACAAGAAAGGCAGGGCAGAGAATGATTAAAGAGAAATTATACTGTCCTTGGGAAGTTTTAATTAGTGGCTCATTCTTATGACCACATGTATTTCCACAGCAGCTGCTTGGGTTGTAGCGTATACATACGGCGAGGGAGTCACTCTCTTCCTGTGTGACTGAGTCAGAGGAGGACGGGCCATCTATCAACCACAAAAAGTACGCTCTTACTTAGCGCACACAAACCCACTTTGGGAAGACATTTTTCCAGAGTCAGAAGGGAGAGTTTCAGATCAGTGATCATCTTGGGACGTATGGGTGGGAGTGAGAAGTGGGAACTTCAACTCATCTGTAGCATTCTTGGTGGGAAGTCTGAACTTTTAAGGAATGAAATCCTAAATCTCAGGAATGTATGTAACCAAAGTGAACATACTGTGGTTTAATTCAACCATTCTGTTACTGATCACATATCTTATTGAAACAGCAGAAGCTGTGTATGGTGGCCATATGATTCAATTTGTCAAAATAATGATATACTGTACATTTCACAGTAATACCTGTAGGTTGTCACCATTAAAATGTTTGCGCTCGTCCCTCTTTTCAGTTCCAGTCACTTTAGCGGAAGAAGCCTTTGATCCAGTCTCCGTGAAACCTCAGTTATAGACTTTGCATCAGTTTCTTAGCAAGCAGCTCAACGCTTTTGCTCCTCTCAAAGCGAAAAATGTGTCTTTGCACATTTCTGTTCGAGCCCATCTTAAGTTTTTAAGCCTTTTAGCTGATGTCTATGCAGCTTTCTGAAGTCGTACTTTATAGAGTTTAAAAACTCTAACTAATAAGAGTAATGACAACATTTTTTGTCACATTATTTTGAAAAAGAAAATCTGGTTAGTTGTTTTCCTCTCCGTAAAGCAAATAAGCGAGAAGCATTGTAATAATTTGATCATTTTGTTGCTTCTTTTTTTCTTGTGATCATGGCTCACAACATCTAACTTCCTCTGTGTGTCCAGCATGGAGGGAGGAGAGCTGTTCAGCAGAATCCAGGTCAGAGGAGACCAGGCCTTCACTGAAAAAGGTGAGGGAGCATGGAAGAATTGATGGACATGCAACATAGTGAATAGATTTATTCTTTTGAAGTAGAGACGCTTTAGTAACAGGATAGGAAGCAGCTGTTGAGAACGCTTCTTTTTTAGATGTCATGGAAAGGCTTTGCTGTGAGGCGAATCTAAGGCGAAACAGTCTTTACCAGTGACATCGTTAAGCTCATGAGTCTTAAACTGTCATTAAAATCAGCAGAGCTGAAAATGTTGTGCCTCAAGAGGAGTATGAGATGGTGGAATAAGGAGTTGAGAACTTTTTACCACAGTCTCTTTTACAGTATATATGCTCCTTGTTATGTAATATTAGACTGACTCCTGGTTTGAGAGAGTATGCTTATCTGTTTTCCTCCCAGAGGCATCTGAGATTATGAGAGACATCGGCACAGCCATCGAGTTTCTTCACAACATTAACGTTGCTCACAGAGACGTTAAGGTACAAGAAAATAAAGACCAACACACAGATGATGTGTTCGGGGTATTTTTGTGAAAGTTTTGCACATTTCTTTTCTTCTTCTGTTTCCCTGTCCAGCCAGAGAACCTACTGTACACCACAAAAGATAGAAATGGGATCCTCAAACTGACAGACTTTCGGCTTTGCTAAGGAGACAACGCTACACAACCCTCTGCAGACCCCCTGCTATACACCGTATTATGTGGGTTAGTTGCTTTGCTTTGCTCTCCTTAGAGCATTTGGATGAGGAGAGACTAAAATGTTTACCTCCGGATTTTACTGTGATCCAACCCATGTGAAAAAAAATAGTTGTTGAGTCATTTCCTCTCCTGCTAATCTTCATTTGTGTATTTTCTGTTTGGGTGTGTGCATGCGTGCTTATTACTGTTGATAAGCTCCCGAGGTTCTGGGCCCGGAAAAGTATGACAAGTCATGTGACATGTGGTCTCTGGGAGTCATCATGTACATCCTGTGAGTATGTTTGGTGTTTCCGTACGACCTTTTCTGTTGATAGATACGGGCTGAAAAGTAGGGGTGGCCTCGCTTGACCTCACTGCAACTGTCTCCCCAGGCTGTGTGGCTTCCCTCCGTTTTACTCCAACACTGGTCAGGCTATTTCTCCAGGGATGAAGAGGAGGATCAGGATGGGACAGTATGAATTTCCTAATCCAGAGTGGTCTGAAGTGTCACAAGAAGGTGGGCAGCCTCTCCCGTTATCTGTGCTGGCCATTCCTGCTACCTGGTTAATGTTTGTATAGTTTGGCTAAAAAATGGTAAAAAGAGAAGAGAAACCGGACCTTACAGAGAGAAACCGAAATGTGGTGGTACTGGTTTGAGCCATCAGGCTGGATACTGTACTCTCTCATACAGTAGTTAGTGTGATTTGTGTCCAGAATAAACCCGTCATGCAAATCTTTACTACGAATCTCCAAAATGAGGCACGTCCCAGCTGAAATGAGAGGTACAGCTGTAGCAGTGATGAGACAGTGATAATGACTCTGTGGTTTTTTTGCCCAAACAGGTAGAAATGAATGAAATATAATATGTCTCCTTTAAAAATTTCCATTTAAATTTGCGGTTAATCGCAATTAACTTCACAAAATAGGTCAAGCATAACCTCATCTTGAGGCTGCTGGTTATTCGTTGTTTGATGAATGCCAAACTGTCACCAGATAGGCATCCAGTAATTATGGTTCAAAACTACCTCTTCAGCTCTGCGTTCATGAACTGAAATGATTTTTCTTCTGGCATCTGTACACAGACAGAAACGCAGCTTTAACAAAATGTGTAGTCAGGTGTCAAAGAGCCTGGTCGGACATGTCGGAATCTTGTGGTCGCTTGAATCTACATCAGTGCGGACGTGGCCTTCTTTTCAAGCGCGCAGCCCCAAGAGCGTGAAACCGCAGTTGTGTATTGACTAACTCTGTAGGTTATGACCCAGTTACTCTGATCTAATCTCAAAACAAAACAGAAACATTTTCAGTGAGATCGTCTTCCAAACATCATGTGTTGTCAGTTGACATTGTTGCTTCTGCCAAGTCTTTACACTATCTTGTGGACCACACGAGTAACTGCCCAGAAAACTTAGTTCATCTGCCATGCATATCTGTTCTCATATTTCTTCATGCACTTTTGTTTTGACATTAAGAAACAAATCGACAACTAATCTGACCTGAATTCTTGCAGAAACCTCAGAAACATCAGCAGCGTGTAAACTTGCAGAACTGTCGTAAATCTTTCTCTTCCCTCACTCTTATTTTTCCCTGTGTCTTTCTCTATTCAATCTCACTTGCTTACTTGTTAAGATGAAAACCTTCAGGCGATAAATATATCCATGTCTTTGCACTTGTCTTTGTTTTCTCAGCTAAAGATTTGATCCACCAGCTTCTGAAGACAGACCCTAATGAGAGAATGACCATCACTCAATTCATGAACCATCCCTGGATCAATGTAAGCACGTTTTAAACACAGATTCAGTACATAATTCTCATTCTCGTTTGTCATTGTCTTCATCCCTCTGATGTTTGTTTTCTTACCGCTCTGCAGCAGTCCATGGTGGTCCCCTCCACTCCCCTTCACACCACCAGGGTCCTGACTGAAGACAGAGAGATGTGGGAGGATGTGAAGGTAGACGCACAGCAACACTGGCCCTCTCTGGTTACTTGCTGCTATTACAACCCGTTGTAACAGGTTGTAATAGCCTGCCAAAGCCTCAGGCTTGTTGGTTGTGTTATGAAGGGCTCCGTCACTCTTAGACTGCTGCATCGTTCATGTTGCAGAGTGAAGCTTCATTTCCCACCCCCATCCCCGCAGTTTTTAATGCTTTCTTTTCAAATCTCAAACTTCACAGTGTCAACTAATGACATCAAAATGTTTAATCTGTTCCACCTTCCAGTCACAGCTTCACAAAGCTCCTCCAGAGGCACAGCGGATATTGACAATAATTTTGACAGTTTGAATAATGTGGGTTTTCCTGTGTGACGTGGATGCTGTGAGCCTTTAACGATAATGATCTACGAGTGGCCATTAGGGACTTTATTCTGATCATCCAGTATATCTTTAACTGCTGTATTAAATTCTTTCCATTCTTTCCAAAAATGAATTACAATTCAGTGCTTTTAGCTCTTAAATTATAGATATTGATAGCATTTTCAGAGTTTGCCAAGTGGTCGCTTAAGGATCTGCTTCATCTTCAATATACGTATTTTGGTTATTAAAACCCTTTGAATGCATTTCAGCAGGTGAAACATCTGTTAATACCACCCTACTTTAATTGTGTTTTCAAAGTGAGAAGGACTATCATACTCAGTCAGTATACCATTCCTGACTTTCAATTTTCAACTGAACATCAAAAATCAAAAACGGAAAAAGTCATTTGGTTTCTTGTTTGTTTTTGAATCAGATATAAAAAAAAAAACTTATTTTTCACACTTTCAATTTTAGGCTTAAAATCCAAAATACAAAATGGAAAAACAGGCCACAAATTTGATTAGTTGATTAGTCTGATTTGTTTGTAACTGATGTTGAAGGTTTTGCAGGCTCTGGAGAAATGGCAGATTGCAGTTAATTACAACGGAATAAAAGACACACAGCCTTTGCAGTTGATGGTGGCATCAGTGAGCCTGACGGTGATGGAGAAGCTGTGAATGTGGTTAGTTTAGTTAGAGCATTCCTCCTCTAGTTAGTTGAGACAGTTAGAGGACTTAACTAACAGATGGAGTGAGTTTCATGGGGTGAATATCCTCGTAAAAGACCCCCAAGAAAATGTGTCCCAGCATCAGGTACAAGAGGGTTAGTTAGAGGACTTAAGTGTGTCAGCAGCAGCAAGGAGCACGTACTCCTTTAGCCTGCGTTTTCTCACTCACACGTCCCATATAAATGATAATCTGTCATAATAATTGATTAGAATTTCATTCACATAGCTATTCTTATTCTACTAAATCTACTATTCCTAGTCACAGATGGAAGGGGGTTCATATCCTGTCAGCGCCATAAAAAGCACCTCTCAGAATATATATTTGACAGGAGGCCTGTAGATTAAAGATACTGAGGCGTCCAAACATTGGGTCCCAACCCTCCCTCCGAGAACTTAACTAACCTCTTGTCGACGATTTAAAAACAAAAAATAAAACTGTTTCCAATTATTTCAGTGGCTATATTAACTGTTATTTGTAGCGTGTGTCCCGTCTTCCCTTTTTTGTCAAAGTTCTCTCATTATTAGCAATTACATGACATTGTGGTGTTTATTTGCCCATTTAGGCCACATGGCATTTACAAATGCAGTCAAATGCCCGTGTCAATGCACAACACAGGGTCAGACGATAAAATGCCATTATTCGTATTTCAAGCGTGCGCCTCAGAAGCACCTTTGGTTTCAAATGAAATGAAACATCGTCGATTTCGAGTGAAATAAAATACCTTCTGTTTCAAATTTCACTGAAAATAATCTGCATAAATGCATTGTTTGTATTGTGATTTATAAGACTGTTTCAGATGCGTTTATGTGTATGTGAGCACATAGATCTGAACTTGTATGCATGTTTTCAGTATGGTTTAGTTTGGAGTTTGGTTTCAAAGGTGTACATGTACCCTCATTCAGAACAAAGTCCCCAATGGCCCATCATAATGATCCGTGAATCAGTGAATTAACTCAAGTTGTTTGTGGTGATATGATGGTTAGCATCATGGTTCCTGGTTCAAATCTTGGCTGGAGTCTTTCTATGTGGAGCTTGTATGGGAAATCCCCTGGTACTCTAGCCCCTTCCAAATCCCAAATATATGCATACTAGGTTAACTGGTGATTCAAAATTTCCCTTCAGGCATTAATACAGTATTTTTTAACTGAACTGAATTGAATGTGTGTGTGTGCTCTCGCTGTGTGGCCCTGCGATGGGCTCCAGCTCCCACCACAGTGACCTTACACAGGATGAAGCAGGATGATTCCTCATCTGCCACCAGGGGGAAGAAGTGGCCACAACCTGTAATATGAACTAGTGCTGATTAACATTTAACACACACACAGCAAAACACAAAGGAGAGTTGCGGCCCAAGCCACTCCTCCCAACTCTGTCTCCCTGATTTAAACAAAGAAATAAGGAAGTTGTTTGTTCAGATAAAGTCAGTCTGGGGTTAATTCATCTACTTTTGTGAGGGGAAAAAAAGAAGAAAAAAAAATATCTCCATTGGGTAATCAAATATTTTTCAATGTCTCTGTAAATGATGAGTAGAATTACACATTCCTTCACAACAACTGAATGTGCAAGTTTGCAGTGATAAGGTATGAAAAGACCATTCTTTAAAATGATATGCACACAATGCGCTGGTGCATTGCGTAAAAAATGTCAAGTTTTTCACAAGAAGAGCACAAAAATAAGTGGCTGAATGACACATGGATCCGAGGTATTTTCCGTGGTATTTTCCCCAATACCACGGAATTATTAAGTCAATTGCTTAATAAGGGCTGTTAAAACAGTGAAAACCAACAAACATAAGATAATTATCTTATGTTTGTCTGTCAGCAACTCTAAATCTCACTAATAAATGTTACATCTCAGTCATTTTCTTTTTAAATCTGTACAAAATTAATATGAATCCAGATGGAAATGAAGCAAACTGGTCCAGGGCTGAAACTTCCAGATAGCTCCACTGGTTGTCCTGGTAACCGTTTCCTATTGAGAAATTACACAGCACTTATTGTAATCGTCAGAAAACCCACAAAACATTTTGAGCTGCTCACGCTATGCTAGTTTTCTGTATATTTAACAGACCGGCATTAGTGATATAAATCTGTTTTATCTGTGAGTAAGAGAGCACATAAACTGTTTCACAGCAGCATTTGGAAAGTCCAAAAGCACCACTGGAAATTATCTGTAACTCATCCTCCGTCTCGTCTCTCGCAGGAGGAGATGACCAGCGCTTTAGCGACCATGCGCGTGGACTATGACCAGGTGAAGATCAAAGACCTCGACACATCCAGCAACCCTCTGCTCAACAAGAGACGCAAGAAGGCCGCCGCCGGGGCCAAGAGCGGATTCAACGGTTTGCCAAAGTCAGTGACAAAAAGAAGACCTCTGCTGGAAAATCGATGGCGAGCACTTTCAGTGAAGAATGCAAGCAGCTCAGAATAGGGAGGAACAGTTTAAACGTGTACGAGTTCATTATTTAGAGGGCTGCTTTGAACTTCCGAGAGACTGCTTATATGTGAAAAAGTTCTGCGAAAAATAATGGGACAACATAGGAACACCAGTACCAAAGCTGAACATATCAACATGATACCAGCTGAGTCCCGTCGCTGGTAGAAATCAGCAGCTCTGATCACTGTGGGCTCATCTGTTTTTAATTATTTTTATTTGAATAATTTTTAGAGCTTGCCTGTTTATAAGAGTGTCTGTTTGCTGACATGAAGCACTTGCAGTGGCAATGTTTTGTGTGTTTGAATGCTGGATTGCCTGTTTCTTCTTTGAAACTAGTGTACAGGTCTCATACAAACACAGAAGGAAAAGAAAACAAGTGTGGAAAGACTGAAACACCCTGTACTGCTTGTGTTGTCTTAATTCTGTCTTTCTTTTGTTGCCTTTCTTTCAGGGTTCATGCACAGTCCTCCACTGACTGTCTCATTAATAAATTGTAGTCCCGATACTGGCCTACAGTTACTTTTTTTTTTTTTCACCGAAGCAACAGTTAAATTGAAATATGTGCACTGTTTTACTGTAACTTCTGCAGACCAATACTGAATCCTATGAAATGGGTCACACAGTCCAGAGATCTTTATGTTAGCAGCAGTTGGGTAACGGTTGGCTGTGGTCTAATGGATGAGTTGTGACATTTTACTTGAGAAAGCCTTGTGTGTGTGTGTGTGTGTATATGTGGGTGTTTCTGGCGGCTGAGTGAAATGCTTCCAGTAAAAAGTTGCTGCTGTTCCCCTTCACAATAAAGCACGAGTAAAGGCAGCGCAGCCGTTACCAGAGAAGACCTCATTTGTAACATTCGTGTAAGCTTTGTATCCATGTGGTTTTAAATTAAACTTTTAGAGGAAAGCTGGAGTATCATGTGTGAGGTGTTTTCTGTGCATGCGCCCCAGGACTATTGCCTTTTCAAACCATGCCTCCCAGGCTTTGTTAGACTGATATAAATAGCAGCAGCGGAGTATTTATTTGCAACTCAGCCATCTGACCTGCCATTCAACTCTTAAAAGGTCAACAATATTATGTTTAGATTAGACGAAAAGAACCTTTCCCCTACTTTTATCAAATTGTCTTACGGTATTTAAAATGAAGGTCAGAAGATCATAAAAGCTTCTTGGCTTCCCTGCTGGAAAAAGAGGTTGATGGGGTTAGTGAGAAACTAACCTATCTGCAGTATTTTAGAGAGCAGTTTCACTTGGAAAACTCTGAGTAGGGCAAGCAATGAAGCGTGTTCGTGAGTGGAATTCTACAAAATGTCGCAAGTGATCTTTTTCATCATAACCCAGTCATGGTTACGCCACATCTCTGCATGACACATATGTTGACATACTGTACACTTCCTTCTCGTTTTATTACACAAAAGTAACTCATCCTCCTCCCACCACAGAGGCTTACAAACAGGCATGGCAATAACAAAGAAAGAATGCCTGCCTGAAATCCGGCAGTACTTTTAGACCACGGGTCAGTTTCTTTCAGCTCTCTACACTGTGTGCAAATCCAGAACACACAATGAAGTCATACAGGGAGGGATGAGAAGGGATGTCTTTGATTTATTCATAAAGTCCACTGCTCATGTGCTGTGGTCAAAAACAGTATCTCCTGACACTGTGGAAATAAGTCTCACGTCCAGGTATGATGTATGACGTGTAACGATGACTTGGATTTGGAAGTTAAGTGGAATCAAAAGCTCAAGGAGATTTTATTTTGATATGAATCAGTGACCAAACTCAACGGGACCAGTTGAACCAGTGTGTTACACGCGCTGTCTGAGGCTTGGTGTACGCTGGACTGGTCACGTGTCAAATGGGTGAGGCAGAGGCGCTGATCAGTTTGGCCTTTGGGGAGGAATGTGTTGTGGGTCAATGAAGAGCTGTGTTCCAAAAACTGCTACTTGACCCCTCCGTCATGCTCAGTCCTCCGACCTTCTTTCCCCAGGAATCATTACACTTCACCCTGTAAACATGTTACTCTTTCCTTCACCATTTACACATATTTCTGACTGTGACTGCCTCATTGATTCCACAGATGTGCAGTCCCAAGCCTTGCTTGACAATTAGTGCCATTACCAAAGGCTGCTAGTGACTGTATCATTCTTCCCACCTCCACTGAAATAGCCTCAACTCCTCACAGACAGGCCACGTGATCCTTGAATTATCTTTAGAGGGTCACAGCACTGGCAGCTTACGTGCATACGTGCATGCTTCTGCCTCTTCTGGCCAAATAGGGTTACTTCATATCATGAAATACACTCTTATATACTACACAGGAAGAGAGCACAGTTGTGCTGTCAAAACTTACCCAAGGTTATTTTTCTAGATTTTTTTCTTTCAGTTTGACTTGATAAAATCTGTTAGTTTTTTTTTTTTTTCTTTTTGTGTATATATAAAAAAAACAATTAATCCTTGGTGATTCTTTAATGCACAACAGAAAACAGGTTCTACGAGTTGAACTGTTCTTGGAAAATTAAGGAACTCTTCCTGTTTTCTTCTTGGAAGGAGCTTTGTATAGCAACATGAGACAGTGAATATGTGACACTCATAACTATGTGGTTTGTGTTCTCCTTTATATTGTGTCACCAACATCCTATATAGTAAGTATAGTTAAATATTGCAGTATAATACTATTACAAATACGTATTCAGTTAGGGTCAAAGTTATTAGCCCCATGAAAATATGGAAAATTCCGCCCAAATTCCATCGAACCATTATCCGTACCCGTTTAGACCTATGTAGGGCCACGGGGATCTGCTGGAGCCCATCCCAGCTCACTTTGGCAAAAGGCAGGGGTACACCCTGGACAGGTTGCTAGTCCATCCCAGTTCCCCTAAAATACTGACCAATCATTGCATTATTCATAAAACTCCACATTATAAAACATCCCTTAATGTTTAGGCAGGGCCGGAGTGGGCCCTTTTCTCAGTCCGGGAATTTAATTCAAATTCAGGCCACTCTGATACGGCGGACAAATTTGAGTACATAGAAAAAGATAAAACAAAAAACAATTCTCTCACAATGCCTTTTATTTTATTTAGATTATGGCATACAATTATTCACGCCCCTTTAACAATGTATAATTGAAATTCAAATAAAATAAAGATAATGATAAAGAAGTCTTTTCACAAATCAAAGTTCCTTTACATAACTTCTGTTGTTCTTCTGTATGCCATATTTTCCATCATAAACGTCTATCTTGACTAACTCTCTTCCTCTACCTGGCCCTTCAGTAGTCCTGCCCTCGTCTGGATCATCAGTAGTGGAAATGGTCTGCTGCTTCGACGCTAGAAAACATTCCATAACAATAAAAAAGACATTTAATATTGAGTTGATAACAGTGTGCGCACCTCCCTCTTAGCATCTGACTTCATAGGCCCATAATAACAATTAAAAAGTAATGTAGGTTACATAGACAATTATTGTTTAAACAGTGGTTACCTATTTTATTTGGTCTTATTTTGATGCATTTTCAACGATTAGTTCATTTAAATCCTGCTACCTGTTTCCTCTGGTCCTGGCCTCTCCATGACTGCATTCGCCTTCAGACACCTGATCTTCTGAGGCTACAGAAACATTTCATTTAGGGGGTTCTTTATGTTGCTGAAAAACACACTTTATGTATTTATCTAGCCTATCCTTTCATTCACTTATTAATTTGTTTGCCTATTTAATTATGATTTTGTTAAATTATCTGCACTATTTAATCTACACATATCATGGTTTTCTTCTGTAGACTATGCCATATTTTACATCATAAACGTCTATCTTGACTAACTCTCTTCCTCTACCTGGCCCTTCAGCAGTCCTGCCCTCATCTGGATCATCAGTGGTTCTGGCATCCTGCGCTGATGCTACAAAACATTCCAGAACCATGAAAAAGACAGTTATCATTGAGTTGTTCATGTTTGCGCGCCTGTGGAAATGCACGATATAACGGCGAGACGAAACAGGCTCCAGTTGCAGAGAAGCTAAGGCATGTAGAACGTGCACACTCTTGAGTAGCCTATTTTATTATTAGGCCTATTATTATTAAGAATATTTTTTTAATAACACCTGCCCCCACGCCCACGAACCAAGCGCAATATTGGTATACAGCACTTCTAAATAATGCAGCCTAAATAGCACGTTTGACATGCATTTAATACCCTAACAAATAGCCTGTTACACAACCTGTTTAATATGTCTAATTGCGTGAACCTGTGCCCGTTGGTGCTAATACAGGCAGGCTACAAATAAAGCGTGATGAAGCGTTTGGCTACTTTGTTCATCAAAATGGTTAAAGCAACAAGTTTTTGGTTCTTCTATGGAAATATGAATGTGTGGAAGTCAGCAGAAAGAGACGAAAGTAGTTTGAGTCTCGCTTTATTCTCCAAAGCTTCCAACCAGAACAACCAATACCAAAAAGTGATACAGAATGGGCGCCAAAAGTACGGTCTCCCTTTCCTCTTTGCTCTTCCTCTTTCTCTCTCTCCTTCACAATAAAAGCGTACATTCAGAGCTTACATTCTGGTGTGAAATATAATAAGAATAGTGTCCGCCACACAGGCCCCCCCTGAACACACAGAATGTCACAAACCCCAACAGCATATCACAGGAGAAACCACCTGGAAGAAAAAAAAAAAAAAAAAAAACAAAAAACAATTAACTGTAACGTCTAGGGAGTTTAATAAGACGGCCGCTACGGCTGCTCGTCGGGGCCGGCGGTGGTGAAAGGGAGGTAGATGCGCCCGACTGATCACAAACCGGCTGACCCAAAGGGGAGGACCCAGGTGCAGGGGAAAAACGTGGAACCGGTGGACGACCACGACGCGGAGGCTGGGCCAACTCAACCGGGTCACCAGGAAACACATGAGCCGGCTTCAAACGGTCCACCGAAACACGCTCAGGCCTGTCCCCAAATTCCACCAAAAAATCCTTAGGCCCCCTTTCCAAAACACGAAATGGACCATCATACGGAGGTTGAAGCGGCGAACGGTGCGCGTCATGTCGCATAAAAACATACTCAGCTGACATAAGGTCTTTCGGCACAAAAGTCTGCGGAAGACAGTGATGCACCGCCAACGGGCCTAAAGATCCAGCGTCCCCCGGGAGGACTGCCCTCCGACTGATGGGGGCAACCGAACCCGCCGGACCCGGAAGAAACTCCCCCGGTACCCGCAAAGGCTGTCCAAGGACCAACTCAGCTGAAGAAAATCGCAGATCCTCTTTAGGAGCCGAACGCAAGCCCAACAAAACCCAAGGCAGGCGATCCATCCAACCATCATCCACCAGTGAGGCCCGCAATGCAGCTTTCATGGTACGATGAAACCTCTCACAAAGGCCATTGGCCTGAGGATGGTAGGCGGCAGTACGATGCAGTTTAACACCAAGGCTTTCTGCCACTGCAGTCCACAACTCGGAGGTGAACTGGGGACCCCTGTCTGAGGTCAAGTCCAACGGAACACCAAAACGTGACACCCAGGAGGAGATGAATGCCCGAGCCACGTCAATCGAAGTGGTCGACGAAAGTGGAAAGTGGAACTGCCTCCGGCCACCGAGTAGTCCTGTCAACCATCGTCAGGAGATGAGTAAAACCCCTGGAAAGAGGAAGTGGGCCCACCAAGTCCACATGCACATGCTCAAACTTCCCCTGAGGAACAGGAAACTGTTCCAGCGGAGCCTTAGTATGCCGTTGCACCTTGGCACGCTGGCAGGCTAGACAGGAAACTGCCCATGACCGAACATCTCGACGGAGGCCTGGCCACACAAACTTTTCCCCACCAGTTTAACCGAGGCTTTGACGCCCGGGTGGGAAAGGGAATGTACTGCATCAAAAACCCGCCGACGCCAGCTATCAGGAACAAAAGGACGAGGCCTGCCGGTTGAGACATCACACAGGAGAGTTGCACCACTGTCATGAAAGGACACCTCCTCCAACTGCAAACTGGATTCAGCTGCCTTAAAGTTCAGAATACCTGGGTCCGTCAGCTGGTCTGTGGCCATGGCAAGGTAGTCAACGCCTAAATGCACGGAAGCGACGGGCGCTCTGGACAAACAATCAGCCACCCGATTATTCTTGCCAGCCACATGTTGAATGTCAGTCGTAAACTCCGAAATCGCGGACAAGTGCCGCTGCTGCCGTGCTGACCACGGCTCAGAAACCTTTGCCATCGCAAAAGTGAGGGGCTTGTGGTCAACAAAAGCGGTGAAGGTCCTACCTTCCAACACGAACCGAAAATGGCGCGTTGCCAGAAAAAAGGGCGAGCAGTTCCCTATCAAAAGTGCTATACTTCCTTTCAGCATCCCGAAGTTTCCTGCTAAAAAATGCGAGGGGTTGCCAAGCACCATCCACCCATTGTTCACACACTGCCCCCACAGCATAATCAGAGGCATCAGTCGTCAGGGCCACAGGGGCCGTTGGACAAGGATGGGCCAAGAGCGCAGCATTAGCCAGGGCCTTCTTAGCATCATCAAACGCCTGCACCCTTTCGGGAGTCCACTCTATCACCTGGTCACCTTTTTTGCCTCGAAGTGCGTCATACAAGGGGTGCATGAGGTGAGCAGCTTGCGGGATGAAACGGTTATAAAAGTTCACCATTCCCAAAAACTCCTGTAGGGGTTTCACTGAGGGAGGGCGAGGAAAAAACTGAAACCGCCTCGACTTTGGCAGGAAGGGGAACTACCCCTTGAGGAGAGACACTCGATGTCCCAGGAACTCAATGGTAGGCAGACCAAACTGGCATTTAGCCGGATTAACGATCAGGCCGTGCTCACTCAGTCTAACAAACAACTGGCGAAGATGCACCATGTGTTCCGCTGCAGAGGGGCTAGCTACCAGTATATCATCCAGATACACAAACAAAAACGGCATACCCTGCAGGACCGAATCCATAAGTCGCTGGAAAGTCTGCGCCGCACCTTTAAGGCCAAATGGCATCCGCAAAAACTCAAAAAGACCAAAAGGAGTGATAACAGCAGTCTTGGGAACATCTAAGGGATGTACAGGAACCTGATGGTAGCCCCGGACTAAATCCACCTTGGAAAAAACTGTCGCCCCAGCAAGGCGAGCAGAAAAGTCCTGAATGTGAGGAACTGGATACCGGTCGTCACTTGTCGCGTTATTAAGGCGCCGAAAATCCCCACAAGGTCTCCAACCCCCGTCTGCCTTAGGAACCATATGCAAAGGGGACGCCCATGGACTTTTGGAGCGGCGTACGATTCCGAGGCGCTCCATGTTAGCAAACTCAGCCTTAGCTATGGCTAACTTAGTGGTATCTAGGCGGCGTGCCCGCGCAAAAACAGGTCGACCCACAGTTGGGATACAATGCTCCACCCCATGCCTAGCCACGGTAGCAGAAAATGTGGGTTGGGTCAGAGCAGGAAACTCTGCTAACAAACGCTGATACTCATCACCTGTGGCAAGCATGTTAGCGAGAGGCCGATGGCCAGGTCCCCCAAGTTTGCAGGGGTATGTATCAAATGAGACAGCATCAATTAAACAGCTGTTGGCAACATGTACTAACAACCTGAAAGCACACAAAAAATCAGCACCCAAAATAGGTACAGACACAGAAGCAATCACAAAGTCCCACTCGAACCGGCGTCCACTAAAACACACACAGTCACAGACCTTGAACCAAAGGTGCGAATGGGCGTGCCGTTTGCCGCATCCAGCGGGGGCCGCGGCTCTGACACAAAAACGTCCGTCGCCGAAACCGGCATTATGCTCCGCTGCGCCCCTGAGTCCACCAGGAACCGGCGTCCAGAAACCTCGTCCACGATAAAAAGCAGCTTGTCTGAACTGCCAGCACACACAGCTGCTAGCGAGCGCCGGCTCTCTCTCGTTTCCCTGACGGCGGAACGAACACGGAGGAATGCAGCGCCTCGCCTTTAGTCCAAACCGGCGGTGGTAGAAGCAGAGCACGTCGTCCTTCCGCTGCTCAGACACGGCAGCCACAGCAGCAATCTCCGATCCTCCTGGAGGCACACCTGGGAAAAGCGCATGGACGCTGTAATGCCTGGACGCCAACAAAAGCCGGTCCGCCTCTTCAGCCAGCGCGCGGTAATCCTTCTCCTGGATCCGGGGAGAGCTCGCCAGCGCGGTGCGGACAGCAGGAGGGAGCTGACGCAGAAACAGGTGTGTAAAAAGGAAGGAAACATCTCCCGAACCCACCAACGCCAGCATGTGCTCCATCAGCTCCGAGGGCTTGCGATCCCCCAAACCATCCATGGATAACAGACGATCAGCCCGCTCAGCGTCTGAAAGTTGATAAAGCCGCAGGAGGTTTTCCTTGAGCGCGCCATATTTGTCAGCGGCCGGCGGGCTCCGTAGTAGACCCATCAGACGGCGGGTGGAAACGGAATCCAATGCAGCCACGACATGAAAGTACTTGGTCTCGTCAGCAGTTATGCCGCGTAGATGAAACTGGGCCTCCACATGCTGGAACCACGGCTCCGGGTCGTGTTGCCAGAACTCGGGAAGCTTGATCACGGCCGCAAACACGGCGGACGCAGAAGCGGCGGGGGGTGAAACCAGGGCCGGCGGAGAAACAGCATCCCGGGAGGAGGCAGAGACCGAAACCGCGGCCGGTGGAGAAACAGCGGCAGCGTCTGGTGAGTCTTCAGATGATGACATGTTCAGACGTTCGGGGTCACCAATGTGGAAGTCAGCAGAAAGAGACGAAAGTAGTTTGAGTCTCGCTTTATTCTCCAAAGCTTCCAACCAGAACAACGAATACCAAAAAAGTGATACAGAATGGGCGCCAAAAGTACGGTCTCCCTTTCCTCTTTGCTCTTCCTCTTTCTCTCTCTCCTTCACAATAAAAGCGTACATTCAGAGCTTACATTCTGGTGTGAAATATAATAAGAATAGTGTCCGCCACAAATGCACTTTAAGCATAGATAATCCTATACCTACATTGTGACATTTTTAAGTTGACAGTTGTGACAGTTGCAAACGCTCGCCACGTTATATGATAAAATTCACAACCAGGCCAAATATCCATCTCTCTTTCAGTAACCTACCAGCTTGTCTTGAGAAGATGTCAGTTAATTTGGCACATTTGGCCACCGCCTCCTTTCTTTTTTTTATTTTAGCCCTCTCCGTTCAGCCCAGCCTCTCTGCTTTCCATCACTGGCGCGAACGAGCCTTGGGCCACACCACCTGAAACACGTAGGGGGGGTCGGGGGGAATTATGCTGCTTACATGGTAGTAGAACCACAGATTTTCTAGGAAGGGGCTGTGGACCTATTTAATCCACTATGATGCAACGGGTGGTTGCAACTTAATTGATATTAATGCAAGAATAAGACAAAAGAAGTGACAAAAAAATAGTTAAAATTAGTTTTCCCCGTGGTCCACATCGATGGTTTGGGCCGGGAAAGCTCCCGATCACTTTAATGTGCAGCCCGGCTTTGGTGGAAGCTGTAGTGACTCATTAACTGCGAGGTGACTCTTCTCACCATGCCTGACAGTTCGTATGAGGCAAGAGACGACTGCATAAACACAGTACGTCTGCACATTACAGCCAGACACTTACTATTACTCATGTCTTATCTGCTCCAGAAGTCCTGTGATTTGTTCACAAAGACGTTAACAACACAGGTGCATGTGTTTTCTTGTTAATCTTTTCTTGTTGATGTACTTGATGAGTCAGATCAAATTGGAGGAAGCTTTATTCTAGCCTAGCATGTAGCCAGATACAATACAAATACAATACAAATATACTTTATTGATCCCCCGAGGGGGAAATTCAAGTTTCAAGTACACCAGACGCCGCAGTCTGGTGCACTTGAGGAGCTGCCTGCGTCTAGCGCTCCTTCTTCATGTCCCGGTCCTGTGGTCCGAGTGTTAACTCCAGTTAACAGCCGTTAAAACCTGTTAACAGCCGTTAAAACCAGTATATCTCCACAATGGTGAATCAAGTGAGATATCACAGGTCAGAGGAGGAAACACTGATGAACCAAACCGTCTCCTCTGGGAAGACCGAGCTCCCTCAGTCCAGCGAGCAATGGAGCCGACCGTCCCAGAGCCCGGTTCATCATGCGAACCGGTTGCTGGCGTTGCCCCTGGCGGTGCCGGGCCCACCAGGTCCTCAGACGGCCTCTGCCAGGTCAGCTGACCAGGTCAGACTGGCTGGATAGTGGCAGCATGCTGCAGCTGCCACGTCGGGGGCTCCTGTCCTGGTTCAGTCGACGCTGCAGCCCGGATCCAGCGGCGGTGGTTGCAGCGGGTAGCAGTTATATTATTAACAGTCCATAATGGAAACTGTTTGGACCAGCACAGTTCACTGCAGTCAAGTGTCCACCACTAGTATATCAATGTAGATTGCCATTGCTTTAAAAAAACAAAATAAAATAAATCACCCTTGTGAATACAAACCATTTATTAGCCTCTCTGGTGTATTGTTATTGTTGTTGTTTTTTTTTTTTTTAATAATTCTTCAAATCCTAACTGAATTCGATTTTTAAAGTAATCAAGCAGCTCTTTCTCCTCACAGAGGTCACCACCTTAGATTATTGTTTTACACATACTGATCTGACAAAATGATTTATAACCACATATTTTTGCATTAGGGGCATTGTTTTTTGTGAGAGTCGGCTGCATCGCAGCCTGTGCTGTCAAAAAGCCCTGATCCCTTTAGCTACTTAGTACCTGGCATATTTTAGTGAACCTAACATGTGAGCTGTGAAAGCTAAGAGTAGTTAGTAGTAGTAGTAGTAGTTCGTTAATAGTATGAACAGACCGCTGTCATTGGCTCTGGGTCGGTCTGGGAGAGTCCACGAAGCATCAAGCCAGACTGCGGCTCGTCGGTGGTCCGGAGGTCCTTTGGGCTCTGACACCCGTCCTTTCAGATCTTGACTCCGTAGCAGAAATTTGCAGTAAATTGTATTTTACCAGGAATGCAAAATTAACAGGAAATTTGTGGATTTCAATTTCTATATTTCTGCCCTATTTTGTGCAACATGGACGCAAACCCCCACATTTATCAGCATGGTAAGGCTTTAAAATGACCATGTTGGTTTGTATTTTAAAGTGTATTTTTGCTGTTCAGCTTTTGATCATTTTGGCACCTCATACCTGAAAATAGCAGTTATGAACAGAGCTGTAAAGAGACGCCTAAAAAAGAAACTTTTCCATGAACTGTTGTGGTATTTTGACGAAAGCATGCCACCAAAAGTTCGATTAATCTTTAAGAATGCACTTTGGCACATTTATTTCACATTTTAAATAAATGAAACAAAGACAGATACTGAAAATGTACAAAGTTTTTATTTTTAATATGTACAAGTATACAAGGAACCCAACAGACTGCATTGAGGCTTCGCTTCTTTGCAGTCCCCATCCTGAGCAAGCACAAGGCGACAGTGGAGAGGAAAAAACCCGGTTAACAGGGCTGAAAAACCTCCAGCAGAACCAGACTCAGAAGGACGGCGGGACGGCCATCTGCCTCGACCGGTTGGGGGTCGGAGACGACAGGAAAGAGAGAGACAATAACAACGATGTACACTCCTGGTCCCCTCCTCTTCTTTTCTGGTCAGGTGTTGGAGTTTAACCCCTGGGTCTCACTGGGAACAGAAGCACTGCAGTCTATGAGGTGCCGTGAGGGACATTATGAGGGAATAATGTCTCTCACGGCACCTCATAGCAGTCCGGCTAGGTTTCGTTCTTGTTCTGTCCACGATGGACTGGTTATGAGTACTGACTGTTTTTGGGATTAAAAGCTTATAGAACGTTTCCAGATCACATGATCGTAGGCATGCCACGATTCACTAAACTCATGATTCAATTTGAATCACAATTTGAATTTGATTCGATTCGAATCATGTACAACACAAAAATTAATTTATATTTATATTTTTATTTTTCTACCACAAATACTATTTACTATTAACTACTATTAACAATACTGTCTGAACAAAAATTGGAGTTTGACCCCTGCCATTTCTCACGCTTTTCTTTTCTCTCGATGTTGGACTGTTTTTCCAGTCTGACAATCCGATCTTTCAAATCAAATGCAAATCTTTCAGCGAAACTCCATCGTCATTGTGACCTCAGGTCCAACTGTGGAGCACTTCTGAGCGCCTGTTCAGCTGGATTCTTAAAATTACTAGTTTACCTGAAAGTTCTGAGCTTGAGCGAGAATCAGGAAATTTAGCTCCTTTTGGGTGCCAGAACAGACTAAACGTGTCTAGTTGGAGAAGCAGTCGCTCCTGAAAATGCTCTTAGTGTCTGATCAGTGACTGAGTTGTCTGATCATTTATAAATTATTATTTATTACTTTTATTGTTTAAGTGATTTAATTTCTTTTCTAAACAGGATTATTTTAGACTCATCAGTCAGCCTAAAATAATTGTTTTGGGAGGAAGCCGGAGTACCCGGAGAAAACCCTAAATGATTGTTTTCGGAGGAATCCGGAGCGCCCGGAGAAAACGGAAAATGAGAACCTCACTGTCTTGGTGCTAGCCACCAAGACAGTGAGGTTTGACGTGACTGAAGGTTTGGGTTTAGTTATTTTTAGTCTACCAAAAGTATAACAGTGATGTTGTTGCTCTTTGAACTTTTGGGTAACAAATCCAACCGAACAGAGCCCTGTGAATTGCTCTGGTTTTTAAAAATTCTCAGTGGGATCTGAGGTTGTAATGAGGACAAAGTGGAGTGCGATGTTTCTGCGCCCAGTAGGACCCAGGGGTTTTTATCTTCTCGCACCGCTCATCCCGTTCTAAAACTGGGAATAAAGACAAAAATATTGGAGCAAACCCTGTTTGGTGGATGTGCACAACTCTATGTATCTTTACATGGATTCAGTTTAGGATGTGATGTTTGTTCTCTTACATTTCTCCTGTAAAAAAGAACGTAAGCCAGTTCCTCCCGTGTCTCACAGACGTCTGAGCCAGTTGTTTCATAAACTGCAGCGTCATTGAACGTCAGCCAGCGGTCGGTTGCCTTGTATGGACTATCTTCTGGATGGATACTGTCACAGATATAGTGTCCTACGAGGAGACAGAGCATCGTTACGGTCTGCTGACAAACTGCGACATTTATTTTAGGAAATACAAGAAATTATTAAGATGTCTACATTGAGTAGCTCTGTAGACTAACACATGTCTATCTATAATATGTCAGTCAGTATTTGGTTTTCTTACCTGCTTCAGTGTCCCCTAAGTGGCTGATGGTGCTCACCAGGCTGTAGCAGCCGCCGCCCTGTCATGGATCACAGTTACTGACAGTTAACTTCACAGCACATAAAGCACAAGTTGGGTTTTCACATCAAGCTGGTGGTTTTTTTTTTTTTTGTTTGTTTTTTTTTTAATTAAAGGTCATGTTTCCTTACCATCTTAGATGACACCACCAGGTCTCTCTGCAACCGGACAGGTTTATCTATCTTCTCCAGGTTGAAGAATGGAGTCAGACGAAAACGCTTGAGATGTAAGACGAGGATTCTGTTGGAAAAAGAGAAGATGATGGAGACTTTAAAAAGTTTGTTCAATTCTAATGACTGTGAAGAAGCACAGTCAGTGTTTATAGTCAGTGTGTTTATAGGGATGATACGGTGTTTGAGGTACAATTAGACTGAACAGACCTAAACATTCTCTTTTCAACATAAACATTCTTTTCCCATTGCAAATTAAAACAAGTAATTTCAATAACAGATGTCCAATAAATATGTTTGGTCATTTCTTGACACAGGAAAACATGCATTGGTATATTTTTAGCTTTAACTATTTTATTGGATTTATAAGTCTGACAAGTAAACTCATCAGCAGATCAGCAATTTTCTCAGTTTGATTAATATTATTCTGTGATCAAAACTATGAATACAGGAAGTCCGGCATCTTTCCTGAATGGACTAACATGGACCTAGCCTCAATCTAACACTTTGAGAAGCCCTCAGGTCAGGTGATCATTAGTTATGTACGTGACGTCTCTTACCTCGGCAGGGTTGCAAAAGCTGGAGTCATGGCTGATAACTTTTCTCCACAAACACAACTGTATTCTACTGTGTCCTCCTGCAGAGCATCACACAGACAAGAATGTGAGTCAGAAGCTCATGGACAAAACCACAACATGTCCACACACACACACACACACACAAGCAGAAGAGGTGAATAATTATGACATGAGACGCCACATCAGTGACAACATGAATAAATGAGGACTGGTGGATCTCACCTTTAAATAATGTTCTATCATATTTTCAATTGATCCTCCAGAAATCAGCTTCAGAGACAGATTTGAGAATTCCTCCTCCCTTATTGACTGGATTCCACATCTGCAACATTGAAAGGATCAGTAAATCATCCAGGCGTCCAGGTGGCTCCATCAGAATATGTAACCTGTCGTGACTGACTCTGACAGACAACATGCATGTGTGGCCTTGAACTGTGTAGTAGAAGGCTACATCGGAGCCTGGACCTTGTGGGTTCTGATTCAAGTCTGGTGAGAGCAGTCAGTGGCTGGATGTTAAAACAGTCCTGTGCATGGGTCTACTGTGTGGACTCACCTTTTACAGGTTCTGGTGTTCTCCATCTTAAACACCAGGTGCTCTTCCACTGGGCAGGTGTAGTTTTGGCCCAGAACAGCTGCGGCCTCTTTGAGTCGAGGAGAAAGACTCTGAATCTGTCCCAGTAACGCGGTCAGAAACTCGTGGGCATCCTGTACACATGGAATCACACATCATTGAACAACTCACATCAGGAAACCGTCAGCAGCATGAAACAATGAAATAAGAATCAAGTCTGACTCACATTCTGTGAATTGTCTTGAAAGTTCGGCATGTCTTCACTGACCGCATTCTTCAAGGCCTGGAGAAAGAAGCTTTTGATGCCGCTGTCTGTCGAGGCGTGACAATCCCTGACGTCAATTAGTTTTCTGCAGACAATGAAATAATGCACATAATGTGGTTAGATTTGTTTTTTTTCCCCTCCATTTTGTCTGAAAGACTTTCAAGCTGACGTGCATTCTTTACCTCAGGATTTGAGCTTGAGGGACTGATTTCCAAATCTGCTCCATGCTGCTTATGCTGCTAATGAAGTCCTCCAGACTGAGAAGGCTCTGCAGGGTGGCGTTCATGTAGCAAGTATTCCCCATGTTTGGAAATCTGACATGACAACAAAGGTCCAGAAATCTGTCAGCTCACTAACCTGAGATCATTTACTTTTTTCAAACAGCTGGATTACATGAGTTCAAACCTGGTTGCAGCTGTGGAACATTTGTAAATTAACTCACCCGTGGGGGTTGGTGGGCTTCCTTGTTTTATAACTTTTAAGAGCTGATTTGGTCTTCCTGGTGAGAAAAAGAAATACCAACAGAGTAAACATATGAAGAGACCGACCCTTTAACATGAATGCAAAGGAGACTTGTAGTAAAAGATTATTGAGTTATAACTGACTAAAAACACAGTAACTCTGCCTTTTTCTTACCTCTTCAATAAATTCAGTTTTAATTCTGTCAAGTGTAGGTTGACTCTTAAGTCGAAATAATTCTCAAAGTCAAGAACGGTCTTTAAAAGATCATCAACATCGTCAGGATGTAATTCAGCTTCGGTCAGGTCTGTGAATGACGATGAGACTTTGAGTTCATCCATGAACTGATCTTCAGCAGCTTTATTGGTGGAGCAGCTGGTGGGAGAAGAAACAGGTTGTTAGAGAGGCTGAACAAACCAAAGAACTCACAAAGTTAATCATTTAGAACAACACTCCTTCTGAAAGAAACGTCCAGAAGGTTATCAAAGCACTTGTCTGGTTCCAGATGTTAGGACCAGTTCACTCCATGGACTAAACGGATTAGATGGTTTAACAGTTCATACAACAAGCTATTTTTTTTATTCAGTGACTTTTTCAAACAGAGCAAATATCAAATTATGTAGAAATTAAGAAATTAAGAAGAAAAATCAAGAAAGTTCATACCTTTCTTGAGTCTTTGTTAAGATGTCTTCATCAGTGTTTGGAACTGGAGACACCTTGTTTTTTCTCTGTTGGATATAAAAACTCATGGTCAACAGAGCAGAGACAGAATAATGACATCTGAGTAGAGTTAGAGGACCATTCATTTAACTGACTAGTCAACACCTGCTTCCTCTGGACTGGTGTTTTAAACCCACCTTGAACCAGTTGGTAGGACTCCATCTTGATGTTTTCCTGGACTGTCTGGTTGTTCTCTTTTTGGTTCCAGAAGTGGTGTTTCTTAAAAGAGAAACATAATTATGTTTAGCTGTTCTGAATGGAACCCGTGACCCTTCAAAGGATGAAACGGGTATAGATAATGGATGGATGGATGGATGGATGGATGTTCTGAATGGTTAGCTGGAGGTAAAACTCAAACCCTTACCTCTGGTCATCTCTAGGATCGTTCCTTTCCTGAGGAGCTGAAGGTTTCTTGACAGAGTTCAGCGCCTGCAGAATTTTAATAAAAACATTGGTAAAAATGAATCTAGACCAGAGGTCTTCAACCCTGGTCCATGTGACCCCCTATGCAGCAGGTTTTAGAGGTTTCCCTGCTTTGGGACACCATGATACAAGTGGCTGTGTCATCAACAGGCTTGTGCAGACTTTGAGGACAACCTGATAATGACCTTTAATTAAAATCAGGTGTATTGAAGCTGGGAAACCTCTAAAACCTGCTGGATAGGGGGTCACGGGGACCAGGGTTGAAGACATCTGATCTACACGGTCTAAACAGTTGAAATAAAATCCAACGTACCTCAAAGCAAGGGAAGAAGCGTCTCCAGCCTTTCTTTTCTTTGGCTGCTGTGGCAGCAGGGGAGACTGGGACACTGGTGAGAAGGAAAAGCTGTTATTTTCTACTCTGGAGTCATTCTGGGTCCAGAATACATCATCAGTAATGTATAGAAGTAATACAACAAGTACGATCTTTATAAAAAAGGTCTGACATTAAATCTATCATTAAAAATGTTGTTCTTTTGAAGAAAAATGTTGGTTTCAGTCAAGCACAAAGTTAAACAGAAACTAGATTTTTGCCAAATATAAAGTGACTATAAACTAAACACGTGGAAATAAACAAACAAAAGCTGAAATATCAGTCAAATCCCATGTTTTCTTTTTCATTAATTGCACACATACTCATTAATTTGTATTTTTATGCTTTCAAAGTTTTTCCTCAACAGGTTTGCTTCCTCAGTAAATGTGGACATATCCTGTTGTTGTTTCTTTTTTTTTTTTGACTCCTTCATAATGTTACAGGGTCAAAGAAAGTCTAAAAACTGGCTTTAACAGTGAAAAGGTTTGTATTTGTAAAAATTACAGGGTCAAATATGAAAAAGCAACTTTTTAGCTTAACTGTTAAAGTTTCAAACTGACAAGAAAAAGGAAATAACTTCAATATCGAGTTGTTTACCTTTTGTTCTGTTCCACCACCACAGGTTTATCTGTTGTTTTCTGTTCAAAACAAATGAGAATAACATGAATTTCATTAAATTAATGAATCATTAAAGCTGAAATCAGAATAAATCACAAAAAACATCGGTGAACATATTTGTGAACATTTGAACATTTCCAAGTTGCTCAGTTCACACCATCACATTCAAATCACAAAAAACCTCCAGAAAACAAAGCAGGAAAGCTGAGAAACATACCTGACGTGAAAACCACCTCTTAAACATCTTTGGAATTGAGTTGATACCTTGAAAAGTCATGTGTACTGCTTGAAAGCTGTAGCAATATTCACCTGGAATCTATGGTTTTAGAATAAACTAATGAGGCAACAGGTGTTCTAGAATGTTGACCGCTGTGATGTCATACAGGTTTCAGGTGCAGGCTGATGTTAGAGATTCTAACAGTTCTGAGTTGTGAAATTAAGTGAAAACACCAATAAAAAGCTGAATAATGCAGCAAGTTGATAATTGAATCAAACATTTCATCAAACAGAGTTTTTCAAACATCTGACGTGCACAGTTGTGTTCATAATAATGTGTTTAAAATCCTTGTAATAGCTTTTATTTCCAAACACACAAGTACAACAGGGACCATAGTACTTTTTATTCCAGTTTAAACATGTGAAAACTTTAATAAGATGATGAAATTTGTTATTTTACAGAAAGTGAAGATGAAGTATTGACAGATTTGATCAAATGTTCATGTTTTGATTTGAATGGAACGTGCAGTGTTCACGAATCTGGTCGAAGGATTTGCAGCTTTCTCACTTTTTAAAAACACACTGCTATTAATTTGAACACAACTATACACGCTCAGTTATCTTCATCAGTTTCTTGTACAGAACCAGTTTGGCTCTGCAGTTAGATTGGAAGCTGATAGCATCTGATAATGGCGTTGTACCTTCACCCCACAGTTGCGGACCACCACACTGCAGCAGTACCATGGTTCACGGAAACCAAACCCACAGGTTTACATCATTCATGAATGAGTCGAGGACAGGACACAGCTCCGGCAGTCCTGGAGGAGCTCCTGTGATGGGCACTTTCTTTACTCAGTCCAATTTACTGTCCACATATGTACTTCACATTATTTCAGTCATTACTTAGACTTTGTCTCATATCATGTGATCCGTGGTCTTTGTTTCTGTTGCTCGCTCTTGTCCTCTCACGCTCCATCTGGTCCAGGCAGATAGTCATCCTCTCTTAGCATGAAGGTTTCTTTCTGTTAAAAGGGAGTTTTTTTTTCCATTTCCATTGTCATGACACTGTACCAAGTATATTCAGGATGAGGGCCTGCATCTAGGTGAAGATTTAATGCAGTCTATTAGTTTCATTAACAAGTCCTTTTTTAATGAAAGTCCGTTATATGAACACAATTAAAACTAACTGGACTAAATTAGATTATTAATGGATCATAAAAGAGGACATAATTGGAATATATGTGGGTTATAATTGGGTGGAATTTGACTTGAGATGACTTTTATTGTGAACTGGTGTTAAATATTTAAACTGAATTGAACTGAAAGCCATATTTCTGTTGGATGAGGGACATCATTTTGGTTACTAATACTATGATTAACGCCATGTTTCCTGATGCTCGGGTGGTTACATGTTGTTTCTTCCGAAAGTTGTTCTTTCCGAAAGTCCACAGTTCTGACAGGCGTCCACAGATAGCACACAATGTTTAGCCCAGTCTTGGCCCATATCTGCAGTTTTCTTCTACATTTGGCCTTGAATGATGGCACTGACTCAAGGTGAATGTTGCTGCCTAATCTTGGTAACATATCCACCAGACGTAGCCCAATTTCTCATTTTCTTTGGGCCTTTGGGTCACACCTAGGCACCTCACGATGCTTTCTGTATCACATGTCAAAACCAGCTTATGAAACTTGAAACTGGCTCATGCAACACATGCAAAAACCCAAGTTCATGTACTCTGGAACCACCTCTGGCCCACATATCGGTTAGCCAGTGCCGGAACTGAACCATAAGAGACAAAAGCAGCCCAGATTAGGTCCAAATGTGTCTGTCTGGGACAAACCTTTATTGATGTTTAAAACACAGCTTGCTCTTTTCCCTTTGGAATTTGCCTTGAGTGATTGATATTTATATTATTTTTGCACGTTGAAAGATAGGCATAGTTTTATAGCTATTTATTGGTCAAACACTGTAAACACAAAACAGACGTACTCCCGGCACGTTTCCCATTAGATATCACCGAGCGCTACAAAAGCCTGTCTACTCAAGACTAAAGTACACATGTTCTCTACAGAGTCCCTTGTGGTAAATGCTGGCAACTACATGTGAACGTTTTCATTCAAACCATCTACTCAGATTGTGAACAGGTGTTGGTAGAAAAAGAAGCAGACATTACAGAACAATATTAGGATAAGGCTGGCTACAGATGACTTTCAAATGCAATATATATATATATATATATATATATATATATATATATGCAATAATAAATGTAATAATCCTTTGACTTTGCACACTAGACGATTCAGCCAGACTGCACATCTGATTGAGCATCTTTATGACTCCATCCATCCGTTCATATCCTGTTCAGGATTGTGACGGAATTGGAGTTTATCAAAGGGCTACATCCAACTTGATAAAATATCTCCTATAGGAAGAGGAATATGTGCAGTTCTTGGAATGACCACAAGGGGCTGGCAGTCAGTTTTCGCTGACCCTCCATCCAGCTCCAACTGTACAGCAGAAATACAGGGGGTGAATCTTTATTACCTGATCACATCTGATGCCCTCCCTAACACAACCCTACCCATTTGGGACTGGCATGGTGAGTGGCAGGGGCACTGTGGGCAATCTGGGGTTCAGTGTCCCCCCAGAAACACTACTGCACCTCGCTCCACAACATGAGGCATGTGACGGGGTTGGGCATCTATCCAACAACCTTTTGGTTGGAGATCAAACATCTCTATCCAATATAAAATCTACATTAAACTCACATTCACAGATTGTTGGCACCTCGAAATTAATCGAACTGCCAAGCATGTCCATGTGGGACCCATGCAGGTTAAACTTGGGCTGCAAATATGGGTCCCAAGTGGTTTTGTCCACAGTTTCCATGGTGGTCCCACCTGTTTGCCCATATGGGCTTCATGTGAATTCTGACTGGGTTTCAGGTGGGGCCCAAATGGGAAAATTGCCCAGGACCCAAGTAGGACCCATGCATTTGCCCACGTGGGCACAAAGAGGGAGCAGATTGGACCTTAAATCGGGTCCACTTGGGAAATTTATCTGAGGCTCGTTTAGGTCCCACCTGTGTGCCCATACAAGAATTCAACTGGGCTTTAATTTGGCCCCAAATGGGCTAAGATTATGGGTTTCATGTGGGTTTGTCCAGTTTCCATGGTGGCCCCACCTCTGTTTGCCCATATGGGCTTCAAGGGAATTCTGACTGGGTTTCAGGTGGGGCCCAAATGGGCTAAGATTATGGGTTTTATGTGGTTTTGTCCACAGTTTCTATGATGGTCTCACCTGTTTGCCCATTTGTGCCTTAGGTAGGTTCGGACTGAGTTCAGGTGGGGCCCAACTTTGTAAGTTACACAAGATCCACACAGGCACCACATGGGCTTGAAGTGGGATCAGGATAGTCCTCAAATAGGGCCAATTTAGAAATTGTACCCTAAATCCATGTATGCCCCAGTTGTGTGCCCCCATATAGTCTTGAGGAGAGTTCTGGTTGGGTCTTAGGTAGGACCTGAGTGGGTGTGCAACATCAAGTCTAAAGAATGTTGCCTAGTTGGGCCCTGTCAAAACAATGTAGGCTCCACCTATATTTACCCAAATGGGTTTGACTCACCAAATAACAACAAGAAAGAGATCTAAACAATTTAATGTCCTTGCAGTAAATTTGCTCCTTAACAGTGATGTGACCAGAGATGGACTATCTCTGGTCAAGTTACAGAGCACAAGCAGCTAGTTGCTGGTGTAAACTCTTTCTACACAGGAAGTCACTTAATAAAACTAAAAGGAAAAAAACAAAAAAAACAACAACATCCAAACGTGATACTAAGAAGTGCCACCTGCTGGTAAAATAAATGCAGCACAACTGTCACTGCGTTTTACACTTTAGTAAAACACTTTCAATCATCTTTTGTGTTCAGGGCGAATCATGACATGGAATAATTTTTTTTTATCAGTTCAAAATAAATGTGTTGTCACTCATTTGTATAAAATCAACAAATAAAAAAGAAAGGAAATCTTACTAACCTACTAGGACTGTCCCTCTTCATGGCTGAGAACCACTCCTGAGATTGGCTGAGATTGGTTTTTCACCCTCTGAGCTCTTACTGTCCTGTTTCCACCTCTGTCACGGGCTCCAATGAACCACTTCCTTCTGCATCCTTCTGGGTAATTCCTGCAGTCAATGCATTCCTTTTTAGTGCCCCTAGAAATAAATCACAAGAACCAAATTAGTAAATGTTAACTATATCCTGGTTTTTATAGAGCAAAGGATATGTATGTGTTGCACTTACAGAGTATTAATAAATGACAGAAGGTCTCATTCTCAACAAAAGAAATAAAGGTCCAAACCAAACCATGCATTTGATGACTCATTATCCTCCTAATTTCAAATAGAGATAGCCATCACATTACTGAAACATTTTAATTAATTGCATACTACCTCGATAAAGGATATTGAAAAAAAAGAATTAAAAAAATCCTAAAAGGGTTATCAGTGGTGACAAACTTTCAGAAGTATTAAGTACAACTTTTTAAAGTATAGATAAGATATAAGATAATCCTTTATTAGTCCCACAGCAGGAAAATCTACATTGAAAGAATATCATTAATTGCCTAATTACGAAACAAACAAATAGAGAAAAACAATAAGTGGTAGCACAGTATAACAATGTTCATTTGCCAACATTAGGGTCCTGTGGAAGATTAAAAGCTTGGAGATTAAAAGCGGAATTCACTTTAAATGCGCGATATAACTGAACTGAACGGCAATTTGCGTAAAAGTTTTTTTTTTTTCCTCCCAGACTAAAAGGAACTTTTCTTTCGAGAAAATGTTCCAAGAGGGGTCATTAAAAGGTGGGGGACACTCTAGCTTCTCTGCTCCCTCCTGCCCCCGCTTTCCTCAATAACAAAAAAAAAAAAAAAACACATCGAAGCAGCCACCTGAGAAACTGCCAAAGAAGCAAAGAAACGAGTGGTTTACTCCCAGGTCCAGGGCAGAGCAGTTTCTCCGATATTAAAATCAATTTTTATATTAATCGCGATTTTTTTCTGGGGATTTTTAAAAATCGATTCTCATACAAGAATCGATTTTTATTTATTTAATGGTGGGGTAAAGAGTTCGGGTGGCTCCATGGAAATACTCCGCTCGCTGTCTCTTTCGTCATCTACACTTCCGGAAATAGAAGCACGTGTGTCACCATAGTAACCAGAATGCCGTCAAATTCACGCGACAAAATGGTGGAGTGCAGCGAGCGGAGTACTTTCACAGAGCCAGAACTCTTTCCCACACCGCCCCACTTCAAATCAAACGTATAGACTTTATTTGGTTTTTATAAAAAGCACAGGGCAGGAGAGCTCGATATGAGGAAAGCCATATGTAAGCGTTGTCGCAGTCAAATCTCTTACTGTGGTAACACTACGAACATGACGGCGCACATCCTTCGCCACCACCCAGAGAGGTCGGTGCTCTCTGACAGACTGGGTCCGCGTTTACTCGAGAGTTAAAGATACTGGCGGTGGCAGCTAATGTCAGGACTTGGACAGTTAAATGATTATTCATTAACGTGGCGTGTTTGTCATAAAACAATCGTGTTGCCGTAGCGTGTTGTTACCGGTTTGTTTACCGGCAGCTGTAAAGCACAACGGATCGCCAACATGACAACGCTGCATGAGAACATATTCACAACACGTCCTGACCGGTGTAGGCTATTAGCGTTAGCAGTTGCTACCAATAGCATCTGTATCCACAAAGAAAATAACAATGTGGATTTATTGTTGTTTACATCACGTAGCCTATGTAGCAACTGAACCGGGTAGAAGAAGACAACTTTAGGTAAGAAAATCAAGTTTTATTCAACGCTAGACAACTTTTAACATGAGCAACTATGGGCTGTATTGTCTTGGTTCTATTCGGGTAACTCGATTCAGTTCGTGGTCGGAAACTAAAGACTCGGGTCGGGTCGGTTAGGGGTCCAAAAATTGCGGGTCCATTCAGGTTTGGACTCCCGAACTTATGATAATAGCTCGGGTCGGGTCGGTTTCGGGTCGAATTTTCACGGCTCCATTTGGGGTCGGGTCCATGAAAGTGGACTCGTGAAGACCTCTAAACCAGAGGTCTTCAACCCTGGTCCTCGTGACCCCCTATCCAGCAGGTTTTAGAGGTTTCCCANAACTGGACTAAATTAGATTATTAATGGATCATAAAAGAGGACATAATTGGAATATATGTGGGTTATAATTGGGTGGAATTAGACTTGAGATGACTTTTATTGTGAACTGGTGTTAAATATTTAAACTGAATTGAACTGAAAGCCATATTTCTGTTGGATGAGGGACATCATTTTGGTTACTAATACTATGATTAACGCCATGTTTCCTGATGCTCGGGTGGTTACATGTTGTTCTTCCGAAAGTCCAACAGTTCTGACAGGCGTCCACAGATAGCACACAATGTTTAGCCCAGTCTTGGCCCATATCTGCAGTTTTCTTCTACATTTGGCCTTGAATGATGGCACTGACTCACGGTGAAATTTGCTGCCTAATCTTGGTAACATATCCACCAGACGTAGCCCAATTTCTCATTTTCTTTGGGCCTTTGGGTCACACCTGGCACCTCACGATGCTTTCTGTATCACATGTCAAAACCAGCTTATGAAACTTGAAACTGGCTCATGCAACACATGCAAAAACCCAAGTTCATGTACTCTGGAACCACCTCTGGCCCACATATCGGTTAGCCAGTGCCGGAACTGAACCATAAGAGACAAAAGCAGCCCAGATTAGGTCCAAATGTGTCTGTCTGGGACAAACCTTTATTGATGTTTAAAACACAGCTTGCTCTTTTCCCTTTGGAATTTGCCTTGAGTGATTGATATTTATATTATTATTTTGCACGTTGAAAGATAGGCATAGTTTTATAGCTATTTATTGGTCAAACTGTAAACACAAAACAGACGTACTCCCGGCACGTTTCCCATTAGATATCACCGAGCGCTACAAAAGCCTGTCTACTCAAGACTAAAGTACACATGTTCTCTACAGAGTCCCTTGTGGTGAATGCTGGCAACTACATGTGAACGTTTTCATTCAAACCATCTACTCAGATTGTGAACAGGTGTTGGTAGAAAAAGAAGCAGACATTACAGAAACATATTAGGATAAGGCTGGCTACAGATGACTGTCAAATGCAATATATATATATATATATATATATATATATATATATATATATATATATATATATATGCAATAATAAATGTAATAATCCTTTGACTTTGCACACTAGACGATTCAGCCAGACTGCACATCTGATTGAGCATCTTTATGACTCCATCCATTCATATCCTGTTCAGGATTGTGACGGAATTGGAGTTTATCAAAGGGCTACATCCAACTTGATAAAATATCTCCTATAGGAAGAGGAATATGTGCAGTTCTTGGAATGACCACAAGGGGCTGGCAGTCAGTTTTCGCTGACCCTCCATCCAGCTCCAACTGTACAGCAGAAATACAGGGGGTGAATCTTTATTACCTGATCACATCTGATGCCCTCCCTAACACAACCCTACCCATTTGGGACTGGCATGGTGAGTGGCAGGGGCACTGTGGGCAATCTGGGGTTCAGTGTCCCCCCAGAAACACTACTGCACCTCGCTCCACAACATGAGGCATGTGACGGGGTTGGGCATCTATCCAACAACCTTCTGGTTGGAGATCAAACATCTCTATCCAATATAAAATCTACATTAAACTCACATTCACAGATTGTTGGCACCTCGAAATTAATCGAACTGCCAAGCATGTCCATGTGGGACCCATGCAGGTTAAACTTGGGCTGCAAATATGGGTCCCAAGTGGTTTTGTCCACAGTTTCCATGGTGGTCCCACCTGTTTGCCCATATGGGCTTCAAGTGAATTCTGACTGGGTTTCAGGTGGGGCCCAAATGGGCTAAGATTATGGGTTTTATGGGGTTTTGTCCACAGTTTCTATGATGGTCTCACCTGTTTGCCCATTTGTGCCTTAGGTAGGTTCGGACTGAGTTCAGGTTGGGTCCCAACTTTGTAAGTTACACAAGATCCATACAGGCACCACATGGGCTTGAAGTGGGATCAGGATAGTCCTCAAATAGGGCCAATTTAGAAATTGTACCCTAAATCCATGTATGCCCCAGTTGTGTGCCCCCATATAGTCTTGAGGAGAGTTCTGGTTGGGTCTTAGGTAGGACCTGAGTGGGTGTGCAACATCAAGTCTAAAGAATGTTGCCTAGTTGGGCCCTGTCAGAACAATGTAGGCTCCACCTATATTTACCCAAATGGGTTTGACTCACCAAATAACAACAAGAAAGAGATCTAAACAATTCAATGTCCTTGCAGTAAATTTGCTCCTTAACAGTGATGTGACCAGAGATGGAGCATCTCTGGTCAAGTTACAGAGCACAAGCAGCTAATTGCTGGTGTAAACTCTTTCTACACAGGAAGTCACTTAATAAAACCAAAAGGAAAAAACAAAAAAAAAAACAACAACATCCAAACGTGATACTAAGGAGTGCCGCCTGCTGGTAAAATAAATGCAGCACAACTGTCACTGCGTTTTACACTTTAGTAAAACACTTTCAATCATCTTTTGTGTTCAGGGCGAATCATGACATGGAATAATTTTTTTTTTATCAGTTCAAAATAAATGTGTTGTCACTCATTTGTATAAAATCAACAAATAAAAAAGAAAGGAAATCCTACTAACCTACTAGGACTGTCCCTCTTCATGGCTGAGAACCACTCCTGAGATTGGCTGAGATTGGTTTTTCACCCTCTGAGCTCTTACTGTCCTGTTTCCACCTCTGTCACGGGCTCCAATGAACCACTTAGAGAGGGCTCTCTCTGCATCCTTCTGGGTAATTCCTGCAGTCAATGCATTCCTTTTTAGCGCCCCTAAAAATAAATCACAAGAACCAAATTAGTAAATGTTAACTATATCCTGGTTTTTAAAGAGCAAAGGATATGTATGTGTTGCACTTACAGAGTATTAATAAATGACAGATGGTCTCATTCTCAACAAAAGAAATAAAGGTCCAAACCAAACCATGCATTTGATGACTCATTATCCTCCTAATTTCAAATAGAGATAGCCATCACATTACTGAAACATTTTGATTAATTTCATACTACCTTGATAAAGGATATTGAAAAAAAAGAATTAAAAAAATCCTAAAAGGGTTATCAGTGGTGACAAACTTTCAGAAGTATTAAGTACAACTTTTTAAAGTATAGATAAGATATAAGATAATCCTTTATTAGTCCCACAGCAGGAAAATCTACATTGAAAGAATATCATTAATTGCCTAATTACGAAACAAACAAATAGAGAAAAACAATAAGTGGTAGCACAGTATAACAATGTTCATTTGCCAACATTAGGGCCCTATGGAAGATTAAAAGCTTGGAGATTAAAATCGGAATTCACTTTAAATGCGCGATATAACAGAACTGAACGGCAATTTGCGTAAAAGTTTTTTTTTTTTCCTCCCAGACTAAAAGGAACTTTTCTTTCGAGAAAATATTCCAAGTGGGGTCACTAAAAGGTGGGGGACACTCTAGCTTCTCTGCTCCCTCCTGCCCCCGCTTTCCTCATTAACAAAAAAAAAAAAACACACATCGAAGCAGCCACCTGAGAAACTGCCAAAGAAGCAAAGGACGAGTGGTTTACTCCCAGGTCCAGGGCAGAGCAGTTTCTCCGATATTATTATGTAGGGCTGGGCCAAAAAATCGATTTTTATATTAATCGCGATTTTTTTTCTGGGGATTTTTAAAAATCGATTCTCATACAAGAATCGATTTTTATTTATTTAATGGTGGGGTAAAGAGTTCGGGTGGCTCCATGGAAATACTCCGCTCGCTGTCTCTTTTGTCATCTACACTTCCTGAAATAGAAGCACGTGTGTCACCATAGTAACCAGAATGCCGTCAAATTCACGCGACAAAATGGCGGAGTGCAGCGAGCAGAGTACTTTCACAGAGCCAGAACTCTTTCCCACACCGCCCCACTTCAAATCAAACGTATGGACTTTATTTGGTTTTTATAAAAAGCACAGGGCAGGAGAGCTCGATATGAGGAAAGCCATATGTAAGCTTTGTCGCAGTCAAATCTCTTACTGTGGTAACACCACGAACATGACGGAGCACATCCTTCGCCACCACCCAGAGAGGTCGGTGCTCTCTGACAGACTGGGTCCGCGTTTACCCGAGAGTTAAAGATACTGGCGGTGGCAGCTAATGTCAGGACTCGGACAGTTAAATGATTATTCATTAACGTGGCGTGTTTGTCATGAAACAATCGTGTTGCCGTAGCGTGTTGTTACCGGTTTGTTTACCGGCAGCTGTAAAGCACAACAGATCGCCAACATGACAACGCTGCATGAGAACATATTCACAACACGTCCTGACCGGTGTAGGCTATTAGCGTTAGCAGTTGCTACCAATAGCATCTGTATCCACAAAGAAAATAACAACGTGGATTTATTGTTGTTTACATCACGTAGCCTATGTAGCAACTGAACCGGTAGAAGAAGACAACTTTAGGTAAGAAAATCAAGTTTTATTCAACGCTAGACAACTTTTAACATGAGCAGCTATGGGCTGTATTGTCTTGGTTCTATTCGGGTAACTCGGTTCAGTTCATGGTCGGAAACTAAAGACTCAGGTTGGGTCGGTTACGGGTCCAAAAATTGCGGGTCCATTCAGGTTTGGACTCCCGAACTTAAGATAATAGCTCGGGTCGGGTCGGTTTCGGGTCGAATTTTCACGGCTCCATTCGGGGTCGGGTCCATGAAAGTGTACCCGTGAAGACCTCTAAACCAGAGGTCTTCAACCCTGCTCCTCGTGACCCCCTATCCAGCAGGTTTTAGAGGTTTGCCAGCTTCAACACACCTGATTTTAATTAATGGTCATTATCAGGTTGTCCTCAAAGTCTGCACAAGTCTGTTGATGACACAGCCACTTGTATCACGGTGTGAAGAAGAAGAGGAAACATCTAAAACCTGCTGGATAGGGTGCCTGGAGGACCAGGGTTGAAGACCTCTGCTCTAAAATACAGAAATTGTGCATTTTTTTTAAATATTAAAACTTATTTAATCTTTATATTTTTATTATAATTTCATACTTAAAATAATAATATAATAAGAAGAAGAATATATTAATATTATAATTATATATAATAATCAATAATTACATATAATAAAATATAATAAATATAACGTTTAATATTATTATTATTTATTATTATATGATTTTTGTATTTCAATAATTGAAATATAAAAATTGCAATACTTGGTAAAATCGAAATGCAATACTTGTTTAATCAGAATCGCAATATAAATCGAATCGGGACCCAAAAATCATAGGAGAATCGAATCGGCTCAAAGGTGTATCGGCCCGGCCCTATTATTATGTGTCTGGCGATTCAAAATTCTGCAAGTTTTGCCAGCACACGATTGAATGGACACGAAAAGATACGTGCGAGGATCACTTCCATCTATCCATTAACTCCCGCTTGGTCCGGAGTCGGCTCAGCTTCAGCAGTGAGGCCCAGACCTCCCTCCCCCCTGGCCGCTTCCACCAGGCCGGTGGGGGGAGGGAGGGATCTACATCAGCTATAGTAAATATCGTTTTTTCTGTTATCAGACACACAGATTGTCATGACATACCTGAAAAACATCAGTTACGTTATGACTAACTGTCTGATAATAGAAGAAATTAAACAAACCAAAATGATTAGTTTACTGCTGTTGAAATTTCTTTTTTTGCACTTTAAATGGATTTTACCTATTTGAATTTTTTTTCTTTCGTTATTTATTACATAGAAAAAACTTGATTTTTTTTTGGTTTGTCAAAAAAACCAATGTTTTGTCGGACACAATATGTTTAAAAGTATAAAAACATTAAAAGTTTACAGTTATAATTGCAAAAATTGTCTATATTTCATTACTTTATATACTGTCTTGGGGTCAAAGTTGCTTAAAATGCTTAAAACAGAATTCTCAAAAATTAAAAACACCGCACAGCATAGATACAACATTAGCAATTATTAGGTCTTGCTTGGTTCACTTTTGAATATTAAATAAATGTTTAAGTTTTCCTTAATAGGGAAAAGTGAGGACTCAAAATTATTAGCCTCAAAGTGATTTCTGTCTTCAAACCACAACTGAACATTTAAGTAAAACCTTACTTAAAGGACTCCCAGAGCAGGGCTCGTGTCACTTCAACACGTAACTGAGATGTACTTCTTTTAAACTCTAGACAGAAAGTGATATCATCATGCCGAATAGTTAAGACATCAACAAAGATCTCCATTGATCTGCACATCAATATACTTAAGTTTGCCCTTGAGCCTGTAAAACATGTAATTACATGTGCCTGCAATTAGTCTGATGACACCATACCTGAGCTGTTTGGGCACATGGATGCTGACTTTTGTTTGGTGAAAGAAATGAGACGCCTCCGGGCCCAAAAACACAGTTCCTACAGTGAAACATGGCAGTGGGAGTATAATGCTGTGGGGCTGTTTTGCTGCTTCAGGCACAGGGAACCTCTTAGTGGTGCGTGGGATCATGAAAAAGAGGATTATGTTGATATTCTGAGGAATACTGAAAAGATATCTGCTGCTGCTATAGCATCAGGTCACTGCTGGGTTTCCAGCAAGACATTAACCCAAAACACGCATCTAAATTTGTCCAAAATGTTTCAAAGGACACCTAAGGTCCAGGACTCAAAGTCCTCTAAGAGTCCAGATTTCAGTCTCACCGCAAATCTCTGGTGGGAGCTCAAAGTTAATGACCATGTTTAAAAAAAACCACAGGATCTGGAAGAGCTGGAAGAAGTGATGGAAGAATGGGCTAAGATCTCTCAAGATACACATGCCACGTTGGTTAGGAACCGCCATGAACGATTGTTGTCAGCTGTAAACTGCAGAGGCTGCACTTTTATTAACTGCCAGAAACCCCAAAACTTTGGCTTTGACATATTTATATTTTCTTGATTCAACTGAATACACTGGTAAAATATCTAAATTTCACACATTGTCTGCTTATTTTGGAGCTAAATTAACTGTGAAAACCTTTTGTTATTGTCACAGTGATCCCTTCCCACTTCGCGGTTTGAGTACCGCGGTTTTAGTGCTTCACGGATTTTTTTTCCCATTAACCGCGAAAAATAAGGGATCACTGTAGTTTTGGTTTGATGTCATGAATGGGGCAAATAACCTTTGACATCATCTGTATGTGTGAAGCCCATGTTGACATGCTTGAGGGCGGTCGACCGTGTGTTTAGCATCATTTCAATGGAACTGTCATTCCAAATGTCCAAATGACGGGGGTGGAGCCCCCCCCCCCCCATGGTGGGCGGGGTCAGGAGGGAGATAGGTAGGCTTCTACTTCTTCCAATTTTATAAAAGCCTCCCTGTAGACTCATCTGTACAGCACGCGCGCTCTCTCTCTCTTTCTCTCTCCCTCACGCGCACACGCACGCAGGGGGTGTGTACAGTGAGCATCACTGGAGCTCTCGGCAGGCTGCTGCTGCTGGACCCACGCACACGCAGCTCTCCATCCGACTGACGCCCATGATGAGAGGCTGCTCCAGCCGACCCAAGCTCGCGCAGAACCACGGGAAGGCGGGTAAGACGCGCCGCTTCCAGCCCCCCCCCCCCCTCCCCCGCAGGTCTGTGGGGTCGGGGGGCTTCGCTTGTGCGCATTTAACTGGCTGATAGAGAGGGAAGCCGGGGGGGCAGGTCGTGTAGTCCTTAAAGACGTAAAGCGCTCGCGCCGTCACCTTTCCCCTACATAACAGCAGCCGAGCCGAGTCTCTGTTTACTGTCAGCAGCCGCGTTTGTTATGAGACGCGCGCGGAACAGAGGATGAAGACGCAGAACAGATGTTCTGGAGCTGCTGCGCAAACAACAGCCTGATAATAACGATCAACAGTTAAGTAGTGCGAGCACTTCGTGTACGACGTGGCTCAGCTCCGTTTCAGTCCTTTATTTTTGGTTATTGTTGTAATGATGATGCCAGACGCGATGCTGCTCTGTTTCATGGTTGTTGTGGCTGAACAGCTGACTCTGGGCTGCTGCGATGCGGCGCGCAACACTGCGCTTTGCTTTGTTGCTCGAAACGGACTCCCGTCGTGGTAAAACGCAGATTTACAGCTAAGTATAAGGTTATGGTAGACTTCTATATTGGGAAATGACTTGTCAGGGCTAAAGGCTGCTAGCTGCAATCAGAGCCTGGCAGCTGCCGAGAGGAGGAGGAGCTCAGATCTGTTTCCTGTTCATGTTCTGGTGTAAAGTATGCAAGTATGTAAGAGACCCCATTTCATCCCCCCCCCTCAAGTATCTGACCCGACGTCATATCAAGTAGATATGAAGAGCTGTCAGTGAGGGTTTGCATGCAGCCTGGATGGCATACTTTAAATAGTCCCCCAAATGTCACATATTAACCAACTTTAACTGCTGATCATTTGTTTTTCAGTGCAGCTTCTTACTTATTCTGGCTAAAAAAATCTAGCATTCTCTAGCATCTCTGTGCCATTTCTTTGTGGACCTGATGAACCTGACATATATTAGAGTCTACCAGCAGGGAGGGAATTTGAGTGTGGGAGCTTTTTTTAATTAGAAAACCTCCATCTCATCATATTTAGGTCACAGAGCCTGTTGTCCCATCACCAGATCTGACTCTGAGCTTAATATGATCCCTACATCCCATGCATAAACAGATGAAAAGATAGGTCTACTAACCTGAATGCATCAGTGAGTCTCCCCATGATTACGTCCACCTGAGGAATGAGAATTAATCTGGTCCAAGTTCAGGGCAAAAAACGACAGCTTTGTAAAGCTACATTATTCAATTTATCTTAGATTAATCTCGATGGTTGTTACACCTGCCTTCATTGTACAGACAGGTAAGCGTTCACTCCAGGTAGGCATACTGTGAGGAAAACAAAAACAAAATAAAACTTAATTGACTAAATACTTAACTAACTATCAAACAAATATTGGATATACAGAAAAGAAGGCTCTTGGACCAGATTGTAATACCATTTTTTAATGCAGAAGCAGTTAGAAAGCCTGGGTCAAATCCAGTGGGAGAGGTTGCGCAATGCTGCCATCTTGTGGACATTGTGAGGTGTGTTCACTACATTAACGCCATTTAAAAACCACCATACAAAATCCTGCTGGACTTTATTTTTAAGGTCTCCATCAGAACAATAAACATTTCATTATACTGATGACAACAACGGTGGATTTAGTCAAGTTTTTTTTTCTTACATTTTTGCACACTGTCTGGTGAAACAGTCAAACCTAGTTGGGTACTGAAGCCTTAAGAAATAACGAGATAAAATACTACGCTGTGATAACATGATGTCAAATATATTGCACTTCACCCATACAGAAAACGCGGTTTCTTGCACACACATATCAGTGTTTTCATCTTTTTTGCTGATTAGACCACTGCTCAGGTTAAAAAAGAAAAAAAGAAAGTGTGAGCAATATCAAAAACAACAAAGTATGCAAGTTCAGTAAAAGTTCAGCTTTAGTTTAGAGGTTTTACCAAATATGGTATTTACCATTAAGGAATTAGATACATTTTAAACAATGAACTTCCATTTTCAGGGACTCAAATTATTTGGACAGAGTGACATAATTTTTAAAGCTTGGATGAAAAACCTTTCCAGTCAGTGACTGCCTGAAGTCTGGAGTCCATGGAGTTTCCTCTCAAGAGAGGCTTTGCCAGGCCTTCAGTTGCCTCTTGTCTGGGGGGTTTTCCACTTTCAGTTTTGTCTTCAGTAACTAAGAAGCCTCCTCTATAGGGCTGAGATGAAGAGACTGACTTTTCCATTTTAGAATATTACATTTCTTTGCCTTTAAAAAGTCTTCAGTCACTTTCACAGTGTGTTCAGGGTCATGATCCATCGACACCGTGAAGCTCATTCCTATCATTTTGTAGAATTTGGTTGAATGTGAGCAGAAAATATCGCCCTATACACCTCAGGATTAATCTTGCTACTTCTATCAGCAGTCTCATGATCAATAAAGTGATCATGAGATCACTGGTCTTAGGTTTCATTTGTCCAAATAATCTGAATCCATGGGATTTTTTTATTTTTTTAAGCTGTTTTCTGGTAAAAATCTAATCATTTTCTGTTCTTAAATGCTACCAGTAGTTTGCTGTAAAGCCTCTGTATTTCCATTCATCTCTCAACTGTAGATGTAGATGATGATAGATCCGCTTTCTCCAGAGTATTCCTGACTTCTGTTGATGCTGTGAGTAGGGCTAGGCGATATGACCTCAAATCAGTTTCACGATTAACTGAAGTTTGACTGTGAAATGAGCGATTACTCTAGTTTCGTTTTGTTTTGTTTTGTTTTTTTTTTGCCCTCATAGATCACTGACAAGGTTTTTGCTGAAGTGATAATCAACTGTTAAAACTTGGGATGTTTTTCTAGTAAAGGAGTACATATCATTGATTTAAAGCAAGTGAAAGGAAGCGCACGCAGATGAACTATATCTGGTCATTAAATTAATATTTCAAAGAAAAGGAATTATTGACATAATTACAAGCCGGGATTACATTGATTATTGGTTCTGAATGTCTGTTTCGATCAACTGCCCAGCTCGAGCTGTGAAAAGGGGGTTTTATTCAGAAAAGAAAAGGATTCTGCTCACTTAGTTGTCTTCTCTGGTCTTCTAGACAATTTTGATGTTGTTGAGCTCATAAGTGATTTATTCCTGTTTAAGGAAAAGTTAAAAGTTATGCTGTTGTTTTTTTCAGCCTAATGACGGCCTCCTTCTCTTGCTTTGAGATCTCCATGGACTTCATATCAATACCTGATATCACCTCCAAACCTTTTGTCCTTTTTCATTTGGCTTAAAGTAACAAATGGAATAGAGCACATTCGTCAAAATACAATGAATGGATACCTTTAAAATTAAAACTGAAAGTCTGCATCTTCATCACATCTTGATTTTATTATTTCAAATCCACTGTGGTGGTGTATAAAGGCAAAATCTGTCACTGTCCAAATACTTCTGCACCTAAATGTTAATCTGTATGAGTTATTTCCCCAGTGAAATTTGTACCAATCAATATTTTCATGTTAACAGTAGACCAATGTGTAATGTAATAAAGACCTCAAACTGATACAACTAGGGAGTTATTCATCAACACCACAGATCTGTAGACACTTTGAACGCTTTTGAAGGACTTTGAATTTTAAACCTTGTTTTTGAAACATGAACATAACTCCAGATGATTTGCTGTCATAAAATTATGGTGTTGTGTTTATGTTCTCATGCTGCCTCCAGACAGCCAAGACAACACCACTGATAACTCAAAATGCTTTGTTAAATGTTTGGTAGTGTGGAGGGGAACACATTTTTGCTGATAACTGCTATTAGTTGCAACTTTGATGTTCTTGATGTGACATTTGAAAGTCTCGGGGGGGGGGGGGAAGATGTTCATTCAAATCGCTGCCATGACACAAAACCATTTTAGTTAATAGCTGAACATCCTGGCTTTAAAAGACATTTAAATAAACTAATTGTAATTCTAAAAAAAATGGCTAATATCTCAGATGAAGTGAACGGAAACATCTATTTCTATCTATCTATTATGTGAAAAAAACAAGAATTGTGGCATCTCTTCAAAATTTGTCATCTAAAAGAAATACCTGTATATGTCAATATGCATATTGTCACATCCATGTGTTTCCATAGATATCTATGTGTGTTTCCGCCGTACGACCGTTTTGGGGTTGAGCAAGGCAAACGTTATTTACGGTAGAATATAAACCATCTTGCGACCGTTCTACGTACTTTACGGCCGGCCGTTGCCGTTGCCTACCAGTGTGGTCAGACCGCACCACGTGACACAAGCACGACGAGACTAGTGAAAAGCCGCCAGAGACTGCTGGGCCGTCTCCATCTCAGTGCAGCTCCGCGGATGAAGCACCGGTCACCTTCAGAGCAGCATCACGGGAAGCTGCCCCGCGTCCGTGTTCCCGCCGCGGCGACCTCCGCCTCGCCGCAAGACGAGATGGAGGAAAAAGCAGCGTCAAATCCGCGGGAACTTACCCAAAATCCCCTGAAGAAGATATGGATGCCGTGTAAAAATGGCCTTCCTGAAAAACACATTTCTCAAAGAAAGGGTGGGTATGACGACGTGGCGATATATTTATATATTTTTCTTTCTTTTTTGTAGCAATTTCCACCTCTTTCATGCGTGGTCGAGGGAGTATTGGGTTGTAACTAGAGGTTTGTTGACGAACAAGCAGTCCGCTTGTGGTAGTTTCATGAATAATTAATGCCACGTAAATTCCGCATTCACGCTTGTTTGTTTGTGACCTGCTAGCACAGGTGACAGCAGGAGTTCAGGTGTCTTCCGTCTGCCGCAGCCGTCTGGCTCTCTCGGTTATATAAGGATTCACATGACGTCCCCTGCGGATGAAGGCTGCTCGCATCGAGGAGAAAGGACTCGTACTCGGGACACCAATGTCATTGTTACTTTGTGCCAAGTCAAGCACCGGTTGTTGGTAAACAGGAATTGTATCCCTGCTGTCATGCGTTTCATCCGCCATCGCATCCTCACTCGTCTCCTCACCGTGGCCTGACTCAAAGAGGATTTTGATTATAGAGCTTAAAATGTCAAATTTTTACGAACATAAGGGTAAAATGTTAGGGATGGATTTCGCAAACGGACTATAGGTTGGTTGGATGTCTCATTAAAGCAGCAAGGCTGAGGCAGCTGCAGTACTTGTGGAGTGAAAAACAAATGCCCCCTCTATGAAATGCCCTCTGACCGAGTTGTTTTTGTACTGTGTGGAAACAAGGAGTCTGCAGTCTCCATCTGTTTTTAGGCGAAAGTTGTCACATCCTGAACTCACAGTGACCTCTGTCCTTAAATCTTCACTGATAAGAACAGTTTACGCCCAAGATAATTATTCATTGTGCAACTGCAATCACAGTCGGACAGGAAAAAAAATATCCAACCAAACCTCTGAGTGAATCAGTATATGTGATAAAGAAATTACAAGTTTACAACCACTATCAGGTTTATATCTGAGTGTATAATCAACGATCACACCTCTTTCATTCCAGTATGTATGACCAACTGTCCCACGTTGATCGTGACTGTGGGCCTTCCTGCCAGAGGAAAGACCTATATTTCCAAGAAGCTGACCCGTTACCTCAACTGGATCGGTGTCCCAACCAGAGGTTTGACTTCTCAAGATTGTCTGCTTCCGCAGTAACACAAATACACAATAGCTGGAGAGAAAAAAGTAGTGATTGATTCAGTGTGGCATCTGTAAATTTTAAGACTTCAGAATTCATAAAGATATTTTTTTTTCTCCCCACAGAGTTCAACGTGGGTCAGTACAGAAGAGATTTTGTGAAGATCTACAAGTCCTTTGAATTCTTCCGTCCAGATAATGAAGAGGGTTTAAAGATCAGGAGGTATGAGTGGACTTTTTACTATGTAACACTTTATTTTATTTCAAACCACGTGGTATTTAATGTTGAGGTCATTTGCAAATCGTTGCAGACAGTGTGCTTCAGCAGCTTTGAACGATGTGCGTCAGTACCTCACAGAAGAAGGAGGCCAAGTGGCCGTAAGTTAAATGTTATATTCTCAGATATGTGTTATGCGGTTCAGATGCAGTGCGTTGTAGCTTGTACATTGTTGCTTTGTGTTTGTATCACAGGTCTTCGATGCAACAAACACAACCAGAGAAAGAAGGGACACTATCATCCAGTTTGCGGAACAGAATGGCTTCAAGGTAACTTTCTGGGACACAGCTGATACTGTTTTGCTGACAGCCATACAGAGCCTGCATTGTATCCTTCTTCTGCTAGGTGTTCTTTGTGGAGTCGGTGTGTGAAGACCCAGATGTCATACAGGAGAACATAGTCGTAAGTGGACGTGTTTCTCAGATTATTGCGTCTCTGGAGGACTTGAATGTTCGGCTGTGTTGTGATCACTTCTTTGTTGGTGCTGTTCTTTAGCAAGTGAAACTGTGTAGCCCCGACTACACCAACTGTAACACAGAAGAAGCAGTTGAGGATTTCATGCAGAGGATCAAGTGTTATGAAAACTCCTATGAGACGCTGGATGAGGTTCTGGACAGGTGAGATAGAAACCGGTGCTGAGAATGTGTTTAAATATGATGTTTCACCTGTTGTTATTTTCTTATTGATGATAGCTTTACATTCAATTTAATTGTGTGTGTGTGTGTGTTTTGTCTCTGTTCTGTTACACATAACCGAACATGTGTGTCATCCTCTCAGGGATCTCTCCTACATTAAAATAATGGATGTGGGTCAGCGGTACTTGGTCAATAGAGTGTTGGACCACATCCAGAGCCGGATCGTCTACTACCTCATGAACATCCACATAACCCCGCGCTCAATCTACCTGTGTCGCCATGGAGAGAGCGAGCTTAATGTCAAGGGTAGAATCGGAGGAGACTCTGGCCTTACTCCAAGGGGAAAAGAGGTACAATAAACTTCAAAATGCGAGGCGTGCATCTTCAGAACTGTTAACCGGATTTTATGTATATTTTTTCCCAGCTTGTAAAAAGAAATATCTTTCTCTTCGTTGCAGTTTGCTAAGAAGCTGAGCCAGTTCATCCAGACACAAGGCATTAATGATCTGAAGGTGTGGACCAGTCAGATGAAAAGAACCATCCAGACAGCAGAGGCTCTCAGTGTGCCCTACGAGCAGTGGAAGGTCCTCAATGAGATTGATGCAGTGAGCGCTGTTCTGTTGGCTTCCAAGCACGAATGTTTACTATTTGTTTATGCAATATTAGTAGCGCTTAACCAGTGCCGATTGATGATGTTTTTAGGGTGTGTGTGAGGAGATGATGTATGAGGAGATCCAGGAGCATTTTCCTCTAGAGTTTGCCCTGAGAGACCAGGACAAATACCGCTATCGGTACCCAAAAGGAGAGGTCAGTAGAAAAACTGTATGCTTGTGTTATGATTATGTTTTCTTGGCAACTATCTAAAACATCTAGTGTGCTCGTGAACAGAGTCTGTCAGTTTCAATTTTGAGCCATTCTGATTTGTGAATACAACCACATAAATTCTCATTCTGCTCATATGCATACCCATCAACACTCTTTCAAATGAAATCCACGTGGCTGTTGGCCACATGCAAACTGATAACAAGGCTCAGCTTGGACAGTCTGGCTTAAAATTAGATCAAGGTAAACAAAGACTTCATATTAGTCTTAGTGTTTGTGTCAAATATGTAGGAATCACATTGTTTACTGGGGACCTGAGTGGCCGCCGGTGTGCTCTCACCTTCTGTTCATCCCATTACCTCTCCATTAACCTCATACAGGAGGATGGATATGGACATTAGTTGGCTGCTCAGCCAGACATTGTTGATGTCATGCTTTGGGGCTTGTAGTTAATGTCCAAACAGACTGTGTGGGTTAGTCCATTTAATTAAATGTCGATCTTTTCAAGCGTGAAGAAAACATAATGTTTTGCTCTCCAGATGGATTTAACTAACTTTTCTTCTCTTTTATATGTTGTGTCTCAGTCCTATGAGGACCTGGTACAGCGGCTGGAGCCAGTTATCATGGAGCTGGAGAGGCAAGAGAACGTACTCGTCATCTGTCACCAAGCTGTCATGCGCTGTCTGTTGGCCTACTTTTTGGACAAGACAGCAGGTTGGTTGTTTAAGTGAAGAAAAAAAAAACCTGTGGGACAGAAGGCTACGTGAACTTCAGGACAGAGAGCCACACTAAAACATCCATTAACATCAGTGTGGGAAATGTTACTGATGTTATTGATACGGATGCATGAAATGAGCTCTGGGCCTTCAGTGAAGTACGATGGTTTACCCTAAAAATAACAGTTGGTTGAAAATCACTGAAATGTGAGGTGAAATTCTACAGTCAGGGTCCGTCGTACGAATGTCTCGATTCAGTGTGATCTCTGGCCAATTTGAACGTTTTGTGATTAGCCAGTGGTCTATATTTATCAACCATATCTGAAAAATGATATCATATCCTCTCTCAGGGTGGAGTGCAGGGTAGGTGTCATAAGGTGTGACTGCAATAAAGTACTTTTTGACACCTTACTTTGATCAGAACATGATATCGAATGTTTTAATCAGTGACATTTTAAGTGTAAAGGCAAAATAAAATGATCTCCATTTCATTTTTTTTCCCCCTTTTTCAAAATATTATTTATATTTAGAGAGATTTGTGTTGTTGGGTGCAGAATCTACATCAAGTTGCACTGTTGTCCTTGGTTTTCTGGTGGTTTTCTGGTCTTATTATGAATCTGTCCATACAGAGGAACTGCCATACCTGAAGTGCCCCCTACACACTGTGCTGAAGTTAACGCCAGTGGCCTACGGTAGGACCGCTGTCTTTTATGTGTTTAAAGGACCTAGTAAATCTTTCAAAAGTACTCTCCTTCCCACATTACCTAATGGAAAAAAAATGTGCCTTAACAGGCTGTAAGGTGGAGTCCATCAGTCTAAATGTGGACGCAGTGAACACACACCGAGAGAAACCAGAGGTGGGTATAGTAAACTTACACATATTGGCAACTCTGCCTTTTTTTTTTAAAGCGAGATACTCTGTATTTGATGGCAGGTTTCTAGAACAGGTTTACAGATACAACGGCTGATACGATTACTACTTTAAATGTTCCACATTATTTCCACCCTTAATTATAATAAATCCTGTATACAAAGTAATCACTATTATGTGTTGTGTGTGTGAGTAATGTGATGTAAAACCAGGCTGAGAACATTAGCAGAACCAGGTACATGTGGACGAAATGTTAAGTTGACTGGCTGTTGTTAATAAACCCTCTGTGTGGGTTTTTGTTTTGTTATTTTTTTTATCTTAAGGTTAAGAAACCAAAGACATAAAACACTTAGCAGATTGAAGTGCTTCTGACCACTAATAACCTCAATTATGTGGAAAAAAAATACACAATTTGAAACATGAAGTCTCTTGACTGCACTGGATTTCATCCCTTGTGTTTTGATTCCTTCCCCTCTTTGTCTGTTTTTCATCAAACAGAACGTAGACGTGACACGGATGTCAGAGGAGGCTTTGCGTACTGTGCCAGCTCACCAATGAGGCAGCCCCCCCCCCCCCCCCCCCCCCCCCCCCCACCCTCCTCACCCTTACCTTTTTTACCCTTCATAACGCACAATGAACCCCTTCAGATACACAAAATACCTTCCAAAAATGCTTTGAAACTCCACTGTACTTGTCTTCTGTTTTTCTCTCACTTATACTCAAAGACACGATAATGGTGATAATTGACTGGAATCCAGTTTCTAATTTTTGATTATTAATCCTGTCACGGATCTTGTGCACATTCTCCCATTCTTGGAGGATAAATGAGAAGCAAATGAGGGTCTCTTTGAACCGACATTGCACTTCCAACTGTGAAGCAATCAAGCTCCAGCACCTTTTCTGTTGCAGCATTGATTATTTGTTAATTATCTTATTGATTTGTTTCTAGAACTGACATAAAATTGTTCACTTTTTAATTATTGCTTTATTTTTGTGAGGATTCGGAGAACTTTAATTTTAGTTTACAGTACTGAGTAAACATCCTGATATCTGTTTTGCACATTAATATATATACATTGTTTAGTTTCTTTTGGATGTGTAAAAATTGCTAAATGAAGATGCTGAAGATAATTTTTTTTTCCCTGTCAAACAATTACTCTTACACCGTATCAATGAATAGAATTAATAAGATATTTCTGATTACTGTTGTGAAATAAACTCCACTCAACCACTCGTGGATCCTTGCCACACTCTTTTTGTGCTTCATTTTTAAACAGTTTGGCATGAAAGCTGCTTTACTTTTTGCTTGTGAAACATTGTGAAGTGAAGACTGCTTCCTGCTAACACGAGGCCATCCACTTGCTTCACATCTTTGTCCTCAGATGTTCATTGCCATGCTCCTCCTGTTCCACTCTGCTGCGAGAGCTGAAGACTCAAATATTTCCCATTCATTCATATGCAAACTTCCACTGGGGTGATTAAGAAAGTGCTGCCGTTCATCACGTGAACAAAACGCTCACTGTGACTGGAACAAATTCCAGTCTGTCCAGAGTCAAAGTGATTACAAACTGCGGTTCTTATAATCTTGGCCCTTCTTTTGCAAGTGCAAATAATTTACTTGAGATGATGACATGATGATACATTAGATACAGACTGGTCACAAATACTGCTACAAAAATGGGAATTTTTCTACTGGACGTCAGTGAGCTACATCTGCTGGTATATAAGTTGTGTACATTAACCTATACGTGAAATATGACACTTTTTGCATGATACTTGAGGCTGCAGTGGCCATTCTTTATATTACTGCAAATAAAGAAGGTGAAGCTTTATTATAATGGAATAACTGACCTGAGAACTGTAATTAAGACCCTCACACTGAGGTGCACTGGAACAAAGGACCAGTGTTTTTACAGTCAATCTCAGCTGCAAACCTTTTTTGGTTCGTGACGTCTTGGAAACGCTTATACATGTGTAGATGCAGCAGAAGTCTGACCCAGCTGTGTTCCTCCTTCCAGAATGTGAATATCCATCGTACAGCTGAAGACGCCCTCCAGACCGTCCCCGCTCACCTCTGAGGCCTGTAGATTTCTCACCTTCCAGCTGCACTGATGACCTTGTGGGTGATGTCCCTCCTCCACTGCTGCCACATCTGCACCTCCTCTTGTGATTCGTATGTCTGTCTTTTCTAAGGGAACTTTTGGGAGCTCGAGCAGAAGACACGAGCATCTGGGCATCTGTGATTATATCTGAAAACTGCAGCTGGTTCACGCTATTTATGAGTCTTGCAAAGAGGCGGTTTAAATACCAAGCTCACAGTAGAGTCCCATCTGATTATTTATTTTCACTGTGGTTTCAGTGTTTTGATATTGTGCTGCAGTAAAATTAACTCTGAAAGTTACTGTAATGTTTTTAGTGTTAACCCTGTGGTTTAATCAAATATTCATTTTTCTGCTGCATGATTAACATGGTATTTATTATCTTGTGCAATCAACTCATGTGATGGTGTCTTGAATGATGATGTGCAATTAGTAGGTTTTAAACCTACTCTGAAAACAAAGCTGTAACTGCTGACTGAATTACTATAATGAGTGAATGAGCTGTTACTGCTGACTTTTTCTATGGTGAACAAAGAGTTGCTAATGTTTTATACAGCTGGGTGACAATAGCTTTCACTGGTTACTGTACGTGGTGGACAGCAACATAATATGAGCATTAGAAATGCAAAAATAAAAATAAAAACAGAAACAAAATAGTAATAAAAACCACTAGCACAAAGTTGATTGTGTTTAAGTGGATTTTGATTTTAAAATGTATGTCCCAACTCCACTATAATAAAGATGGTATTTTTCTAAAATCAGTTATTACAATCACATTGTGATTTTTTTTTTTTTTTTTTGGAAACAATTTTTATTTATAAATTAATTTAAATTAAATTAAATAACAGCCTCACAGCTATGAGGTGCTGAATCAATCCCAGGACCTTTGTGATGGACTGAACTTCCTCAAAGATCAAAAACATGTATCTTTAGTAAACTGCTGATTGCCAAATTTCCCAGAGGAACGAATGGGAATGGTTTTCTGTCTCCTTGTGGCTCTGTGATGGACCTGGTGACCCGTAAAGGATGTACCTTTTGCCCATAGAGCTCAACAGATTCCTGTGATCTTGAATGAAGGGTGTTTGGAAAATTAATAAATATCATATCAGGTCTGCAACGGAAGTAACATGTCTAAGATGGAGAGTCTGACAATTATTTTCTCAATAATCTGATGGGTCTGAAAAGTCTTTTAACTGTTAAACAGACATCTTCTCTGCCCATTTGTCAAAAAAGGGAATTCAACAACAATCAGACTTTGAGAAGTTTAAAACCAAAAGTAAAAAGACTCTTCTTACCCATTCAGTGGGTGGATTCCAGAAGGTGCCAGCTGATGATGGGTCATAGATGAGCCTTTAAAATGTTTTTGGCTTTTTAGCCCACAGTTACTAGAAACATGGCACTGTTGGATGCGAAACCAGGAAGAACTGGTGGAGCATTAGGAGGTAGAAGCTACCTAAATGCATTCATAAACATAAGGCTAAAGCACGTTCACGAGCTCCGCTGATAATACTGATTATCATTTGGAAAATTAAAGATACTAATGATTTTATTTTTACATGTTTAGGCACAAGTGGCCTTTATTTACAGTGAAGAGGAGGCAGATGATGCTACCCACGCAGCAAAGGGTCTCAGGCCGGGGGTCAAACCTGCAGCCTCCGTGGACGGGCCGCCTGCTTAAACCACGCAGCAACATAGCTCCCCTGTTTTTAACATTTATTAAACTACAAATTTGGTTCCTGTCCATCATACTAAAAACGTCTGAGCAGAAGTTGAAAAAAAAAAAAAAAAATTCTGGGCCCTTTACGACACGAAAACAATAAATCTTCTTACAATCCAGCAGCTGTTGTTTTGTAGTAAAACATAGACACCGAGCTCTAAATGTGAAAGCTGTTCACATGCCATCTGCGCCACTTCCCCTTTTAACTTTTATGACGAAATATTGTCTGAGACCGAAAAAAAAAAAAAAAAAAAAAAAAAACTTCCTCAAAAACTGATTTATAAGTCCAGACCTCGAATGCAAAACATACTCGGCCCCTTTTTGAACCCCAAACACACGAGTATAAACAACTGACTTTTATTCTCTTTTACCATCTTCTTACATGGGTTACTGTGGCATCTTTACAGACAGCTCTTGCTTCCTTGTGATTTAACGCCACATAGATTACTTCCTCAAACATGTATGAAGTGAACAGACTTATTTTGGTAACAAGTTTGAAACCATAAGGAAACAGAAAAAAAAAAAAAACTTACACAAAATACAAAAACCTGGTTGTTTTATTTGCGACAGGAAATCCTCAGTCCCCCTGTACTCATGGCTATCAATTTAATACTTTAAGGACCCGCCTTTGTTTGGGGATTTGTTCAAAGAGGCTGAAAATGAAACTGGTAAATATTTCATTATATACAGGAAATGACATTCATGAGTACAGGGACATAACTGCGATAGACGCAAAAGGGGTCAAATTGGTCGCATCCCTCTTATCTCCTTGCTGATTGGCTGTTTACTCCTTTAGTCCTCTCCTACTGATGTGATTGGCCCTTTAAATTTGCCAAGGCATGTGTGAGACCAAGAGCACCGCTGCCATCAGAACTGTGGAAAAGACAAGAGCTTATTATTTTTTGTGCATTTCTGTCTTTTAGGTAATAAAGAACACTTGCACACAATTACATTACATTCTTGTGTGGGGTGATATATACAAGGCTGTATTGTAAAACAGCAATCAAAAAACTAAAATATCCAAATTTGAGCTGGGAAGAAACTACTTACATTCTTGAGGAATTCTTCAGCAACAATACGGGCCCGGGCGTTAACGGACAGTTTCATCTCGCTTATCTCCTTGTCGATCTCCTCCATGAAGTGGATGACAAAGTCCACCAGCTTGTGTTTATACATCTGCTCAGTGTGGAAGTTGGTAATCAAGAAGCTAATATCATATCCCTGTGGAAGACACAAGACACAAAAAAGAAATTTCTTGTTTCATTGTATTCAAAGGAATGCACATTGTACTGATTCAGATCTCTGATATTCTCATCAGCCATTTATAAAAGGTCACACAGTTCCTCATCTGCTGAATTATTCTTCTCTGTCACTGGCTGTTTTTAATCCTGTTATGTCATCAACATTGAACCAGCTCCCTTACTTCTACTGGTTTCCTCCTCAGAATGAAGAAGTTCTCCGCTCTCATCATCATGAAGCGCATGAACTTGTGGCAAAGGATCTTCTCGATCTCATCAGCCTACAGTTGATCACAATAATATGTTTTCAATGTTTAGACTATTGATGAAAAGTGAAAATAGAAAAACAAACAAGCAAAAAAAAAAACATTGTTAAAGGCACGATGACTTTAATGACCTGCTTGACAGCAATGCTGACTCTGACAGAGTTGATGGACCCCTCAATGAGAACTTTCTCCTTGTCATTACGACTGATCACCACCGGCTGAGAGTAGCAGCTCCTTACTGCTCCTGGAACAATAACATCAACAACAGGGCCTCTCGGTTGTTTTTCAGACATTAAAAGAGGACACATAATCAAAAACAGGATGTGCACTATCATAAGATAACTCTGTTACATCTTTAAATTAGTCCAGTTTCTCATCTGTACGTCAGAAGTGACACCTCCTGAAACTGGCTGCTATGACCAGAGCTGTAAAGGCATGGTTCAATAGGATGCTTTTGTACTGTATCCTTCTGATAATGTGACTTAATGTATCACGGACATCTCATAACTCTGGAGTTTTTTTTCATTTATTTATTTATTTTTAAGGGTATGTTTCCATAGAGAAGCTATATCTTCTCAACTTCTACACTGTATTGAGAACACATCTGAGAACAGGCTGGAGCAAGCCCCTTCCAGCTGTAGTGAGAATTTTGTCCATTTTTCTTTCCTCCCATAATTATGCCTCTGCAAGTCCAAACTTGTGTGGCAGCTCCAAATCATCAACAGACTGCTTACAGGCAAGGGAAAAAAAGAGGATGCAAAAGAAAAAGAAAAGCTGACGGCTACTGAGACTGCCAACCATGCCACTCAACATACCTGACCTCCACCTCGGGCTTGTTGTGACGCTCCACCACCTGAGAGGAGAAGTTCTCCAGACAGAGGGCCGCCTGCAAGGTGGCCCTCACAGCATTCAGGTAGGGGCGCAGAGTCGCTGTCTGGTGGGAAATGGAGTAAGATCAGTGGCTATGTGGCTCTTTCTGCACAGGGAGTCCTGCTGGATGATGCAATTTGTTACGTAGACCACATCACAAACAAAGCCAACCTGCCAGCTCTGTGACCAGTGAAGTCCAGTTTGACCAGCATCCAAACTGAGCTGGGAGCAAGTTTGCATGAGCAATCATTACACCGTAATAATGTAGTTATATGTACTGTATGTATTTTTTTTTTCACGAAGCAATTATCAAACACATTTAGCTGAAAATTTGTTTGGTATTCATAAGTAATTGAGCAGTGTGCAGGTTTCATTTTGAAATGTATAGTTTTGCTTACAGTAGAGGATGTGATGCTTTCGGGAGACTGACAGTAGCTTTTCGAAATCATTCACATTTAACCTCATTACTGTGCCAAAGATTTTAAAAAGGGGGGTTTCCTGTCGACAAAATGAGCTTATCTGTAACAGTAACGATGAAAAAAGGGGCCAAGAAAAAAAGACAGCTAAGCTCAATCACTCTGGTCTCCGTATCAAGGATGCCTATCTTCTGATTTCCTTCATTCTTGAATTTAATTGCGGCGAACCACAAATGCCGTCTGCGCGGAGCTAGCTAGCTTATCTTGCCTTGCACAAACTCAACGCTTAATGGATTAAAAAGCGAAGCATTAAATATAAAGATATATTTGATGTAAGACACTTACCATTTTTTCAGCTGTAGAAGACGGAAGTTCCTCAGCCACGCCTGGAACGACTCTTCCGTAAATCCTACATACAGTCGAGTAACGCTAGGGTACGTTTGTTTTATTTGATTTTCTTCTGAGGAGGTGGGTGGCGTTTAACACCGCACGCCCATTTCTGCCGTGTGACTCCGTAACTCTGCTCATTGCAGAATATTTTATGTAAAACGAGCACACCCCATGGTGCACCCATTGCTCTCAGTTAGGAGGGGAGACGTTGCTCAATGGCTGTTATTTCAAGAGTCGTTTCGAAATTTACGAACCTTTATTTACATGATAGGTTTTAAATAACTCTGTTATAATATATGGATGATGTAATCGGGTTTGAATTAAAAATGTAAATGAAAACAATTCGAATAGCAACACCTTGAGAGAAAATAGTTTATTCCGACGGTACCACTATAGCGTTAGTTTTTTCTGTGGTCGAAATGTGTTACTTTTGGTTTGCTGTATCGAAAGATGTCAAATGATTCATTCATTTTACAAATTTCATGTTGTATAAATGTATTTTTTGAGGTCGTTATTCTCACACAGCTTAATTTAAAGTTATAAACACCCCTCTCAGACCGATGGTATTTTCCATCATGGACACCTTTTACGGACGGTAAATGTCGCTGTCCTTAAACGTTAAATTAGTATTTATGTGCCCAAAGTGCGTAGTGTTGAACTCTTAATGCTTTCTCACAAAAATATCCATTTGTATTTTTTTTAATACTCGACCGGCTGTTAATAGATGTGAAGGGTAATTTGCTGCAGCATCCCTCGCTTGTACGTATGTTTGAGTGCCTGCGTTCGTACGTAACATGGCTTACATTTTTAAGTGTATATACAGTATAAATTTCAGTCAAAGGATGTGGAATCGACTGTGCACGTGGTTAATAATTAATCAATATAATTAATAATATTATTTAATTAATCACACTCCACGTCTCCTTGTTGCACTTTAAACAGGACATTGATAACTCCCTGCTGTAAAGCATCATGAGCGAGCTGAAAGACTGCCCTCCGCTTAAATACTACGACTTCAAGCCAGTTGAAGCATGTGAAAGTATGTCCCCGGTATACTGCTGTCCTTGGGCCGCTCAGAGGACGATGGCATCGGCATTGAAGAAGTTGATACTCTGCAGCTTGAGCTGGAGACACTTCTGTCTTCAGCCAGTCGCCGCCTCCGAGCCCTGGAGGAGCAGAGACAGGTAGGGAAAAGTCTACTCATTATTCCATTTGGAGTTGTTATTTCACATGATTTAAAAGAAAAAAAAAACTACCATAGTTTTACTGTGTTCTGCATTACAGATCCTCACAGATTGGCAAGACAAGAAGGGAGACAAGCGCTTTCTGAAAATGGGAAAAGACCCAGATCCTGCAGCCCCCTCCCGCCATAAACCAAAGAAGCAAAAATTGGATGCCAAGGGTGGACATGGGCCAGGCCCAGGTCCTGGCAGACCAAAATCCAAAAATCTGCAGCCAAAAGTCCAAGAGTATGAATTTACAGATGATCCACAAGATATCCCACGCACCCCCAAAAATGATGCTCCCAACAGGTCAGCAGCTCTGCATACAAGTATTACTATATTAGCCTTTTCTTAGTCTGTTTCTTTTTTCTGCTCTCAGGTGTACAATGTAAAGAACGTCAACTTCCTTGCAGTGTTCATTATTGTATTTGAAATGTGTTTTAGATTCTGGGCGTCAGTCGAACCATATTGCGCTGATATTACAAATGAGGAGATACGACTGCTTGAGGAGCTTCTGAAACCTCCAGAGGATGAAGCTGAGTATTTCAAAGTATGACTTAAAAAGTTGTGTGCTTCTGGTTCCGTCAAGGCTACAGCAACACTTTCATGTGCAGGTGATGTTGAGTAGGATGGACTGATTGTGTTAAACTGTAGATTCCAGCACTGGGGAAACACTACTCACAGCGGTGGGCTCAAGAGGATCTATTGGAGGAACAGAGGGAAGGAGCACGATCCAACGACAAGAAGAAGAGCCTCATGGGAGGTCCGCTGTCAGAACTGGATGCAAAAGGTGAGGCAAAGCCAGCACCTAAAATCGACAGTACATGAACCCTTCTGTCTTTGGTATTACCACGCCACATGCCAAGCTGGACTTGCTGCACGATTCTGCGTTTTGTTTCACCACTCATCTTTATGTTGACCTTCTGTAGATGTAGACTCACTAATGAAGAAGTCAGAATCCCAACATGAATCACCAGAAGATGGCTGTCCCTTTGGTCCGCTCACACAGCGTCTGCTGCAGGCTCTTGTAGAGGTAAGTCTCTTTTCTACACTGATGACTCCTGCAATAATCAGGGTTTCTATGGTTTGAAAAAAAAACCTGGAAAAGTAATGGAAACTGGTTATACAAGACCCATAAGGTTTTGGAGAAGTCATGAACATTTTCATAATGTGGTGCAATAGCCTAATAATTCTTCTTCTTCTTTTTATTCTTCTTCTTCTTATTATTATCATTATTATTATTAACAGGCTTAATTTAAGATCAACATGGGAAAATTACAAATATGAAAGTTTTAGCCAATTGGGCATTTATTGGCATAATCTCTACATCTGTGTTTGCCTGCGGTAGAGATGAGACAAGACCTGAGAAGTCAGAACATATTAGCACAGCGAAAGGGAAATGTGTATTTAACAATCGGTGGCTTCAACTGGAGAAACAAGGGTGTGGCTCAAGAAAGTCCAGGACCCAGAGCTGCCAAATATGGTTGTAATCTCATCGGCATTTTATTGCTGTGAGTGTTTGTATAACTTAGTGAATATTAATTTTGTGTCATATGACATTTAGTGGTAAAAGTGGTAAATCTTAACTTGGAAATTTGGTCTTAAATTTGATGTATACTAAAAATGTTGGGACTGTGGTCACGGAGTAGTACCAAAACATCTTGGGAAAAGTCATGGAAATATGTTGGTGAAAATGTGAATGAACCCTGAATAATGCATAATGGCTTACTGAGATATGACTTCTGACTTATTTATGTATATTTATTCATTTTTTTCCCCAGGAGAACATTATATCCCCCATGGAGGATTCTCCAGTACCAGATATTTCAGGAAAGGACATTAATGATGGCGCTGGGACTTCTCCTCGAAGTCAAGGAAAAGCTTTTAGGTGTGGTATTTTACTACATCAGATCAATATATCCAATATCAGTTTTGCAGTATAAGTTAGAAAACTAGATAATCAGGTATTTTAAACACGAGCTCTTCTGTGTGGACACCAGTATCTCTGACACGAAAACTACCATATCCAGTCTGTGTGGCTCATTACTGGTTTGCTGTTCATAACATCCAGTTCTGTTGTCACAATCAAACTCAAGAAAACATTTTACACAATGTCCAATGCCTCGGTGTGTGCACATCTCATCCCTCTCTCCTCTCCCCAGCGTTCCTCACACACGTTCTTTGGAGGCACGAATCAAAGAGGAGCTGATCGCCCAAGGGCTGCTAGACTCTGATGAGCGACCTGGACAAGGAGGAGACTCGGAGGACGAAGTCCTTGCAGAGCTGCAGAAAAGACAAGCGGAACTCAAAGCCCTAAGTGCCCACAACCGGGCCAGGAAGCAGGAACTGCTCCGGTGAGGATTACAGTTGTCACATTGAGTACCCTTGTAAGCTCTGACTGTGAGTTAAAGGTTCTTCATACGTTTATGACGTGTAAACTTTTTACTGTTGTTCCACAGGTTAGCGAAAGAAGAGATGCGCAAGCAGGAGCTGAGGCAGAGAGTGAGAGTGGCAGACAACGAGGTGATGGAGGGGTTTCGGCGGATCATGGCAGCCAGACAGAAGAAGCGCACTCCAACTAAGAAAGAGAAAGATCAGGCATGGAAAGCGCTGAAAGGAGAGGGAAAGCATCCTCAAGTTGTTAGATGGATAAAAGATGCAACTTTTTTTTTTTTGGGTCCATTTTGTTTAAACTCAGAAACTGTTGGGAGATGAACCGTTTCCTCACACATTGACAGAGATGACAGCGGATGTGCTGTCGGTCAACATTAAAGATGTTTGTGTAGTAGTTTTAACAGCATGAACAACAGAAACTCTTCTGATCATTAACATTGAGAATGTGTGATCCTTTGTTTTTTTTTTTTACTCATTTTGTTGGATTTCATTCTCTGTTGACTTTTTATGTTGCTCTCTTTTTAATTACTATTGTAATGTCACGACAGCAATATAAAACTGTATGTACTCTCTGTACATCTTGTGTTTGCGTGTTGCCAGATCTGAACAGACGTGTAGTCGTGTGTGATGCAGAATTTCCTTCGTGAGCCAACAGTGAGTCCAGCTGGAAAAACTGAAGCAGACTGCTTCTACTAGTTCAAGTAATAAACTTTCCATCATTTGATGCTCCGTCCATGTGATGATTGTCTATTTTCATCATCAGTATTTGAAGTTTTTTAATTGACTCAAATTCAGCAGCCACACATCCATTTGGGAAGGAAGGTTCCCCCTCAGCCCTGGTCTTTATAATGTCGCACTAAAAGTCGACTCCTCATTAGGAAATTATTTACAACAGCAGCAAAAAGAATTACAGAGTGAGCTGTTGTTGAAGCAGTGGTAATGTGTAGATGCACGTAACACCAGGAACACACAAAGTTGAAATCTATGTTACGGTTTATTCCTGAACTCTGTGAACATTTCTATCAGCTGTCTGATGCTTGTTTATACACTTCACATAGTGACCAAACTGGCCTTTAACCAAGAACTCAAATCTTGTGGAAATGACAAGATGACAACTAGAATGAACATCAAAGTGCTGAACTGATCCAGGTGGTTGTGGTAAAGAGAGGCTTTCGTTAGTGCTACTTTTATTTTGACACTAGACTCATGTAGATTGTAAGTTACTGTAATGTCAACTGCAAAGACAGTTAAATTCAGCTTTAAAAAAAAAAATGACAATACACGTATGTCTTCTTTTGTGCCAAAATCTTTTGGATCATTCGTATTATAATATTGGTCTAAAATGTGGATGGACGGTGTTATCGCAGCTCCCTCTTTGACCGCTAGATGGCAGTCATCGCCTTCGGGCTGAACAAGTGGGTGAAATTTGCATAGCTTTGAGCTCCTGGTGAACATTACTCCGAGACAATGTGTGTCATTGTGGCGTGTGGTGTGTATCCAGTCTTCAGTTGAAGATAACCTCACTGATCTTGATCCCAGGATAAAGCAGGAGTCTGTATGTCTCACAGTGAGCAGCTGTGTGTTGGGGGGTCACTCAGTTCATATATAGAGTGACAGAAGCACAGTTATCCACCAGGGTTTCACAATGTACAGCAGACAGAAAACCTGCCACCTGGTTTGTCTGTCGAGTCGTCATCATCATCATTCGTCATTGACATGTATGAATCTGATGTGAAACATTATCGACACAATACATCTCATACCTTAGAGCAGTAACCTGTCTGGGTGCTTGTTTGTATTTTAAACATGAAGTGGGGTACACAGGCTCCAGGTTTGTCACAGGCATCCTGGTTATTTGTTGTCAATACATTTAGATACAATGGGAACGAGACTGTTCTCTCAATTTTGGGATTTGAAGCAGGCATTGAGCAGCTGATGAGGAAGACTAAAATCCTTCATCTCCTCATTTGCATGCTTAGTATGAGTGTCAGTGTGTTTTTAAGTGTAATGGACCAGCCCCTTAATGGAGATCAACTGAGTCCACAATAATAAGGAGCAATCTTTTCAGAAAAAAATGGCACATAGACGAAAAAAAAAAAGAGAAAGCTCAAAAACAAAAGCTCATAATCAGTGTCCTTGAGCACTGCTCAGAGTTTGCAGCCAGACTGGAAGCTCCAACAATGGCCCAATCATCATGTAAAACTCCTTTCGTTTGAGCCGATTTTCTCTATGCAAATTCACAATGCCATCGGTGCACGTGTATGAAAGGTTTTAATAACATGCAGACCTATTGAGTCCTTCTCACAGGTGAATGAGAGCCTGAAAAGACGGCTGTGGTGGCCCCTCGAGACTGGGTGTTTCACTCTGGGCCTTTGTTGCATTTGTTGTCATTAGACCTAGACTGAAGGGCAGGTGGGTTTTGTTGTTGATACTCTGCACATACATGCTCAATGACGCTCATCCACTGTTTGCACATCCCATATTAAGCTGTCTTTTTAAAGGCTGGCCACACTCCCTTTCTGGCGACCCAGGTGGTGCGTCCCTGAGCTTCGGTGGACGTGTGAGCCTCAGCCTGAGCTCCGCTCAGTCTCCATGTGAAATTCATCTACGTGGTGAGCTTCTTCACTCCTCTCTGTCATGGCCTGTAAACCTTTATGACTGTTTGAAGCTCAGCTGAAGGGTCTGGGTAAATAATTTCAGTACCCTGGCACAAGATCCTCAGTCGCTGTGTGTGTCGCGCAGATGGAGCGTAAAGACGATGCTGTGGTGTGTTTACATCTGCACGCATGCACAGTAATCTATGCTACTATCAGTCCAGATCAGTGGGGGAGCTTTCTGTCCATTGCTTCTTTGTTTTGCCACTGTGAATGAACTATGTTTCTTTCTATGGGGCTCTCCTACTCCACCTCCGTACCCGCGTTCCTTAGCGAGAACTGAGCCTGGAAAGAGCGGCTGACCCACACACACACACACACACACAGACACACACACACATGCAGAGACATAAGGAGAGATACGCGGGGGGGCAACACGATTTATCATAAACCTGTTGAGCTTTCATGCTGAATTGAATTTGTGTGTGTCATACAGACAGAGGTTGAGACAGCTGTTGAGGCCCTCTGGACTGCTGAGAGGAGCCTCTGTCCAGCCAGGCCACGCCTCGGCTCTTCTTCTGCACAGAGAACTATTGTCTTCAGAGCTGCTTCCACCATTCTGATGTCACGGTTTATCCTTCCCCAGAGGCCTGCTGTTGGCGTTGTGGTAAAACTGGACAGACCTTTTAGTGAAAAGTCAGAAACACAAACAACAGCGTGGACATATAGTCCTCGCTATTTCGACCCATCCATTACATTAATTAGGTTTGAAATCTTATTTGCTTCCCATTTGCATGGCAGTTGATGCTTTTCTTGTGCAACTCCTGACTTTGACAGCTCACATGCAAAGCATCCTCCTGTGTTTTATTTAGCTCCACCTGCCTGGGCTCTGCTCATTGGTGAGCTCGCTGGTGCGTCTCAGTCTGTTTTTCTGAGGACAAACTGTTCACTTTCAGTATCACAGGAAACAGTTTCAATCAGAGAACTCCATAAATGTTAATAGGTAGGTAATAATGGAACACAAATTCAAAAGAAATTCCCATAATTCTGAGATGCCTTTTGCGTTTATTTCAAAATACTGGCTAACAGGAGCATAATGGTTGATATGTTGAATTATAATGCGTAAACATTACAGAGTGAAGTCTGTCGTCATTAGCAGACAAGCATCAGCATCTCTAATAATGAACTGTGAAGCTTCAAAGAGCTGTGAATGACTACATGATCTATAGACTGCATCACTACCAGCAATGTCACACTCCTGTTTTTGTCCTTCAGCTTTGGTCTCTTTTTTGTTGGAACATATGAGTGATTTAGTTCATGGTATATTTTCTTTGGTGATTCAACACACTCTGGTGATCTATCTTTTAAAGTGAAAGCTTCTGTGAGGAATCTTGGAGTTGTTTTTGATAGCAGCTTAAAGTTCGACAAGCAAATAGACAGTGTGGTCAGGGCCAGTTTTTATCAGTTACGGGTTTTAACAAAAGTAAAACCATTTTTAAATCGTCCAGACTTGGAAAAAACCATTCATGCTTTTATAAGCTCAAGAATTGATTATTGTAATGCTTTGTATGTTGGTGTCTCCAAGTCTTTACTTAGCCGTCTTCAGCTTGTCCAGAATGCCGCTGCACGCTTTTTAACCAACACTTGACGTCAGGAACACATCACCCCAGTTTTATTTGCCCTTCTCTGGCTTCCTGTTTCTTTTAGAACTGATTTTAAAATGTTAATCTTTGTTTTTAAAGCCCTTAATGGCCTTGCCCCTCCTTATTTATGTGAAAAAGTGCGTGTTCAGAACCCTACTAGAGCCTTACGGTCCTCAAACCGGCTCTTGCTGGAAGTCCCCAGAACCAGGACTAAACTCTGGGGTGATCGGGCCTTCTCAGTTGCTGGACCCAGACTCTGGAATAAGCTGCCCCCACCATCACTGACTTTGGGCTTTTTAAATCCAGGCTTAAAACTTATTCTATTTAGACTGGCTTTTAATACACAGTCATGATGTGAGATATTTTTAATTTAATTTTAATTGTATTCTTATGTCGAATTTGAATTGTTTTGTTTTAATCGTGGATTTTAATTGGAAACGCACTTTGGTCACCTTGTGTGTTGTAAAGGGCTCTACAAATAAAAGTTGATTGATTGATTGATGGTATTTGAGACTGCATGCGAAACTGAATCAGTTAAAATCTGGTGAGACTAACATGTCTGACAAACAGGACAAGTTTTCATAATGTGTCTAGAAGTTGGGAACATATTTGCAGTTATTAAAAAATTTTATTTCATTTTATTTTTACATTTTTTTTTTTAGTCTTTTCAGAATAAGAGGTCAAGCCAAGTGAGTTAGCCTCTATCTGAAAGTGAGATGTGCAGGAGATTTTGTCTCTTGATGACCTCTAGCAAGTTTCCCCAACTGCAGCAACAGCGGCATCTGTGAGAACCAACTGTTAAGAGTCACCAAAGAACAAGTAAGATAAGAAAGGCAGAGAAAAAAATGAGCACAACTGTGTCTCAATAGAGGCCTGTTTGGATGGAAGATGTTAAAGCTCTTGAGAAATATGATTTGGTTTCACGAAGTAGGTAACAAGGTGCAGAAGAAACCTGGAAACCTGTTTTGTGATTCCAGAGCTCAGTCGACGGCTCGTCACCTCTACATGGATGAGAAGTTAAACCCTTTCCAAGGATTTTCTCCATGATGGAAGATTGTGGATCAGAGAGAGGACATAGCTGGCAGAGATAAAGGGGACACAATGAAGATCCCCTTTCTCACCACCCACCACTGTGTGAACCTCCCTCCACCTCTCTTTCGTTTCCTCTGCTCTGTTATTATCACAGAGATCATTATCGGGCCACTCTCCCCTCAGTGTGATGGAGAGGAGGGCCGCCCTCCCACATGGCTTTGGTGAAAGATTTCAAGCAGCAGTGCACAGGAGGAGGGAACACACAAGGAAAGACAAGAGGCCCAATAAAGTCCATCTAAATATAGCGGCAGCAGGCCCTTTTTTCTCTTGTCCTTATAAAGAGCTGCTGGTGAATCCAACAGGACTATCCTCCTCTCTGAGCTCAGTGCTGATCACTCCCTGCAGGAATTGGGAACGTAACTATTGCAGCATGAAAATACACACTGGTGCACACAAATCCACAGGGCTGTATCATTTTATGAGAAGGCAGGGGCCTTAGTCAAGTTTTTTTTCTTATAGAAAAGGGTCAGTCATGTTTGCTGGAACATACTAAAATAGGAGCGGTCGAAGGAAATCTTTGAAAAGAAGGGGCCATAGAGCTGAATGACTGTGTATGAGATTATAAAAGAGCCTTCCAGACCAACTTCTGACCAAAAATTATCCCAGAGGATGGTTTTTACATTTCAATTTACATCAACACAATCTCCAGGACCTGTCCAAATAAAGCCCCTATTTGGCTCATGTTTCCTCGAGCTGCTCCTAGTTTAACATTTGGGGAAAATGCGCCTACCTAACACCATTTATGTACCCTGATACCACAAACCCAAGCACCAAGCAGAATTAGGCTTAACAAAGGCAAACAAAGTCCATCTATGGAAGAACACAAATGAATATGCTTTTTTTTTTTGTAACAATTATCAGGCTGATAATGGTCAGATAATGTGGACCTTTAACAGCCTTGTGAAGAACCGTGTCAGCCTCTGGGCTGACAGCTACCACGGGTCCAGGAGAGCCGGGCTCTTAGCCTCACCTCTGAAAGCACAAAATGTTATTCTCGCATGTTGTTTTTTTTTTTTTTCTTTTTTTCTTTTGGATAAATTAAACAAATGATGATGCAAATGACAGGCAATCCTTGCTGCCTGTAATAGAGCTGAAGCTCTCTTCAACTCTGTTTCAAAAAAGAAACCCCTATGTTTAAATGCCTTAGAAGTTGTAGAATTACGCAAACTACTTTATTCAGTGAATTTTATTGTTGAGGAAATGCACTTTTTTCAGTCTTCCACAAGCTTTCCGTCAGTGTAGCGTATCAGTTTCATGAGCCATTCACAATCAACCTTTGGTAAAGTTAGCAGCCACAGCCTCATGAAAGATTCAGTTCAATTCAGAAATACTTTCTTAATGATACATTAATATGGCAGAGATGTGTTGACTTCCCTCATTAAATAGAAGGATGAAGTCCTCAGTACAACTTAAGTCAGGAGACAAACAGAGTCAGGTCTTTAATCAAACAAGCAGTGCGCTACGTGGCTTTGATACCACATGAGTATCCCACCTCTCCCCTGCTGTCTGACTTTATGTGCAGCCCATGTGCATTTATAATCAAGTAACAGGCTCGTCTGTCTGCAGCTACATGTCATCTGTCTTTACAGCATACGAAAAATCTGTCTTTATGTATTTTTTGGCAAAACCTCGACACATCAAGTTTTGAAACTTTTTCAGGTTTTGTTTTTTCCTTGGCTCAGCTTGGCCATGTCTCTGACTTCTTGACAGCTCTGCATCTGAACGCTCCAGGAGATTGCAGTTCAGGAATATTGATGCAATAGAGGAAAAAAGAAACATTTCCCAATGTAATGTAAATGATCTGACAGCCACCAGTTTGGCCCTGTCTTATGCGCTGTTTCAACCTGTGAGCCGCAGTCATCGGTAAGTGCCTGTGCTGTTTCTGAGCTCAGCATGCTGCTTTCCATCCTCCACCTTTGATTAAATAGGGGTTATGCACAGGTCATGTGCTGGTTGATACAGACCACAGGCCAACATGTCTCCACAGGACACCCAGAAACAGATCATTAGCTGTTAGATTTCTGACACAGATATGATATTTGCTGGCATCTGTGCGAAGCAGAGAGGAAGTCATTTTCACAGCTGTCTCCATATGCCAGTGGTGACAGCAAAGGTTCAGAAGTCAAAGAGAGGAAAAAAGACATTCGCTCCATGCTTTATAGCCCTTAAAAAAACAACAACAACAAAAAAAAAGCACCTGTTGCTTGTTGCCCCCTTTGGTGTTTGGCCACACACTTGGACACTTCTGGATATATGCTGAACATGCATGCATGTTGTTTTAGGTGTAGCTGTCAGAGGTGAAACACTCATGAAACACTTGCACACCTGAACATCAGAACTTGTTACGTAAGCGCACCTCTACAGTCCTCAGCTCAGTCTGACAGAGTCTGTGTCAACCTTAGTAGTAGACAGAAAATGGGTGTAATTTGTGCATGGATGCGCAGTTTGTGAAAATATGCAGTGGATTGATCTGTTGTGTGTGTGTGGGGGGGGGGGGGGGGTGTTGTGTCAGTTTGTGGTCATGACACCCCCACTGAGAGGAAGCTCAGCTGTCAGTAGCTGTCAGGCGCTGGGTCTTTCTGTCTCCCTTCTTGCTACCCCTGCTTTAAGTAACCTCAACCCCCTTCTCTTTCCCTTCCTCCCTCCCTCCCTCCTTTTCTTCTGCCCTCCAGCAGCAGCCAGCTAGGTTTGAGGTCGAGGTGGTGGCGCTTCTCATTCGAGCATGCATGTTAGCCAGAGATAAGGAAATGCAGCACAGAACCAAATGACCCTCCTTCTGAGGGGAAAAAAATATTGTTCACACACACACGCACACAAAAACACATCAAACACGTATCAGAGATATATAATGGTTAAAGGTCAAATCAGACATTATGAAGTTGTGTGTGCACCTGCTTATGCTGATTCTATTGTGATCACTATTTTGACCCGTTTTCGGTCTTGGTCAGCACTATGCCAATGCTACACCAGCTGCTCACGTACAGAACGCCACCGTCTCTTTTTGCAAAGCTTTCTCCAGGCTTGGTGCGAGTTAAAATGTTTGCGGGTGCGTGTCAATGCTGCCACACTGGTGTGGCGTGAAACACAGATGAGGGGAAGATGTGAGGTGGGTGTGTGACAGGGGTTGTTAGGCTGGGGATGCAACAGGGTGGTGGGTGTCTCACCTTCCCCTGGCTCTGCTTGAGTAAGACTAACTCAGATCGTGTTACAAGGCTGGGGAATTGGATGAGGAGAGGGAAGATGCAGAGTGTGGACATCATTTATTCAACAAACACAAAGCTCGATGCAGTTGGTACATAAACAAAAATTCTCCACATTTTCAAAAATTAAATGATTAAATTAATCATTTAATTTCCGTCTGTGTCCACCTCTTCACTCATATTTTAAAATGAGAAACCTTTGCACTAGCATGAGTCTTGCCTCCTTCCTCTGGCTCATCTCATTATCAACAGCCTCAGTGGAAATACCAGCAGGAGATGGAAGTGGCATGCAGGACCGTCGAACAGATGATAGGTCACAGACCTACTGTCAGACTCCGTCTGCCACAGCCCTAAAAACTCGTGCTGATCCACAAATATCTCATGCTTTATCATGCCCAGACTCCACAGTCCCAGCTGTGCTCCACACCTTACACTGTCCAGGTATCACCCTTTATCTCCAGTAAAATATAGCGTGAGCACCATTTCCAGGTTGTGCAGGCAGACATCTGCTCGCTCTTCTCTCTTCTAGGTCTGAAGGCTATCTTGACAAAAAAATGAAAACCTCCATTTGTTAGACCACAAGATAGTTTCAGTGTTCTTCTACCATCTTATATGAACTTGAGCCCAGAGAAATGAGCAGCATTTCTGAATGACTTGCTTTTCTCTTTACATGGTAGATGTTTAACTTGCATATGTGGATGCATCAATAAACTGTTCACTGACCGTGGCATCCATGTCCAGTATCCAGTATGTTTTACTATCGTGCAGCCTGAAGCCTTAAAGATCAAACTGGTTCAAAGTTGGATTTTGCCTTATCCTTCATGTACTGAGATCTGTCTGGATTCTCTGCATCATTTAATGATGTTATGTATTACTTTTGAGAAGCTTGAACTGTTCATGAATTTGCGGAGGACGACTTATAAATGATTTTATATATTGCTTTTAACCAGCAGCCTGCACCCGTCACTCCTCTAAAACACCAATTCCACATGGACAAACAGAAATGTTTGTATCCAAGACAAAACGTCGTCGGTTTAGGGCTCGGCTGTGTGTCCAGTCTTACTGGCTTAACCTGCTGAATTCCTTCAAACAGTCGGATTCTTTCAGGTTACAGAAAACTTCTCAGCGAGTTTAACTGCTTTTAATACTCGTTTCCTTGTTTGTCTTCGTCTTCCTCTTCATCCAGTAATGTGGCCTGCATTCAAAACAGTCATAATCCTATGTTTTTCTGTGTAAAAGCTTAATAAAAGTCATTTTGTTGCAGAGGGACTCAACATTAGGCAAGTACAATCTCAGACAACAACAATAAATTATTACTTTTTTCACCGTTCCATTATTTATATATCAAAAATAAAGCCAAAAAGAAAAAAAAAAGAGTAAAGTGGGAAATACAGAGTGTAATCACGATTCAGTAGTTTGTGGATACACCTTTACCAGCAGTAACAGGAGGCAGTCATTTCCTGAATGACTTTATCACTGTTACGTTGCTGTGGAGGAATTTTGTCCTATCTGGGATTCAGTATTAAGGTCCTGCTGAAGCTTTTCAATCGGGTTGAGATCTGGACTTTGACAAGGCCATTCCATGAGTTGGATCCTTTTATTTTTTTTAGCCACTCTGATATAGATTTGCTGATGTGCTATTGTTCACAACCTCTTCGCACGGTTCAGTTTCAACCAAGCTTTAGCTGCTGGATAGAGGTGGCCGAGCCCCAACTCCATACGGAGGAATTCATGATTGACTCGGTGCCTGCAGGGTGCTCAGGTCCTGTTGCTGTTAAAAAAGATTAAATCATTAATCCTCCACCACTGTGCTCGTCAGTAAGCATGTAGTGTTGAAACAGCGTGTTCGGTTTTTGCCAAACATGGCAGTAGGCATGAAGACTAAACATCTCATCTGTCAATAGAACATTGTCCCAGAGGTCGTGTGGTTTGTTCAGATGCAGCGTTATGAACCTCAGTTGTGGTTCCTCATTGTTTGAGACAGAAGAGGCTTTCTCCTGGCAACCCTTCCACACAAACTGAGCTTGTTCAATATTCTTCTAATTGTGCTGTCATGGACACTGAGATCCTCAGTGAAGCCTGTAGCGCCTGAGATGAACATCTTGGGTTTTTTTTTTTTTTTTTGTTGCTGTTGTTTAGTTTTTGTATTTCTCTAAGCATCGCAGGGTCTGATCTTCATGTAAATTTGGGTACTTTTTTTATTTTCACTTCATACTGTCCCAGACTCAGATTTTAAGACTTCAGTACTTTCACATGAACCACTCAGTTTCAAGAAATACTTTTTTATCCTCCCCTTCTGCCGATCACTGACCGTCTCTTACTTCCTTAAAGCCGACTCTCTCCACACCTTTTAGTCTCCCATGTTATCTAAATAAGCTGGTGTCTCCTGAAGCCACAAAAAGTCTGGTAATTTCTAATGAGAGGCAGGTTAAATATAGTGCGTAGCTCGAGCTTATCTGATGCTTACTAACACTCCCCAGGCCCAGGCAGGCCCACTAAGGGCTACACTCTGTGGCCTCTCAGACACAGGAGACTCAGTAGAAAGAAGCAGCCAGGTTTAACACGCTCAGCCCAGGTCTTGAGGGAAATTTGATAAGGGAAGATTTGCATGACGCAATATAAATGCCTGGTTACATGACAACAGTCTCGACAAAACATCACCTTCCATTTCAGATCTCACTTTGGCATGGTAATAGCGACAAATATTTATTGTGATTATAATCCCTCAGTGTTTTTCCTTTTCCATAGAAGCCAAAGTTTGGCTCTTCACTTGTGAAGCTGTTGAATGGATTCAGGTTTTTTTTATAATCCATACTCACATCTTCCTTGTTCAGGTTCATGAAAGTCTGCTGGAGTCTGTCCCAACTGTCCATCACAGGGCCACACAGACAAATAACCATGCGCACTCACATTCACTTTTATAGGCAGTTTAGATGAACCGGTTGTTTTTGGACTGTGAGAGGAAGCTGAATCGCCCAGAGAAAACCCACACAAGCACGGGGAGAACATGCAAACTCCACACAGAGCGGAGCTGTGAGGAAACATGCTGCGTTGGCCCGCGATTCTGCCCCTAGTTTTTAATATTCCTCAATGCACTTGCATTGCAAATACATTTAAAATGAATCTGAGTCTGTAAGCGATTAAAAAGCTATTAATACTGGTGTATAAATTATTCACAATGATACTTTCATTAAAGGGTACTTCATGTTTTTTCCATAAGGAAAAATATGTTTTCTTTGTTAAATTCTTTTATATTTTTACCATACTCATAATTTTCATTACACAACCTTTATTAGGATGATGCAAGACCACGAAAGCAAGAGGTTATCTTTTGCAGGTGGTGATTAAAGTTGAGCTGCAGTCTGATAAGGAGGGACCGCTTATGTGACAGTTCTGAGGAATCACTTGACGTCAGAGTTACATGACAGACAGAAAACCACGCAGGGCATGAGATGAAACTGTGCCTACTTTGTATAAGAGCTACAGAGAGAGGGGGAAGAGAGGCCTTATGATGACTCAGCATAAACTGGGTCTGCTGGGCCTGCACGGCCTCGTTCATCACGATGACATCCGGTTCTGTTTCTGTGATTCACACGAGGAGGAGAAAAAAAAGATAGAGAGGAAGGGAGGAACGGCGGCGTGTGAGGAGAAACAGGACGGTGAGCAGTGAAGGGGAGAGATGTTAGGGAGAGAAATAAAAAACAAACGACAGGCAGAAAAGTCAAGTAAACAACTGTGTGAGTGAGGTCACAAACAGAGAGCGGGGGGTGATATAGTGACAGATAAACAGTGACAATGTGAAGGAAAGAGAAGAAGACCAGAGCTGACTCATTTCAACCAGTAAACGCAGCAACAGCAGAGACATCTATTCTGCTGAGCACAAGTGTTTGAAAACCTGTGACATGATTCAGCGATATAAACTACAGCTTGTCCTTTGTGTTGCCATCTCACAGCATGGCTTTCATCAGGCTTTTCTTGTTACTTACTTGCTGTAAGCTGTCTTCTTCTTCTTAACAAAATACATACACTCTGATGTCATCACGCAGTCAAAACGATGATCTGCTTGCAGCACATATGAAAACCGAATCAGTGAGAGGGACAGCACCAGGCCATGTGGACCCAAACTGAGCTGTCCAAAGTCAGAAGAACTGCAAATATGGTTATCTTATTGGTTAGTTTAGTCACTGTGGACACACCAGCAGACTTGGTAGCATTACAGCTCAGCTCACAGACTACAGTAGTGTATACAAAAACATCTTCAGTTTGATTTAGCAATAGAATAAAATACGCTGAACTTTAATACAACTCAGAATAGACCATGGACTCCTGTGGCAACCGCTTTGATGTGTTTTTTAATGGGTTTTAGGATTTTTGCATTTCATCTGTGTAATAAATAAAGCTTGGTAAAGAGGAAAAGAAAAATATCAATCTGGATGAATTAAAAACAAAACTTGAGGTTAGAAGAATGATATTCTTGCATGAAAACATCTTAAAAAGTAATTTATTTACACAATCAAGTTATAACATTCTCCTTTACTCCTCTCTCCTCCACCACAACTTCTGCTTGTTGATGCTAAATGCATTCTGGGATACTTTGCTGTGTCAATTCTGCACAAGTGGATGCATCCTCAGCAACATGCATTTGGGTACTTTGACTGTACCTTTCTTGCTGAGAAGTTTCAATTCAACCAGAACTTTTGCTGCGACCAATGATGTTTCACAAGCACGCAAGAGCACAAATACAGACAAGTACGCATGTTGAGAAACAGCCACTCACAGGCCACTTTATTAGGTACTTCTGTTCAAGTGCTCGTTAACACAAATAGCTAATCAGCCAATGACATGGCAGCAACTCAATGTATTTAGACATGCAGATGTGGTCAAGAAGACCTGATAAAGTTCAAACTGAGCACCAGAAGGGGAAGAAAGGGGATTTAAGTGACTTGAATGTGGCATGGTTGTTGGTGCCAGACGGGCTGGTCTGAGTATTTCAGAGACTGCTGATCTACTGGGATTTACATATTCAACCATCTCTAGGGTTGACAGACAGTGGTCCCAGAAAGAGAAAATATCCAGTGAGCGGCAGTTGTGTGGACAAAAATGCCCCATTTGATGTCAGAGTTCAGAGGAAGATGTGCAGATTGGTTCGAGATGAAAGAGAGGCAACAGTAATTCAAATCACCATTCTTTAGAACTAAATTATGCAGAATAGCATCTCTGAACGCACAACATTTCCGACTTTCAAGCAGATGGGCTACAGCAGCAGAAGACCACACCGGGTGTCACTCCTGTCGCTAAAATACAGGAAACTGAGGCTACAATTTCACAGAGACTCACCAAAATCTGGACACCTGAAGACTGTCTCATGAGACTTGATTTCAGTGGTGACTTTCAGACGGTAGGCTCAGAATTTGACATCAGCTGCATGAAAGCATAGATCCATCCTGCTCTGTATCAATGTTCAGGATAATGGTGGTGAAGTGCTGTGGGGGATCGTTTCTTGGCACACTTTGGGCCCCCTTGTACCAAATGAGTATGGTTTTAATGTCACAGCTGTACTGCTACTAATCCATGTCAATCCCTTTATGACCACATTATACCCATCTTCCAATGGCTACTTCCAGCAGGATGACGCTCCAACGTCACAAAGCTCAAATCATCTCTAACTGGTTTCTTGAAGATGACAATGACTTCACTGTACACCAGTAGCCTCCTTTGGGATGTGGTGGAGCAGGAGATTTGCATCATGGAGGTGCAGCTGAAAATCTGCAGCAACTTCATGATGCTATCGTATCACTGGGAATGTTTAGAGCACTTTAAATCTGTGCCACAAAGAATTGAAGCAGTTCTGAAGGCAAAAAGGGGGTCCAACAAGCAAGGTGTACCTAATAAACGGGCAGGTGAGTCTATAAACTGTGTGTGGAAGTTTCGAATGTCTTTGAAACCACTAGTCCCACTTCCTCCATGATAGTGTATGATTGTTTGCTGAGAGAAACCGGCGATGCAATTATTCTATAAAGTAGCCAGAAAGTTTAAAAATGTGTTTATGTTAGATGCTTAACAAAACCTGATGTCGAGGTAATGAATATGTGTTTGAGAAAGCACCTGCCAATGTTTTCTTTCCAAAATTTTCAGTTACAGCAGTCGAAGTACAGAGATGTTGAAACCCGTCGGTCAGAATCTAACAGAAAGGCAGAAGAACTGACAGAAGCACCCCCCAAATTGATCCATTCTGTCCGCCAAGTGTTTAAGATCATCGCAGACTATTCCTACCTGGTTTTATGATGCATTTGTAGAGTATTTCTTGTTCTTTTTGCTTTGACTCCATTCTGCAGCATGGGGTCATTTTGAACGACCATGTGGCACGCATCTCCAATGTACAACCGATCAAACATCACCAAATGATTAGAGAAGAGAAGATGCTCAACTTTAGTTTTGCGCTCGAATATGCGACCGCTGATACAGCCGTAGATGAGAACAAGGCTCGTCCTGAGTTACTGTTTGATTTTGATTTTCATTCTGTTTTTGACATTTATCCATCTACATTTTTTCATTGAAACTTAGTTGCAGAACTTGTTGTGAGGAGTGGCTGGAGATTATATATTATATTATTATTCCATATTAATTTAATCTATAATAACTTCTTTAATTTATAATTTCTTTAATTTTTGCATGTGATTAAGTGATTTCATTGATTTTTTTTTTTCATGCGATCGTGCAGGACCACCAAGCCTAATGGCCTTGATCACCATCAAAACTTTCCACCAATTTCGACATCTCTGCAAAAACCTCTGTTTTTTTTTTTTTTTTTTTTTTTGTTTTAATTCATTTAAGTGATTGGTTTTGATCATTTGTAAATTTCCTTTAGTTGCTCTATCAAAAACTCTGAGCTACATTTGATCAAGAACAGCTCCACTTCATAATGTAGTGTTGCTATTTGGGAGGTTTTGAGCCCCATGTTTAAAACTCCTATCTGTTCATGCACAACTGCTCTCTGCAGCGTCCTGTTCCAACATGTATTTGAACAGCAACTGTTGAGCGCAAACATAGCGTAAATGTCTTGTCCCCACAAGTTGGCTTTCAGGAGATTGTAACAAATCAATGATTCTCATTGCTTCATATCTGCTTGTGGATATTTTCGTGTCAGTGGTAAAGCATTTGAGACATTTCCATAGCAAGGTCCAGACACTCCGTTGCCTGGAGGCAGATGTCACAGACGGTACAGTCGCACAGGAAGCAGCGGAACGCCCAGACACCCGCACGGGTCACAGCTTTGGGTGATGTCCATGAGAGGCTGCAGAGCGGTGGGCTTGCAGCCACACAGAGAGGAGCACAGTGACCAGACGCACCCCTGACAGCCTCTCAGCGTGGCCAGCAGAAACTCCAGTGGATGGCAGAAAAGGCAGGCCAGCAGGACTGCAGCGCAGAGGTCTTGGCATGGGAAAGAAAGTTTGTTCAGGAAGAGAGAAGGCAGGCAACGTGAGAGATATAAAAGACAAGATCAAGCGTGAAGACATAATTGTGCTCACCACTTCCGTCTGGCTCGGCGTGAACACTTTTAGCCGTTTGGCTTTTTTGACTCCTGGTAGATGTAAATGTCTCCAAGGAAGATGGATTTGGGGCCATGTAGAAGTTTTGGCTGGTCCTTCTCCACAGGATCCTGGTTAGTAGATGATAATGCTCCAGTTGTTCCAGCCTTACAGTTGCTCAGGAGGGCCAGCTCTATCCTGGGCTGCCCACTGGACTCTGTGGAGGAGGTGGGTGAGAGGAGAGACATCCATTATGGACCACCCCTCTCACCCACTGCGTCAGACAGTGGAGGCTCTGAGCAGCTCCTGATACACCCTCAGTTTGTTCCTGCAGTTTAGTTGTACTCTGGTCATTTTCTTTCTTTTTTTTTCTTTTCACTCCACCGACGGGTCTGTGCAATCGCTCACACATATTAACAATTTAAATTAACAATTTGTTTTCTACTTAATATTTTTTTAGCATTTTGTACTATGTTGTTAGCTGGATCAATGAAGTTTGATCTTTTCTTATCTCATCTTATTTTTTTTGCATGTCATATCTATAAAAATCCTCATAAAAGCTGTTTTTAAAGAGCCCAACCAGGAAACAGAAAATTTTGGTCAGCTTATTTCCTGTTTTATGTGATAATACATTAACAGAGTAGTCTGCTGGAGATAATTCAGTGTCCTCAGTAGAGATTTGCTCTGAAAAACTATTGACTTCATTCAAAGATCCTGAAAATCAAGGCACAGCCGGGAATAACTTCTATTAAAAATACAATCATTCGTCACCTGTTCTTTGTGAACATACCTGTCTGAGCTCCCATGATGCTGACTTTCAGAGGTGACTTTGAAGCAGTGGTGTGTGAATCATGAAACCTTGGTTCCTCGTCCCTTCTGCCATGTCTCCTTTCATTCACGTCGGTAGTGTTCATTTTGTCATCCACTGATGTCAATCAAGCAGGGAGAACAGGAGATGGGAAAATATTTAAGATGCACCTACCTCATGCTAATGCGACATGAAAAAAAAATAAATAGAAGAGTGGTTCACATCAGTGACCTAAACATGGTGATACTTATGTTAACATTTTTCACAGAATAACCCCCACCCCCTGATCACTCTGCATAGATACCAGAGAGCCACGGCTCAGAGGTGGAGTTGAGAATTATTGGTTGTTTGTGATGAATGGACATCTTGGAAACTCCTGCAAAGTTAATCAATTATTAATCTGCATTTCAGATACATTTATAAAGTACACAGATAAAAGGCAGCAAGTGGACATCCTGACAGCTATTTGAGAGAGTGAGATCTTGATTTTACTATCATCAATTATTCATGTCTTCAAGTGGTATTTACCTTAATTGGCATGCTGCGGGTTTTTCCTTTCTTTCTTTCATTGTCTAAAGTCCTCTTTTAAGAATGAGCATCAGATTAAGATTTTTAAGTATACAGTTATTAATTATAAGGCATAATATATATATATGTGTCATATAATTAAAATATAAAACTAGAATCCAGCATTGCTTTGCATTGTCAAACTGAATATGCCAAATGAAAAAGATTAACAGCGAGTGAACTTTACATTACATTTATGATTCATAAACCACAATTATCTTGTACGTTATGTTTCTAAGTATACTCTAAAGCTAAAGCGGATGTGATTCATCAATGTACTGAAATCCATCGCACAAATCTACTGTTTACTTCCCTTTATTGTTATCTATCATTATAAGAGATTAGAAGGAAATGTGGTCTACTTACTTTTTATGTCATATTTCAAGAAGAAAGCAATCCAAGATGTGGCTTTGATCACAGATGTGTTTTTCAGTGTCAGATGTGGAGGTATCTGCACTGCACAGCCTGTTTTACAGCCTCTCACTGTGTCTCTATCTCACCCACTCATCCACTCACTCCCTAAGTGTGTCTGTGAGTAAGTGTGTGTGAGTATGTGTGTGTGTGTGTGTGTGTGTATAGTACAGTATTTGGGGATGAACACAAGCATTATCCATTGCTTTACAAGTAAAGTAATGGTTTCATTACATGTACCTAGATAATGTTGTACAATTGTTCTCTATGAAATGTTTTATCCTTCTGAGTGGAAAACAAAGGTCACATTCACTTGAATAATGAGTGAGCTGTATTTGTTGTAAACGAACATGAAATGGTCAGATAGTCACAAATACAGAATTTGAGATCAAGTTCTGTCATTGTCAATAATCCAGTTCTGTAATTGTTAAGACACATAACCTTTTTTTTTCTCACTGTCTGACATTAAACCAGTCAGTAACCGTTTCCTGTTTTAGGTCAGTTGGGACTAAAATTGTTTCTATTTTGCTAAATGCCAGAATAATGAGAGAGGCTTTTTTAGAAAATGTTTTATTACTTTATTCAAGGTCAGAATGTTTACCTAAGTAACTGGAATCTTTGCATTTAAACTGTATGACTTGGGTCAGATGTTTTGGGTTTCCTTCCACCAGCTTCTCACTATAGTTTGCTGGAATTTTGGTCCATTTGTCCCGACAGAACTGCTGGAACTGAGTCAGGGTTGTGGGTCGCCTTGCTCGTAAACATGTTTTCAGCTCTGCCCACAGATGTCCTATCAGTGACAGGACAGCCGCTCCAAAACATCGACTTTGTCGTCCTTAAGACCCTTTGAAAATAATTTGGTGGTATTCTTAGGGTCACTGTCCATTTAGAGGACCCATTTGTGTCCAGGTTGTATCCGTCCAGGCTGATGTCTTGAGATGTTGCTTCAATATTTCTGCATAATCTCCTCATGCCATCTGTTTTGTAAAGTGCAATGGTCTCTCCTGCAGCAAAACACCCTCCACAACATGATGCTGCCACCTCCGTACTTCACAGTTAAGATGGTGTTCTCAGGTTTGCAAGCTTTTCTTTTTTTCCTCTAAATGTCACAATGGTCAATATGGCCAAACAGTTTCAGTTTTAGTTTAATTAGACAAAAGAACATGCCTCCAAAAGTTAAGGTCTGTGTCTCTTTGCAAGCTGTAATCTGGCTTTTTTTTTTTTTAAATTAATTTTGCAGTAATGGTTTCTTCCTTGCTCAATGGACTTTCAGCCCATGTCAGTACAGGACTCGCTTCACTGTGGATAATGGACGCTCTCTTACCAGCTTCAGTCAGCTTCTTCACAAGGTGTTTGGCTTTTGAACCATGGATTCTGAGCAGTATGATGGCTGGACATTCTCATGGTGTTTATATTTAAGTGTAATTGTTTAAACAGATGAAATTGCACATCTGGGAATTGTACCCAAGAATGAACCAGACTTGTGGAGGTCCTCAATTCCTTTCCTGATATCTTGGCTGATCTCTTTTGATCTTCCCATGATGTTGCACAAGGAAGCAGTGTGTTTGAGGTGTGCCTTAAAATTCCTCCACAGGTGTCCTTCCAGCTTCTAAAGCTATAATATATAAACAGGTGGAAGTAAACGCTTGGATGGTCAGAGGGTGAGAACTGCAGCTCAGTTTGTAGCTCTGGAAACTCTAGCCTGCAAACAAATACAGAAAGAAAAAGGGGGCACAGGACAGCACAAAAAAAAAAAAAAAACTACAGGAACATTGAAGGGCAGTTACATCTATGAGGTGTTGATTAACTATAAATACAACTGAAAGAACCCCTTAATTCCAGTGAAAGGAACTCTGAATGCTTCAGCAGACCAAGACATTTTGGATAATTCCATGCTACCAACTTTGTGGTAACAGTTTGGAGCTGGCCCCTTCCTCTTCCAACATGACTGTGCACCAGTGCACAAAGCAAGGTCCATAAAGACATGGATGGAAGAGTCTGGTGTGGATGAACTTGACTGGCCCGCACAGAGTCCTGACCTCAACCTGATAGAAGACCTTTGGGATGAATTAGAGCAGAGACTGAGAGCCAGGCCTTCTCAGCCAACATCAGTGTGACCTCACAAATTCACTTCTGGAAGAATGGACAAAAATCCCCATAAACACTCCTAAACCTTGTGGACAGCCTTCCCAGAAGAGTTGAAGCTGTTCTAGCTGCAAAGGGTGGACCCACATCATATTGATTAGGAATGGGATGAACTAAAGCTCATATGTGAGTCAACGCAGGTGAGCGAATACTTTTGACAATATAGTGTATGTAAATGAGAATTTTTCAAGAAAATAAGGAATTAATTGGAGAGATCAAAATGTTGATGAACAAACAAAAACAGAAAGAAAAAGAGCTTCAAAAGGCATTGAAAAAAACCGAAGTAAACTCACAGCTTAAAAAAAAAAAAAAGAAAGAAAAACCCTTTTGTGAGAGATGTCACTCCATCAGTCTGTCAGCTCCAGGATATTCATCCTGTTTTTGCTTCAGAAAACAATGACAGTACATCAGCTCCTTCGCTTTTTATAATTTACCCAGAGTAGACATTTAAGCTGACAAATGTCATTCATGTAAAGAAATAAGCAGAATGAGGGAGAGAGATAAAGAAATCACTGTAACGGTTTACAAAAATGGCCACAAAATGTGCTTACTTACATGTAAACAAAGGGAGGGCAAATTGCTTGTGACTCAGAAATAGTTATTTGACAGTGCTGAGAGATGGTCTGATAGTGTGATAACCTCTCTGTTTAAAAGTGAATAAGATTAAGAAAGGACATATTTTATGACTTTTTGGCCCACAGAAATTGTGGACTTAAATTTGTCGGTTGTTGATTTACATAACTTACATAGTAGAAACAGTTGAACTGACAGATAATATTTGAAAATGTTGCTTAAAAGAGGTGGTGTCACATAGTTTAGCATTAAAAAAGAAACAACTCCATATACATTGTGAATACAGCATCATGGACATTCACATGGCTTACGGTGAAGCTCCAGTGAAAGTTCTTTGAGTGCATGACCATTGTGGCCCAGAGGACATGGAGATTAATGTGAGAGGAATAAAAATGCCTCGACATCATTCTTCCAAGCAACCAACACCTCAGAAAAAAGCAAAAACAAGTAAAAACGTTATAGCTATGATTTCCCACACTGGAAACAAACACTGAAATCCTGGCTGCTCCTAACCCTCCAAGACTTCAAAGCGGAGATAAAACTGAATTATTTGACCATGGCTAACATTGCAAAAGCGACTGAATTTACCTTGGCTAATACAAAGAATGCAAGCAAGAATGCAACAGGCGAAAGGAAGAACTCAAACAACCGAGAGATAAGATGTTATAATATTATTATGGCATTTTATGGCCTAAAAGTTCACAATAAGCTATTAACTCCATATTTTCCTCAAACCTGATCTGCTGGAACCCATCCAAGCTCTCTTTGGGCAAAAGGTGGGGTAGATACTCTGGACAGGTCACCGGTCCATCACAGGGCCTCGCGTAGATAAGCCTTTCTGTTTGTCTAAATGGTGACTCGAAATCGTCCTGAGTAGGGGATAGATAATGGATGAATGCAAAGGCGTTGTTCAGAAAATGTAAGGTTTATACATGGCCTTTCAGTTCAAATTGCACATTTAAATAAATTATCTTTTAGTTTACATTTTTATGTGGTATGTATTGTATAAATTCTGAGGTTTGTAGGGCTATACTCTCTGCTCCCATTCAGGTAACCACTGACAAAATAAACTTAAATGAAAATACCATCCTATAATTGTAAGCAAATTGTTGCATCTAATTTTATATTCATTTCTAAGCATGGAAAATGTACTTTGGATGTTCGTGAATGCTAATCTCAGCTAGCGGAGGCTTTGTCAGACTGGGTTGTTGTATGCACAGAGAAGAAAAAGTATTCATCCCTTTACCTAACTCAGGAAGAGATGGCGAAAAAAAAAAAAAGCTGATTGTAAAAAGGTTCCTTTAAAAGTATCCTTTTAACTCCACCGTTTTGTCGCGTGAATTTGCCGGCATTCTGGTTACTGTGGTGACACACGTGCTTCTATTTCCAGAAGTGTAGATGACAAAAGAGACTGGCGGAGCCCAGCGAGCGGAGTATTTCCACGGAGCCACCCGAACTCTTTATCCCACCATTAAATAAATAAAAATCGAATCTTGTATGAGTATCGATTTTTTGGCCCAGGCCTAGAGATATGTCAACACTAAAGAAAACCCAGCAGATTATGCATCTTGGGGTATGACAGTTTATGATCTACTGACTGACAGTATATGGAAGCCAGATACTGTAAATACTGGCCAGAAAATACTTTGGATGACACTATTTCACAAGATGACTCAGAAATAAAGAACTTCCCAGTGAATGCTGTAATTGTCAAATTGTCAAAATCGTCTCTCCATTTCTAAATATTGGAGTTGACTATTTTGGATCAATAGGGTGTGCCTGAGTACCGTGAAACATGAAGGGCAGCCCTCCCGCTCATCACGTTCATTCTTCCTTGTCGACATTATAGGAACATAGCCTACATTTTGGCGTGAGCTTCTGCGTATCAATATTTTTTCCAGTTTTGTCGTTCCCCTCATGCCAAATCAGTGCCTTCCATCTTCACAGCACAGAAAAATCTTTAGGTCACTTTACCCACGTCACGTCAGCCATGGAGGGATAGATGTGTAGCCTCTTTGCTTTAGAGCAATGTGCTTTATGTGATGTACACTCTGCAGCATTGCAGTAGTTCACCATGGTTGTTTGAAGATAGAAAGTTACATAGAATAAATTATCTCGTTAAATGATCTTGTTTTGGCTTGTTCCTTTCTTCTCTGAGAGTAGTCACGCTTGCAAAAATCCCCAAATGCAGCGCATTACGACTGGTGCTTCGACCTCACAGATAAAAATAGCAGCATTTGTGCGGTACTTTGACAGGCTCTATTGAGATGGAAAAAGATAGAAGTTTTTGTAAACTTCATTGAGCGGCATTCACTTGTTTAGAAATCCGTGCTGTTTGCTTAGATATAGCAAGCTCACTGGACCCTGATTCATGTGTTAATACTTTTATGATTTATGAGCAGAAGGGGCCAAGTTGTTTATATGTGTCCTGACAATGATACAATGGTCTGTTGGCAAAGAAAGGGAACTAAGGGAGGCTCTTGCTGACCTAAATCAGAGTAAGATACATGGAGCGTCCTTCAACAAGGAGTCAAGTGGAGCTTTAACCCACCATCGGCATCACGGGGTCTTTTCCAAAGCTTTGGGGATCATTTGTAAAATAAGCACATGAAAACAGAAGCCGGAACAGCTTTGAAACAGAACTTTTGTTGTTTTCCTTCTTTTTTTAAAATCATGAATATCATAAAATATTCACTCTTGACTCTGCAGAACGTAAAACTTAATGAAAATGGAAGACCATATGTAAGCTGGAGAACAATTTCATCTTTTAACAACCATAATGTAGTTCTTTACCCCACCCCCCCAAAAAAAAAGAAAATTATTCTTCATGTCTTATCAGTTATCTCCACTACCGTCAATGGTCACTATGATTCTACCAGCTGCTCTAAGTTCACATGTACACAACTTAAGACTCATATAAAGGAGAAAAATAAGGTGGATTAAAATAAACAATTGTATGAAGTTAAACTAAATTATGGTTTAAAGGACAGACTGTCCTCACAATTAAATACAAAATTACTGGAGTAAATTAAAGGTCTTCATCTCTAAACAAAAGAACCACTAAAACATCTATTGAACTCAAGGCTATGTCGCACTCTATTTCTGAGTAGATAAATTACACTGTGGAAAAGCACAAAAAGATAATGGATGTGTTTTTGTTTCTCACAACCTTGGCTGAGCAGCGTTCTGTTGGCCTTAAACGGAGTTCAGAAGCGACACATTTTGTGTCGGAGCTGAGGTAAGCACAAACATGTGAAAATGCTGCTGGGAAACAGCCAACTGAACTCGCTTAACAGAATTTTAACAAAAAAAAAAGAAAGAAAAAAAGAAAAAAGGAGTGTTACCTGCAGCTTTGGACATGTCTTCAAAACACTTTTTTTTTTAAAAAAAGAAAAAAGAAAATAAACCCCTCCTCTGTAAACAAACCTTAGAGAGAGAATGAGAGCAAGTGTGCTGGCCAAGGGAACACCCAGTACCGTGGCAGGTGGTGGTGTTGTGGTTTGATAAAGAGAAAGTCTGAGTCCCCTCCCCCATATGTGCAGGATGTGACAGCACGCAGCCTTGATAACAAACATACGCATATATAAATGCACTCCTTAACCTCGCAGGGTTTTTCCAGTCGGGTCTGCATTTCAGTTTTATCTGATATTACTGTACACATTTCACAAACACAAATAATTCAACTGAACCACCTCTTTTTTTTTCTCCCCCAAATTCTAACATTTTAGTTTAATAAATTAAAACATCAGAAGGCACCTTTACATACAAGTCATTTATTTATTTATTTTTTTTTGGGGGGGGGGGGGGTATGGCTTATTTTAAAGGCTGTAAAAGACAAACATTCTTATTTGGGTAAAAAAAAAAATCTTAAGATTTTCCAATGAAACCAGTCAGAGATTGACAAATGAGCACAGCCAAATTCACTGACCGGTGACAGAACGAACCCAAAAAAGAATACGACGGATGTGTACCTGCAGCAATAACTCTGCGAGACAAATGACATTGGTGACAAAACTAGAGTCATAGTAACAAAAAAAAAAAAAAGATTTAACTTAGTACCTTTCATAAATACCTAGATATAAATATTGAAAATTGTACTGATGACTGACATCTAAAAATGCTGCACATAAATGTCCTTTTGAGAGACAATCTCAGTGAACAATTAAGAAAAACAAAACTGAAAATAAAACACTGGTGTTTGAGCTCAGTGTCAGCTACCTCTCAACATTGATAAAGAAGGCTCCTGGTTCCCATATTCCCCACATACTGCTTATGATTATCTTCATCCATCTGAATTAATCGCACCTCAGGTCAGTCAGATCCGTGTGACTGTTGCAAACGCTTAGCTCAGTCACTAAGGGCTTTCTGCACTTGGCTCTGTGGTGGTCGGGGGGGCACTTGAAAAATCAGGAGATTCAAAAAGAAGTTGCTTTTTTTTTTTTTTTATTAAGGCCTCTAGAATTAAAAGAAAATAAAATAAAAGAAACAATTGTGTAGTCCCAAAACTCCTAAGCTTCATGGGGAAACTTTCTGTTCGGACCTGGAGGTGAAATCTCTCGCCGTGGTGCTGGTAATGGGCCGGGAGTTCTGCCTCACAGATTTGCCAAGCAGCCTGCTGCGTGCCTCCCTAATCACCACTAACACCAGTATGACTGTTACCTAGTGTCCTAAAGCAGCGGAGTCCATCATATCCAACCCCGATATTTCAGACTGGGAAGACAGGTGTTAAATATCTCGGACACATTGGTATGTACCATGGATATGCATAACTTCCACTGACTGAGCCAAAAACATGCTAACAATGATAATAATAGCAAACAAACAATGACATTAATATAATAAAATAGGACAATAACAATAATTATAATAATGATGATAAAAAAAAAAAAAGAAGTGTCAGCTTCTGGAAGCCCTTGGAAGCGACCACATACTGTATGTTTAGCTTCACAACCTGAACTCCGATAGTCCTCCCACCCCTTGTACAAATGAGCAGACAGCCCATCCTGATCGTATAGTGCAATGGTCCCACCCTTTTTTTTTTTTTTTCCTGAAAGCTGCTGCTGACAACAGCAGAGCCAACGTTTAGGGCTTTTCTCTTATCCTCTGTCCAAATGTCACCGACAGCTACTCCCCCACCTGCTGCACCCTCCTCCCTCCTCGTTGCTCCTGTCCTGGCTCACTGCATACGATCCGGCTGGATGTGCTGCTGGGGAGCATAGTGCAGGAAAGCCGGGGCCTGGCCGGTGGCAGAGGGGAGGGTGGGGTGAACGGTAGCCGGAGCCGTGGCGGCAGAGGCCGGGCCGGTGGTGGCTGTGGGGCTGGTGGGGTAACTGTAGCTCAGGAAGCCAGCTGGAGAGGCAGCGTATGGGTACTGCTGGTCAAAGGCAGCCTGGGCATACTGGCTGTAGGCCGCACTGTAGTCCAGGTAGGGGCTGGTGCTGAGGAAGTGGAAACCTGAGTGGGTAGCACCAGGGTGGGCTGCACGAATGCTTGTGGGTAGACATATGGCTGGGCCAACCTGCATACAGACAGAAAGAGAGAGGAGGTTAGAACACCAGAGCAGGGAGATCCCTGGAGCTGGCGCCCAGAGTTTACACTGCTCCAAGAGGGTGTTTGTATAGGGAATATAAACTCTGTAGGTGTTCTGAACTTGGACAATCTCACATGTGCGCCTATTGTTTTTACATGTTTTTATACCTTTATTTTTTTTTAAGATCAAGTAGACGAAAGGCAGAGGTGGTGAGGATGGGAAGGTGACTCAATCCTCTGCCTGTGTCAGTTAGTAAAACCAACAAAACCTGTTAGGTAGGGCCTCCAGCATTTGTCTGAAAGGGGGAAATGGTGGGGGTGACTGACAGAGTCAGCCGTTACTGGCAGCTTTTCAAGCTCAGGCATAGACGGAGTGTTTTAACAGCTGCTGCTCTTCACCCACTGAGCACACTCGCGCGCGCGCACACACACACAAAATAGGGGAAGTGTGCTAAGTGAGTGCAGAAGTTGTAGTTCTCCTTTCTCTCAGTGGCCACGTCTGGCAGACAGACAACCGCACAGGTGATGGTGATGGCTCGGGCATGTAACGGTGGCAGGGGACCTCATCAGGGCTGAAGCTCTGACCGGGTCTCCAGGGTCAACTCAGATGTAGTTGATGAGGGCTCTTTGTGTGTGTGTGTGTGTGTGTGTGTGTGTGTGTGTGTGTGTGTGTTGGGGGGGGGATGTAGCATTTGCTTTTTCACTTCATTCTCAGAGGAAAGAAGTAGATATCAGGTAAGATTTTTTTTTTTCTAATGAACACCACCCTTGTCCTACAACGTCTGTGTTGTTTGTGTTACGTGGTAGAAGATCCCCCTCCACACACATATCAAAGTTGACAAAAGCCATTTTTTCCACTGAGAGGTACAGAACCGTTGGGGTCTGGACAGTAGACATGTTTGTTGCGTTTCCAATGTCAAAGTTGGTAGGATACCAAAATAACCGTTTGGTATTGTACAACTTTTTAGTGTTCTTCTGTTGGGGTACCAGGACCGGTAGCATGTTCAGCTTAAGGCGGAGCTAGAAACAGTGCAGTCTGTTGACTGGTTAATAACGGGTCAACAAGGTGAAAAACAAATACATTGCTGATTAGTGGGGACTCAAGATTGTTAAAACAGCAATGGTAGCGCAAGGCAATGATCACTGGACAAACCGCAAGGCGCAGACCTCCCTTTGGATCATGGGAAAAATGAACGGTGTGATACGAAGAACGAGAAAGTCATCTGATTTTTTTTTTTTTTTTTCATTTTACAGGAAAGATTGGCTGAAGGGTTCAGCAGATCACTGCTGGAATGAATGCAAGAAACTGTGGAGTGAGTATAGAAAAATTAAAGATCACAACAGCCAGAGTGGTGCCAACAGTAATTAAAAAAAAAAAAAAAAAAAAGCGGTTTAATTTGAGAACGCCCTCTACGACAATGGACCAGTGAGCGTACAAAAGGAAATTATTAATACAGCCATCTCTCAAATTTGCCACTCAAGTTTAACTAGTTACTCCTTCTTTGGCATTATTTATTTTGTGCGTTCTGTTACTGTTCTTGGTGGTGTGATTGTTTTATTGACAGGAGAACCTGTATTGCGCGGGTATGATCTCAAGCCATTTGGCTTACACACTTGGGAGCAGAAACAAAAGATAGATTGGGGCCTACTGTCTTAAGCCATACTGAACTGAGCCACTCTGTGGAAATGTTACTATAGTTGGCTTTTTGAGTCTTAACCCCCAATACCACAAACTTGGAGGGAACCATCCAGACATAAGCCCACCAAAGACAGATGGTAACATCAAATGTCATTTCGACCTGTAATTTTCAAAGAAAAAAAAGGTTTTGAAAAATTTTATCTTTTCCCCTATAGATCAGCAATGAAACACAGCAGCTATGAAGTAAAAGCAATAGATGGGAGCATGCATGGATAGGGATGCCACACTCCATATACATACACACACCCTCTTTAATCCCCGCAGCACACACACTCACACACCAGCTACCACTGCAAACCCCAAACCATGCCATAATAGGGAAAGAGTCACACCACAATCAGCATAGCCTCTTCAGGTCTTATCACACAAAAAAGGAAAAAAAAAAAAAAAGATAAGGCACTTCAGTCCATCACAGCACACTGCACTGCACTCTCAAGCTGTCACTGGCACCTTGGAGAGATGCTGGCTGAGGGAGGGTGGAGGGCACATATTTTTCCCATCATACCCCTCTAGTCCTGTACTGCTGGCATCATCTGATCCTCTGCTGGTGTACTGGTCAGCTGGCAGCAGAGGGCAAAGGTGGCACAAAAGATGGATAGGAGGATGGAGGTGATTATCGTTAGAAACAACAGAGCTCCACCTGTGTGACTTTAATCACTGAACGAAGGTTTATGAAGTATGGAGGAAAACAGAGGCGCAAACCAAATGCAGTTGGAAGTTGAAATAGTTTTATAGATGAAGGACATTCAAACTTTGGGGGGGGGAAAAAAGGCAATTTTTTATAAGCTGCAACAACTCTTATACAATTGCAGGACAGACAAAGTTAAACGAGAAGTGAAATAAAGTCACTGCCCTGAACACAAATCATAAGGCGGCCACAATCTACACTTTTCCCCTCACAGAGCTTTACAAATGCTTACAAAAGAGGCATTCAGTCCCCTACATAGCCCTCAAAGATGACTACACGTCAACACTGTGGGGCGTTCGCTGTTTTCACTCACATCATGTATAATGAGTCTAGGTAGCACATGGCCACAGGCAAGGAACAACATCCTTGTGGATTATCTCTTTGTTGCGAGCAGAACGATGAAGTCAATCCCAAAATTCAACTTTTATAGAAGGGGGGAAAAAGTGAATTGGAACAAAGGCAGGTTGGGGACAGCAGCAACTCCCGGGGCCACAGATATGACAAGTTGATCAAGGAACAGCGGCGGGAGGAATGTGGATGACAGCCGGAAGATAGCGGGTCAGCTGATTTTGTGCTGACGGCCGGTGTGCATTTGACATAGTGCTGCTCTGAATGGCAGGCTGAAACACTAGAGATAGGCTTACTGGAAAATACTGGATGCAGGCGCATGTTACAAATAGAAAGTGGAGTATTCATCATTAATGAAGACCACGTGAAAAGCCTGGGCGATGTCACACAGAGCGGCTAAATATTTCTGCGCGATAAACACGAAATGACCTTCAGCGCATGACTCAACGCGACACAAAGTGTGAAAACTGTCAAGACCTGTCCGGGTGGGGGAATTAAAGACCAAACAATACCTATGAAGTTAATCCTCCTCTCCCCAATTTGAAAACCAGAGAAGATAAAGGCGTTTTGTTTGACACCTGTAGAGGCGAGTTTCCAAGGAAGCACTCATTAAGCATCAACCCTCCTTCTCCTAAACCCCCACCTCTGTCCAAGTCTCAGAGAAGTGTCAGATTTCAGAGTCTCCATCTGATACTGGGGTAGCAGCAGCAGCACTGTAGCGGGAAAAAATGACATGAAAGATACACACAAAAAAAAAAAAAAAAAGGAGCGATAAACCTATGCGAAAGCGACAGGCCAAAGTGGAGGATGTGATCAATCTGCAAGCACAGTGACAACTAACTCCCCTCCCAATAACACAATGTTACTGGCCTCAGTGACCCCCCCCCCCTGCCATACACACACCCATCGCAGTCCAAAGCATCTGCTGACCACAGCTCAACATAGACAAAAGTCTCAAATCAGGCTCATGGCCGCTCTGTTCAGCACCATAGCACTGTTGAAAACCCAACTTCAAACCACAGCTTCCTCACACCACGTTGTCGCAGCACTTGTGTGTGTGTGTGTGTGTGTTGTAAGAAAAAACCACTTGTGCACTAGGCAGGACAACGTCTGTCGCCCGCTGCACAGACAAACCCCAGAGACGGGAGGACAGGTGTTCAGTGTGCCTCGTCGTGTCTTGGGGAGGCGGTTATGGGAGATTAAGGGGGCATAACAGGCTAGGATATGAGCCTGCACCTGTCAGGCGCATGCCTCATAGTGACATCGTGCGCCACATTTGAAGCCCTCAGGGTTTTCGGTAACATTCATGCCAACTGTGGTGGAAGGAACTGGACTGTGAAAGGGACTTTCCTGTGTCCTCCTCAGGCCTTGGAACATGATGGGACATGTCTCATGGAGCCCTAAGAGATCTCACAGAAAGGCTGATAATCATACCATGTCAGTTAAATACTATGGGGGGGGAGAAGAAAGAAGAAGAAAAAAATAAAACACCACCACTAAAAAGCTTTAATGCCGTTGTGTCATATACAATATTAACTTTAGTCTAGTTTCTGTTACTCTGTAAATATTTTCTGATCAAACAGCGGTAGCCTGCAGTGTACATAACGCAATGTACAATTCCAACGTTAAACGGTCAAACAGAAAAATTTTAGATGTACAATATTACAGCGTTGCCCATCAAGAAAAAAAAAAAAATTCTGTATCCAAGACACTAAAGCCATCAAACATGAGCCAATTTGGTTGGTAAAACACCGTCCTCAATAATTCCCATAATTAATTGAGCATTACAGTTGTTAATAATTCACTTTCCGTTTACCCATTAAAGAATTTAAAGAGCAGCACAGAAATAAATTTAGAGCCCAATGCATAAGTGATGACCACCATACAGCCTCCTTGGAACGGCAGGGTATTCAGTTTGTAGCAACATGAAACTTTACCACTGTTGACAAAACACACACTGATCCATTTTAGACTCTTAATGTTAACACATCTGGGGGAACAAAAATTAGGTTTTTACAGCTTTTCCCAAATATAATGTGCCCAAATGTGCTCACGCAACCATATTATTAACTTGACTGTAGTTCAGTTGGATAATTCTTTGCGTGCGAGATGTGAATGCCTCCGAGCTGTCGCGTGAGGCGTGATATCTGAGCGCTGGAGGGGGGGGGGAGTAGTAACGGTGAAATGCTCATCAGGTGCTTAGTAAACCACAGCTCCAAGACGCTAACAGGTCGTCTCGACAACACAACCTGCCCCACGAAAAAGGCCTTAGTGACCCGGTCCGCTCAGATGGCTACAGGAGTCAAGAGGCCCCCGACAGAAGTTAACAAGTGAGTCAAACATTCACCTCTGGAACGCGCTTCTATTACCACAGATATGTGAACCATCTCCCAGCCCTACAAATCTCAAATATGCTAATAGACTGCTCGTGGAGTCACATGTGGACACAGAAACTGACATGTACTTTCCAGAGGCTGTGTTTGTAGCCTAAACAGTAACCCAGTGGTATTAGACACCGCATAATAGGAGAGAACATAACAAGCGCCCACTTACCCATACTGCCTCTGGATGAGGGCTGGATGAATGGGCTGCACTCCGAGGGATATGCCTGCAAGAGAGAAGGAAGAGTGTCAGACTAACACATCTGCATTTACAGAGGAGGAACGGAGAACAATGCACAGAGGGAATGGAGAGACAGAGACGGAGCCTGTTTCCAACCTTTCATGGAGCAACTATTTCAAATGTGCAGCATGCAGCAGTAAAAACATTAATGCACCTGGGAACTGGATGTTATTTTTCATGTAAATGTCAAATATGTAGGGAGTGCAACAGTCCAACCAGACGTTTGTATCAGCTAGCCCAAAAATTTAAAGTGTATTCTTCCTTTAACATATCTCATGTACTTGAAAGGGTTCAAATCGAAGCTATGTCACTCCCATGACTTCATATATATTCATCTCACCTGTCTGCAGGCTGCGAGGCTTGGCCCCCAGGTAAGCCAGGTTAACGTTGGCTTTCCTGCCATCAATAATGGGGTTGGGATCCTTGCAGGCTCTCTCTGCTGCTCCTCGGTCTGTCATTGTCACCTGTTGACATACACACATCAAATATTTAAAGTGCTTTTCTTGTTTTACAGGTGACATCGGTCTATTATTGAGACGAAGCGGGATGTAACCAATACAAGACATGTCTTGTTCTGTGGAACAGGCTTTCCTCTCTCATGATCCTCTGAATAAGAAGGGAAACTACAAACAAAGCACAACAATAAGCTCTGAAAATTGCCCACAGCAGCAGTAGCCAGTCTCTTTACTGCCACTCAGCCGTGGGCAGAGCCGCTGAAATATGGATCTGGGCAACAAGGAGCTTATCCAATTAGGAGCAAAATAAGTAGATTGGTATTAGTCCACCCCTCCTGGCACTGGATGAGTCCTTCTGTTTTGATTGCCACATTCTGCCAACTCAGAGCCACCTCTGCACGTGGACCGCACAGGAAATGTAGGCCACTGAAGATGGAATCTTTTCATTTATTTCACTTTTCTTTAAAAAAGTCATGTGCCCCTTTATACTGGAAGGACCCAGAACAAAAGCCCACTCTAGTGTCTGTGTTGTGAACACACAGGAAGGAACCAGGCTGTGTTTACATTGAAGAGCCCTGCTGTTGGGAGGGGGGGGGATGCTAATCCACCAAGTGTGTTTAGAAAAAGGTGCACTCAGCTTTGCACTCTCCCTCCCTCCCTCTCATCCAGCCAGCCATCAGGAAGGAAGACAGAATTAGCAGGTTGTCTCATCCCACACATAAAGTAATGATTGCTTCACAATAACGGGTATTATCCCGGGAAAGAACCCGCATCCCCGCAAGCCTGTTCAACCTGAAACACCAGCCTCCGAACGCAACCGTTCGATACCAGCTCCACTTACACAACAGCTCTCCTCTGACCCGATGAGCTGATGTGTCAACATGGAGCGCAATTGTCTTACAACTCTGCCTTTAGAAGTAAACATGCAGACATAACTGTTTTTCCATTCCTTCTTTGGCTTGATAATCATCAGGGCTGTCGTGTCTTACCGAAGCTCTGGTAAATATTGGCATTTCTTGCACTGCCTCTGTTCTTTGTGTCTTTATCTGTCAGGAACAAGAGCATCACAAAGGACTCAAGGATTCTTCTCCTCCCCTTTCATCCACTGAATCCAAAGGTAAAGCACATGTGACTTTTACCTACTTTACTCCATGAGCTGAGATATGTAAAGATTTCCAGTGATGATTCCTGCATTCTCAAAAAAAAGATGGGGAAAATGAACTGTAGATGTCTGGAACAGGATAGGGCTAATTTGTTGATGTTAGAGATCTGTCAGCAGCATGATGTAAATCATGCACTCTGCTTTCTGACAATGGAGGGCAGAGTGTTTCAAGGCCAACCTCCCCAACGGGCCAAAATAACCATATAAAGCAAGCAAAAAAGTTCAGACCATCTCTCTCTCCCTCCTTTTCTCTCCCTCACACACAAACACAGGGCCAGTGGCTGGGGCCACTCAGGAGTGCAGGAGGGGGGCTTCATGGGGGTAAGTTTAAGGGGGGGGGGGGGCATTAGACATGTGTTAAAATATAATCTTCTTAGTTACCAATCAACACGTGTGATCGCTCATCCTCTTTAAAACAACAGCCAGCAATGCAAAAAACAGATGATGTGCAGTTATGCGTTTCAAATCTGATCGGAGATTACCTTTGACATGACTGTGAATGTCAGCGTTTAAAATGCCACAGACACTCAAAGTGTGTATTAAAGCCAACTGATGGGAAATAAGTTGTCCTAGGGAACTGCCGCTGATGAGTAACTAGAGATGAGGTTTGATTTAAATTAAATGTGAAAACGAGCGTGGCTCGAGGTGGTCGGTTGTACTTACAAAGCCGTATCCTCTGGATTTACCCGTCTGTCTGTCCGTTATCACCACGGCTTCGTCAATGTCCCCAAAGGCTTCGAAGTATTTTCTCAGTGAGGCGTCGTTCGTGTGGTACGGCAGCCCGCCGACAAAGATTTTTGTAAACGTAGTGTCTTTCTGAAGCGATGTGGGATGCATGACTTCCAGGGATCCGTTCATATACTGATGCAGAAGCATTGGTCAGCCGGATAAAAAGAACCGAGGCACACCGAATACCTAACTACGCGCTTAAAAAATTCCCGCATGGGTGGAAACAGAACTCTAACCTATTGATATACTTTGCTGTATTTTCTTTAACTCTTGTAATATTTCGGTCAAAGTTGTGTCAACCTGATGACATCTGAAATTCACTAAACCTGAACTCCTCCCGCCACCAAGTCTGGTTCCGTTTTAACTGCCGTGCGAAAATGTGCCGGGAGTTTTTATAGAGCGAGCCTCAAGCCCCGCCCCTGTGTAACTATTGACCAATCAACGTAGAATTCTGGGACCAAATATGGGAGCGGCTCCTCCCGTCGCCCCGCCCTCTACCGGCCCTCTACTGCACCTGCTTTTGTCTTTGTCAACACAAAGAAAAAGCCGTAAAGGCTCCTGCACGTGGGGGCGGGGGGGAATTACACTAGTGAAATAAGGGAAGTGGTTCTCTTGGCTTCTTCTCAAAACACTTTTCCCTAAACGTAAACCGCAAAAGCTGCATTTAGATTATTTCACGGACACTTTGCAACCATGTCGCATACTGAAAGAAAAGGCGAGTGAAACCAAACACCCTCCGACTTAAAATCCCACACACTTTCGGTTGGGTTAACACAAACAGAGGGAAATTATAAACTAACCCCACCAGTTTTTGAAATATGGCATCACAGTTTTATCCTGATGTCTGGAACTGAGCAGCGTTAAAGCGCACCTCATGAAATGACACATTAACCTAGTTTTCGGATTACCAGCCATTTTCTGTAAAGCCAATATTAGAATCCTAAAATAATGTAAATTGTCCCGAGACAAGCCAAATTACATTCATCCATTGTGAAAATAAACTGGAAGGCGTGTACAAGTATTTTCAGTTTTTCTCCCCTTCAATAGCAACAGGTCAGTCTTCATACAGAAGCAATTTTGTAGCTGCTTTTGATCTTCCGTAATTTCAAACTAATTTCGTTACTAGTTTAAACTCAAACGGAAAGGATTAATTCTAAGGCTTGGAGCCAAGACACCTCTGATGCCGAACCCTGGAGCCCACAGAAGTGATACCGATGTCGCCCCATAAAAGCCGAGAAGAGAGCAGTGAACTGGGCCAGCAGCATATCTTCCCGCCCTCTGTGCCTTGGAGCTCCACTGCTAAGTGCCCCTGTCAGGCTGACAGGGAGGTGATACACTAATGACCTCAATAAGGAAAAAAAAAAAACAACTTCAATTCTCACCTTCCACCCTATGAACTGGCTCACCTCTAACACATGGCCTTGTTACCTTATTCATGTCCTCTTGATGAGCACCCCCCCACCCCACGTTTTCACTAGTGTATCACTACTTGATGAGGAATCCCAGCGCTTTGATCCCATGTGTCCTCCTGAACTCACGGTGAACACTGATGGATAAAGAGCTCCCCCTGGTGGTTAACGCGGATGAACAAAAACAAACTGGAGGTAGTCACTGAAGAGGAGATGTTCAAAGATTCAGTTTATGATGTTTCAAAAGGTCAGAGACCTACAAGGAGAGATTAACAGCTGGAATATGAGAAGTTTGTAGGTGATGTTATTGCATGCACAATACAGATCTGGAAATCCCCCAAAAGACCACTATCAAGCAAATGCAAAAGTTTATTTTTAACCTAAGTACTCTTTTGAGGTGGAACAAACACATTCAGATCCATTAACTTATTTCACATCCCGCTCTTTTTAAATGGAGTTATATCACAAAGAACAGTAAATCTTACGACAGGCCTTTGAAAAGGTGTATCTTAAAAAAACAAAAAAAAAAAAGCTAGAAACATGAAAGACAAATAAAGCCCATCCTGTCTGCAATGACCTCTAAGATCAACTGTGGTGCAGCTGTCAACACCAGGTTGGATCGGCCCCTTTCATTGGTCCATGTACAGTACACGGCGCCACGACGTTGGTCCAGGAGTTTGCCGGTAGGAAGGGGTCTGTCGAGCTCATACACACACACATACTAAAGCAGCAGGTCTTCCACAATTCCCCACAAGAAAGGCGACTTGGCACGGTGAATCTAGAGACAGGAGGACGCAAGTCAGTAACAAAGTTACAGGTTTGTTTTGGTGTTTATTTCTGAAAGGGTCTCAGTTTGCACATGATAAACCAAAGAATTCTCTATTCAACAAGCAAAAAGCTGTTTTTACTAGGGGTGCAACGGTACAGGTGGCTCACGGTTTTCCCAATTTCTCCACTACCGCTGGCCATGCCTGCTTGTTTTTTTTTTTTTTTTCTTTTTTCTGCGTCTATGACCTGCAGCCAACAGGCTAAAGTGTGATCGGCTGGTCACTGTGAGTGAGCGGTAGGCGAGTGGACATTGACATGCAGTGGCGGGTCTGTTGCCTAAAAGGCACCCACGCTCACGTGCAAGTCCAATGCAAAGTTATTGGATCATAAATACAGCAGGATATAAAAGTGTATTGTCCCGTGCAGGTCGTACCGAACCGTACCGTATTTTACTGAAGTACCGTTGCATCCCTACTTTTCACACATGATGGCTGAACTGCGTAAAGTATTCCTGCACTGTGTGTAAAATTTCATTTTTAATTTTGTGTTCATTATTCAATAAATAACTTCAAAGTTATTACAATTTGTTCTCGTATTAAAGACTAAGCTCCAAGGTTTCTACTTACAAGTTAAAAGTTGTTGCCAACACTGCAGACTTCATATGTCCCTGATCGTAAAGGTGCAAAGCTTGCCTTTACTCATAATTTCAGCAGAAACCATGAAAGCCTTTTACAAAACTTCACTCAAGTCTGTATGCAACTATTCCCATACAGCACTGATACATCTATGTGGCTGCACTGTGACACCCTCACTGCCCACATCCATGCATGCACTTGAAAGGCCCCAGTGGAAGTCACAGAGGTGCTGAGGAAACGGGGCAGCCCCATCCAGTGACCTCGGTCTCCAGGCTAATGGACGGTGGCTGCCCTTCTCTCACCATTTCTTGTTCCGAGGCTTCAGCTCCTCAGCGGCGTTCCTCAGAAAGATGTAGTTCTTCTTCTGGGGGTTGTAATACTCGTGGCCCTGAGGAATGAAGTGCTCAAAATGAAACGCACTCATCAACCACACTCTTAAAACAATTAGGAGAGGTTTAGGAGTTCACATCTTGTACCTTTGACCAATCATAACTGGATGCGTATGCAAAGATGTTCCCATTGTGGTTGAAGCAGCAAGCTGTAATAGGTTGGTCGAGCTGCTCCGAGGTCTTCAGTTTGGTACGAGCGTCTTTGTCCCAGAAGCTGAAGCGCCCATCTGAGCCAACAGTAGCCAATGTGCCATGGACTGGATGGAAGGAGATGGCATTCACCTAATGACAAAAAATAACAGGAAGTAGATGGAAACATGAGGGTGATTAGTATAGCTGACTAAAAAATATTATAAATATGCCCACCTACAACTAAAAAAAAAAGAAAGAAATCATCAGTCATTCTGGAAATTTATTCTCACCAAGATTAAACTGCAACTATGCAAAATTATGACCATAATATAACTGAATACATTAGTAAAGAATAAATTCTTTTACAATGTCAACACTGTCTCAAAACAAGAAGAACTTACGGCATAGATGTCCTGGGGAGTGGTTGTGTTGGTTCCATTGGACCTGTGGCACTTGAAGGTAAAGTTATCTTTGGCTCTGTAAAAAGTAAGGGGACGTTTTTATGCATCAATTTTTCTTCAAAATAAACAGTAATCAACAAACATTTGGATTTCACTAAAAAGCAGAATGTTTTGTGTACTCACGGGTTTGGAGGATTGATATAGTGGATTGCTACTCTGCCTTCAATGCTTCCCAGTGCAAAACCTGTAGGTTTGTTCTGCTTGTCTTTAAATATGGCAACACAGCGATGCTGTCAGGTAAAAACGGGGCCAATACATTACTTGATGTATTTGACATCAAGTCAAAGTAAAATAAACCTAGTTGACAAAACTGCAACATCAAATAACATGAAGCAATAAAAATCTAAAAAAAAAAAGGAATATATTATGGTAAAAGAACCTTAAGATATAATCAATCTATCCTTATTAACAAGCTATGTGCCTCAGTCTTTTAAGGTCACTGATAAAACATATTTTTGTGCTGTAGAGGTTTAATGCTAAAACCAGACACTTAAAACACAATTTTCAATTTAGCCTTAAGGAATTTATTGTCATCTAGTCTCGCTGTCGGCAAAAAACCCTCAAAGAAACTTTGGACCTGCATCTTGGTTGTCTCTATTGACAGCTGTGTATCGATTTATGGCACCACATCATGCATCAGCAACGACGAGCCTACAGTGAGCTCCAGAAGAATTTGGGCGATGATCTTGCCTTCATGCATCATGAGAACGGATTTAAAATAAACAATCAAGGTGTGTGATCAGGAGGTTTCAGAAAATTGTGATATTTACCATTTAGGAGTATTAGCCATTAGGCAAAGTACCTCCACTTTCAGGGGCTCAAAAGTATTTAGAAAACTGAGAGAATAAGTTTATTGTTCTGGTGTGATCCATTCCCTCAGTACTTCAACACAAATTAAGCTGATACAATGTCTCGAGTTGATACCAGAGATTGAGTTGGCACTGGTCTTTAGTGATGATGTGACTGCTGACAGAAGTAGCAAGATGAATGCTGAGGTGAGTTATTTTTTTAACTGGCCAACTGTCTTTGTGCATTAAAACTGAAATGTGAACTTTTCACAAGCCATGTTCATTTCAAGTGATCTGTATTTTCATTTTAATCGTTTTAAAATATTCAATAAATTACCATTAAGAGTTCATCTGCGTGCATTTCCCTTCACTTCTTTTGAAAATCACCAAGTCACAGTGCATACATACTGCAGAACCAACTCAAGTCTTTTTGAATGCAAAGAATTAAATTAAAGCTGATAGCCTACACTTTGATCACATCTGGAGTCTTATTTCAAATCCACTGTAGCTGTGTGCAAGGTAAAATCCTAAAAACACTGACTGTCCAAATACTTCTGCACACAACTGTAGCGACAACGACAAAGTAATGACAGATGAGAAAATGTGAGAGAAACTTAGTCTTGATCAATAAATGTTAGCCAATTATAAAGCTTATAGTGTTAGCCAATGACAAACCCAATCTACGTTTTTGCATCTACAATTCTTGGGGATTTAAGAAAAAAAAAATGATCTCAAGAGTTTCAGAAAGGACTTAACCACATCATAGTACAAAAACAACACTGGTGGAAGTTAAAGATCCTCTAAAGGCCTTAAGACAAGAGTCTTGTGTCTATAGCTCCTTAGATACTGGCCTTTTTTTGTGGAATATTTCTACCTTTTCCGGACTCAGTGTGTATATGTAACAGACACTTTCCGGAAAGGTGAAAAATCAGATCAAACATTTTTGTAAATTGATGACAAGCAGACACATTTTTCTGCACATGTTTTTCTACCTTTGTTCTAAATAACTTAATGTTGAAGTGCGGAGATGCGGAAATAAGAGAACTTCTGAGTCAGATTTGCTTGAGCCAAATTCATTCAGAGCAGATGACAAGCAAATTAAAATGATATGGAAGACATTCAACCAAGCTGGTTTGGTTTCTCTGGCGCAGTGTCACAAGTTACATCAAATCCTTCGTGCCTACAGCAATAACCATTTGTAACAAATCTTTGAAGAGACTTAAATCATGACAGTTACTGCAACGATTTAATTTCTCTTTAGGGATCAATAAAGTATTTTTGAATTGAATTGGAAATATCATACAAATGACGTTTTGTCACACTTTTGTTTCCAGAATGCTAGTTTTATGTATGTAAGGGTACATTGTATGTCTTCTCCTGTCCAGTTAAAGCCACCAGGTTCAAACTGGGGACACATCTTTCTGTAATTATTAGAGAATGTTAGTATGCAAGCACTTCATACTTGTATCAAATGCTGCCATGAAATCTCTCATAGGACAACTGATAACAGTCTATTACAAATAGTGGAGACAATTTCTTTGGTACTTTGGTCACCTTCAATAGTAGTAGTAATAGGTAATATTGATATAATCAATCTCATTCTGGCTATCATTAACCGCAGCTCAAAAATACCTTAAAAAAAAAAAAAAAAAAACAGCATTGATAGTCTAATAATCATAATAGGAGTGTTTTTGCTAGATGTGTATGCTTATATATATAGATGTGGCATGCATGCATAAAATTACAAATACATATTATGTACATTTTTGTTAGCTTATGTCTTTAGGTATATAAAAGCATATTTGTATTGATACATAAACATTGCTAAGAATAAAAATTCTCCATCTTTTGTAATAAATATTACTATATTACATGTTGCTTCACGGTATAGATGATAAAGTTGGAAAATGTATACATGGGTAATTATATGTATTTATGTTTACACATATGTCTGCATGTGTAAAGGTGTCCCCATCTGTTTGCATGTGTGAGTACAGGTGAGTGTATATGGGCATGGACATGTGCGTGCATATCTGCATGTATAGGCACATGTACGGACACCTGTGTGTTTTGTGCTAGCACGCACGGTTGAAGTGTGTACATGCGTGAATACGTGTATGCAGTTAATATATTGCCATACATAAATAAGCTTGTCCATCTTAAGTAATAAGCAATGTATATATGTACATTCAGAGGTCTACCCACAAGTCTAGCTCATAGGCATTTGTGTTAAAAAAAAAAAAAAAAATTACAAATTCTACTACAAAGACATAATCATGTCATTAATATCAATGACATTAAACTAGGCTAATGTGGTTCCTTTAATTGGATTATAGTTGGACTGAGTTATATCATACTTAGACTGCACTTGTCAAGTGTAAAGTAGCTTGAGATGACTTCTGTGAGTTGGTACTATACAAATAAACTGAATTGTTCGAGAATAATCAGAATTGAATAGTTCATTTGAAAATTATGTCAGCTTCGTGGGGAAAGAAAAGGCATAACGCATCTCCAAAAATGAACAAATAAAACAGCTCAATGGCTGATGGAAAAAAAAAAAAAAAAAAAAAACTGACCTGATGCTTTAGAGGGGAGTCTATCCTGCGAAACTCAGAAGGCTGGTTCTCTAGCTGGTACACTATAAGGCCTCTCTCAGCAGTAGCTACCACTGCCATGGGGTACACCTATAGAGAATAGTCACAGATGGGAAAGAAAACATAAAAACAATCAGCAATCAGTCATCTAATAAACATATACTAAAATTTATCTCATATTTGATATAAACTACTTACAACATCTGCACAGTAGCATCTCTCTGGCATCTGCAGTGACATCATGGGATTGGGAGAACGGGTGTCCCAGAACTTGGGGAAAAAAAAACAAAAGAAATAACCACTTCGTGTTTTTTCAGTAAAATATTAGTCAGCAATAACATGATGCCAACAGGCATATAACTGCCACTGTGATGGCATGCTAAAGCTGTAGAGCTGTAGAGTTCTAGCTCAGGGTATTCTTAACCCAAAGACAGTATTTTGAGACCTGATGACCATTGAAATCTTAGCTCTATCACCAAAACTGGAGTTTCCATTTTAATGTTGTAAATACAAAGCCTAAATGTGCCCATTTTAAATCATTCAAAGAGAGCTGTTGCACCTTCAGTGTTTTATCCCAACTGCCAGTCATGATACAGCTGTAGTTCGGAGCTTTGATCCAGTGGATTGCTTTAATTGGACCATCATGCTGTGCAGAGAAAGAATACAAGGTCTGAGATAATTTTGCTTCATTCACAATTTAGCTTATCTAGAGAGTGAGTTGGGAATCCTGTTCAACCTGTGCAATCTGCATTGCTTGATTGCTGTTAAGATCCCACATCTTCGCTGTCTTGTCGCACGAAGCAGTGAAGACTTTACTCCCATCCTGGTTGATAAAGTATAATACATCATGAGCTACAATCCAACATAAGGTATCTGCGAAACAGTTTACAATATTTTCTCTGGTGTAACTTACATCACTCCAGCAGGCATCCAGCACAGGGCCAGTGTGCATCTGCTGGGCTTTAGGGACAGTCTGTCCATTGTCCTGCACCTCCCAACACCGAACCTGAAACCAGATGATATAGTTAGCACAAAAAAAAAAACATAACAATGCTACACCAACACTCACATAACAGTGTAAACTGAAAAAAGTTTTTTTTTTTTTTTTTTTTTTTTTTGGGGGGGGGGTGGGGGTGGGGGGTGTTAAACCTGTTGTTGGTAATCACTTAAGAATGAGTCAATGTATTTCAATAAACAATATCATTGCCCTTGTTTCAGCGTTTGATCAGTTAAGTTAGGAGGGGCTTTTGAAAATGACTGCATCCAATGTGCTTATTAATTTTAATGTACAATGAACACACACACCTCTTTAAACAACAACAACAACAACAACAACAGCGGGGTCAGTAACTCACATCATTAGCCCAGGATCCTGCAATCAGGAAGTTTCCTGGCATGGTGGGGGGACTGAAAGCCAGACAGCTGATGCTATCATCTGGAGGTGAAGTCACTTCAACATCCTGCAATGCCATGGCAGGTAAACAGGTGAGCCATCACAACAATCTGTGCAACCCCGACCCTCATCTTCACAGCTGGCTGCTCTACCTTCATAGGATTGTGGCTGTCTGTCGTCGTGCCTCCAAAGACACCAGTTCCTCCTGTTCCAAAACCGGTGCTTGCACCAAACAAACTCATAATGCATTAAGATCACTCCTGGTATTCGCCTACAAGGAAAAGACAGTGATATTATACATTTAAGACAATAAACAGACCCCAAATTTCTCTTTCGTTTCAAAAACGTGCTCTACTTAATACGATTTCAAAACACTCAAACAAAAACAGCGCAAAAAGCCTTCACAGTACGTATGTTGAACTGAACATTGCAAAATACAAAATACTAGTATTTATAACTTACAATCGCACTCAAACATAATACTATGATGGATATATCTGTAGGTTGGTTACCAGGGTTTACCATTGCTGGACTGCTAACGACGATGCTAACTGCGTCGGTTACCGCCACTACATTATTCGCCATATTATAAAGCTTGTAAACAAACTAAGTCCTATTCTTCTGTGTGTGGTGAAACCTCTTACAGATGTATGTATGTATGTACCCACAACAACTAGAACCATTATCTGATTCAGAAAATATAACTGTTTAGGATGGTTGACGTTAGCTACGTCAGTTTAGCACCTCGGGTAAAAGAAACCCAAACACCACATTTTAAGCCTAACGCCACTTTAAAACTACATGAATACACGTACCCCAAAATTCCTCTGCCCGAGGATGTCAGTTTAAAGGATCAAAAATGACAAAGATGATGAGCTTTCGCAGGAAAAGCGTGCGCTTGTGCCCCGACGTGTGTGTGTCGCGGTTTGATGATTTCTAATTATGTTGGTGACGTAAATCAATAACAAATTACCGCCACCTGCTGGACTGGAATGTGAGACACTTACACTTGTGGGAAATTATATGTCCCAGTAGCAACATATACAGAAAAATATAGAATGTATATGTAAAACAAAAAGTAGAAGAAATATATTCAAAAAATGTAGAATAAACATATACAATGTGCAATAGAACAGACAAATGAAATAGGAATAGACAAAAATACATACAGAAATATACACAATGTACGGTCTTTTTTTTTTTTTGTTGCTTTTTTTGTGGTGGGTGGCGAATGTAATAAATAAGAATCATTGTAATAAAAAAGAATGATTTGGCCAGGGATATAAGTGTAACAGAACAAAAAGAAATTGACACATCAAAGTGGTAGAGTTATTATTGTTGTAGACTGTAAACTGTCTACATTGTAAACTGTAGTGAGTCCAGGTTATTGTTGACTGAGGATGGTGTTGGACAGCCTGATGGCAGATGGAATAAAGGGACCTGTGGTAACGTACCTTCTTACAGTGCGGAAGCCTCAATTTGCAGCTGAAAAAGCTGTTCAGGGCTCCCACCGTCTCATGAAGGGGGTGAGAGGGGTTGTCCATAATGGATGTCAGTTTGGCCAACATCCTCCTCTCACTTACCTCCTCAATGGACTCCAGAGGAAGGCACAGGGTTCTACCCACGTCCTCCTGTCCAGGATCCATGGAATCTGCGAGAACCTATGTTACTGAATAAACTCTGATGTACAACCCTAATTCCAAAAAAGTTTATGGACGCTGTGTAAAATGTAAATAAAAACAGAACGCAATGATGTGCAAATCGCATAAAGCCATATTTTATTCCTAACAGAACACAAAGAACACATCAGATGTTAAAACACCAATATGCAACAAACTGCACCTTCAAATTGAAGAAAAACTTGCGAAAAATGTTCTGCAATGTTAAATTGCAAAGATTTTTAAGATTGCACTATCTACAGTACATAATATCATCAAAAGATTCAGAGAATCAGGAGGAGTGCCTGTGTACAAGGTCATAACAGGATGTGCATGATCTTCAGCCCACACTGCATTAAAAAACAGATCACTGCATGAGATCAGGATCTCTTGAAATCAGTGTGCATGAACACAGTTTGTTGTGGAAGCCACAAATACAAGTCTGGGCTTGCAAACTGTTTCATGTTCACTGTTTCACATGCAAAGAAGAAGCCATATGTGGCAAAGCAGGTTTTTTTTGTAGAGCACAATTCATACACAAGGCAATTCAAAGTGCTTTACAGAAACATGACATCACAAGAAGGCAAATAAAATAATTCAATAAATCATAAAAACATAAAAATAATCATTAATGAATTCAATCAAAAGTGAATTAAAAATGAAGAGTGCAGATCGAATCCTCTCAGTTGTCATATGCACATCTAAACAGAACTGTTTTCAGCCTGGATTTGAACATTGTCAGAGTTTAGGCCTGTCTCACATCTTCTGGAAGACTGTTCCAGATTTAAGGAGCATAAAACTGAAAAGAAGCTTCACTTTGTTTACTCCTGTGGACACAATCCAGAAACGCTGCTGTTTTCTCTGGGCCGAAGGTCCACGGCAAAATGGAAAACTGTTCTTTTGTCAGATGAATTAATTTTGTAATTCTTTTTGGAAACCATAGCCACCTGTCCTGTGGACTAAAGATGACATGGACCACCTAGCTTGTTGTCAGAGTTGCATTCGTTCCTATGGTGTGGGCAATTTACACATCTGGAATCATCAGTGCTGAACAGTAGCTACATAAAGGTTTTAGAGCAACACATGCTCCCATCCGGATGTCTCTTTTAGGGAAGGCCTTGCATATTTCAGCAAGACGATGCTAAACTACTTACTGCATCCATCCCAACAGCATGACTTCACAGGAGAAGAGTCCTGGTGTTGAACTAACCTGCCTGCAGTCCAGACTTTGCACTAATAGAAAACATTTGGTGCACCATAAAACCAAAAATCCAGCAACTGAGGCCCAGGACTGTTGAGCAGCTAGAATCCTACATCCGACAAAAATGAGACAACATTCCTCTCCTAAAACTCCAGCAACTGGTCTCCTCACTTCCCAGATGTTTACAGACAGTTGTTAAAAGTGAGTGGATGCTACAGAATGGTAAACATCACCCTGTTCCTGACTTTTTTTGAGATGTGTTGCTGCCATCAAAGTGAAAATGAGTTAATATTTTCCATGAAATGGTAAAATGTTTCACTCTCAACATCTGTTTTTTATGCTCTATTAGGAATAAAATGTAGCTTAAAAAAATAGCTTTGCAAATCATTGCATTTTTTTTTTATTCACCTTTTATACATCATTCCAGCTTTTTTGGAACTGGAGTGGTGAAATGGAGTTAAGACCTGTATAATGTTTTTCTTTTCTTCCTCCCAGTGCCAGCACATATCATAGATCAATAATTCTAGTAATCCAGTTTTCAACAGTTCTTCCGCACTTTCATGCATTATGTTTGAAGGACTTACTTAACCACAGCTTTACTTAATATACCGTAGCCTCTACTGTATGTCAGCTCTCTCGTCTCTTTGTGTTTGCTTGGCCAGAATATCCACTTGCTCATTCTCCTACACACCAATATGAGCTGGAACTCAAAAAAAGTTATTAAATACAATGCATTTTAACGCTCATCCTTTGGGAGTTGTCCTGTCTGCAGTCCAGCCTTTGTTTGAAAGTGTCTGATATAGAATGTACTGGCAGTAAGTAAGCATGTTCCAGCTGGTTTGGAGGCTGGGAAAATATATCCTATAGATGTGTCATACATTCTATGTTAAATTATGAAATGAAAAATAACTGTTCGGAAAATTTAATGTGGTTGAAAGGCACCGTGAGGTTGTTATATTATATTTTGCTGGCACTTTAATCTACAGCATCTTCAATGAAAGCAGTGAATTTGCAGAATTGCAGGGTTCAGTATCTTTCAGAAGGACACTGATATGTGGACTGAACCACTAAGATCCCTCTTTTACTTCCTAAAGTTACCCTGCTTAAAGTTATGTAGTGAATAAAGAAACAGCATTGCACAGAAATACCCGAGTGAATTCAAAAAGGATCCTGCATCCAGCGCTGTTCTTTGACGGATCCTAACTTGGACCAGATGAAATTTGGCACAAGGATTTGCTGCTTAGCAGTACTGATGCTTGGACTCCCAGAATCCTTTACTCAACCCCTTATTTTCTGCAACTCTCTATATCACTTCATCCTGTTTAAGGTTGTGGGGAGGCTGGAGTCCATCCCAGATGTCATCAAGTGGAGTACATCCTGGACAAGTGGCCACCATCTGTCAGATGGCTAATGACCACGCACACTAGCACCTACAGAAAATCAGGATTCACCAAACAACATTTATGTTTTTGGACTCCGGGAAGAAGCCAGAGAAAAACACATGCCTGGAACCTTCGTTTTTGTGAGCATCAGTGCAAGGACATTAAATCTAATTGACTTAAATTATAAGATAGACCAGCCATACCACACCTGTTTAGAGGTTTTACAGAGTGCTGCATCAATTTAGCTCAATTTAGCCTACACTATGATGTTGATGTGTTTCGGCGTGACACTTCTGATTACATGATGTCGTGACTACCCAGATTGCCGGTTTGAGCACATGTTGTAATGTTTCCATTCTGTTTAATAGTTGAAGAGTCTTCACAAAACAGACTCTTACCAGATGTATCCCCCCAGAGCTTTTCTCTCCATCACTGAATACACAGAACAGGTTTTATTAATGGTAATGCAATTTTATTCATTATGTAGAAACAAGGGCGTAATTAATGGGGGGGATGGGTGGGTTGCAACCCACCCAATAATTTAAACCAGCCAGCACAACCCCCCCAATATCATACCTCTTTCGTTATGTTTCAGATGTATCCGCGGTGGATCAACCCCCCCCCCTCCATGTTCAACTCAAAGTTACACCCTTGCATGCATGTATTTTTGTTTCTGGTGAATTATCTCATTTCAGTTATTCACAAAACAAAAGGCTTAAATGGACTTCAGGTGGGGAAATACAGTTAGATATAAGCTAAATTGTATTATTTCTTACCTTGTTTTGTTGTATTTGTATGTAAAGACATTGGTCTCTGTGTAGATAAACATATAAGTGATTGTCATTGAATATACCAGCTTAAACAGTACTATTAAAGAAGGGAACAGTTAGATCTACAAATATCTGAGGCTGACATGCACGTCTGGAGTTTTCAGGGTGAATCATGTCTTTGCTGGGATAAACATCCGTAAGTTTCCAGTATCTGCTCCTAATGTAACTTTGAGTTACAATCCAGCTGCTAGATTTAAGAGATAATATGATGACGTTGAAGGCGGGGGGTGGGGGGTGAGCAATAAAGGACATTTCAGATTAGCCAATTAGTTTATTTATTTGTTTTTGCTGATCCGGTCACCACTCCCCGAAAAAGCCAAGTGAAGCATTTGTTTAATCTTTACCTGGACTCTTGTCATTCACCACCTGTCTGCCCCCCCCCCTCCCCCGCCACCCCCGTCAACTCCCCATTAAAGCAGCCGGAACTTTGTGCACTGGCCCTGTTGGTCCCATCCTGAAGGCGATCTGCTGCAGATTAGTCAGCAGTTAACCTGGGTTTGACTTTATCTTTTCAGTTTAAATGTGCTTTTTGTGTTGCAAATAGGATTATTGGATCCCCCCCCCCCCCCCCTCCCTTTTTTCGTCTAATTATTTAAAGTTTGATGATAAAGACCGAGCCCCCCGCCTAAAAGGATTTCACGTTACAGGACAGGATGGCTACAAGAGAGGTCATGAAAAGAGGCTGGCAAAGAACAAATTGAGACCATCAGCTAAATCGCTAATATTGGAAGTATATCTCTCTGTCAAGATCCTATCCAAGTAATGTTAGTCTACATTTGACATCAATCAATCTAATTACGGTAGAAAAAAGTATTATTTGTTCACCTTCACAGGCAGTTCCAATACTTCCCGCCGTGGTTTGCTCTGTTCTGAACCTCCTGCCCCTCCCCTGACACAGCGCTTCAATAAAATCCTTTCCCACGTTGCCATTCAGCAGAGCGCACTGCTGGATCAAGACAGTGCGTAACAGCAATGGATGAATGAATGAAGTTCGGCTTTCAAAAGGGGATGCGTGTTCTGCTTGCCGCACGTGTTCCAGTTCTCTTTATGAAGGAACACCACCTTTAGATTGATATCTCACAGTTAGAGCTGCGCGTAAAATTGGGCTAAAAAAAAAATGTTGACAAACGCAGTGGTGACCACTGCCTTCCTCCTGACGTTGGGTCACTGTGTGTCGGCCACGCGGCTTAGCTTCTCCAACTCCTCCGTGGACCACGGTGTGCGCTCCAGCTTCATCCAAAGGCGTCTGCGTAGCCAGGAGCGCAGGGAGATACAGCGGGAGATCCTTTCCATCCTGGGGCTGCAGCATCGTCCGCGGCCGCACGTGCGCACCAAACACAACGCCGCCCCGATGTTCATGCTGGATCTGTATAATACCATCTCCATGGACACGGACCTGCCCAGGTATTCATACTACAAGGCGGTTTTACCGACACGCGCCTCGTCCATGGCGAACCCTCAGGACAGCCGCCTCCTGGATGACGCAGACACGGTGATGAGCTTTGCCAACCTCAGTAAGCAAGACTTTTAAACTACAGTTGTCAGGATAAGTCGAGGATTAGTATCGTGGATGATCAGCTCATTTAAAAAATATTTTATTGTGACTAACTGCTTATCCACTATACTATCAGAACTTATTGTAATATCTTTAGTGATTTCCCTTGAAAAGCACTTTAATTCTAATTATTTTTTCGTGTAATTTTGTAGCAGCCTCGTGAATTACATAAAATTATATATTTGACAATGGCTTCATACACAACTACAACTGAGTGACCTAATTAGGTTTTTCTGAAGGTCAGTAGGTTTGACATTTTTGCTTTTGGACACTTTCTTCATGCATTCCAAGCAAAGTTAAAAAATGTTATGACAGTATGGATGTATCCTGTTTCCCTACAATCCCTTCAAGGGTTTGGAGGGTGTGCGTGTGTGTGCGCGCGCTTTCGCATAGCTTTGTTTCGGATTGAATTAAGTTTTTTTGAACCCTCAGGGAGTGAAAGACTATAAGATCAAGACACAGATTACATTTTAGCATGCTACTGCTGTAGTAATCTCTGTTAGTGCAGGTGCACGTGCATGCATTCTTGCATCTCCGTTTGTTTGAGCGATTTCTTGGAGGATGATGAGAGTTAGGGATAACACAAACGTTATTGACTTTGTAAAAGTCAAATCTTGCTTTGTTTCCCTTGGATATCTTATGAAACCTCTGATATTGATGTGGAGAAACAGAAGGCAACATGGTGTATATGTGCCAAGATCAACTGCTGCCTCAATGCATGGACTAGGATTGTCTTTCAGTGTGTGGAAAATTGAGTTTGTTATTCCAGTCTGAATTGTTTTAGTCCCTGGAAAGAATTAAACTGAAATCTACAAATAAAAATCCATTTAGAGTTTGTTTCCAGGCATTGCATAAGCATAGCAATGCAAAACACTGAGACATTCTGAGAGCATCTCATGCATACCTGTCATATCTTTGGTCATGAACTCTGAGCTCAAATTCTTCACCTAATAAGAACTGGAAACATTGTTTCTGTAAACTAATGGCAGATTAATGTGGTTTCACATCTCAAGAGTCTGATTATGACAAGGAAAGAGGAAAAGTCCACAATGCCCTGCTGTGCTGATGACAGACTTTCCAGATTTTGCTGGTGTGACTCTTTTCTTGGTGGTCGTAAGACAATCGTTTCAACACCAAACTGGATCGTGGTATTTCCCTTCCAAACCAAAGCCCACAGCTTCCAATGTGAAGGACAGCTGCTGTGGCCCATTTGAGTATTTTATTCAGTAACTGTAAGTAAAATGTATGATGTTTGAGTGGATTATTCATCCCCATGGTCATATTGTGAGGGCGACACATACGTATATACATGTGGTCATGCAACATCAGAAAAGGCCGCTGCTTTAACTGATCATTTTTTAACGTTGAATTATTTGCTGCTGCCCTCTTCAGCGGTAGATGTGTTTAAATATTTCCTTATGTTTTTATGAACTACAACACACCTGCAGAGCTTAAAACAAGCAGCGATCTCATTGGCTTTTGCAAAATGTTCTCACACCAGAAGGACTGACTATATTCCCGAAGAACAGAGAAGTTATTGTAATTTTGACAAAAGAAAAATAAAACAGTAAGAAATGTTTCTCTCCAGCTAAGCTGCTCTATGAGAGGATTATCCTGAGAAACTGTTTTGCTACGCCAGAAAATCTCATTCACCTCCTCTATTTGTATGCATTCGTGTGCAGTTTATGTGGCTGGTTGTTTTCAAGGGTGTGAACTATATTATCAAGATGCCAGCACTAGAAGATATTCTAGATTTGTAAAGAAATCCAAAGATTTTTCTCCTCCTTTACTTCAATCATACATGGCCCAGATGAACCGAAGTTGACAGAAAGAGGTCACATTTTGTGTACCTTTTGTGAGTTTTTTTTTTTTTTTTGTGATACTTCTTAAAACCCCCCACGTTGATCTGTTGGGGAGAAAAAAAAAAAAACATTTACTATAGAACTGCAATAGGTTAATAATAGCTCTACGGCTGTGTGGCCCTGCAGTGTCAGGAGTAATCTGTAGTGTTGAAATGTCTCCCAGAGGGAAGTTTGCATATCTGAGGTCTGATCTGAGCAGCTAATGGTCCCTAACGTAAACACACCAAGCCCTTACAAGCAATTATTGCATTCATAAAATCAGCCCTCGTTCCTTTCCAGCATTTAATTGCGGTCAAACAAATGACTAGTAGGGCTCAGAATGCAGTGTTCTCAAGCCGAGTGGCATGTGTGTGTTTTTAAAGTTGTTAAAAGTGTTTTTAGACTGTGACTCATTGTGTGCAAGCACTGCCGCGCTATGAAGAACCTTCTGCATCAACAGTATGGGTCTTGTGAAGCAATAGAGGAGTTGGGACACAGGATGATGCTCTGGTGTCTGTCCGCCGGTTGGATCCATTTAAAGTCTCCATTCTCCATTCTGATGGAGAGATCTGTCCTGCTCTTTCCAAGGGTAAGACTGTTGACTAACGCTGCATAAAATATGACACTGAAAACCCTCAGGAAGTTGTATTTTTATTTTTTTTCTGGAAACTCTGAGTATCAGAGAGCTTTAGCTGGCTGAGGATGGGTGGAAACTCCACAATGTCACCAGCTACTGCTGTTCCACTTTCTCCTGTGCGATCGGATGGAAAGGGATACATTTGCAAAATGACCATGGAAGTGGGGTGTATGAGTAAAAGGCGCACACGAACTTGTGTGGCTCTCTATACTTAATGTGAATGTGTTTGTAGACGTGCACTGGCTGCTGTGGTTTTCCGGACTTTGCCTTAATAGGCCTTTTCTTGTGGTCGGCACATGTGTGCAACTTAAACAGGGAGCCAAAGTGAGCCATGAATGTGTGTGTTTCCCACACACTGGTACGTACGGCAAACTTGAATTGAGTGATGTTTAGAAGCGTCTCACTCACGGAAGCAGGAGTTTTTCTATTTCTGACAAGGAGCTTCCAAGTTGTGGTCAGAGAAACACAAATCACAGAACTGCTTAAATCTGCAGCAGTTTTGACAGATACAGCAACCATCGACTCTGATTGTTCCAAGTCTTTAGCCACATCCGTGTTCACAGAGTTTTTGCTGTTTGTGTGCCAGCTGAGGAGAATCCAGTAAGCCATATATCATCGTAGTGTCATGACCAATAGGGAACCAGCTGTTTTTGGGTACTAATCAATCTTTTTTTTTTTTTTTTTCTCCTACTAGTCGATCAAGATCTTCAGTTCCAGCCGCGCACACAAGAGTTTCGATTTGACATATCCCGTATTCCAGAGGGAGAGGCCATCACAGCGGCAGAGTTCAGGATTTACAAGGATTTCGTTCAGGAGCGCGCTGCGAATGAAACTTTCAAAATTAGTGTCTACCAGGTCCTGCAGGAGCCTCTGAACAGGTAATGTGTTTCTGTGTCATTAAGGGTCTCTTTGTTGGCAACAACTGTTGCTCATCATGTTTTATTGATCACAGATGTGTTGTGGGCAGGTCCTCCTGTGTCTGTTTTTGACAAAATAAGCCCTGGTTCTACTCACGATTCATTTGGGTTTTTTTTAATGAAAGCAGACCCCATTTCCATCCTATTTTTTTTTTTTAACTGAGTCATTGTGATCAAGGGTGTGTGCTGTGCAGCCTAGCATTCAACCTGATGTCCACACTCATGTTACCACAACTCATACCTGACCACAGGGTATGCTCTGAGTCCAGATCCTGAAATAATTTTTTTTTTTTTTTTTAATGATTTAAGGGTTTGTGTAAAAAAACGAACAAAAAAACTAAGCAGATGTGTTGTTAACCTTTTCAAAGCTGGTTCATCAAATATACAGTGCCTTGCAAAAGTATTTGCCCCCCCTTTAAATTTTTTGTGAAGAATCAACAACAAGTGGGACACAATCGTGAAGTGGAACCTTTAAACCTTTTTAACAAATGAAAAACTGAAAAGTGGGGAATGCAATATTATTTGGCCCCCTTGCGTTAATACTTTGTTGCGCCACCTTCTGCTGCAGTTCCAGCTGCCAGTCTCTTGGGGTTTTGCACATCCAGAGACTAAATTCTTGCCCATTCTTCCTGTAAAACAGCTGGAGCTCAGTGAGGTTGGATGGAGAGCGTTTGTGAACAGCAGTCTTCAGCTCTTTCCACAGATTCTGGATTGGATTCAGGTCTGGACTTTAACTTGGCCGTTCTAACACCTGGATACGTTTATTTATGAACCGTTCCATTGTAGATTTGTCTTTATGTTTTGGATCATTGTCGTGTTGGAAGATAAATCTCCGTCCCAGTCTCAGGTCTTTTGGAGACTCCAACAGGTTTTTTTCCAGAATGGACCTGTAATTGTTTCCATCCATCTTCCCATCAATTTTAACCATCTTCCCTGTTCCTGCTGAAGAAAACCAGGCCCAAACCATGATGCTGCCACCACCATGTTTGACAGTGGGGATGGTGTGTTCAGGGTGATGAGCTGTGTTGCTTTTACTCCAAACATATCGTTTTGCATTGTGACCAAAAAGTTAGATTTTGGTTTCATCTGATCAGAGCTCCTTCTTCCACATGTCTGGTGTCTCCCAGGTGGCTTGTGGCAAACTTTAAACTAGACTTTTTATGGATATCTTTGAGAAATGACTTTCTTCTTGCCACTCTTCCATAAAGGCCAGATTTGTGCAGAGTACGACTGATTGTTGTCCTCTGGACAGACTCTCCCACCTCAGCTGTAGATCTCTGCAGTTCATCCAGAGTGATCATGGGCCTCTTGGCTGCATCTCTGATCAGTCTTCTCCTTGTTCCAGATGAAAGTTTAGAGGGACGGCCGGGTCTTGGTAGATTTGCAGTGGTCTGATCCTTCTATTTCAATAAAATTGCTTGCACAGAGCTCCTTGAGATGTTTAAAGCTTGGGAACTCTTTTTGTATCCAAATCCAGCTTTAAACTTCTCTACAACAGTATCTGGGACCTGCCTGGTGTGTTCCTTGGTCTTCATGATGCTCTCTGAGCTTTAAACAGAGCCCTGAGACTATAAAAAATATCCAATAAATTTCGTTCCACTTCACAATTTGTGTCCCACTTGTTGTTGATTCTTGACAAAAAATAAAAAAATTATATCTTTATGTTTGAAGCCTGAAATGTGGCAAAAGGTTGAAAAGTTCAAGGAAGCCGAATACTTTCACAAGGCACTGTGTATATGTACATAAACATTATCAAATAAACTTCTGTATTTCTTTATGGCTTCATTTCAGTTCAGCAGCATGACTTTAGTGATGGCAGCATTTGTGTTTTCCTTGAATTGCAGTGAAATTTTCTGTATACTTGTCACCAGCGGATGGTCACAGGACTTTGATGACTAGGTTTGTGTTCTGTGATTGTGAACAAACTTGACAGATCAGGACTGTATAAATCACGTATGTTATGGACCAATATGGAACATTTTAGGTCAGTGTGATGCTCATTTTTTGCGTTTCCATTGCAAAAAGTTTATCAAGTAAAATAGAAAAAAAAGGTTGTTACTTCTCCCTGGAATAAAGAACCCCCTGCCAGGAAGAAAGAATATAATTGTCGTCCATTAACGGAGTTTTGTTCTCTTTTTTTCTTGATGTGAAACACTGCATTGTGTGGATATAATAATACAAATGTTCTGCACTTATATGGCATCTTTCATAACCTTTCCTAGGTTTCATAAAGCACACGATAATATGTCTGTCATTTACACAAACACCGTGACACACAGTGCTTCTGTTACACATGCACTCTGTATACAGTAGCACTTTGTATAATCATACCCTGATGAGCAGTTCAGGGGCAATGGGGATCTGATGACTTATTCACAACTTAGATATTAGGATGCAGTTTTATTTCAATAAGCTATTTAACAGCACTAATGACATTTTGTTTCTGTGCATCATTTTAAGGTTGTGGGAGACACAGTAAACTCAGTAAACCTCATGAGATTACTTTCTGAGATTTGAGTGCATTGACCCATTAAAGCATTTTATAGATGACTTTTCATATTGTGCAAATGACACATAGCATCATTGCGACATCTGATTATTATCGTGACTAGTGTGAGTTAACCCTTTTTCTCCACTCATTATTTCAGCTGACGTGAGCATCACCATCTCCACTGTTTACGCAGACATTCGCGTTAATTACAAAAATCCTGAGGTTCTCTCCAGAGAGGCTTACTCCAACACACTCACAAACTGACAGTCCCCAGGAGACCTCCAATTTTACCCAGCAGTTTCTACCACAAGTAATACGAGACCCTCATGACATCACTCTTTCTATTACACAGGTGCTTACTCTGCCATGTTTCTGTGTGACTGACACTCTCGAGCTGTGTTGCCAGCTTATGTTCTAGTTTTACACTATTTTCTTGTCTCTAAAAAAAAAAAACATTTTAAATTACAACCTTACCCAATCCACACATTAGCCTTCATCTGACAAATCAAAACACAGCCAGTTGTGGCGTCACTGAACAAACGCTGGGATGACAGTTGAGGCGGTTGGAGAGCTTGGTGGGTTGACTTGTAGGTTATCCAGTGACCTCGAATACATGGCAGCTATTGAATTATTTCACCTGCCAGCCAGACACTGGTGACAGGTGTTATGGAGCTGAAGCTATCCACTTTGAAAGACTTCAAGTTTTGTTTAAAGAAAAAATACAGTTTTTCAGGTATTATCTTTTCACATTTTTAGTGTAGTCATATTAGGCTAATTTCCAGCTTTGTTATTTTAATCTTTGAAACCTCCAGAGTAGCTCTGAACCCAGAATAACTACAAAAGATCGTAATCATTTCAGACTGTCAAAGATAGACGATTACTGGCATCGTCTTACTTGTCATTGTTTTACATTATCTACATTATCTTAATACAGTATTTATTTCATTCAGTAAACATTAAGAACTGATCAGAGTTGTTTTTAAATTAAATTAGGTGACCAGCATTTGAAAGTAAAAGGATCCCATTAGATAGAGACTGATAATATTATTATGACTACCATGGACGAACATCATTCATTTTTTCAGATATTATGGATGATTGTGACTCTAGAGTTGATAAAATATATAGATCTAGGTTAAATGTATTGAGGAAACATTTTTGGGGAAATTTAGAAACAATCAATGTTCAGATAGTGAAATTAAATTCAACAAACCTAGAGCCCTGATGTGTCTTGCTGATCCAACGTAGCCACTTCCTCCGTCCAGCTGCACATGTCCTGAACCCCCAGAGACTTGGAAGTCTTCAGTTCCTCCACAGTTTGGGCACTTCTGTCATGAAAAATATAATTGTAGATGTTGGGATGCAACACATTGTGTAAATCCTTTGGATTGTGTGTATAATCCATATTAGCCGTCTGTACTGTTGCTGTTATTTTCTCACATAATGAAATTTCAATTGGTCATCAAGCATTTCCACATACTTCTACTTTTTCCTTTTGCCTTCTGCTGCAGTTTGGATGTCACTATCTGATTATTTTCATCCATTTCTGACTACTATTGCTCGAGTTTATTGAGGTTTGTGGACATTTATTAATGCACAGCTCGTATAAGGATCCACCACATTTCAGTCAAGCTTACATCTGGACTTTGACTTTGGCTGGACCTTGAGTCTTTTCTTCATCATCCATTCTGATGTAGAATCATTGGTGCGTTCGGGGTCCTTGACTTGGTTCATGAGCCAACTTTGACCAAGCGTTAGCTTTTGGACAGATGGCATCACATTTAATCAATGAATACTTTGTTGTTCAGTTGAGTTCATGATTGAGTCATGACTGCAAGGTGCCCAGGTCCTGTGGAGGCAAACTCATCACCCCTCTAGCTCCATGGTTGATGGCTATTAGGACGTATTTGTGCTGATATGCTGTGTTTGGTTTTTACCAACTGTGACACCATGCGGTTTAGCTAAACATCTCCTCTTTGGGCTCATCAGCCCAGAGGATGTTGGTTTGTTCAGATGCAGTGCTGCAAGCCTTCGTAGCACCGCCATTATGCTAATGGGAGCAACACAAAATGCTGTATCACTGATGATGACTGTCAGGCATGTTATGAAAAGTCACAAAATTCTACTGACTTTTGGAGGCTCGAGTTAATTATAGATTTTAGTCAGAACTTCATCAATACTCTTAAAAAAAAAATCAAATCCATTCACAGATGTAAAGCACACTCAGCTGAGCAATTTCTGACCGATATTTCATATCAAACATAAAGTACCCTGGTAAAAGATTTTACAGCACATATTCCAAATAAATAGGCAAACCATGACTATTTATTAAGATAACCACCGTGACTGGCCTCATGCAGCTAAAGGTTCATTGTCTGACAGCAGCAGGTTTATTTCTAAACAGAATCTCAACATTTGCTCCTCTTTCTTGTTTATTTAACTTTATCAGTGTAGAGGAATATTTATTGATGTTCTGTTATGTCCCCCTGGAATGCTGTAAGTGAGAAACCCTCTCATCTTAAAACAATGAATTTGTAATATAAAGTACTTTTAAAATGCGTTCCTGCATTTGAAGAAAATACTTTTAAAGTTTTAAATCATATTTAAATCCTTATATCCACCATACTTGCTCATCTCACACAGAAAAAAAAAATCATATAATTAAGCTGTGTTTGCTGGTGAGGACATGAGAAAAGTGGAGTGGTTGAGAGGCAGAAGCATGAAGCACGTTCTGATTAACTGCAGAACTTGTGAAAATGAAAGAAAATCATAGCATGGGCACATGACAAACTTGCCATGACTTGTTGCTACAGCAAGGAGACCAGGTGACATCAGGCCTGCTGACCAGGTGCTGGTCAGTCGGCCTGTTAGACTGCTATTATTATGCTGAGCAAAGCTGAGCTATTTAGCATTTGTCGGCTTCCAAAAAAGGGCTCATGTGCAGCCAGTAGCTCAAGATGTAAGCTTTTATCTGGGACAGAGGGGCTGACGACGGTGCTAAGGGCAACACCATTGTCATGCACAGACATTCCACACAGACGAGCAGGCAGTAGGACAAAAGGCAGACGTCTCTGATGTCTGTAAACAAAGCAATTGTCTCTGAAATCTGCCCTGAAGACGAGACAATGTGTAGGATTTTCCTATGGAATGCCGTGAAAAAGGGCTGCTCTGACGATGTTCACAGGAGGATGATTGGTTCACTGCGTTAACTGTCAAAGGGAAATTACTCCAGCTGTTAAGACCACAAAGCTGAAGTGACTTAAAAGTTGTTGTTTTTTTTTTAAATTACTTTGTTTTTTAACTTGCAACACACAAGGCAAAGTAAGGTAAGACAAGTTTATTTGTATAGCACATTTCATGTACATAACAATTCAAAGTGCTTTACATAAAACATTAAAAGCATCACAGAAAAAAAGAAAGCATAAAAAAGTAAACAAATAAAAGCATAAAAATAAAGAAAACAATAAAAAGGGTTTCAGGCTAATGTATCCTTACTGTTTTGGGGAAAAAAAAGTCATATGTAGAAGAAATCAAGATAGAGACACAAGAAGAGGAGTGACAGGATTTTCTGCCTTCAAACTGAACTCAGGTGTCTAGAAAGCTGAGCACTGTCTGGAAGCTCTCTCATCTCAGAATCAGTCTTGTGATAGTACACTGCCAAAACAACATAAAACAACTTGTCTTAATACTTCACTGTTATTATAACAGGACCACACATTGCGTTTTTTTTTTCCCCTTTTTTTGCTGATTGATACTAATTCATAAAACTTTTCTGTATCAACTTTGTTCCCATTCATATCCCTTTAGTTTGTGCTGTGACATGTCACTGGGCCCTTTGTTTCCACCCACGCTACTGAGTTCCTGGTAACCCGTCATAGCTGACAGCTCAATATTGTAATTTTGTGCAGCTTATATTATCACTGTCTGGAAACATAAAGAGACAGAGATGTCAGCTTGTAGCCAAACATACATACTTCATCAAAAGTCTGTTTTGACATTGGGTGCTTTTAGCCTTGAAAACCCTTGAACTTGCTTACTTTTTGTCTTCTCCACAGTGAAGAGGAGCTGTTGCTTCTGGACGAGCGACACATCTGGGCTTCAGAAGAGGGCTGGCTGGTCTTTGACCTGACCACCACAAGTCCACTTTGGCTGGTCAGCTCAGAAGAGAACCTCAGCCTGCACATGGTTCTTGAGGACAGCTTTGGTCAGTAACAACCTATATGTTAATCCTACTTTGATACTGCATCATCTTTGTCACTGATTAAATTAAGTGGTTTATAATTACACTCTCCATTTACATTGGGAGTTTGAACTCAGACTTGGGAATGATATCATCTGAGTTTACCCTTTTCCAGTTGCACTTTTGGGTTGAAGCCCAACCAGGATGTAGGTTTTGTTGCAGTTCCTCTACTGACCAAAGGTGCTTGCTCCAAAACAGACCAAATCCCTTAATGTTAAAATGGTCAACTTTGCAGCATAAATAAACATTTTTTTATTCTAGTTTAAAAAAAAAAAACAGTTTTGTTTTCTATGATTAAATTTACCATCCATGACATCTTTATGGTAGATTATTTCTTTTTGTGCCACATCAGGTAAAACTATATTAAGCAATAAAGCTGACCAATCTAATGGCTGAACGTCATTTGACATTGTTTGACAAGCTAGCCACTGGCTATGACAGCTAGCCATTGCTAGCCATTGAGCAACTTAACTTAGCATTATGCTTACTCCTGAACTATGAACGAAAACAGATCATTGTCATATTTTAAAGAGAATACGTTTCCTTGTGCTTGTGTGTTGTGTTGGTTTTACTAACAGACAGCCATGACTGGGTGTGGATCTAAGGATTAAGCTTAGCTTAGTTTAGCCATGCTAACTACTGCATTAATTTCATGTAGCCATCAAAACTTCATTTGAGATGGGAGGTACTGCTGTGAAGGTCAGCAGCCGGGATGATTGACTGCAGGTCCCAGCATAATTTTGCTTGGATGAGTCCTGAAAAATTTCCCTGCAGTTCCTTGCTTATTTAGCCGGCTGGCCTCCTTCACAGAAGCCGGTGCCCCACTGGCTGGTGTGACTCATGGAGCTATTGGCCAGCCACCCTCTCTGCTGTGAAGCTCATGGCAGGACCACGCTTCTGCTGCAGCAGCTGGCAGGCTTCCCAGCATGACCTCCCATTGTGCTAAGGCTTACCAGCACTTGCTTTGTTCCAGATGGTGCTTGGTAGCGACACTTAAAATGAGTATGTATGAGCAATTATCACCCTGGCTTAGCATCTACTTACCCAGGGTGAAGCCAGGCTAAATTAGCAAAATGGTGGGCGTGCTCCAGGTGGCCTCTACGTGCTGCTGGTTCCGCTTCTTTGTAACATGGTGTTGTGCAGTTTGAGGAAAAAGAGGCTTCCATAAGCTCTCTGTACAAACCTCTGGGTCATGTGAACATAACAGTTCATTCAGTAAAATACAGGCTATGCTTACGCCACAGACCTTTCTAAACGTCAGACTAGCATTTCCTGCTGCCAGCAGTTGTTAGCAATACTAACTCATAATAGCGCTTTACACTGTATTTTGCATGTAAAAACAGTGTAGCAATACATACAAAAGACTTTGTGCATCTCTGACAGAACTGTTATAACAGTAAAATTATCTGAGTTTACTTTGTTGATGCGAGAAGCAGCCATGTTGGACTTTGAGCTGTGAGGGTAAATGAGGTTTATATGACTTTCTGAGTTGAAATTCCAGCCTTAGAGGTTGTTCCTTTAAGACTTTGACTATGGACTCAAAACCTCTGACTTCCAAGAACAGATGGAACATACTGTAACCCCTGTCTCACCCTATAGGCCAGGTGAGGAGCCCCCAACTTGCTGGGCTGGTGGCAGGCAGTGGGCCAAAGGACAAGCAGCCCTTCCTGGTTGTTTTCTTCAAAGCCAGAGAACTGCGATTTCGCAGCGTCCGCTCGGCTCATGCACAGAAGGGGCGCCAGGCTAACCGCTCCAAACCACAGAAGAGTTTTCAAGAGGCAATGAAGGCGGTGGAGGCTGCAACAGGTACCCAAAGCTTCAAAGTTTGACCGCCAGATTTATCTGATGCCATTTACCAGTTCATCTTTTGTATTGTCAGTTTCAGACAACCTTGTATTCTCTAAAGAGGGATGTAAGAAGCACGAGCTTTATGTCAGTTTTAGAGACTTGGGGTGGCAGGTAAAACACTTTTCTGCATCTTATATGTTAATGTTTAAAAAAAAAAAAAAAAAGACAATTAACTCTTGCTCTGCTTGTGGTTTTCCTCTGATCAGGACTGGATCATAGCACCAGAGGGCTATGCAGCATATTACTGTGAGGGCGAGTGTGCCTTCCCACTCAACTCATACATGAATGCCACCAATCATGCAATTGTGCAAACTCTGGTAAGCCCCAGACGGTTCCTGATCAAAGGCACTTTCACTACAACCTCCACATTTTCTGAAAGTTCATTTGTACCTCCTATCACCATAGGTGCACTTTATCAACCCAGACACAGTGCCCAAGCCCTGCTGCGCTCCCACACAGCTCCATGGCATCTCGGTGCTGTACTTCGATGACAGCTCCAACGTGATCCTCAAGAAGTACCCAAATATGGTGGTCAGAGCATGCGGCTGTCACTGACTGCTCAAACCATTTTCTTTTCCTGAGTTCTGAGTCTTTCTGAAAGAAAGAAAGGCAGAAGTGAAGGGAAGAAAGAAGAAAGAAGAGATGATTGGCCATGTGTCTAGTCATCAGGGAGCTCTTGCCAGAGTGCTAGCTTTAATTTGAGGTTCTATTTTTTTTTTTTTTTTTTGAGTAACAGCTGAACTGGTCCAAACACCTACCACAACCTACTTAGAAGTGCTGGGCACAGAGACTCAACTCTGTGAAAGAGAGACAGAGATTTTAGTTTGTTTTTGTTTGAATACAACTATTGAAAGTTCATTGAAAAGACATTGGTGTCGCTTTGAGATATTTAATAAGCTCAAAGTTTTATTCATAAAAACTTAAAAAAAAAAAAAGGTAAAATATGTTCACTGTTTGCAGAGATCATATTGTGTGCAGCAAATATATCCAACTGATAATTTGAGGATATAATATATTTCCTCTGTGGCAATGTGCATTTTATAAAAGAGCTCATATAAACCTTCAGAGTTACATTCTCCTTTTTATCTGGAGTGCATTGGCTTCAAGAAAATCTAAATTAACTGGGATGGACCTGGTTAGCCGTATGAATCATGGGCCTGCCTGTTAGGCTTTGTTTCTAAGCACAGACAGATTTAGACTTATATGGTAAATGAGAATATGTATGAAAGGCTGAAAGTGAAGAAGATATCTGTGATTCACTGTCACGAGGTGGACATCAGAGTGTGCATCATCACCAGTCTGATCGTTACCCTTTCTGCAGCTGCTGCACTCATTTCATGCCAGAGCTGCAGGAAGACAAAAAGAGGCTGTGGATTTATTTTGTGACATTAAAAATTGGAAAATCTACAGACATAAATGGCCTCAACGGTGTTATTATGAGCCCCTTTGGTCATGATCGATTGAACTAGTTTATTTATCTAACTTATTTCTCAGGTTAAAGATCTGTGTGTACAGAACCTAAAGTAACTAGGTTTCCATTCAAATGTGTTTAAAATATTAAATTTTCATACTGTCAGCAAATAAAAATGTGTTTTTATGCATGTTTCTATCCACTTGTGGCTGGTTAAATGTGCTGCCTTTATTGGTCGGTTCATGAAAATCACATGTAGGTGGCACTAAATCTCCAGTAAGAACAGGAGGTGTGGAAGAGACCAGCAACATGACATGATGGCAAACACGCTGTGGATAAATGAACATGACAGATCGCTCGATGGAAGGGCTCTGGTTACAGTCTCATGTGCATTCAAAAGTATTTATTAACTGGACTTGTTTCCATTGCACTTAGTTGAATTGTCACTTTCATTATAGCAACTTGTCCTCTTATCCATTATGTTAAACATTTTATGCAACATTGAATGTTCAGCATTTCCATCCAGCTTATTTCATGCAAAAGCTGAAAATGTGCATAAAGACAGCTGGAGGGAAAGACAGCTATGGACAGAATTGAGTTCACATATTCTGCTTTTTAATTTCAATTTCAACTTGATTGTGAATTGTGGATACATAGGAAAAAAATATTGTACAGATCCCTTTTAAAAGGTTCATTATAGTGAGACAGCACTCTCCCTGCAACAGAACAGGTGTTTTATCTGTACAAAAAGCAAAGCACATTCACAGTTTATGCATAAAACAAGGAAAATCAAGGCATTCACACAAACATTCATAACATGTCACAGCCTACATATCTGGAAATAGAGGTAGACGCTTTCCAATCAAATTACTTCTTCAGCTCTGGAAAAAAAAACTAATCTGAGATAGTAAAGAACTCTCATATGATATTAGACAGAAGGGAGATAAACTTTTAATTCAGTGAAAGACCTGAGGCAGTATTTTCATGCTTTTTAAGGAACGTGGGCTGATATTGGCAGAAATGCAAGAAGCAACACAAACACTCTCTTTGGAGTTACAACACAAATTATATTATTTGAATCTATTGAATTTTCCATAAATGTTACTGAAGTAGCTAAGTTTACACTTTGGTTCTCCACTTTTTTCATGACAGTGTTTGACATGGCCTGTGTTGTTGAAAGGACATCTGTATTATATGTTTTAACAGGCTCACTAAAAACACCTGTCCTGACACAACCTGCATCATCTGTGCGACATCCCTGACTAATCTTGACATCCACAACATATGTAATATCAGTTTTAATGTCAGGGGACCCTGAGAGTTAAGCTTCCTGTAGCTTTTCTCTTTATCTTAGACTTTTTAAAGACAAAAATCAACATGGCAGTTAAGCACAGAAGCATGCTTCAGGAGGTAGAAAGACAGCATATGCAAGATGATTTACTGCACAGCTTAAAGAGACCAACAAGACCTCAACCTATAGAATAATTTCTTTGTGCAAGTATAGTTCCTATTAGTACTCTTAACTTAGGGGGCTGAATAGTGTCTCCTGCGTACTGCCTCTGCCCCCATCTTCTGCCCCCCTGCAAACGGCTTCAGCTCCAGAAGAACTGGGTTGCCTGGGGCAGTTTGTGCCTTTAGGGCCTCAGATCCCCCTTCTGGGTTCTTGGGTGAGGTCTGTGGCCTCATGGATGCTGGCAGTTGAGGATCAGTGGCTGAGACGGGCGTGAGAGCCAGGCAGACGTCCCCCACGGTGAGCTGGCGGCACTGCAGGCCACAGAGACGGGCGGTCCCCTGGGGGCTGCAGGAAGACCAGCCTTGTCCACGCACAAAGAATGGGTACTCGACGTACACATCCACCAACTCCTGGATGAGGGAAAGACATACGCACAGCAGAGTGAGACAAGGAAGCAGCTTGCTCACTGTTGGAGGTGATGTTCTTCTCATTTGCATTTGAGTTATGTATTTGAACAAGCATAAAAGCTTGTTCAAATACAGCCTTATCTGGAACCGGTATCATGATTGGTTTTTATCTTAGGCCTATATGTCCATTGTTACATCAAGAATTTGAAAGTGCTGAAGACTTTGAAGTAAACAAAACAACCAATCAAATTAGGCTTTATCTATAGGATCATCGGTATGGTGGTTGATACGCTGTGTAGAAGAAATAATAATAGCTACTTGTGTGAGGGCTGCTGTGAGTAATAATAAAAGCACTGAGTGACCTTCACCTGGGACTGCTGGTCATGAAGCAGGATGAGGAGGCGTGAGACAGAGGAGGAGGAGGCTGAAGGGGAGATGCTCTGCACTGTGCAGCAGCTCAGGTGCAGGTCCGGACAGGCGAGTGAGCCAAGCAGAAAGTCCTCAGTCTGCAGGTTCTCCACCCTCCTCAACCGTCCGTCTCTGAGCTCGATCAGAGACCCTGCCATAAAGTGAGGGAGCAGCCAAGGGAAGCGGTTAGCAGAGGCAGAGGAGGAAGAAGCATGTCCTGAGGCGGCGGGAGCAGGAGATCTAGATGTGTTCTCCTGTCACCGAGGTGCTGGGGCTGTTTGGGTCATTGGGGGAAACACTTCTGATGGAACTCGCTGGACACAGGGACAGCTCTCGTTGACTTGTGCAGCGGAGTCATGATGGAAGGTAAGGTCCTCATGTGGAGAATGATGTAGGCATGTGCTCAATAATGGAGGACTTGCTTTCTCAGCTCTGGGTAAAGTCTCGGTTTTTCTATCTCCTCTTCTCACACATGGACCTCGATGCTTGACATAAATCTGTCTCTCTGGATTCATGCTCTTATCTCTTAATATCTTGGGCTTCTGCCAGCTTCCACTCTCTCTGTGGAAACCCTCAGCGACCATGGAGACCGGACTGAATCTGGAGGCATAGTGTGGGTATCCCGGATGAAGAGCGCATGTGCCAGACAAGTGGCCTTGATGGTGGGGAAAATAGTGGGGGAAGTCCCACTCTGGTGACAGAGCACCGAACTCTCTCCACTCTGCCCAACCATGATGCTCTCTGAAAGCAGAAGGAATGTGCTGCTTCGCCCTGGCAGGTGTCTGCATCCACGGCTGGTACAGTGCAGTGATCCGTCTCGGTACAGGCCGAAATGGGGCTGTGTGTTTTGTCCTAAATTCACTGTGGCTCTTGTATGGGTATGGGGCTTTGAAATTTCCAGCATCACACTGCTGCTGCTGCTGCTTTGAGCTTTGCTCTCTCTTTTTTAATGGGAGACTGTCTCTGTCTGGCACCAGAGCTGGGTTCTTTGTGAAGCTCATTGCCTCACGGTGCCTTTGACTCACAATACCTTAGCCTGACCTCCTGCAGAAGTAAAGGTGGTGCTGAGATTGTGTGACACAGATGCCATTAGTCTCTTGGCAACTGTTGCTCCTCCAAGGTCATCATGATCTGAGCAGTAGAAGAAACAAATATTGGTGCATTTTATAAAGTGTCAAAGCTGTTACATTCTATACATACCCTCTTTTGAAGATTTTGACAGAACTTTTTTTTTTCCCTCATGGAAGTGCCACGTGGTTGGATAACTGGCTTGACATCTTAACAATAACTTCACCATCAGCTTCAAATTACAGCTTTCCAACCATCAATTGCTATACTGAAAGTTTTTTTTTTCCTGATGGATATGTATACCAACTGCTTTGTAAAGAAAAAAAAGAAGTTACCATGGTAACAAAGTACTTTGCAGTGTGGTTGGTGAAGGAATGCATGTGGTGAAAACTAGGCAGCGTAAAATGTTAGTTGTGGGTGTAAAGTTATGGGTCAGATTAGAACATCTTTTAAGGTTAATAATATCATTCTGTAAAGTGTCCTTATATATTTTTTTCCATTGGAAAAACAACAACATAAAAAAAAAGCAAGCACTCAAAGAGCACAGTGTTAATCACACAAACCCGAGGTTGCATCTTTCCTGTGAGACTAATGTGATCTCCACCAACTGAAACCCATCATCCTCTTAACCTGCATGCGCAGCAGTGTTCTAGGTCACTGTGGTGGGACATACGCAAGCACCTTGGAATCAAACACACAACAGTGACTTAACTTGTCTAAGATGCAAAATCTGTGTCATTATGTCATCAAAACAGCTGAGCATTGTAGCTGAATGGACCTCTTTCTTCTGCTTCTTCTTCCTGAACAGACATGCTTTTGATATGTGCTCTGTTAGGTGTGTGTGTGGAATTAGAGGACACTCTCACACAGACATTTCCATGAAAGTGCCCTGCATTACCGGAGAAGACATACAGCATTGTGATAAGTATTTGTCAGCTAAATGCAGCTTGGATGTAAATTCAGTCAAATGGCATGTGAGCTGCACAACTATGGTCAGGTCATGACTCAATCAGGCTGATGATGTCAGGCTTTTTGAGCCTCTGTAACCATAAGAGGTGAGCATGATCACTACAGGTTGCTTATCTAAGGAAATGACATGTATACACCCCAGTGTTTAGTGTGTTTGAGTGATTTGAATATCACTGGTGATAATATTACACTTGGATAGCGAGATGTTTCTGTCTTTAAAGCTACAGTGTAACAAAACCAAGTTTAACTTTGGCCTCAAATCCTACAAAGAGTTCCCCAGACATGCATTCAGGGCATTTATCACAAGTGCTACTTCTGTGGAAGTAAATAAAGATGAGCATTTGTCTGAAAATCTGAAAAAAAAAGAACTTCTTTCACTTACATGTTCCTCGTTTCACCCACCTGTTTTTCTACTGCGCATTCATCTTCATGCAGTAGGTCCATCAGTGTTTGCAACATGAAGACAGACACACACACACACACACACACACCTGTCTGGCTCGTGTTGTCCTTGCAGGCTGCTGGTGAGAAAGCAGAGCAGAAAGCACTGAAGCATCCAGACGAGCTCAACAGACACACACACTCCACCTTCTCTCCTCACTTCTGTTCTCCTCCTCTCTCTTCCCTCCTACTCACGTTTTCATTTTACACTCCCACTCTGCTCAGTCAGTCAGTCCTGTTAACCTTTCTCAGACAGATTCAGTGTCTCCTGCTCAACCTCTTTTTTTTTTTTGCTTTCTCTCTCTCCGTCTCTTACATCTGCACTTGTTCAACCCTGCGCCTGCTGCTGAGTGGCACTCGCAGCCTCTCCTTCCACTTGTAATCAAACGCCTCTTCCTCTGTCCATGTTCCACACAGCCTCTCCTTCATTCTGCATCTCTCTGCTGTTTTGGTGTATAATTAGAGATGAGACTGCTGTGCAACTCCTCAGCTGATGGTAGGTGTATGACTGCCTGATGGCTTTGGCGCAGTGCCCAGTGTAGTGAGGGCGGAAAACTGTTATTTTAATAGGACACACATGCACAAGCCAACAAAAATAAAGACATTGCAAAATAACCCCTTGACCAAGTGTTAATTCTTCCTACTTTTTCTCACTTTCTCCTTTTTCTCACCTCAGTGAGATGTAACTTAATACTGTTTCCTGCTGAATGAGAGGGAAAACAATCTCTGTGACTGCTTTTAAAGTGCTTTTGACAAGATGATCCAAGGTTCAGCATCAAGTGTCAAACCAAACCTGCTGCAAAAAAGCAGTTTTTAATGTTTGTGCAGGAAACATCCTTTTCATCTCGCACAAGAAAGAGGAGGTAACATTTGCTTCACGGCTGCCTCAGCAGCATAGAAGCCTTGGTCTTGTCTATTGATTTTGCAGGGCCTCAGCAGGTGAACCCCCAGTCATGAGAAAAGCCTACGCATGATTTAGTTTGTGGTGAAGAGGATTTCTCACTTTGACTCACATCATGCTTCCTCTGCCCACTCTCTGTTTCTGTGTCTATCTCTGTTCTTCTCCGCTTTGTATCTGCTGATAAACACACATACAGACATGCACACACAGTGGTGAAGGTTAATGACATGCTAAAAAAGGCTGCATTGCATGCCTTCACCAGAATGAGCATGCTTAGGCTAAACCACATCAACCGGTGACATTTCTAAAGAACATGTTTTTATTGATAGAAATCGCCAGTCACTCCCACCACTTCCCAACTGCTATATTACAGCTTGTATTTGAAGACAGTTTCAATTTGCAGTTTGGCACAGACACCAAGTGAGAGTTTCAATAGTGAAATTTTCCATGCTGATGCAGAGGTAATTTAAAGTTTGTTGTTCTCACTTCTGTGATTGACATTTAGCACCGTTTCTTGAATAAAAACATGTCAAAGTATTCTGAAGGGAAATGTTCACACAACATGTACACATGATACGTGTCCTGTAGATCTTAGTTATTGCAGATGACCAACAAGGTGGCTACATTTGTTCTGATTCTTACAATGACTCACACTTGCTTGTTTTCCTGCAAGCAACTGAAAGAAGTTATTTTTGCAAAGCCTCAATTAAATACTAATGCTGTGTTGTGAAAAAAGGCAATGATGTCATTCTCCTTCTTGAGGCCCCCGCATGAAAATGAGTATCCAGTAGGTCCCGATTAGAACTGACATCTGATGTCCACTAGATGGTGTCCAGGACACGCAAGCTGTCTGATAGACTATCATGGGAATGCTTATTTCCTTGACTGATTCATGTTTGTGTGACCTCTCTCTCTGACTGTAAATAACATTAGAAAAATCCCTTAATTTTCATGACTTTTTTTTTTTGTATCCCTACATCTTTTTATTTAAATTATTTTTAATGAAGACATTTTCTCATAGTTAAGTGTTGCGAACAGTCTTAAAAGATCAGAATTAGAGGACTTTGAATTTAGAGGACTTTTCACAATGCATAATATTGCATTTATATATATATATCTATATATATATAGATATATATATATGTTCTCTGGATGGGAGCATAAGATGCTTTGGAAAATAAATATAATTCCCGTCCAGATGTACAAGCTACAAATTTTGAACAATTTAAAGACAAAACCGTTTTCTTCATTCAATAAAGGCTGCCTGATTATCACAGAACATATACGCTTGTAAGGTGGAAGCACTTGCACTCATCTGGGGCTTTCCAGATCTGTGCATTTCCAGTCTTCCCCATGTTAGTGGCTTCCTCCTGTTATTTCCAGGTAAAGTAGACGGGATCGCCACTTCGTGTGGCACTCAGTGCCGATCTTTTCCTTGTCTAAATGACAGAACGTAGCCTGAATGTTCTCCAGAGGTTCAACACGTTGACATTCTTTCCCTCATGATGAATCGGTGTCTTTCCACTCTACCCACTCGCTCCAGCCATGAAGGGACAGAGGTGTAGCTTCTTTGCTTTGGATGTATGGTATTTACCCCCCACAGCACCACAGTGGTACACCATGGTTGTTTGAAGTCAGAAAATGACTTAAAAAGAATGATCTGTATTGCTTGTGTCTTTCTTTACTGGAAGTGGTTGTGTCGACAAAAAGCCCCAAATGCAACATGTTACTTTCTCCTAATAGACAAAAGTAGCAGCATTTTAAGATACTCAGGTAGCCTTTATTTTAAGTTAGTTTTGACCCAGAGAAGATGGGTGTATTTATAGATCATGTTCATATGTGTATTTTTCTTTTCATGATTGAGCTTTAACCTGCATTTGTTGTTATCACAATGAACTGTCCTGTTACACAGTGATTTCAGGAAGTGTTGACTATTTTTTCTAAAGGAGGAACGGAGGAGAGACAGGAAGGGAGGAGGTGGGTGGGCTTGTGGTGATGCGAGGAGACAAAAATAACAAAGGCATGTGTCTGTCCCTCCTTGGTATTTTCCACTCCATTACATGAAATCCCTCCTTCCCTCCTCTCATTCCTTTCTTTGCGCTCCTTCAGCTCCTCCCTTCTCCCCGTCATTGGTCAGTTGGTTGCCTCCACAGAGCTACAAACTTGTTCTCACTCTCATTCAAGTGGCTCAGACTCCAGCGGGGGAAAGAGGAAAAGGAGGGCAGCAGGGTGGCAGTCAGTTTCATTTTCCCTCAGACCAGACAGAGTTAGCAGAGGAGGTCAGAGATGCTCGTGAGGCTCTTCGCTGCACTCTCACAGGGCTGACCAGCCACACCAGGCACTCATCACCTCTGACAGACTGCATCTGCTAACAGGAACTCTCCAGCAACATGAGCGCCTCATCACTCAACCTCCACAGCAAGCGCCAACCGTGTAAGTCTTATAAAAACTCAGCACAAATCTCATTTTTTTAGTTGAGGTGATACAATAATGTGTTTGCATTTTTTTTTAAATTTTTGATCAGTACTGGAATTAATTTTACTGTTTCGTCATTATGAAGAAAAAGTTACGTGTCTGTTTGTGTGTGAATGTGTGTGTATGTGTGTCATATATAAAATGTGAATGTAAGTGTAACAGCTCAGCTAGAGTGTTGTATTGCTGCCATTATGTTGATTCTGCTTGTTGCCAGCAGAGACTGGACCAAGTGCTGTCTGGGACAAAAATCTGAAAAGAATGTGGACTCATCACTCTGAGTCATATTTACCGATACCAAGTGAATAAGTCACAGTATCTCACACAGTGATGGATTTCTGGCCTGGATAGGTGCCAAAGTGCAGCTCAGACAAAGATCTCCTCTTTCTAATGGGATTGTGCCTGCAAATCTGGTCAAAGTTGACTCAGGAGAGCCGGGATCTGAAGCCTGTTTCAGACGTATATTAACCCAGATATGACCTGAAACTGATTTAGTCCCAGTGGGTTCAGTGATTGCATGAGCCTAAAAGGATCAGGGCCGTGACTCCAGAGAAGACATCTCCCATCTGTTGCTATGCTGCAGGCCGTGCAGTCCGCTCTGTCACGTTTCCGATTACTGTGGGAATGTGTTAGGGTTAGCTTAGGGAGTTACTGATCAGATTTTGAGAGTTTATATAGTGTATATGTTTTGGTTTTTTTTAAGGAGAAACTGTTTCTGATTCTGATGTTTTCTAAACTCAGTGAAGTCGGACATGACCTATATAATAATGAGGAAGTGGGCTCTGCTTAATGAGTAAATTAGAGGGCGAAAAATCCCAAATGAGTACCGTCTGTACTCTGCTGTTTTGCTGGTTATAGAGTGGAGCTTGAAAAGCTGAATCAGAGAGGAAACAACAGGGAAAAGATATGATGCATTAGCATGTGACTGTTTAACATCCTTTGCAAGTACACAAACATGTTGAGGGTCACAATTGTGTTTCTTTTTTTTTTTACATGCTACAGTGCTGTAATTTTAAGTATACAAACTGTAATATACTATAAGTATACCACTATTATGACTTAGATCATAGACAACGTCTTGTGTGTGTGCCATTATCATCTTATTATCGTTCTATGTGGTATTTTAATTCACGTGTTGGCTGTGCAATTAATGCTCCTTGGTGAGAATAAAAACACCCTTAATCCCTTCAGAAATTGGCTGTCACTTAAAAAAAAAAAAAAAAAAAAATCAGGCTATGAAGCATATATTTATTAATATCCCAAGCAAATCAGCTGAACCAAGCTGAGCCACATGGACAGCTCAAGAGCACAGGAGCCACCATTGTTGACTGATCCCACAAACCTGAAAGCAACTTCACAGTCTCTGAAAGACTGGCTACCTTCTTCGTTTCACTGGAGATGCAGAGTGGCCATGCTTTATAAGATCCTGGAGGTGCAGTTTGGATCCTACTAATAAATACTGATACTGCCATTTTAATACACTGACAAAAGGTTTCTTCTTTGAAAATCCAACAATAGTTTCTTTCTTTTCTCAACAAGGTAAAGACACATCAACACCAATTAATGCCAGAACAAAGATTTAGCTGGATTGATGTTTACCAATGTGAGGGGAACTCACATGTTGCAAGGACTTTTAAACTATGCCTTGTGGCGTATGAGCACTTAAAACTAATTGAATGAGTGTTTGTGTGTAATTATATTTAACAGCCCTGCTTGGACGGCTAAATAATTCAGCAGTTTGAGCTGTGCAGCCATGTGGACACCGGCCAGCTCCTCTCATTAGTTCTCACAGATGCCTCCAGTGTTTAGAGCTCACAGAGACAGCAGGACTTTATCATGTGATCACTCTCCAAATGAGAACACAAATTCACCTGTTTGGGCAGTAAATTACTTTAGAGGAATGAGGCATTTTGTTGTAATGAAGACACAATTGTAAACTGTATAGATATGGTATAATTGTATAATAGCAGTAAAACAAATCTAAGAATTTAATGTGTATGAACCGTACATGATAATGAGACTGCACCAACATTCTTCTCATTCTTCCAGCTGAGAAGAAGACAAACATCCTTGACAGCTACCCTCCTCTGAAAAATGGAATAGTTTGAGTGTGATTTCAGACTCAATTACCAGATAAAACAAAGCAAAAAAGAAAAAAAAAGTAAAGACATTGTCTAAGATTCAGTTTTCATAGGCTGAGAACTTGATGGGGTTGTTTCATCCCAGTCTTTGAGGTGGTCATCACTTTAGACAGCCAAAGAAATATTTCCAAAGACAGAAAAAGTGATAGATTTTTGCACTGTATGTCCCTTTTAATGTTTGTGTTGACCTGTTGGCAGTCATCCCACATACACTTTTCATGCTCATCTATACTATTTACTGATGCAGGGCTGAGTTTTATTCAGAGATGCAGCCTGTAGAGATTTTTTAACATTATTGGCTTTAACAATATAGATGAATTTTGTCTCTGCTCTGTCATAATACCCAGTCTTGGTAAGAGGATTTGTCAGTGTATGAAAAGAAATTATGGGTTGGTACTCTTTGTCATCTGGTAAAGCCTATTGTGTTAATCAGAACTCATGACAGTCTGCTGGTGGGTCACTGGAGGATAGTGGGACACTGACCTATAAACTGTCCCATTGTCTGTCTGGGTGTGATTCAGGGATGGAAGGGAGGAAGGAAGAGGGTTAACACTGATGTCATAGTTGCTGGACGGTGCTGGACACTGCTTTGTTCCAGCCAAAAACTGCCAGATCTAATATGTAAATGACTACTCACACATATGCACACACTGAAATATAGACCAAACCCGCAACAACGGCTGTCATAAATATTTCACAGACCTTGCAACATGAGCTTAGAATTAGCTTTTGGAGGAGAAAGAATAAACAGATAAACAGATAAATAAAAGTGAGGCGACAGAGTAACTGTATGGTATCCTCTCATGTTGGTCTCAATTTCGCAAGTGTGTCCACTTGTTTCCTCTTCTTCATTTCAAGGATATTCTAAAAAAAAAAAAAAAAGATTTAAGCAACCAACGCAATTTGATTTAGTCCCCAGACACAGTTTAGTAGCTGCAATGTTACACCCTTCTTGCGACCTTCCATTCTTAGTTTGTCACAACCTCTGGCTCATGACAGTCTCTCTCACTCACTCGTCACAACCCTGGAGAGTCTCACTGGGGCTTCACCCCAAACAAATGTTGCCTGAAGTCCAGTAACCGAGAATGTCATTTGGTTTTGAGGCAACAAAGTTGTGTCTCTTTCATTTAGTACATAAAAGCATATATGCATGAAAATATATGTTTGAAATGAAAGTTTACTCCAAGTTGGCAATGCATGCTGATTTATTTTTTCTGTGTAAATGAATCATTTTTGTATTCATTTATTGACTCTTTTCTGATACAGTGTAATATTTAATTATCATATTTACTTATTTTCTGTGGTGACATCATCATTTGTGTTTATTCCTGTAGTGATTTGATTCCTTATTTGTGTATGCCCAATTATTTCTGAGCTTATTTATGGATGATAAAGATGCTCCCTGTCTTTCCTGTGGCAAATTTCTTGGAAAAAACAGCAAAGAAATGTGAGCTAGACTTTTCTTTTTCCCGTTCTACTCAGTCTGTTCTTTTAATCTGATGTGGGAACAGGCTGAGGCAACACTTGCTGTGCACCACAACAACAGCTATTTAAACATGGATGACTTCATCTTGGTGGAAACCACTTCCCAGAAAGTGCCTCAGCCTGAGTAAACTCCAAGCCTGAAAAACTCCTCTATAATCGAAGCAGTGGAGGAAATGATGAACCTCGGACTTTCTGTCTCCCTGCCGTTGATCAGAGGGTTTTAGCTCATGCTGCTTTGAGAACCAGAAACAACTTCTCGAGAAGCCCTTTTTGAGGTTGCATCTTGCTGCCCTGACCTTCCCACCAGTACAGCGATGGGCTAATGGTAGCCTATGGGTGACTGTGAGCCGTTAACCCTTCATTTAGCCCCTGGATCAATGTGTTGCTGCGACTGTTTGTGCAGTTGGTGCTTCTAAACTGGCATCTCAGAGGTCTGTCTTTGTGACGGGGTAGAAAGAAACATGTGACATACAGACACTAAATAGAAAGTGTGACCTGATTTTTTTCATTTATGTACTTGTACTAGAAAATGTGCTTTCTGCAGATAATAAGATTTACTCAAACGGCGTGCAGCACGGAATGATTGTAGAGGGATGATTGTATTTGTTTTGGTTACATGCTGTTCAGAGGCTCTTCTGCTTTCATTGCGACTTCTCTGTAGTCCTATCCTTTATTTGAATTATAATTAATAATAATACAAACATAGACATTTGCACATATATGTAGGCCGGTCTCGGTCCTTAACATCTCTGCTTTTGTCAGGTTCTGAAAGAACCCTTTCTCTCGCTGCAGTTTGAGGCAGAGGATCTGGATTTGCCTTTATGTGGGGAGGCAGAGTGGCATGCATTCACATCCTGCCTGTTTTGTGTTGCAAACTTTCTGTTTGTCTGTTCCTGTCATTCTGCGTGTCCATCTGGTCCCAAACTCTGGTCTATGAGCCTCTCTTCCCCAAAAAAATCCCAGGGCAGCTGAGAGGAAGGAAGGACTTTGAGACACATATAGGGCAGAGGGAGAAAAAATAGACACAGATGGGAGGGGACAAGAAATGACAAAATTGTGGATGAAAAAGAGAAAATGATAAATAAAGAAGAATGGAATAATGGTTGAACTCATGCCTGTGTTCATTTTCCTCCCTCCCTTTACCCATCTTGTGCCATGAAGCCAAAGGCTGTTGTGTGGAGGGGCTGCAGCACGCTGGGCATGTAATCTAATCAGCAGTGGACACTGTGGCCAAGCTTTTCTTTCGAACTGAAGATTTTCCCATGTGAGTAGTTGAGCTAATCAGAGGTCATAGGGGTTGTCTGTGGCCAGGGAATCCGTACGAACTGAAGTGAGCCAGTGGAAAACAGACTGCTGGATAGGGAAACAAAATCAATGTGAGGATATACATCTGCAGCTCACCCCTTTAGCTTCCCATGGGCATCACAGTGTTTAAACAGAAACAGTCAATGATGTGATCAATTAGTGTTTAATGGACAGGTGAAAAAAAAGAGAAAACCAAAAACTCCAGGACAAGCAGTTTGTTTAAACCTTTAGTCTAGAAAGTATGTCCAGGTTGGTGGTTTTACTGCTGTTTGCACTCTGATTGAAAGAAGATTAAAAATAAATAATGTCGTGGCCATGATGCTGTCAGCTTAAACAAGAGACTCTTCATTAAAATGCACGCATCAAACTGGCAGCTCCTGATCGTGACTGACAACTTGCTTTGTCAGCACTGCTCCATGTGCTTCCTTGAGGCTCTGAGGACAACAGCATTTGTGATTGTGCAACTGTGCAAAGAGAAGAGAGCATTGGAGACCTGCAACCTCAGACATTAAAATACCATAAAAATGACAGTTGTACTGTCTGCTGTGGATGGCTGTGGCCAGGCTGACTGATCAATTCCTGCTGAAGTGTTTTTAGGCACTGCTCTATAGACAGGGCATATTTAATAGAAGTGCTGTTGTGTTTGCGTGAATGAATAAATGAGGAACATTGTAAAGTGCTTTCCAGAACCTGGATACGATTAAAAAGGAACTACGTAAGTGCAGACCATGTACTTGACTGTTAGCAATAACCTCTGCTTTCGGTTTCTGGAAAATAAGTTATGGAAATCACCTAAAGAGGAAAGCATAACACTCTATTCCTCTATATGTGAACAAACAATACACTAGTTTTTGGATGCTGGGCACATATTTGCAAAACATTTTAACTGACTGCATACTATTGGAAGCAGTATGTTGAGTACGCAGGGTTTTCATCTTATTCGTGCCTTTTAGACAAAGTGTAATGTAAATAGGATCTTCTGCCCTGGAGGGATTTCCCAAAGTTCAAGAAACCTGCTGTCATAAAGGTTATCTCAGTGCGAGCTTGAACACTAATTTTTCAACAAATGATCCATATTGTTAAGTTTGTGGCAAAATTAGAAAGAAAGGAAAGATACAAAATCCTTATCATTCCTTGTAACCTCTGCTCTCTCTGAAAAGAAAAAAAAAACTGAGTAAAACAAATAGTAGAGATAGGAAAAAGCACTGACCCTGATATGGCTCAGAAAAAAATGAATGAATAATGAAGAATAAGTTAGTCAGGCTGACTGATGCCATATTAGGGTCTTCACACACTGAGATTTGAATGTTTGACAGGTGTGTCACACATCTAAAGGTTTAAAGTGCATCCAAAATATAACTTATGGCTTGATGGGAATAAGAAAATAGAATTGTGAGGAAAAAATATCGAGACATTTAAAATGTTGTTCCACCATTTCACTTGCACAGCTGGATTCATCGGTAGATTCCAGCTGTGTCGGTGCTGTGAGCAGGAACCTTGTGTTTGGATTGTCCTCACTCTCTCTTCCCCGCCCAACGTCTTCGTCTGACCTCAGAGCTGGTGCAGTCCCTGTCAACCGGGAGTTAAACAAGGCCACGTCAAGCTGTGACAGGTTCTTATCACGCCGCCACTGCGGACGTGTGACTCACGAGCAGCAGTGTGCTGATGCTGCACTCGAAAGAAAGCAACCTGTTGTTGGTTTTGGACCGACTTTGCAGTTTTGAGATTCACAGAGGTGACATATTTGCAGCGCATATCATGTCTCTGCGGTTCGTAATGAGAACACCGTGAGCACTCCTCAAACTGTCACAGATAATCAACTGACTGTAATTGTGTTTAACCTTTCCTGCTGGTCAACATCCTGAGCAGAATGCCCCTCTCCAGCACTCGTTGTTGTTTATAGAAATGCTGTGACTGCTGCCATCAACACTGTGCAGATAATCTTCACTTTGCTCCCTAGTTTAGACATGGATTGAAAGCCTGATCCAATTAGCTTAATCCCTTTTTGCTGGTTGTCATAGCTACTTAAACCTCAGACACTACTCTAATGACCGCATATCACATACAGTAGATTTTCAGTAGAATGCAAAATTTATGCAAAGAATATCACGAAAAGTTGAAAACATTGTCTGTTACCTAGAAAGAAATGAACTTAGTTTCACATGGAGGCTAAGTGTAGCTGAGACAGCTTCGTCCCCAGTTCCCACTGATCCTTTAGGCAGAGTTCATCATGTCTGCCCTGCAGCTGCATAACAACAGCACAAACGTCTGAGTGGCATCAACTGTTTTGCCAAACTGTCTTGAATTCAGTGGATTTAAAATGACCGAATTTCATTTGACTTATTAGTTTAGGTAAGCTGTCGAAGACCATTTCTTCAGAGCTCTTTTTCCTTCACTGCACTGCTCTGCTGCAGGTTGCACCTCCATTCGCTCCCATTGGAACTGCGCTCAGCAGTGATGCTGATGAGGGGGAAATGGGATTGCCATGGTATCTCAAATAGGATTAGTTTAGCAAGGAGAGTGACTGCTCCCCTATGCATAGCAATCTTAGGATTGGCATTGATTCAGTGGAAATAAAGGCTGGCACAAGGCGGCTGTTTGGAAAGTTAGTCGACGTGCTCAATAAATTCACAGCAAAGCAATGCATCTGTGGACTGAGTAGCTTTGAATCCACTGGGATGAGGTCAATGGGGAACAAGATACATAATGCTTCATAACTGGAATACTCGTGACTAACATTTCAATATATTTTTTTCATGTACAAGAGCAGAGAAGAGGAATTAAAATCCATGCACATCTTATTTGCAGCTCCATGTCTCCCTCTTCTGGCAACCGATATTTGACCCCATCTGGTCTGTGCAGGTTTACCTGCCCCCTGCCCCGAGCTAGTATCTAATCTGCTGTTCTTCTTTTTGGGATTATAGCAGCTGAGACTGAGCGTGGTCAGACACTTCCAGATGTGGAAGCAGCACAGCACCACAAGTTGAGAGAGAGACAGCGTTTCTTTCGAGGAGGTTTTCCAGCATGATGTGGATGTCTACTTGTCCTCGGCGCACCTTTGTATCAGAGACTACAAGAGAAGTAAGATGAGCTCCATATTTCTGTGAGCACATGCGATGTCTTGTACAAATGCAAACAACGCCATTGCTTTTCCTCTCTTCGCAGCTCCGATTGGCAGCATCTCCTCGATGGAGGTTAACGTGGACCTGCTGGACCAGATGGAGCTGATTGACCTCTCTGATCAAGAGGGTTTGGACGTCTTCTACAACTCTGTGGGTGAAGAGGGATTGCTTACCTCCCCACTGCCAGGTATGGAAACAGAGTTCAGATGAGAAACAAGACAGCACAACTGCATCTCTCTAACAGTGTTTTCTCTGTGACTCACAATCCAAGGAAACAACAACAACAACAACAAGGAGGCCATCAGTAAGGGACTCTTTCAGCATGTGCTTGAGAGTCTTGACAGCAAGTCCCGGATATCCTCCACGTCTTCAGATTGCTCCTGTGACAGCCAGAACACCGACATCAACAGGGGAGAGACCCCTCTGGTTGCTTCAGATGACGAGGAGACAGAAAAACTCCCAGTCAAGTGGGAAGCCTACATCCCCAGAAAGAAAAGAGCTGACAAGTCAAAATTTGTCTTCATAGGATCCACCACTGAGCTCCACCTGCAGCGGGTGCAGTAGAAAACACCTCAGCCAGAGGTGAAGACAGAACTTTGTGATAAGACTCATTAAAAGGGGCCTCAGCTGCAGCTGTCATCCACAAACCAGGCTCTCATCAGCCCTTCGGACCTCTCTGTCAGCTGAATGAAAGGCAGGTTCTGGTCTGTATGTCTCGGAGCTCAGGGCCATGAACTGTAAATACATTATTTCTTCATTCCTGTTTAGGCAAGATTAGTTTTCCTGTCTTTGACCCCTCCAGCTGAAGGATGGAGAAGTTTGTACAGTATTAACACAAGCTAGAACAAAAAAGCAATAAATGAAGTAAAAACAACTAAATAGATTTTTTTTTTTAAGAGTTTCTGATTATTCAGTATATTTGTTTCTGGAAGCAACATGTTGTGCTGCCAATGCAAACTCTCGTTTTTCTATCCCTAATTTTGACAATGTATGTACTCTTTTAACAATAAATGAAGAAAGGAAATAGTTTACTTTTCGAGCAAAACCCTTTTGGATGAATGTAAACATGTGCCCTGCTCTTCAGACAGCAATTCAAAAAAGGATGCCGTTGAGAAGGTCTGAGGATTCTTACCACTCCTGACAAAAAGAAAAACAAAAAGGAAAAGGAAAAAAAAATGGGATCACCACTCTGGAGGTGTTTATTCAGCTATTTAATTTCATAGAAAAACAAAATCCCATATGTGATACATTTTATTTAACAGCTGATAATTCTGGCTTTGTAAAGTATACCTCAAATAAATGGAATAAAAATGGTTTTAATTGATGTATTTTTTCAGATAAAGTACAAGAAAGGATTATGGAAAGAAAAGATTATGGAATCACTCAAAGCATGAAGATTAGATTATGGACTCATTAACCACAGAAATCACAATTAGTTTCACCTGTTTGGGCTTTTCTGACAATGTGAAGTCTTAGAGAGATGGACTTCATGAAAGACAAACAATATTCTTCATTAATCAGTTTCCAGCATTCTTGTATAAAAGCTGGCAGATCAGCTTTAGGGATGAACCTTTGGCATGGACCTTTTCTTCTCCTAAATGTCATCATTTTCTATTCTACTTTCTTCCTTCTATCAGCCTACTTTTGAATAATGAAATTTAAAAAAAGTGCCCAAAATATTCGATTTTCATGTGTGCATTTACTGTTGAGTGAAAAATAAACACCTCACGTGGCACCTGACAGACACTGCCCTGCCATCATCGCCTGTGTAAATGTGCTGGTTTTCTTCAGTCGCCTTCATTTTTCTTTAAACCTGCACCAAACTAAAGTTCCAGCATCATCATCTTGCCTCGTGCAGAGCTGTGATTCATCGCTAAATATCACATCCATTCATCCAGAGTCCATGACTGCCTCTCCTCAGCCCACTGAAACCCTTTTTTCTTCTGTTTCTTAATAACTGTTTAGTTTTGGCCTCACTCTAATGTATCCCATTTCCTTCTTCCCATTTTTTTTACACTTCAGTAAATGTTTGAGCTCATTTCTTATATTGTGCATTTTGTTCATTTATTTAATTTTAAAGGCATATTGCTTTCAAATTTCATCCTGGCACTCTGTCTTTGTTGGTCTACCCTTATGTTTCCCTTTTTGCTACAGATTTTAAGCACAACTGACCAACATCATCTACTACAACTGTTGTCCCATCAGGCTCTCTTGTTGGGGCCGTGTTTCCTGTCAGTTGTACAGCAGCTGGTTAAGACCGGCATGCGCTCTCTTAACTGCAGCCTAATTTGCTTATTTACACTTGTGCAGATACTTTTTTCAGAAATGCAAATATCAGTTTTTATTGCTACTTGATCTAAAAAAAGAAAAAAAGTTATAACAATTTTAATTTTTTTGAGGTAAGCTTTGAAATAGAATGAACAGCTGAGGGAACATATAAGAGCAGTCATAGTAATATGTTTCCAGGGGATGTACATAGAATCAACAAAGGCAGCCGGACAGAACATCTATTAAAATCTACAAATGTGGCATTTCGCAGGGAAACACATTTAAAGCATCAAATACTGAGAAAGTGAAGAAATAGCACCGTCGTATCCTTTTTGTCACAGATGGCGACACTGTGTTGCACACCAGCAAAGCTAAATTATATCTCAGATGTTTCGGTTTACAGAGCTTATTAACTGTAACGCGTTCAGGGGTATAAAAGAAGCCATTTTCAAAAGCTTCTTGAAAATAGTCACCTACTGTAACCAGTGATTAAAGGTATTGTTTGTGTTAGGGGGAAGCAGGGACCTTGGTCCTCAGACCTTGAACTGGAGGTGTTAAACAAGCATTGTGCTCTGAATCTTCATCCAGGTATTAAGCAGCACTCACTTTTCTGTTATTTACATATATTTGTTTGAGTACTGATTAGTTTTATTACATTGAAAAAGTAATCTTATATAAACCCTTTTTTTTTTGCTCTAAAAACAGAAAATCTCAATTGTGTGTAAAGCCAATAGCAAGGATTTCGCCTTCATTAAAACCTGTCTCAGACCATTTTAAAACAGAAATGCCTCCTGCTTTTCTATAGGGCATTATGTTTCCTACAATGAATACCTTTGTGTACACTTCAGTATCTGGTGAACCAGTTCCCATGAACCGTGATCAGAAATTCATTTCCCACAGTGTCAAGACACAAATATGAGCTGCTGATCTGTGGTTCAAAGTAAAATTTCTTCTCTATACAAGACACAGGTCACTGTTAAAGACATCCATGTCAGCATTGACCTTAAAATGTTATTTTTGTAAGTTCTTATGACAGGCTCAGAGGTCCTGACTCAAAGAAGGGCATCCAGGAGCCTTAAATTACCACTCATAGCATGAATTGTAAGATGTTTCTCATTCAGTCATTTCTAGTAGGCTCATATCTCTGTATCCTGATCAAATGTAGTAGCTGAAATAAATTCAAGTTTCACCACACGATGTGGATAAATCAGACTGTACCAGTACTTCAACATTTTAGCAAGGCACCACAGGAATATTTTTACTATTACAAGATCAAAACATTTTAAGTCACTTGATACATTTTGATCTCTAGCCAAGATTTAAAGCCATAAAAACAGATTTATCAGTTGACTAATGAATTGAGGGACACCATTGTCTTTGGGTTACATAGTTTTAGATAAATCAGGCAAAAGATGGTTCTCCTGGTCACCTACAACTGACTGGAGAAAGTAGGTCATGTTGCACATTTTTTCTTGATGTATACAGAAGACTAAAACCTTTAGAAAACCTATAAACCACACACTTCTTACTTTGACAATCTGTCTAATTAAGTCCTGCTCTGCAAGGGATGAAACTTTCAGGATTACGATCAAGCCTCAAAGAGACGACAGTATTCTCATCTCTAATGTAATTTAATAGAAACTGTTACAGATTTCTACAATTTGATTTGACAAAAAAACAAAAAGTACATGTCCAGTTTAAGCATATGGTCTTCCTAGGCCATTTGGAGTTCAATTTGGACAGTCGATACATTTAGCAGAAAAAACCAAAAAAGGCACACTTGGTCTGTTCAAAACTTACAGATGACCTACCAGATAATTCTGGATGCATAGCTGCTGGATTAAAAATAAATTGCTCTCCCATTTCATGTAAAGGATCCAGAGGCCAATATTCCCTGAATATACTTTTTGAATAAAGAAAAAGCATTTCTTTAGCAGGGGGAAGAAAAAAAAAGAAAAGAAAAAGGGAGTTTTTTAAAGTACAAAACTACAATATTTACAGTAGCATTAACAAAACCATTTACTCTCTCCCACTTCCCATCTTTGGGAGGGCTCGCTGCTCAGTGGCACTCTGCACTTTACGTCCACGGCCCCCGAATCCTCTACCTCTCAGAAAGCGACCAGGCACTCCAAATGTTTCTATGTTCAACTTCTTCTCCTCTGCCCAGGTGGTTCTCCTGCAGGTACATGAGGACGGAACAGCCAAAAAAAAAAAAAACAAACGCACACCATTTAATGTAGTGCAAGACTTCAGAAACACAGGTCGAATATACGGACCAGGATTACCAGAATCACCTGGGCTTAAGATCTGATGAGATGTTGTCAAAGAAACATTTGTTTTTGTTGTAGCATTTTTCTGCAAGGGTTTCCTCTTCACGTGTATCCGGGTTCTCCTGGGCCTCTCCGGAACTGACCTTCTCACCTGCAAGCGTCTTCTAGGGGACAGCATATACCTCAAAGTGGACCGGTCTCCAGTGACACAAACTTGACTGATGCCCCCCCCCCCCACATACCTACAGCCTCCTTCGTGAGATCATCTCTGAACTGTGCATTTGCAGTTTCAAAGTCAAAATCTGACTCAAACTCCAGGGTTGCTGCCTTTGAGTTTTTCGCAGGAAGTTGGCCTCTATTTCTGGTCCTGGACCTGCGACTCGCTGCAAATGAACATCAGAAGGGGGGGGTGAGGGCAGCAGCGTCAGGTGTGATGCCAAATTGGTGGCAACAGTTGACAATGAGCAGCTCTGGCATTGTCATTTTAAATTACTACATTTGGAGGGGACAGGTGGCACCTTTACGTTACCAGGACATTTGTCCGCAAGTAGGAGCCAAAAAGTGCCACATAGGAAGAATGATCAGAGAAGGTGCATTTTATTCGATACCTTGTTTTCGCCGTCTCTTCTGGTTCTCAACAGCCTGGCCTTGAATCTTTGCTGCAGTTGACCCCGATGGTGCCCGACCTAGACACAAGTTCAACGTAAACAAGTTTTCCCCTTTCGTACGAGACCAAATATGAACAGTTAAGCCCGCTTACCGGTGGGTGCATTCTCCTTCTCAACTCGAGAACCATCCTGAGCAGAGTTTTGGGCTAAATTAACAGGCTGCCTGTTCTGTGGCTGAGTTGAAGTCTTTCCCCTCCTCTGTGCAGCTGCAGCCAAAGGCATTGTTTGGACAGCCTGTTCCACCATAGGGACTCTTCTCGCTGGGGCCTGAAGCCCTGGTACTGAGAGAAAAAGGAACACGATGGGGCTCAAATTATCTGCTAAAGCATGCCAGATGATAACATTTACATTACTGAACAGACATGTCCATGGTAGTTATTTTTACTTAAGCCAAGAGCTGCATTGTACTGCTGGTTCAGTAGAGAAGTGGCTGCAAGCTGGTTAAAGGTTGGCATCATGTCTCTGTATGGACTCCAGCGTGGGTGATATGCAGCAGAGGAGCCAACTGATGACTTAATATCAAGAGAAAAGGAGGTTAATTAAGAATTTTATGCCATTACTCAAAAAGTCAGTCTAGTTTTCTTGCCCCTACCTGAACAATAGCAGGGTCCCGAGGTAGTCCATGGTGCGGTTTGGGTGGTTCAGATACAGTAATATCTTTGATATCACTTCCTCTGAAAATTATGTATTCATAAATTTCATCCTTTGGTGGCACTGGCCTATCTGTGTGCCTGTCCTCTGTCCCATAGGACTTAACTGGTGGCATAAGAAGTTCACAAAGCATCAGCCTGTCGTTTGATAGCCAGCAAACTGTTCCAAACTAATGCAGCAAAGAGGTACATCTACATACACAAGTAAACAAAACCTACTTTACCTTTAGCTAAAGCAACCGTGGACCTTTCTGTGTCCACAGAAGACAATATTCCTTCGTAACGAATCTGTGCCTTTGATATTAAACTTATTTTACTGCCAATATAAGGCGTCCCTCCTCCAGCACTCATGTTTGCGGTAAAGGGAAAAAAAAAGTTTTCAGAGTGGAAGACAAATAGCAGATGAATTACAAATAAGAAGGCACGACATACAGAAGTTAAATAACCAGCATGTTTGCAATCAGCCGTCACCTGTGCGCTTTATAGGACTGACGACCGCAGCTCTCTGCAGCTGGCTGGATCAGCTGCTCTTAAATCAGGGCCAGTTTGTTTAATCAGTCAGCGTACACCGAAAGAGAGACAAAACAAGTCTCCAAACCACCAAGCGTTTTAAAGCTCTTCATACCACAATATAATTAAGACGTGGCACATCTGTCTGTCCACACATACAGACAGGAGTCCATCTGAAGTATAATTTCCAAGACAAAGTCAAACCATTACATATGACATTCAAACTGCAGGATGCGACTCTAAAGGGATTTTATTTCATGGATGATAAAGTATATATATATTTTTTACATTTTCAAAGTAAGCTATTTGTGAGCTTCCTAAATATAAGCGAGGATAGTTACCCCCACTCCCCCCTAATAATTAGTTTCGTTGGCAACTTCCCTTTCAAATGGACAGATGTCATATTTTTACAGTTGTTTAAAAAAAAAAAAAACTCAAGAGCGCTTAAAATGCAAACATATACAAGATGGAAGTTGACTGCGCAATTTTTACTTTCACAAAGCACAATTAATATGGATCAGCATTCGAAAACACACATGAAAGTAGAACTAATTAAGTTTGGTGTACTGAAACAGCAGCGATCGCTGCATGATTGACAGAACAGTGCGTTTCCTTTCTATGGGTGGGGCAATCGTAAACGTCTCTCCACAACAGTTAACTTCACTTGGCTGCAGCCATCTTGCTCAGTAAATCGGCTGTCAATAAACGCTGGAATTTGGCATATAAGCTCGCAGCAAACCACATTATTTTTCCACTAAAACTCGCAGAGTGGAATGCGCAAACCGACTAATTATCGTAAAAGTATGAACACGAGGGCGACAATGAAAGGTTTGACGAAAACTCTATCGCCACGGCGAGATGTTAAACCCTCTCATGTATCCCCAGGAATGACAGCTGAAGCCATTGGTACCGCCTTTTAGTATATCTGAGCAGCCAATCACAGCTCTCAGAAATCCCCGGAGTGGGACGCTTAGCTGTTGTGCGCACGCGCATGTCAGTCGGTAAGTACCTCAGTTTTCACAAGCTCGCAAGAGTGCGAAGATGGCGGTTGGCCCCGGCCCGCTGGATGAACTCTTTTTACAGACAGGGGTGAATAAAGCGGTTGTTTGCTATCCTGCTCGGTCTGTAGAGTCACAGCCGTCATTCTTGTGTCACAACAACCATTTGGGTAGGCACGAGGCAGCCGGTAATTATATAGCTATAGTTCCGGGACAAGTGGGTTGCTCGAGCTAAGGTCCAGCTGGGACTTGGTCAAGGCGATTGCTAAAGCAGGTACGCTGTAACTACTAATGTTGTTTTCATCTTTAACTCTATGAGTAAACACGCCAAGCAAGCGCTGAAGCTGACAAAAGAAAAGAGTAGATGTTCCGTAGTCTTTCCCCAAACACATTCAAGCTCGTGTGTGCTCCTTGTTAAACAAGTTGAAGTGCAGGGGGGTCTCCACTTAACAAGCTCCCCATGGTTCAGCCATGGAAGCATCGACGGCCAGCACCGACTCCAACACGGGACGCGATCCTGGAAAAACGCTTGATATCGGTGACCGAGCAACTTTTCTCCCGAATCACACGGGAAAAGTAAGCTCATACTCAGCGCAGACTTTTAATGGGAGCCAAACTATGAACTCGCACAATTCAGGAAGCGCTGCCCCTCTCGAGGGGACGACAGTGACGAGTAGCGTCGGTAACAGCAGCAGCACGGCGATATCTGTCACAACTGTCAACAGTGGACCTGTGCTGTCAAAAGGGCTGCCCGGTATGACGGTGCCCACCTCGTCAAACAGTGTAATTCAGACGCCGCTCATGAACTCGGAGAGTGTTGCCGCTGCGCCTCAGCCCGTGAGCCAGGCAAGCAGGACCCACCGTCACTCTTATCAGACCCCCCGTGAGGTCGGGTGCAACTTTGAATGGGAACAATACTGCCAGTCCTGCTGTGTCTGCCAGTACAACAAATCAGACAGGTATTGGCGTACAAACTCCGCTTGTAAACAATGGCCAGCCGTGCAGTTCTGTGCCTGTCAGCGCAGGTCCGCACATTATTAAGGCAGAGCCTCCCACAACGATAATACAGTCAGCACCGCAGCCTGCCGGCACCCCCCAGCCCCCAGCAATGCCAGCTGCGAGTGCTGGCGGGATCCGAGCCCTGACACCTCAGATTCTGGCTCCAAGACTCCCTCAGACCTCCACAGGACAGCCCAGTGTGCATAACATTCAGCTACCCCCAGGTGAGTGAAGAACTGCAGAAATAAATCCAGAAATTGATTATTTATTTTGTTCTGTTGGTGCAGCTCACAGAAGAGTGTGTATCTCATTAGTCTGCCAATAAATATGCAATCATATTTTAAGAATATGTTGACATCTGTTATTTCTATTTCAATGCAATATTAAATGGTCTCGTTTAATCTAAGATGTGACTTAGCAATGTTCCATATTTTTTTGGTGGGAAAAAAAATGTCACCACCTGTTCCAAGCAGTGTATCCAGTTACCATAATTACTATTAAGCTGCCTCATTTAAATAGATTTCTTGTTTTATTCCTTGCTTCAGGGATGGTGCTTGTGCGTAGTGAGAGTGGGCAGCTGTTGATGATTCCTCAGCAGGCCCTTGCTCAGATGCAAGCCCAAGCACAAGGAGGCATGGCACCTCGGACATCTACGCCGACAAATGTGCCTCCAGGCCAGGTAAACTCCAAAGTTTGCCCAGGAAGAGGACTAATGGCTGCAACTGTAATGTCTTAGATTTTATCAGGATTTTAAGTAATGATCAGGGTGATTACAGCTTTGGCAAATACTGTTAATTGCATTAGTATGACCACTGAAGGTGGAAGGTCCCTATTGTTTCTATAATAATAAATAATAATAATAATAACAAGATCTTTATTTGTCCCACAGTGGGGAAATTGCATTGCCTTGTTGCAACAGCAAAATACAGAAGAGCAGCAGTGGAGTAAGAATGCCAAAATAAGCAAAAATATCTAATATAAATAAAAAAAAATACAAAGAATAAACACACTTATCTAAATATATAAGATGTACTTCAAATAAAGACTAAATCGAATAAAATAAACCTTAGTGTACAGTATATGGACATCAGTAAATATTTGATAAAGTAACTACAGTATATAGCACATGTTATACTATAATACAGGATTGCATATGATTGCAGCAGATGGATGATGAACATGTGTTCACTATGGAATAATAATAATAACAATAATATTTATTATTTTTTGGGCTTAAACACTGAAAGTGCAAAGACCCATTATTTTCAGTAAGGATTATTATTACTATTATTATTATCATTATTAATGATAATAATAATAATATCCTGAAATATCATATCATATAATGTTGTTTCCCTAGTTCAGATCACAGAAGAGTGTATCTCATTAGTCTTACAAAGTTAGCACAGTCTTATTTCAGAATATCTTTAAGTGTCATCTGTTATTAACCTTGGGAATACAACATTAACTGGTCTTTTTAAGGTCTCCATTGTGATTAACAATACCCCATTTTTTCTTTGGAAAAAAGAAAAAAGTCAATTCCTGTTGCAAGCAGTGTAATCAGTTACTATAATTACTTTCAAGTTGTTTTGTTTAAATATATATATTTATTTCAGCAGGACTGAAGGACCCTTTTATATAACAACAACTGCTATTATTATTATTATTATTATTATTATTATTATTGTACTTTTGGGAGGGATTTACCACTATGGAAAACTCATGAAATGTGGCACACTCATCAGTCATCACAGTGATCAGTCAGAGACAACAGGTGTGCCCAAGGGGGGGTGTCCCAGGGACTAAATATTGGAGTTCTGACAGTGTCTAAACAGAATTTTATTTCTTATCTTAATGTCAACCAAATGCCATCAAAATAGACCATCACACACCTGAGCACATCAGAATGTAATTTTATCTTTTTCCAGAGTTTTATGGTAAATTGTTAATTTTTGACAAATATTTTAGCATGTGAACTTGCTGCTGGAAACAAGTTATTAAACATTAGCCGATGTAGTGGACTAATTTATCATTCCTTAAACATCAATGTAGGAAGATCTTTGAGGAAAAGATGTTGCTCTTTTCAAAAGGGCCAAATTACTGGTCTGCATCATGGAAATAAAACAACTATGGAGATTGCTGAAACTAATAAACCTAAGTCACACATTAAAACCTTGAAGGGCAGTGGTGAGCCATCACTTCCAAGGAGGAAATTATGTCACAATGCAAAGAGAGGTCAAGTTATCAGGTTTGCTGAAACAGTGCAACTGCAAGTATTAATAAAAGTGGTCACAAAATATGAGTGAACCCCTCCATGCCTCGACAATGCATATTCTCATGTTGAACTGTTAGACATAACATAAAAACAATTTTTATTCTCTTCATTGTACACACTGGATGTCTCTTCTGGGAGATTTAAGTGGCTGATGCTCACAATTTTATGATTTGTGCCACTTCTCAGGCTCCAGGAAACACAATCATCAGTAGACAAGTGTCTCCTGGCGCTATCATCAGACAAGGCTGTCCAGCCTCGACGCCACTCACTGCGACCACCACTCTTCACAGACCTCCTATCTTGCAGGTCTGGTGGCATGCGTTCTTTTCTGTTAATGTTCATTAGGAGCAAAATATTTAGATTTTCTTTCATTATACAAAAGTCAAACTCTAACTCATGAGCGTAATGTTAGTACTTTTGACAGAAAAAACTAAACTCTTTTAATATTTTTCTGTAAATCCACCAACTCCCAAGTTTAGAAATCAACTCAAAATGTATTATTTACTGTTTGGAATTGTTGTTATGTTATTATTTCTCCTAAAACTGCAACTACATGTGTCAAAATGATGGACTTCATTTTTTTATTTTTTTAATGCATTAATATAAAATGAAAACTCTTAAGGATGCTGCATAGTTAGAACAAGTGTTTTTAGATTTGCCTTTATTTATTATGCTTAAAATAATAAAAATGGCAATTTTTACAATTAAGACCTAAACATGGCAAAAGTATATCCTATAAATTAAACTGTTATAGCACATTCAGCATGATTGATGAGGCTCTTTGACGATGCAGAGATTTTTAAATAGTCCTTAAGTTTAATTAGTTGTGCCTGTATTCAAGCGAGTTTGATATGACTCTAAAACCCATAATACTCTTGCTACTGTGAAGTCATAGGATGTCTAGTCATGTTTTGATGTTGACATTTTTTTTTTTCCTTTCCCAGAGCTCAGTTGGGGCCATCGTACCAGGAATGACCCCCAGAACCCTCAGCCAGACAGCTGGGACCACTATTACCTCAGTAACAGTGAGCAAAGTAAGTTGTTGTTGCTGCAAGGGATCAGGTGGAACAGCGTGTCTGGGCTCTACTGTTGAATTTAGGATGCTTCAAGTTTTTTGTATAATTTAGTCATCAAGTGCATGCAGTTAAACGAGACAAGTTTATGTTTATACTTATATTTCCATTAGATACTTAAATCAGTTTGTAACACAGATGTGTTATGTTTTCTGATAGGAGACGATGGAGAATGTGAAGAAATGTAAGAACTTCCTATCTACACTGATCAAACTGGCTTCTAGTGGGAAGCAGTCCACAGAGACTGCAGCCAGTGTGAGAGAGCTGGTCAAGGACCTGCTGGTGGGTGAGCTGAACAAGTGGGAGATGAGCTGTTTATGACATGATTCAAAGCTTCTCTGAAACGCCACTTAATGTTCTGCTAAAAGAGCATCTATGAACCTTTTCTTGTTTAAAAGAACAGTAGTAATTCCCAGCTCTTGATGTTTGTTTTAGGAGGGCAAGCTGGAAGCTGAGGAATTCACCAGCAAATTGTACAAAGAGCTCAACTCCTCACCCCAACCATACCTTGTGCCTTTCCTCAAGGTAAGAAAGCCATTATTCAAAATTTTTTTTTCACCTTTCAGTGAAGATTAAAAAAAAAAAACATACCAGAATATAGTTTTTATATGTTCTGGAAAAGTTGTCCACTTTAAGTACTGAAATATCTATGTTTTTTTTTTCTTTCTTTTTCCTATCTGAATACTGTAGAGAAGCCTCCCAGCCTTAAGACAGCTCACCCCAGACTCAGCAGCTTTCATCCAGCAGAGCCAGCTTCCCCAGGCAGCCTCAGCTCCAGTTTCCTCCACCTCACTCACCTCGACCACGGTGGTTCTGGGCAGCGCAGCCCCCCGCCTCACTGCTCCAGTCAGTAGGCCTCAGCTTCAGCCAGCTGTTAGCAAACCAGGCCAGATGACCCCAATGGTAACTAAATTAGATATCTTCGCACTTTAACTGTTTACAGATGTGGCCAGTTGTGTTAGTACGCACACACCTCGCTTAAATGTTCCATTCTTCCTCAGAGAGTGTTTCAGTAAAAAACTTGTGATGGTAGAACAACATGAAGAAACCACAAAAACTGTTTTTTCAACTGAAGTTTTGCTTATTTTTTGCCTAAATCTTCTAAAACGGCCTGGATAACATTTTTGACAGCACTAAAACTAAATGATAAATATGAGCAATGTATAAATATTTCTGGCAGACTGATGTCTTAATCTCATTTGGCTAGTGTCTCTGTTTAAGGTAGTTTAATTTAGTCTTTGAAATCGCCACAGTCATGCAGTTTTATATCCAGCTGAACATGAGACACCCCCCCCCCCATATTTATGCATTTCAGGAATGCAATACATTGCAGAGAAGTTGGGACACTCAAGCTTTTACCACTTCATAATATTGCCATTTTTTCTCACTAAACTTTAATGGTGTTCTTCTCCAGAGGACACCAAGCAAGTTCTGAGTTTTATCTGATCATTTTTCCATTTCTTTCTTTGAACATGTCTTAAGGTCCCATATGTGGTCATAATTCTTTTTTTTACATTTCTTCTCAAAATTCTCTACTCTGGATGAACCCTTTGTTTTTCTTCTGGAGGGCATGGCGCCTATTTAAAAAAAAGTAAAAAAGAAAGCTATCTGTAATAATAAATTGACATGACTGCAGCATAACATTTCCACTGTGGGATGATCTACCCCAAGAAGTGAAGGGGTACCGATAATATTCTCAGGGATATTAACACTGCCTCTGGACAAAGTTAATAAAAGACTTTTGTGTTGCACAGTGAAGGATTATGTAGCACTTGTGAATATGGCTCCATATTATATTGCTAGACAAGTGTTTCCCAAATTAATCCCTTTCTCGTGCTGCTATATTCAGAGGTTGTTGAATGATGTTTCTTGATGTTATACCAGCTGAGGGATGAGAGTTAACAGTGATCTTGTGCACTGTAGAAGTAGCAATATGTGCATCCCTTCCAGTCTTACTTTGAAGAACATTATTGAACATTAGTAAAAAATTTGTTAAAAAAAAATCAAATTTCTTTCTTTTCTTTTTTCATATTTGTTGACATATTCCTTTTATTCCTTTTTTCTTTTCTCCTTAATTATTGTTGATACATCTTATATATCAAATCATGATTATCTTCATGCCTCTCTTTTTGTTCTGTAGTCTAACCTCAGTATCAGTCCTCTTCTCTAAGCATTTTCTAACACCATTTCAACTTTTTTTTTGTCAATTCAAAAAGGCTAAGAGTAATTGTCTAAGAAGGGTGCACGAGGAATTGTTAAGGGTGCCAGTATTTAGTGTTATTTATTTTTTCATTGTTCTTTGTTGTTCTCAACCAAATCATTTTCTCACTTGAATCTATCTATCACCTGCCAAGCCGACCCAAACAAGCCATGGTCCAGCAGGGAGCAGGTCTGGTGCTGTAGGGAGAGCTGAAAGGGAGAACGTATCCCTGTAAAGTAGAAGGATGCACTGAATTCATAACGTACATGACAAAGCCAAGGTTACTGTTGATAAATGTAATTCACGAGTAGTAGAAATGATCTCATCTTATCTTGATCGTCATGTTTTTGTCATCATTGAAACAAATGTTTTGATTGAATATTACTTTTTTTAACCTTTCAGTCCTTATACATTATATTATATTATATATATATATAGATATATATATATATATATATATATATATATATATATATGTTATATTATATTATACTTATTATACTTATATTGCATCAAAAAGCAAAAGCAGTGTTAGTTATAGAATAAATAACAATGAATGTCACTTGTCATCTGACTAAAAAAAATATGTTTTGCCTGAAGTGACTGGGTACCAATACATTTGTATTGATTATCGATTAAGATATTGAGGTGCGCGATCAGTTTGTTTTGTGTAAGTACTAAACCTATAATCTAATCTTATTATAATGATGTCTGTGTTTTGATGCTTCCCTCTCAGGTTCTCCAGCCTCAGCAGCAGAGAGCAATGTTGAGACCTCAGGTAACCTCTCCAGCAACTCCCATGATGGCTCTAAGGAATCAGGCCCCTGGTCGCATCATGCTGGGACAGCAACAGGTCCAGGTTAAAGAGCTGCAGCCAGGTGAGAGACCAGTTCAACAATACCTTACTCTCTCTGTATTTTTTTGAGGTAGTCCATCTGTCATTTTTTTTTTTCTCTGTGTTAGTTCCCTTGAGGCCAGAGGTGCCACTTGTCTCCAAGCAATTCTCTGCTGCTGCCTTAACTCCAGCTCAAAAGATCAAGCTAAAAGAGGCAGGAGGCACTTTCAAGTAAGCTTTCCAGTCATGTCTTTCCAGTCAAGTCCAATTCAATACCGTTTAAATCTTTCAAATTCTAATACAATTTAATTTCAGTAAAATACAGTCATTAAAATCAATTACAATCCATTTCAACAAAGTCCAGTTCAGTAAAGTTTAATTTGTAAAATGCCAACTAAGGAAACCAGTGGACTGCATCGAATCTTCACTTTGTCCTGAGCTTGCTCAGGTGGTGGGTGAGAGTAGAGAGAAAGAACACCCTGCAAAAACTATATTTATTTGTAATAAAAGTTTTTTTTATGTACTAGTTGGAAAGTAGGAAAATCAAACATCCTAGCTGCAGAAAAGAAATATTGATATTATGGCCATATTGCTATATTATACTCATAAAATGTTTTCAACAGTCTAATATATCAATGGTCTCCAGGTTTAAATATTGCCTGCCATATATAAACATTTATTTACTGTGTCTCTGATAGAGATGATGATGACATCAATGACGTGGCCTCCATGGCCGGAGTTAACCTGTCAGAGGAAAGTGCTAACATCCTGGCTACCAGCTCAGGACTGGTTGGTGCTGTGACACATTCCTGCAAGGATGAGGCTTTCCTGTCCTGTGCCATGCTGCAGAGGAGAATGCTGGAGATTGGTGAGATATGGATGTCATTAGCCAAGTGATATCCATGCATAGGCCAAACTTTTATTTCACTAATTTATGACTGTGTTTGTGCTCCAGGTAAGAGGTATGGAGTGACAGAGCTAGGTACGGAGGTGGTGAACTATGTCTCACACGCTACACAACAGCGACTTCAGAACCTGCTTGAAAAAGTCTCCCTAGTTTCCCAGCAGAAAAACATGAATTCCAAGGTTTGTATACAGATGTGTATGGAAGTGCACTTTATTCCCACAATGATTAGAATTATCATTGACTAGATTATCTTAGTTAAACTATAAAGATGTCTCTTCAGCGCGTGGTTACAGGACAGGTACGTATTTGGCAGGATTCATGCAAGTGCAATGTGTTGAACACTCAACAGTGGGCAGACTTGATTTCTGGAACAATAGTAATTGTCAGTCGCTTAATCTTTTTGTTTGGATGGTTCCTGCACTTCTACTTCAAAAGTTGATCTGTACTCTAAATTCCATGGAAAACTCCCCTAGCAAAGTGGAGCAACTGATCCAGAATTTAGTCTGGTCGTGCACATCCTCCCCATTCAAGGTGAATGAGGCATTCAACTTTTGCAGCCTTAATCGTCTATGTGTGAGTCCTGCCTTACAATGCTTTGAGTCCCTAGACCTTGTTAATCTCCTCGACTGGCTAATTTCTGTTAATATATTGGCTTTCCTTGCGATAATAATGTTACATCACTGTCTGTTGGTAGGAGGATGACGACTATGAGCAGAGCAGTGATGTTCGTGCTCAGCTGAAGTTCTTTGAGCAGCTGGACCTATTAGAAAAACAGCGAAAGGAAGATCAGGAGAGAGAAATCCTCCTGAAGGCTGCTAAGGTACATCACTGACAGACATCAAAATGATTTGTCTGCACACTTTTACTCACACTCTGTTTCAAATGAAGTTTTAACAAGTAATGCTATAGAGCCAGAATCACTTAACAGGTAAATATTGGGGCAGGTTCAAGGGAGTTGGAGCAACAAGAAGGTTATAGAAGTTGTTTTTAAAAAGAGATTTTCCAAGTGATTGAAATGTAGCGGTCTTCATTGCAAATAAAACATCTATAAATGAAATATCTACAATCTTACAAATTACATCTTAAGTTTTACATCAAATGAGCTTTGGCCTCTCATCTGGTAGTATTACTTGTAAATTAATATAGTTTTTACTTTGACTTTTCAGTCTCGAGCTCGGCAAGAGGATCCTGAGCAGCTGCGTCTGAAGCAGAAGGCAAAAGAGGTAAGAGGATAGGTGAAGGACCATCTGCACATCTCTCTTTCTGTAGATTTATGCAATTGATGTCTCACTTGTGTGTGTTTTCTAGATGCAACAGCAGGAGTTGGCTCAGATGAGACAGAGGGAGGCTAACCTCACTGCTCTGGCAGCTATTGGCCCCAGAAAGAAGAGGAAGAATCTAGATTCCCCATCTTCCTCTGCTTCAGCTGAGGTAACATTGAAGACAATAGGTCCTTTTTTTATGCATTTTGTGCCTCTACATTTTTAAGCTGTTGCCAGATGCACAGTGCTTTTGGTTAATCTCTCTCTCTATGACTATCTCTACCTCTCTATCTGTCTCTCTATCTCTCTATCTCTCTATCTGTGTTTTTGAACACAGTATTTCAGGAACATAAGTGAATTCTGTCATATGTTTATGTAAAAACTAGGGCTGGGCATCGATGAAAATTTTTATTCGTGATTAATTGCATGATTTCCCTGATTAATCAAGATTAATCGCATTGTATACGCAAAATCAAATAATGAATTCAAAAGTAGTGTAAAGGTCACTTTTATTTAAATGCTGCCATTTGAAGTAAAGTGTCATAACATTTGTTGTTCAAACACCTTTAACATCAGCACTTGTCAATAACATATATTTAGTATAAATCTCATCTTAAAAAATGCAAATAAAATAAAGCTTATGGCCACTGCCAAGGGATTAATGTCATCCTTTTTTTTTTTTTTTAAAAATAAAAAAAGCCTACCAACAGAATCCTGAGCCACAATCATTAATTAATTAATTAATTAATTAATTAATTAAAAATCATTAAAGCAGGTAATTTCTGAGGTATCAGCAGAAACTTTTAACGAGGAGTTTAACTTGGCAGTTGTTACAAATAATCTTGTTTCTGTCAAATCCTCTGTCTGGCAGAAGTTTAAAATGAAAATGTCCATGTAAAAGTTCCATAACTTTACCAATCTGTGTATAATTCTTTCCATTTTCAATTGTCAATCAAAAATTAAAAAAAATAAAAAGTTACATTTTATTTTGTTTTTTGTTTTTTAATCTAACACCCCCCCCAAAAAAAAAAAAAAAACCTCCATAAATAAATAAATAAAAAAAAATGCCTGTTTTTTTTATATTTCAATTCTAGACTTGGATCAAAAATAGGAAATGAAAACGGGCCATGGGACTGAATTTGTTTTTAATATTTAATTGTCCGGTTTTTACGTGACCCTGAAATGGCTTTGTGCGGCAGTTCAGGTAGCATGGCGGTGCTGGAATCACATACTATAAGTATTTGCAATATAGTGGAAATCTGAATGAAAACTCAGTTCATATATAGATGGAACCAAAGCCTCTCCAGCTCTGCGTCTTCTCCTCATCATGATGAGCACAGAATCTTCTGATGCTCATTTCCGAGGATTGCAGGACACCCATCTGCTGTCGAATAAGTCCTTGATCAAACTACCCTATTGGCCCGAATATAGGACGATATTTTAATCTAGAAGTCATATTCTCAAAAGTGGGGGTCGTTTAATAATCGAGGACAAGACTTTCTGTTGTCATTACACATTTGTGCCACTAGATGGAGCCGCACTGAAGTAAGCGAATAGCACTACAGTGAACACATGGAGCAGGATCTGATGTAACATGGAGGAATGACGCGATCGTCTTGAACAAAGGGGATTTGAAAGTTTTGTTGCAGTCCAGATTTTTTTTTCCCTGACTGAATTGTCTATATTGCTACCTTAGTTGCTACCCGAACTGTAAAGTTCACAGATTTTTACCGTTCTCCATGTCTGTTTTAGCTTTTCCTTTTGTTTACATGCCAATTATCTTCCGGCTCCGCAGCAGCCAGTAACAGACTTTTCAGAATAAAAGCATGTGAGGAACATGCATTAACGTGCGATAAAATAAATGTCGGTATTAATAAATTAATGAGTTAATGCGATAATAATGCATTAACTTGCCCAGCCCTAGTAAAAACACATTCAGCTATTGTTAAACAATAGGAGAGATTATGCCCCAAATGTTTTTCTTTTGTTGTTGTATTGTAACAGTAAGCAAGTCCTTTTTCTTAAAAGTTCTATCAAGCTTCACTCTATGTAGACTATATTTATACTAAATTTGGTGTAAATATTTATGTTGCATTGACAGAAATTACACTATATCAGTTGATGCAGATATGCGGAGATGTGAAGTTCAGTTTGACTGTTTGGCCAAAGCTTAAGACAGCAAATGTCTATTATTTTTTAGCCTATCATGAAGACATCAATTGCCTTTCTTATTATGGTAGTTTACATCGACCAAGCAAAATATTATGACCACTGACAGGTGAGTGAACTGTTACAGTGCAGTGTTCTACTGGGAAGACCTGCATCCTATTTTGGCAATTGACATAGACCAAAAAAGCTCAAAGAACACAGAAAAGAATCTGTGGTGTTTATTTGGTCTCCAGACTCCACAGACAACAATCTGATGCGATTTCATGGCATCTGTGGGAAACCAATCCCCTTCCCCAGAGATCCCACCCCATAACCCACAGGAACCAAAAGGTCTCTTGATAACATCCCTGTACCAGACACTCCAGGACCCCCTCAGATGCTCTTTGTCCAGACCCTGACTGGTCACAACTCTTTTGAGAGCACAAGGAGGCCTTGCTCATTATTAAAGTGGGTAGTCATATTGTTCTGCTTGATCTGTGTACTTATTAACTCATATTAGCTTTTCTTTTTCCATTTTTTAACTACTAAGAGAAGAGATTATCACCGTTGCTTAGCAAAGATAGAGGAGTCTTGTAATTCAGACTTGCATAAAGGAACCAACGTTATGTTTAGATCTTGGGTACATCTTGCTCTGTTTAAGATGTCTAGAAGTCCTGCGATGCCATTTTTATGGTGTGTTTCTTAAAGTTAAAAATCTACTGACTGCACTTCCAAATGTTATTTTTTTTACACGCACACAAAACCCCTCTGACAAAAATCTATTTATTATCTATTTTGTGTTGACAGTAACAGAATGACGCCTCCCTTTAGCTCAAGCAAACCTGTGTACTCATGGAAACTCTCAGCTGATTCTCAGAAACACAGATCACATTTAAACAAGTTTCTAGTCACATGTGTCAAACATAATAACACAGTCTTTATAAAATTTCATACTCTTCAAATTCTGAACTACTTTTGTTAATCAATAGTTCAATGAGAGCATGAATTGATGCTGTCCAGTTGTATGGCCTGAGGTTTATCCCACCATGAGACACAGAGAGGTGTCAAATCTTTAAAAGTGCTACCAGCTGGCACTTCAGTTTCATATTCAGCTCCATTTCAGATCTCTATGTATTGTGTTTAATTTGATTTGCCTGTTCATCTATTGTTATAGCTACTGTCAGATACATTTGTAGTCATTATATCCATCACTTTTTGGAAACAATTTCAGTGTTTTATCTACTACTTTTATTTCTACCACCACATATGGTCGTACATTTCCTCATATGGCTCGAGCAACCCACACTTGTTTTGATGAGCTACATCTACACATCGCTGATCCGTGTAATCTGCTTGTTTGTGGGCTTTGGGGGAATCTGGAGAGGCAGCACGCACATGAGAATGTGCAGCCTGTCACCGAAGCAAAGTCCTATCCATATGGTATATGATGTGTTTAAACACTGCATCTTTGCTGGCAAATTGATGTTTTAGTTGTGAAAATACCAGCAATGTATGGATGCTTAAACTCTCAAACATGAAAAATCCCACCCCTTCCTCCACAAATGACAAATGTCACATACTCAGTCAGCATGCTCACCTATTCAGCTCTTTCTCATAATTCCATCTTATCTTGCAGGGCTCAGGAACAGGCCCCTCCCTGACTGGTGGGCCTGGTTCGTCAGGCTCCAGACCCACTAGGCAACGCATCACACGTGTCAATCTCAGGGACCTGCTCTTCTGTCTGGAGAACGAGAGATTCACCAGTCGCTCCCATTTTCTATACAAGGGCTTTCTTAAATAGGCAGGGAGAGGTGGGGGAGAGGGGGAGGGGGTTGTGGCAGCAAAGTGTGTGGGGGGACCTACTGCTCCCATCACAAAGAGCAAAGGGGACTTTAATAAGTGAAGAGGAGGAGGACAAAGATATAGTAGATTTTAAGTTTTTTTTTTTTTTTTCTTTTCTTTTCAGATTTACCTGATAACCTCAAAAACAGTAGTGGCCACACTGGAAGGCCTCCTTAACTCCTTCCCTCTCTGACCACCCTCCTGAAATAATGCCTGTGTTCTCACAGAATGTCCCTTTACTATCCAGTACAACTGATTTTTCAAGATGGTGCATAAGATGGATCATGTTTTATTGGGGAGAGTTTTGTGCGTGCGTGCGTGCGTGCGTGCGTGCGTGTGTGTGTGTATATGAGAGTGTGTGCGTGTTAAATAATGTAATGTACCGTTGTGCACTGTAATAACAGTACAGTTTATTTTCTGAACATGTGTATGCACAATAGACTTTAAAGAAATTAATCATTTTCTATTAGACCACCAACTAGTTTTTGGAAAAATGGTTTAATTCTGCTTTTATTTTCAACTGAATTAGTTTGAACTGCAAACTGTGTAACCTACTGAATTGCCTTCTTAACTATGAATAAGCCATACAACCATACTTAAGCAATTAACCCTGCTGTAACTCATGAAGCCGTAGCACATCTCCATTACTTTACTTTATTATTTTCATCATATTTATTTACTAAATTCAAACTTAAATTAATTTTTAGTTATTTATTTAACAGCATGACACCTCAATTATTACATGTTGTTGAAATTCAACACAAAATGCGCATATTCTGCATCTTGCATGTTTGAAGTTAGCTTTTTGATTTCAGTGAAAGAAGACAGGTCTTTTTTTTTTCTTTATTTGTTTCAAATTGTCAATTTTGAGTTAGTTTCACATTTATGGATTTCTCAGACTTGAACAGGGTTTTTTTTTTTTTTTTTGAAGGCTTCTAACCTGTGTTTCTGTACCAACATGCATCTACATGAAAATCTATTTTTGTAGCTTCCCCAGATGTGTTTTTACTCTTCTAATGGTGACTGACAATGTCTTCCCATCATTTCTCTACCTGCTTATAATTTTAGTGTGCTACTATACCTGCCCTTTAGGTTTTAGTGTGTATGACTTAAGTTTTACCTGTATATTTGTAAATGTTTTACCTAAAGTTTTACACATGGTTTTGTATAGAATTGAAAAATTTATGCATACTGCATTAAGAAAATCACATTTTCTTTATTGAAATGTTTGATTAAATAATGCTTTTACAGTAATTGCTTGTTTTTAGTATTTCTAGATAATTCAGTATAAAGACTTTTATGGATTATTTTTCACTAGGGGGCAGCATTGAATCATTTAGATTATCTGGATTTGACAGTGAGGCGTCTAAGTGAGGCTTTGTACATGAATTAACTGAATGTTTGTTACTTTACCTGCTTAGAAATAACTCGACTTAATTTGCTGGCATCCGTAAAGCCGCATGTAATGCACATCGCATGTCCCATGCGTCTATAGAGGAATTTGTGAAGCACAACTCATATGAGCACATCACTCAGCTCTCAAACTGAAATGAAATCATGCGCAGTCTGCCACCAGTCCTGTCTGCTTCTTTGTTGGGCTGTTTGTGTTAGCCTGTTCCCTTTATGAGCCCACACAGTGGACTGGCAACAGCTGTCACATCAGCTGCTAACATTGAACATAAACCATGGGCTGGCAATCATCACACTATTTTGCCACTGGGATAGTAGCCTGATGTTACAATAATTGGATGCAGCGTTTCTATCTGTACTGACCAAAAGCGAACAGTATTTGGAGCTCTCATAGAGAGTAGCCTTTTTTTTCTTCTCTCTAATGAAAGTGCATTTGGGAACCACTAGGTGGCAATAGTTTATTTTCCTTATTTATAATAACATTTTGAAACCAACATGGGCTCTAAATGCATCTTCAGATTCTTCTCTGTGCATCACACTTGTTTAATCGTAGCGTTCCTTTTGTTGTCTGATCAGTACACACATTAATGGATCAGCTTACCTGTTGCTAACATTTCAAATAACAAAGAAAGAGTCGGGGGGGGGGATTGTAAATAATATCATGTGAGAGAGCACAACCAGGAGACCAAGAGGCCTTCAGCTGTGAGAACACACTCGGCCTGATCTGACGGTCTCACTGCATGAGTCTGGTGGTTGTGGTGATTCAGGTTCGGGCCTTTTATGTCTTAGCTCACTCCAATATTTTTCCTGGTAATCCTCCTTCCACTCCTCAGGCCTGCTGCTCTTTTGGAGTTAAGTCCCCATAAGCTTCCACTTGAGTGCCAGAGACGGAGAAACAACGGGCGTAGTATGGTTGCCTAGCAACGTCTCGGTCGCTGCGTCTGAGGGTGATGGGTAAACACCTTGAATCAGCCAGAGGCAAGAGGAGAGATGTGACATCACTGTTTCCTTTAATGGCATTTATTAAGACAGGCCATTGTTAATTTCCTGCATCCAGCCTTGCTGTTTCTGTTTTTGTTCCAGGGTCAGATTAATGAATCTCCCTGAGCCTGTGAATGTTGGAGTACTCATCTAGATCTGATCGTTCTCACCAAACTTTTCCTCTTTCATCTGTCTTTTCTTGTTTACACTTGGTAAATTTTGATGACGGTTTGAGGCTGGTTAAGGTATAGATCCCTCCCTCTTTATAGAGCTTTTATATAAATAATATCTAAATGTTTTATATTTTAATGTTACTTTGTTAACACATGGAATTAAAAATTCCACTTGCACTCTCACTGTATTCATCTTGTGAGACAAATGCAATATAAAAGTCAGTAATCGGTTTCATTCCTTTCAACACTTCCTTGTGTAATGCAAAGCCTTCGGTTTAAGAATAAAATTCTCTTTAGAGGGACATCAGAATTTGATTGAGATTAAGTGATGTGGCACAGACTGATTCGGTCACTGCACTTTATCATCCATTAAGATGCATAACCCCCTGTGGCTTATAGCCACTATTATTCTTAAATGAAAGAGAATAATTTCAGCCACCCAGGAGGAATCAAATCCTGAAATAAAACCTGGAGCATGAGTTCATTAGTTTATGCTCGCTTACAACCCCATGTCCTGCACGTTCCTGCCCTTTTCCTACCCGGGTTAATGCTGACTTTAGGACCCTTTTGTTATGGCTTTGACCAGGGCAGACCACTGTGTCCTGGAGATACTATAATAAGGCCAGTGTTTGTGACCACTGCTGAAATGGGTTTGTAAGTGTGGCGGAACCTGTGAGGTATTGACGTAGGGGTTAATAGCCTGTTGGCCCCTTTAATGGAGCTGAATCAGGCCAAGCAGCGGGCAATGGCAGCCCACAGGAGGAGAGCATATCCTCCTTCAAAGTCATCTTCTGCATGAACCCAGAGAGGTACCAAAATCTATCGTGTGCACACAAACTATACTACTTCCATGATTTTGAGGAAAATTTAATTCCTTAATATTATTGTTGAATGCTGTAGTCCTCTCAGGAAAATACGCAAACAGGCACAATTATTGGGCACCTCAAAAGCCTTTGTCAATATAATCTTATATGTAGGTTAAAAAAAATGTGATAATAGCAATGGAAAGAGAATTTGTAATCAAGGCCCACAACAAAGCCTACAAAATATGTATTATGTATTAAGTATTTTTTTTCCTATATATATATATATATATATATATATATATATATATATATATATATATATATATATATATATATATATATATATATATATATACACACAAACACACACTGCCTGGCCAAAAAAAACCATCACCACCATAAAAAAATGGTCATACACTCTATTATTTCATTGGACCGTCTTTAGCTTTGATTACGGCCACACATTCGTTGTGGCATCGTTTCGATAAGCTTCTGTAATGTCACAAGATTTATTTCCATCTAGTGTTGCATTAATTTTTCTCCAAGATCTTGCATTGATGATGGTAGAGTCTGATCACTGCACAAAACCTTCTCCAGCACATCCCAAAGATTCTCAATGGGGTTCAGGTCTGGACTCTGTGGTGGTCAATCCATGTGTGAAAATTATGTCTCATGCTCCCTGAACCAGTCTTTCATAATTTGAGCCCGAAGAATCCTGGTATTGTCATCTTGGAATATGCTCGTGCCATCAGGGAAGAAAAAAACTCCATTGATGGAATAACCTGCTCATTCTGTATATTCAGGTAGTCAGCTGACCTCATTCTTAGACGTTTTTCTCTGCTTGATGCATGCCAATGATTTGACCCTTCTTAAACAGACTAACATCTTTTCCACAGTTAGGGATGTGTCTTTTGACATGGTTCTTTAGGAAATGAGAAGCAACTCATTGCACCAGTTGGAGTTAAATAACTTGTTGCCAGCTGAAAGATAATGGCCCGTGCAGTAATTATCCAATAGGAGGTTCATACCTATTTGCTTAGTTTAAATCCAGGTGGCGACATTTTTTTTTTTGGCCAGGTAGTGTATATATATCACAAATGACGCTTTAGAGATTCTTTATTCCCAAATAATTTAAGTTATTGTCAGAAATAAGTGACATGAATGCATTTATTTGTTTTCCTTATCTACTTCAATCCTATCCAGGGTCACAGGCAGGACTGACAGAGGTGAGGTTAAACTTTTAACAAGCTGCTGTTCCATCACAGCAAACAAGTAAACTAAAAATTAAAATGAATATCCTTTATTTTACTTTTATGGAATATTTGGTGATTAATATGGACGTCCCTCCTCTTCTCAGTGAATGCTATGAGTTTCTCATCCATGGATTGCTGAAGCAGCAGTCACAGCCTTTCAAACGCTGTTCCAAAGAGGTGCATTGTTTGACTTTACTGTAAAGTTCGTGTTTGAGAAACACCCTCTCGTTTTAAGGCCTCTGCAGAGAAGTTGACCAGTGTTGCTTGAAGAAAGTTTCGTCTAGATCCTGCCAGTAGGTCTGGGAGGTGACTTTTAGTCCTTGTTTTAAAAAGGTCAAACAAACCTATTCTTAGCAGGTCATATAATAACCCCTCCCTGACTCTGGTGGAGGCTGACAGTGATGCACTGCATCCATGGGACTCTTATCAGTGGTGGTTGTGTTCAAGTCATCTATACTTTCATCATGTTACACCCCATCAAAATCAGAACTAAATACTTATAGACACAGCAGCATGGCTGCAGTTTTTTCACATTGCAAGACAATGGTCCAGCTGATTTTGATTTTAATTGTTTTCAGCTTTTATTTATTTTTCTATTTATTTGTTTTAGTGGTTTTGATATTTTCTGGTGCCTTTTTCTCTTCCAGCCCTATTGCCCGATGTTGGATTGCTGGTCCTTAAACAGTTAGGCTTTCTAAAGAAAGTTGCATCTGACTGCAAGCCACATGACAATTTTTTTGCCTTAACAGAGTAAGTTCATCACTCTGTAAAGGTAAAGGGTGATGTCTTGCTGAGCACTTTGCTCTCAAATAGCAGGTTTATTTGTGGCTCCAGAGTTTCCAGAAGTAGAATAGGAGGCTTCAGTTATCAGGCCTCTCTCTTGTGGGACCAGCTCCCAGTTCATGTTAGGAACACAGACAGCCTTTCTACCATGAAGATTAACTTTAAGACACTCCTTATTAATAAAGCCAGTGCTTTAGTTATGCTGATATAGGCCCAAGTCTCTGCAGGTCTTCCCATTACGCATGGATCACTTTCCTCATCTTGTTTTCTTTACTCTTCATCTATGTACAGCACGTATCGTTTTTATTGCTATTAATTAGCACTTTTTTGTCTTGTATTGTATTGTATCCCTTGTGTAGTTTCTTTGTGTTTACTTTTGTGTCTTTCCTTTGTCTTTCCTGTTTTATCATCTTCCAAACAGTTGAGGCAGGTGGCCACCTCAGGGAGTTGTTCCCCTTAGAAGTATGCTTGAGCATGCTCAGATGAGGGATAGAACTGTATTAAAGATTACTTGCAGTCTGTTGGCTTCTTTTTGCTAGACTATTCTTCAATGAAATGGCATCATATGAATTTGAACTGGATTGATTTTTAATGAGGCTGGATTATAAATGCAGTGTGCATGTGTGCTCATTTAAACTAAAGGAAGGAAATTTGTGTTTGGTAGATAATTTCTTTGCTGTAACAATGTAACAACATCCTAAGAAGACGGCAAACAAAGAAGAATGTCTCCTCATCCTGTCAGCACTCAGAAGCAGTCTTCTAGAGATTTACAGTCAAGGTTTGCAGGACAATATGCAAACTGTCCTCCAAGATGACAAACCCCAGAGCGAGGTTTAGAAAAGACTACCTTGAGAATTTGGGAGTGGTGAGGATGGGATAGCCTCCCAGCAGTCCCGACAACAGCTTGGGCGTGATGCTTGTGCCAGAGTGACCAACACAACCAGGTTTGCTGACTTGCAACAAATGCTGGTTGAAGAATGGGATGCATCCCACAACTGTGTGTGTGATCGACTCCAGCAGAGTCTATCCGAGTCAATCAGATGAATGGATGGTTGTATATATTTCACATTTCACTGTGTTAAGTGCCATGAGATGCTGTGAATTGGGATAATAAGGAAACTGAATTGAATTCAACTGGCATTCCAGTCAGGATCAAAGCAGTTGTACGACAGATACTGGTGTGACTTATTTAGATTTTGACAAAGAAAATGACTCATAAAATATCTTTGTTCATTATGAATCAGTAACAGAAAAATAAATATCCTCCAACCCAACATGTTTTAGCTTCATGAAACAGATTCAGGAAGACATCTTTAACAATGAATAATGGAGACTAATGACACTCATTAGATGGAGTTTCTAATCTGAATAAAAAAAACACAAAGGTGAGACTAAAAGGAAAACAGACATCAAATTTTCGTAGATGCCTTTCCAACAATCAAAATCATAATATCATAATTTTAGATTAATTTTGTTACATATCAGGCAAATTATTATTATCTTTTTTAACTAATGGTAGCATTATACATCTATTATTCATACTAAGTGCTGGTCTTCCTCAAGCGATGATGACGGGGGAAAATGGAGGGACAGATGGGAAAGGAAGCTTGACTGAACCCTGAAGGCCGCCAGAGACTCACTCGGCTGCAAAGGAACTGTCCCCTACCAATTAGAAATGAAGCCAGTGTCCTGTGGAGGGCATTTCACATGCGACTGAGGGGAAGGATTACATCCAGTTGATCAGTGCAGCTGCTCTGCTGGAGGATGCAGCTTGGATTTTCCACTGCATGTAATCACACAGAGAAGTGCGTCTCTGAAGATGAGCTCAGAATCAGCAGCAGCAAAAAAAAAAAAAAAAAAAAAAGAAGGTTGAATGTGATTGTAATAGAGGCCCACAAATATATATAAAGGCCATCATTCATTATTATTTAACAGGTGCTCCTGAATTTGGCAAACTGGTTTGGGTGGTTATTTGACCCTTCACAGTTTTGAAAAAATGCTCCTTATTGGATGGTTTGGATTTATCAGAAAGAAAAAAAATATTGTTTCACAATGATGGGAAAATGCTCCATGAAAGGTTCAGTCTGATTTTATGAAAGTCCACCATTAAACAGGCATTTACTACATCACCAAAGAATACTGCATGACTCTTGTAAGAAATCAATATAAAATATAAATGCTGCAGAAGACTATATACCACGACCCAGAGTTTCTTGTTTGTCTCAGTGCCATCCAGTAGTGGCTTCCTCTGGGTTCCCCTCAATCAAACCTCTCGCAGGTGGCTGTATATCACTTTTTCTTTGATATGTTTTAGGTATCAAGACTGAACCAAGTTGTGGAGTTGGAATCAGAGGCACAGAAATGGCTCACCAGTTGTTTTAAACAGGCAGTAGAAACTCACTGAAACAAATAAATGCGATTTCATGTGTCTATCAAGGAGAACAAGGAGGATATTTTAAGTTGTTATGTACCACATGTTCTGTGCAGATTTTGAGTCCTAATATTCATCTATTGATAGAATTAACTTCAAAATGAAACCGGATGGGACGGTAGCAAATCTTGCTTATGATGTCATAGCCTTTTATGAAGCCATCACCTTTGAACCTCATGGACAAGGTTTTGCCATTAAGAATCGCTGGTACGGTGATCCCTTGCCACTTCGCGGTTTGAGTACTGTGGTTTTAGTGCTTCGTGGGTTTTTTCCAGAAATATATAATATAATTTTTAAAAAATGTAAAAAATCCCAGAAACATCACAGGATTTTGTGCGTGTTCTCTCACAGTGAAGAAATGCTGTGAGCCAGCCTGACCTCTTTAAGAAGGTGGCCTTATGGGTAATGATATGGCCTTATGGGTAATGGAGTGTGTGTGTCGTGGGACGGCAGAAGAAAACGAGGTTAAATGAAAAGTGGAGTGAGCATAAACAGCAGCCCAGCGTGTATAGATTTACATTCTCTGTTAACCGACAGGACCCCAACAATACAACCTGTGTGATGTTACAAGTTCCTGCAGTGCCAGAATAAAGTGCTCGTTCCATGCAGAGAAAACCGGACTTTTTGTTTTGTTGTTGTTAGCGTGTTAGCCGCTAATTACGAGCCAAAAATAGCTAAATACCAGCAGTTTGTTTACTACGGTTCAGAGACCAGAGGCTTTTGAGGTAACAGAAACACCACAGATGAGCCTTTGTCTTGTTTCTCTGCAGTGTCTTGCTACTTTTTTGGGGTTTTTAAACATATTTTAAACACATTATTGAGGCTCGGGGGGCTCAGCTCCAGATCGCGGATTTCGATTGTCGCTGGGGGGCGCCGGTCCCCATTAACCGTGAAAAATAAGGGATCACTGTATTCACTAAAGAGGCACTTTTGTAAATTTGCACCTGAAACATATGAAAACAGTGATAGTTTAATGTACAGCAGTGCATCCGGTTCGTATATCACAGGCTGTACAATGATGAGGGAGATCACCGATTAGCCGTCAAGTAGATGAGGGTGCTATAAATGTGGTAGATTTCCTTACAATGTTGGAGTAGATAATTGTAAAATGATACTGACTACCACAAGTTATTTTATAACAGTAGATGTATCACTTGTTTATTGATGAGATATCCAGCATAAATAGTTCTACAAAGACATGTGATGCACTTTTCATTTACTGTTTGACAGCGCGCATTGACGTGAGACCCACGTCTCGGTAATTGTAAATTGTCTCCACTCGATCAATCATCCACACACAAATGGCTGGACGTCAGGCAGCAGATATTTTATCCAGCAGGAGCATCACATTTGTTGTGCTGCTTTGATCTCATTTCAGGCCTGAGTCCTGAAACAGGAGAAGGCTCACAGTGGTGCAACTGTGGAATAGCAGCATCAACAGCTGATCACGCAGGCGGCATGAGAACCAATATCCGGCAGTGCGCTGGTGTTGTTTTTGTTCCCAGCTTCAGCCCAAGAGACTCACTAACTACAGAGAGAGGAAATGAACAGGGCCAAGCTTGGACATGTTTGAAGAAGAGAACTTTATTTACAACACACAAGGCACTGGCTGCGAGCCAGCAGCAAAGCTCTGTCTATATGTGCCATCTATCAAGGGGCTGACTTGAGTTTACTTTCCTCTTTGACTCTCCCTTTCAGCCACAGGGAAACCAAGTGAACTTCCACTAAGCCTATCAAAGCTCCTGCCTCTGAAGTTAATCTTCTTATCTGCAGACTTGCTATGACTGAGATGACTTTTTTTTTTTTTTTTTAACCAATTTGATTACTATTTCAGAGCTGAGGAACCAGCCACTGACGGCTGTTTTTAACACGTCTGTGATTCTGCTGAGTCCACTAGTGTAAAGGTTAACTTAGGTTTATTAGTGGATGTTCTCATTACTGGGAGACTCAGGGGAAAGCAGCTCTCATTAACTAGTCCAGCGTGCTCCATCAGTTCTGCTCACCTCTACCCACCTCCTCTGCTGTTTTATCACTCAGTCCTCTAATTTCTGGCTGAAGTGTACAAAAGAGCACCGCTATGTTCCACTCCCCATCTGTTTAAGATTTTTCTTTAAATGTTATGCATTCTTCCCACTGTGGTTGATTCTTACCTCCTCTGCTGACTCTTTCCCCCATCCTGCTAATCACCTTTCCACACCACCTACCTGCATTGGGCCACCAACTCATTTTTCTCCCTCCCACTTTCAGCCTGCCTCTCTGCTTTCTCTCTGGGTGTCTCATTAAAGGCGGTTAACCTAATGAGATTACGCCATGGGGATTAATGGTGTGGCTAATTGATAGATACAGAGCTGGAGAGGATTAAATCCCTTTAAGTCCCCACTGGGCTTTTCGGGCGTTTCAGCTGACTAATTGATATCACAGGAACGGACACAAATATACTTCTTGACCCCAGCACATGCATGTGCTCTACCAATCTTCTGCCTGGGCTGCAATAAAAGACCAATAAAGTGCGTTTTATTACAAAATGGAGTTCTACCCAAACAACGAGTCAAAGATTAACAGCATAATTCTACAGGGAGTCACAACTCTAAGACATCAAAACACATTATTCAAAAGTCGGAATTCAAAAAGGTGCAATTATTCAGTGTGGATATGCGAAAAGAAAGTCCTTTCATGAACAAATTAAGGTGGGGAAAATGGTAATCTTAGCATTTTCAAATTATGATAATCGTTTAAATTAGACGATCCCGATGAAAACTGAGACACGTTCTGTGCTGCTTTCAGCCCATTCAACAGCTGCCAGAGGAGATGCAAGGCTCCATCAATAATCACTTTAAAAACAAGATCCCAGAGGCTCATTAGAATTCTCAGCTTTGATTGATAATAAATCTAAATTTTGTAAAGACTGCTGTTGAACAGGCACGGCCATGTGACGTGATCCAGAAAACACTTGTAGGTGATGTGTGGAGGGGATATCCAAAAGAAGATGGCACACTTTCAAAACGGGTTGTTTATTTCCTGAAGCACACATCCAGTATCTACATTAATGAACTCCAATACACCGAATAATAGAATATTAGCAGGCATGGCTTATAAACCTCTAGTTGTTCCAAGGCAAGAAGACCGAGGGAACACAGCCTTAGGGGTCAATACCGGCTGAAGAAGGATGTGTTTTCTGATATAAAAGGGGCATAACAAAGCATTTAAAATGGAAAAAAAGATAGGAAAACTGAAGCAAAAAAAAAAGAAAAGTAAAAGCAGGTATCTTGAAAAACAAAACAGAAGATGAACATAAATATCTGGAATTTAAAAATGAATGGTCCAAAAATCCCTTTTAGCCCAAGTGAAGAGTTTGAGAGAGAGAGCAGCAACTTTTACGTCATCAATGCTTCAAAAATATGTATCTTACAGTGTTTTTATTTTCTCTTTGTCTTTATACAGAGTATATTCATATAGTTTCTGTTGACTATTTTCACATTCTCACCACAGAGTAACAAGTGCTTCGAGTAAAACATTTGGAGGAAAAAAATCATGCACCTTTTAATAGTTTTGTTGGCCTATAAAAAATGGGAATGTTCAAGGCGACAGAAAAACCTTTCTCTTGTTCCTTTGCTCCAAGTCATTTAAAGTTCCACTCTCTTGCACCTTAGGACTAATCGAATCATGCCTACATAAGCTTTACACTGTGGAGAAAGCAACACAAAACCGTACGGGGCAGGCAAGCGTCTCAACGTAAAGGCTCCTAAACTTGTGAACTCACAGAGAAAAGGCAGGCATTCTCCAATAAATTATAAAACCCCCACATGTATAAAAACGGTCTCACACAGTATCAGTGTGCTGCTGCGTTGACATGTGATGTTTGAGAAAGTCGAACTGAGAAGGTCCTTGGAGAAGATGGTTGTCTTCCTCGCGAAAAGAAGCTCTTACTGGCTTTTTTTAGGAGCGTAATTGATTGGGTTGTGATATCCGGTAGTCTGTAGTCTGCCCTGGATTGTGTCCTTCTCTCTGGGGACTGGCTGCTGGGGTTGTGCACCTCTGTGAAAGGGACAGGAGAGAGGGAGGGGGAGGGCTGGTTTGAGGAGCGCTGGGGGGGACAACGAGAGAGCGCACCTCCATTGTACTGCACAAATGGCAACCGATCCTGAGTTAGCAGGAGTCTGGTACAAAAACACACCACAAAAGGCACTTTATAAAATGACAGTGCTTCTGTTCTAAGGAAATTCAAGTTGACAGAGTTAAAGAGAGAGTCAGAGAGTGTCTTTCCCAAAGACATTCCTTTCAGTATGAGACTAAAGCAAGAGATGGTTTTCGTTTAAACAATCAATCAAAGCACAAATTCACTACTTGTATCTCTCAAGACCGCCTTGATTTGTCCCCAGAGAGATCCGGGTCCAGCACGGTGAGAGAACAACAAAGATTAAAATTCAAAGAACTCAAAACGTCACACTACAAACTCGCCACTAAAAATCATAAAGCCAGAATACAGTTGCAAAATGCAGCAGAGTTCACGTCTGCGTGTTTGGTCGCTGTGAGCAAACTCACGCAGCCCACGCAAGGGTCCATTCCTCACATGTGTACCGTGGAGCCTTCATCATGTCGTTAAGCCCCCGCCTGTGGTTTCTAAGAACATCCACCCAACCGTTCCCATCTCTCCTGACCCCTGCCGCAGCCCCGAACAGCCCCCAGCTCTGCTCTCAGTCATCGTTCCCTCCTCCGTAGAGGTCAGCCAGCTTCTTGAAGCGAGGGCCCCAGTCGTTGAGGTAATCATAGTCCTGGTCTCCTGAGCTGGTGGAGTTGAGCGAGCTGACGGAGCCGGCGGTCGAACCGCTGCCCTCGTAGTCGAACACCAGCAGGGAGTCATACGGAGGGGCGGTGGGGTCATTGTCTGCTGCTCTCAGGCCCTGGAGACAGAAAAAAAGAGAGACAAAGCTTCGTTTGATGTAAAACTAAACTCAGGCCAATCTTTAGACACCTTTCCACGGCAGATAATTGGAGATGGCCTGAACATTTTCAGGCTGAGACCCTTAATTGGCTTTTTCAGATTTTCATTGTGGAGCAGGACACACCGAGGGTGTAATTTCAACTGTAAATGACAAAACAACAATGGAGGGAACCAGACGACTGCTGCACTGCAATTTGTTGTGTAAGCCTAAACAAGATAATTTTACATTGCTGATGGAGATGTTTCAGAAAACAGTAGTTCTTCAGACAAAACTACCCTGGAGAAAGCGTTTTGCTTTTTTTTTCCTTCTCTCCAGATTCAACCCTGAGACACTTCCAACAGTACGAACATGGTCAAAGGTGTTCTTTGAAGTTAAATGGCCTGCGAGTTCCTGCAGAGGAAATATGCCTGTCATTGTTCACTAACAACGTAATAGATTTTTACACATGGGAATAGATTCAGGGTGCATGATTTTAAAAATAGCAAACTTGTCTTTTCTGGTTCACCCACCCATAAGGTTTTTGATGGTCCTTTATAATCTGAAAATGGATTTCTGCCAGGATGTTGCTGACAAGAATGTTTTTACCTTCAGATAATTGAAAAAATATAATTCATTATTTTCAGTTATTATTGCTTTCAGTAATTGTTTAAGGTATGGATCTTACATCATTTATGAAGTCTCCTATGTCGCCTGGGTGGGGCGCACTGGGTCTGACGGGGTACTGCGATTCAGCAATCACGGGCCTCTCATCCACTCTGCGCACCCCCGCTGGCTTATTGATGATGTGGTCCAGAGACTCCGGCTGCTGCAGCTGGCTCAGGTCGTAGTCCTGGGTGAAATCCACAGAAAAGGTTAAAGTTCACAGTACGTTTGGTGATGAGGATTAGCTTCTGTATATCAGTGGCTCTTCAACTCAAGTGTTTCCCTAACTGGGGAAGAAATAGATTTATATTTCAGCTCTGAAACACATAAGAACATTAAAAAAAAGCTGCTGTTGTTGCTTTTATCCCTTTTTAATGTGCCTTACTCTCTCATAACACTTTAAAGTCTTTGCTGGCACTGAGGATACTAAGAAATAAACTGTTTCAGCTGTTATTTTCCACATGTCCCACTCTGTCTGCAAACACGGCATATACCACTGTATGGGGTCATGACAGTCTCATTTTTGGCCTGTTACGTGTGGAAGACCAACCTATTTCTAATGTCTCCAGCAGGGACGGGGAATTAAAAACATATCATCAGTTGACGGCCAGGGAAGATTGGATTTACTTTTTTTTTTTTTTTTTAGCCTGCGATGAAAGCATAGGCACATCTAACACTACTCAGTTACTGATTTTTTTTTTTTTTTTTTTTTTTTTTTGAGAGGATTTGACAATGACATGAACGTAACTGAGGAGCTACTGGACCTCCTGAGACTTAAGAACCAAATCACAGACTGTGTCACTCCTGGATGAAAAATCCTTGACATCAGCCATAGGTTTTCTACCCATAGGGCTTTAGAAGCAAGGGGCCATACTGCAAACAGCTGGCACTAGCAGCACTGAGAAACCAGCTGAAACACGCCCGCGAGTCACAGTTGGCTATTTTAGCTTGGCTGGCTTAGCTTATGCTAACCCAGGATGATAATTAATTATTACTTTTTCTGATCAAATCTGTTCAAACACCCTCATTTCAAAGTGTTGCTAGCAGAAAGACAGAGCTGAATCGAGGACTAGCAGAGCTTCGCTGAGCCCGCCGGTCGCTGCTCATCCATCTGTACATGGACGCGTTGCAGTCGGCCAACGCTACTTGACTTGCAGGCTGTTGTTTCAGTGCTGACATCAGAAATGACCCCTGCCTGTAGCCTGATCCTTGACTAGTACATCTGCTTAGCTATGCTTCTTCCTCAGACCACCAACGGCCAATCACAGTAGTCTGTAAAATGAACACAACACACAAGCACAACAGAACATATTCTCTTTAAAAGTATGACTATGCTCTGTTAGGTTTTTGTTCACAGCTTAGAAAAATGCTAGAGGCTAAGAAGCCAAAATGAGGAAGGCCTGAGGCAGAGGCTATGGCCAATGACCCACATGCTGTTATTTCAAATGTTATCTGACCATTTGGCTGGCCACCAATAGAAATATCGCTTTATACAATTTTATCTGATGTATATATAAAAAAGCAACAATCGATAAGTATGTTTATTTCTACTGAAAAGTTTGGCATTTAACATGGAGGTCAAAGGGCATTTCCTGTGTTTTGGAGCCAGCACTTAATTTCTATTTGTATTTTTTTTAACTTCCTGGACTGGCTTCAACCCAGAAGTGGAGATGGTGGTGCTTGGAGCAAATAAGAGGAACGGATTTATTTATTTATTTGTTTGCTCTGCCGTTGATGATGTGAAACTGCCATGGAGTAAAGACAGTGGGATCATTGCAGATGCCGCACCCGGCAAGGACAATATCAGACAGGAAATATGCAACAAACCTTGCATCTATGGCTGTTGAATTTAAACAATGCTTTAAGGATTTGGCCACTTTTGAAAAGGAGCTGTTGCTTTTCTTCTTCCCTTCTCTGTGGCCCCTGATGATTCTCTGCATTAGCTGCAAATAGAGCTCATTGAGCTGCGGCGTAACAGCGAGCAGCACAGCCGAGACCACCAGCTTCCTCTCATAAACCTTTACCAGGAGCTGGATAAAGGCAAGTTTCCAGAGATTTGAACACTTGCAAAGAAAATGCTGAACTTGTTGGGACTCCACATATTTCATGTGAGCAAACATTCTCTGTTACAAACGTAAAGGAGACAAATCTTGAAGACAAAACTGAGGGATTCTTATCTGCGTGACACTTTGCACATCTAAGCTGCTGTCTTTAAACCAGGCCTGACTTTCATACTGCAGTCTAGATCTCAGTATCATCCTTCACATTTGTGCTAGTACCTGTTTTGGCCATCTGAGATGAATAAATTCTAATTTGCGAAGCCTTTTTAAACACGGGATTCCAGTCAGATTGCACCACCACTGATGGCTCGCATCCTCTTCACGGTTGTGATGTCTGCCAGGTTACCGCGCCCACTCCCAAACAGAAATGTTCACTTAGCTGATATCTGCGTGTTAAATTCTGAATCCGCTTCATGCTTGTTGTTTTATTTTAATATAATAAATTACATGATCCACAACAGATGAGTGGTCAGTAACCCAAAATAAAAAGTTATTTTTTAATGTTGATGTTTACAGCTTCAAATTTATTTTTTTTTAATGAAAAGAAATTCATGATGAAAAATATTTTTTTTTTTTCTTCTTTTTTTTCCTCTCTTGGAGTTGATTAAAAATGTGGCCCATGAAATGTGCCCTGAACAGTGCAGCCATCTGTTTCTGGTGTTTAACAGTCTACATAGCCAGTATGTGTGGGTGTTAGCAACGCATCAAAATGGCATAAATAATTGTATATTTCTGAATTAATCAAACTGTTGCATCTCATCATTGCTGAGAGTTTTATTTGCTTAGAAACTAAAAATCTGATATTTGTGTGTGTGTGTGTCTGCAGAAAAAAAGCCAAATGCAAGGTAGAAGTTAGCTAAGCACCAATATTTTTAATTATAAATGATCTGCATTCATCTTTTTGATCATGGATAACATTACAACTTTGATGGCTCATCTTTGTTTTATTTCTTTCTTTGATTTGTCTTCTAAGTGAGAAGATTGACTTATTTATTGACATTTGAGTGAAAAAAAATAGCATTTTGATCATGAAGTTTCAATACAAACACATGTCTTTCTTTTCTGTTTTGTTTTAAATTTGCATTTAGTGATGGAATATTCATCAGAACCCCCCTTTTTTTGTTTGCCCCCCTACAAGAAGTCATGAGAGGACGCTGGTAAGTCAGTACCTTTAGTTTGTCACAGCTGAGTGCACTCTGTTACAATCTGGAGTTAACAGAAACGTTACCAGCGTGGAGCTGGTATTGAATCATTGATGGTCCACAGAAAAATGTAAATATTATTTGGGGCTCACTTTTGTAAACTCTTTCCATGACGTGGAACCTGCCTTGAAATTATTTTTCAACTTGTATTAGAACAATGGTTTATTTTTTGACATTCATCTCATCCTGTGTGTATTAGTCCTTCAAAGATGTTAAAAATAAGCAGGAAAAGCACAGCTGTATTCATTAATGTTATGAAATGTACACTTACTCACTCAAATATGACAAAAACTTTAAATGTGCTAGACAAAAAGATTGTGTTTTTCATTTTTTAAAATTCCATTTACTGTAAAGCTGCAACAAGTAATCAATGCAGTTGATATTATCAGAAATTATTGCAGAAATTAATTACCCTCAACAAATACCACATTTGCTGATCCTCATGTCTGAAATGTAGTGACTTAACTCTTGTCTTTCACATCGGTTTCTAAAATTGCAGTACAGATATTTTTTATTTATTTCGGACGTATGAAATAAAGCTGTCTTTGAGAATTGGATTCCATGTCTTTGCCTGTTTTCTGTCATAAAATGAAAGAAATGGTTTCATTGCTGACTGAAGGTTCTCTCAAAGAGTGTGTCCTCTGTCAAGCCTAATGACCTGTTATGGAAAAAAAAAAAAATCAGATCATCCCCCTGAACATAATGAGCTCGGTCTTGGCTGATGCTTCTTCCCTATCAACAAGATAAATCAAATTCAGTTTGGATGTTTTTGTTTAATCTTGGTGACAGACAGAGAGACAGCAATGATCACCACACTGCTGAAATTAAATTAACCATAAGCTGAAGTTGAAAATGATTGTTTTCAATGCAGCTTTTTAGTTTTCTTTTCTTTTTTATTATCTTAGTTTGATTTGTGTATCTTTTATCACCTGATATTGTACTTTACTTATTGTATTTTTGTCAGAGAGGAGCAATAAAATGATCTAAATCCATCTTTAAAAAGAGATTATAGACAATGTTTTATTTCTAGGAGATGCCATTCGCCTATAAACAGATTTTTTATGATTTTTGCGGGTACCTGATCCTCCTCTCCTCCTCCCTCCTCGTCGTACTTGAGGATGTTGTCCCTGACGTCATCCTCGGGGTCGATTAGCAGGGGCTTTGCCTGCCGCTCCTTTTCTCTGCGCTTTATCCACATCACAAATAGCAGAACCATGCCTGCCAAGAACAAAGAAAATGACATCAAATTTGCACCACTTTCCAAAAAATACCCTCTCGCAATTTGTTTTCCAGGCAGTGCTTCAACAGTGCTCGAGCCTCATCGGTTTACATTATCTCACTCACTGAGTAGAATGATGATGCAGATGAGTATTGCGATGATGGCTCCGGTGCCGAGGCCAGCGGCCGCCACAGCCCCTGTGGCGCTGCAGTCCCCGTTGTTGTCGCAGGGACACACTTTGACCCTGATTAGAGAGCGGTTGGACAGAGGAGGGTTCCCGGAGTCTGAGATGATGACGGGGATCTCGTACACACCTGCCTCCAGGTAAGGAATCCTTAGCCGTAGCTGGCCATAGTCACCTGCAAAGAAAGAGGTGAGGTGGTGAAAAAGAATGACAGAAAACAGTAGAAAGTGGGGGAACGTTAAAAGATGAAGGTGGAGAAGGAAAATGGGGAAATTATATGGCGCAGTGCAGAGAAATGACAATTTATTTACAGGCGGATATGTTCATCGAGTGCCTGACTGAATGACATATCAAATCAGAGCTGCAGAAAAAAACATACTGTGCAGCAGTCACTGTGACATGTAAGTATGTGAAAAGGTATTAAAGAAATAAAAATGTACAAAACTAGTGCGTGTAACCAGCATCCATCACTCAGTCAAGCTAAGACAAGGGAGAAAAAAAAACAGGTCTGTGATCAGATTTGTCCTCAAGACAACTGCTGTGACACATCCATCTGGTTGGATTAGGTGACAGATCGGCTGCTCGGGGGACTGAGAGATGAATGGATCTCATTTGTCACAAACGATAGATCGTACGTCAACACTGGATGGCACCTGCGTTTCTCACTGCGAGCTTTTTGATACATTTTGTTAAACTTGGACTTCCCCTCATAGCTTTCAGCAGTCCCTGTTCCAAAGACTGATGTCTCCAGATTCTGCAGAGGGGCCCCCCCCCCTCCCTCCAGTTCATGCTTTAATTCAGCTGAGAGTGCAGGGCGATCATCTTTCATCACTCCATACCTCCAAAATTTGACATCACGAGGATTTTTCTTTTTTTTAAACCTGACAGTCTTAAAGATAATTTACAGCATGTAATTACCATTCAGTCTGGAAACAGTCCAGTTGCGACGAACGCTGGGAGGAAAAGAGGACAGCTCAAAGACAAAGGGCCCTACGTTGGGGTCAGTGTCAGCATCTGAAGCTGTGATGTTGATCCTCGAGTTGGGGCGTGCACGCTCGCACACTTGTGCTTCCCGGGGTATGAGAACCGGTGCGTTGTCGTTCACGTCAATTAGGTAAATCTGGAGAGTCCCGGTCCCGCTGGCTTGAGGCGAACCTGTGAAAGGGAAGAGCACAGAGAGAGGAAACAAGTTCAAATAACGATCAAAAAGACCAAAGGAGGAGATGGTGAGCCAATACCAAGCAGTAGTGAAGAGCAGAGTGGAGATGAAATAGTGTTATTCACAAAAAAAAAAATTCAAATAGGGCAGATGGAGGTGAGAAAGTTACACAGCAAGGTACTGTTGTTGCCAAGCTGTGTGGAAGTGAGAAAAGAAGATAAGAAACGATAGGATGAAAAAGGCTGTTTACTGTGATGGTGAGAATAGAGAAAGAAAACCATACAGTTGTAGCAGAACACACACACACAAACACATAACAAATGCTAGGACACATACAGTAAATGGTCTAGTTCTTGTCTTTAAAACAGCAGGCTCTCTAAAATGTCTGTTGTGAGAATAACGCTGGAGGGGACATAAAGATTCCTGTTATCTGCTCTCTGCAAAGCCCTCTGGGAAATGAGTTAAGTGTGAATGTTTCACCACAAGTTCATCATCGCCTGTTCAGGTTTTCTTCTTATAGCCAGACAGGACCAGGACCACTTCAGGGTCAACTGTTAACAGCAAATACTGCTTTTTAACAAACTGAAAAAAAAATAAAATAAAATAAAATAAAATTCTGCTTCTGTTTGTGTTGATTCTGTTCAGAGCTGTGACAGAATTAAACAACCTCCCTGCCTCTTTACAACTGATGGAACTTCAAATCAGAGAAAAACAGGCGTAATAAGACTAAAGTCTAATTGGAAGGGTAAGTATGTCCCTGGAAAATAGCAAATAAATAGATAAATACATTCTCTTTAAAAACTAAACAGGACAACAGTTTAATTGATTGCAGCCTCTTTTTGATCTAAAAATATTTAGAGACCCAGCAGGTTATGAACGGTAGTGTCCTGCTTGAATGCAAGAGTGTGCGTTGAAGTCTGCCCCATTTTTGTGAGAAAAACTTTTTAAACGACTGAAATCAGAATATGATGTTAAAAAATAAAAACACAAAACATAGGTGTAAATTCTTCGTTTAACGTTTGTATGCTTTACAGGTTCTCTGATTAATTGGATGCAGGTCATTATTAGAACATATTTGTTCTAAATGATTTGACTGGTCACCAAAATCAGCTAACCAGTTTTCTTTTCTTTAAAGAAAGGAGAGAAAACTGCAGGTAATCCAGTAAAATCTTTTATAAGGCAACACACTCACTGGTCTGATGAATCAAAATAAGAAATTATTTCTGGAGGTCAGAGACACTGTGTTTGCTTTCAGTTTAATTCAGGGTTTCTTTGACTGATGCAGTCACTTGGAGAATTAGTCACTCTGGGTTTTTGGTTATTTATCATTTTTTTCTCTCTAAGTTAAATGATTAGTTCAACCTCTTATGAGATCATGTTGTATTGAGTAAAATAATAAATATCAGTATTACATTCTGTGTAGTTAAGAGTGGTTAGGATACATTTCATAGTAAAGATATAACCAGTTACATTATACGAAATAATCAAACTGCTGTTCAGTGCAGTTAACTGCTTAAAGCAGTGAATCAAAGGCTTCATTAAGCAGTTTTGGGAGTTTGTGATTAAAAAAAAAAAGGTTTCTCAGGGTCATTAAACACCAGCTTGATTTTCTGTCAGTGTATGATTCCACTTATAGTTGATAAAAGATAAAGCTGAATTATCACAATGTTCTCTTTTCTATAAACAGTAAAAACCTTCTAACAGTTTGTCAGTCATACAATGCACAAACAATACTGTGCAAAAGTGTGGTTCATAGTTCTGATTTGAAAATACTACGCTTTCACTTTTGAAACGATCATCTTGACTGATGCATTATAAAATTGATTGCATTTCAAATATGACACAAGTAAAAGAGCACCGACGGAAAATGTTCTTATGTAATGCTACTTTGGATCATAACATCACAACCCTTTACCAACAGATGAGGAAAGTCTACGCTGTGCACTATTGAACAAACACTGATATATTGTGGCCTTGATATTCAGCTGACAGCTCCCTGCACAGACTGTCAGCAAGCTGATCTAAATTACCGATGCGGTGCTGTACAGAAAGAGTTTACCCCAGCAGCTCATCAGTCTTGTATTTCAACTTTTTTCCGCTGGAAAACAGTAAGTTTGTGCATCAGCTATGTAAAGGTCTGTTGCTCCAGGCCCCAAGGCCCATCGACCATCTTGTCGGTTATGATTGGCTGGGTGCTTTGTTGCTTCTCACGCTTCGCTTGAGTAGAATAAGTGAAGAGAATTTCAATCAAAGTAGAATATATACCCCTGTTGACTCTGGTGTCTAGAATCAATAGACAGTCAACACTTTGAGCTTAAGTTTGTGTGCTTCAGGGTGACCAATTTCTTATTTCTCAGTGGAGTAAAATACCTGGATCCTTCCAGATAACTCACAGAGCGAGCATTTAACTATGCAGTGCCTCAGTTGTTTCCATGCGCAGTGTGCTGTTGCAGTTGAGACCGAATTGTTTCTTTTATTTCTGTCAGAGATGGGGCTGAAAAGGCCAGTGAGATTCACATCAGAAACATACCGAACAAGTCACAGCTTAACAAAAATATCGAGCAGGTAAAATAGAAAGGGGATATCATGAATTTAGACATTTCAGCTTCCAAAAATGCATTCACGTTGTAGTTATATAATGAACTTAGATTTAAGGTAAAGTCTCAGGCGTAAATTGCAGGAAGTACTTTGCGCATTCTCCTTTTTTCAGAGGAGACAAATCCACCTGAATAACAAACAAAGCATATATAAAATATACATGATTTGTACTTGTTTATCACTTTTCCACGTCTTTCCTGTCACTATCTTCAGTTGTTGTGTGATTGTAGGTTTTCTTGCCTTTAGCTCAGTCTTCAGAAAAACAAAGTACAGTTTGGTCAGGTTGAGATCAGGCAAGTGTACCAGCCATTGCTGAAAATTGGGCTTCGTTAGTTTCAAAATCTCCTGGGTTGCTTTCTCGGTATGCTCGGGGGCGAAATCCATCACTATCAGCTTTGCTGTATTTGGGTGAATCTGAGAAAAACCAGTCATCCATCCGCAGCCGCTTTCACACAGCGGCTGCACTATAGAGACGTACTCGAGATCCCCTCTTCGTTCCATGATCCCAGGCAGGGGCAGTACTAGTCAGCAACAAGTCCCTAAAGTCTCTGGTCAGTGATTTCTTTATTCAGTTGGTGACCATGTAAAAAAAAGATTGTGCTTATAAAAGAAAAACTGGGCTGGCCTCAGTTTTCCCATGGTGCTGCTGGAGGACAGAGCTTCGGTGGGAGAGAGATGGCTTCGATAGGGTGGGGATGCTGGCCTGGCCTCAGCTGGTGGATGCTCCTCCAGGTTGCTAAGCATGGCAGCAGAGTTCACCCAGCAGCTGGTGCCCCAAAATCAGGGCCCTGAGCAGACCAGTATATTCATATGCTCAGTCTTCTGTCTTCTCTTAGTTTATCACTCAACAATAGTGATGCAGTGCTGCTGGAAACCATAGACGCCTATGCTGTCAAGCAGGGTCTTTTACAGACAATGTCATATGCTTCATGAGGGTCTTCCTTTCTACGCTTGAAGTAAACATTATCTCTTGCAAGGTCTTCTCTTATTAAAAGACTTGTCCAATGACATGTTGACTGCATGATGATTCCACCCTGATGTTGTATTCCAAGGATGGCCAGGCATTTTATGATGCTGAACTCAACACTGCGCTCTTTATATTTTCAGAATGAGTCGCCTGCTTCCAGTGTTCTTGGTATCTTATTCTATTTTCCTATTTTTAAGTGCTAAGCCGCCTGTTTCACTTGCAAGCGGAGCTTCATCCTATAGCATGTTGTGGGTTCACAGCAACATCCTTTAAATGCCAATGTCAGCATTTGAGTTGGTTTTCATACCATTCTGTAGGATACAAATCTGTAATGTGGATTTTTCAATTTATCCACTGTTTTCTCATCCTAATAAAACAAACTGTTCATCCATGTAAATTTACTTTTCTTTATCCTGCTTAGAACAGGTAGGTCTCTTCCGTCTTTCCTCTCTTTTAGGGTATTGGTAGATTTTTTTTTTTAAGACAAATCGAAGGCTCTAAAAACGTAGGATATAGTATTCTGCTCAAACTTTGAAGCCACCTGAGGTAAATTTGTTACGTTCAGCTTTTAAAATAAGATCAGCTTGACATGATTTGAGCACTGCTTTCCGATCTCTACTTGCTACCATCGTGTCTCTGCAGTCACTCTGCACAGAGAAATAAATTCAATGTAATATGTTAAGGATTCACTTTTAATCTTAATCCAAACAATTTGATTTGATCTTTGCCTAAACAGTGAGAAAGATGTCAGGGAAAAGAAGTCACTTGATTATGCTGTGACTGCTACATTTATCTCTTGCCTGTGCTGTAGTGCTTTGATTCTGGCATTGAATAATGATGATACACAGAAAATTAACATCTTTGGTATCTTAATCAAAGGAAACAAATAAATATGAGTCTACAGCACCCAAGATACTCCACATGGCTGGCACAGTGTTTTGAGTTAAAAGTAACAGTTTAACTATGAAATATTAAAGGCTCACCAGAGTTGTTATGATTAATCTTGATGAGGACTAAATGTCATGAAAATCCATCTGATATTGCTGGAAATCGGTCAAAACCATAAAAACTAGGCTCATGATGGCACTAGAGGGAAACAGACTGCAACTGGGGGTCATTTTCTTTGCCAGCCTTCTCAGGAAAGCATCTAATATTTGTGGTGGTGGACTGGCGGACACACCATAATTATATTGTGAATACATCCCTGCATGTACCCTTCTGTTTATCAGATCATCACAACAGACACAGCCATCCTGACTTACCAGACTTACCATTGTCGTATGCCAGGAACGTGGCCTCGTACACGTTGTTTTTGACGTGCACCGATTCTCTGTCCAGCAGAGCCATGGTGGTGATTTGACCGTTGGTCCGGTTAATCTTCAGCCAGTTCGCAGGGTCTGATAACTTCGAGTACCTGAACACACAAACACACGTAGAGACAAAGACGCAGTCAGAAGAACAGTTGGTTCGTTTTAATATAATGCACATATTTTACGCAAGCGGCTTTGCAGCCTACTGTTACTTGAAAGCCAGCTGTTCCAAATCTTTTGTTGATCCAAAGTGGCCATTATCAGGTTGAATGCTCATTACCATAATAAGCGACAGCAGCCAGGCACCTCTGACATGATATAGTGGCACAGACAGGGGAACATATGTTCGCCATACACATGACAGCAGCAGCTCATTAGTACGAAGACCGATAAAAAAACACACGTGTGGAAGAGCCGAGGAGCGCTCTGTAACGCAGCAGTGCTCTTTGTGCCCACACTTCCGCTGCAGCAACCGTCGCTGTCAAAGCTTCACAACGCTCAAAGTCTCTTCAACTCAGATGAGAAATTGGATCAGCTGACCGAGCGGATCGAGCGCGTCAGGCCTAAAGAGAAATGGTAAATGGTGCACCGGGAGAAGTCTCACCGGAGGGTCAACGTGTCACTGGAGTAACGGGAGATGGGTTCAGAGGCACAGGAAGAAAAAAAAGAAGGTGAGAGAGATCAAAGTTGTGTTTCTCTGTAAACATGGCCAGTAGAACATGACAAGGGTGGAATCGGGGATTAATTAAAGGAGTGCATTGGAGGTTGACAGAAGTTAGCCAGAGGCTGACAGGCGTTCAGAAAACTAGTACAACCTCAAGCTAACGGCAGTAACTGTTGGTCTAATATCCACAGCAACAAACAGCTGCATGAGACACACAGAAGCACCGGCTGTTTGAGGATTCTTTCTCAAGAAAATAAATCAAATGCTGGGGCAGCTCAACGTGCACAGAGGCCAAACGTCCTCCTGACTGTGATCCTGTCACAAGTCCCAGTCTTTGGCTCTGTGCTGCTCGCCAACCCTTTCTCTCTCTCTCTCTCTCTGGTCACTCTGTTTTTACAGTCTTTCAGGAGAACTAGAGCTCACAAATACATGAAAACTCAGCTGTTTCCCAGGAGGTGAGATTCTAGTGTTAGTGTGCCTGGCACGTGCATCTCCTCCCTGTGCCAGCAAGATGCCCCCCCCCCCCCCCCCCCCCCCCCACTGCATTGATCTGCAGCCAAGGAGAGAAAAAAAGCCTCACTATATTTCAGAAAAACTTTATTCTTATCATATCACAAACTTTAACGGTAATATTTAATTTGGCATGTGTGAGATCAACATAGAAATCATTTCATGAGAATGAATTCTTCGTTCATATAAAATAACATCAAAATGACTAAATTTAAAGTTATGCTACAGGGCAACTTGTTCGTAAATAGTCGAACAAACAGCATGTGTTTGGGAGTTGTGGAGGATCTACAGACAGATGCCAGTGAGCTTCAGAAAAGAACTATTAACATCTTCATCTCAGCTGCTTACATTTTTGAACATGGTGAGTTTCCATGCCTGTAAAAGTGCTCAGGTTTGCAGGAGACCACCTTTGATCCTACGGGCAAGCTTTAAGCTACGACCTCTATAAGTGGGAACCCACCAGCATGACCTCACATCAAAAAAAATGTCCTCCCTCTGCAGGGCTGACAGTCGAGCGGTAACGAGGAATACAAGAACACACATACACCAAGTCTGCCATTTAAATCGCATCAAACAGTAAAATCAGCCGGCTCGCAGGCTCAGCCGCACATCATCTTGTTTTATGTTTCCTCCAGAGACAGAAAAAAGGACTGAAATCCAAAAAAACATTAAAAAGCCCAAGCTGGCTCGTCTCCCATCCACCACTCACGCACAAGGCTTTCAGTCTTGCTCTGTGGGTACTCGCGTCATGCTAGTGCCTGTCTGGCACTCAAGCGTTTGTGCATTTCTCTGTCTTTTGTGCGTACAACGTTTGAGGGTTCTGGTGAGGTTGCCTAAAGGGAATACCGAAGCAGACGCCCGGCTGCCGTGAGCGGAGCGTCTGCTGGCGAGATAGCGGCTCTGAGCTTCCATTCCAATAAAAGACACACAGAGTGATACAGAGAAAGCTGCAGGGTCAAAGGGAGCCAGTGGGAGGGAGGAGGGGGGGAGTACATGGAAATACACTAAAACATCTCCCGAAGGGCAGAGGAGCTCAACCCACTTGGCTCGCAGAAAATGTCTTTTCAGAAGAAGAAACCTGAGATTTGGGTGTTGCTCAGACTTCATAAGCGAGTACATCTCCCAGTTATCAGTTTACTACTGTGTACGCTGCCGTTCTGAGTGAATGTGGCCACATCGCTCATATTAATAAAAATCTATCTCTCTTGTTGGAACTGGTGATGAGGTGGAACAGTGTTGCTGGACCTCAGCGGACAGGAGGGAGCTTGTGTAACCAAGGGTCAAAGTCTGGATGGGCCATGCGTGTTATCCCAGTTTGTGTGTGTGTATGGGTGTGGGTAAAGGAAAACAGACAAGGCAAATATTGGCTCTGTAGGTGCCTGGTAAATTTAAATGTAATTCCAAATGAATTCGAATGTCATTGTTTGCCCTTATACTGTTAACCATATTAATAATACTTCAAATATACTGATTATTTGCAGTTAAGATTTTCGAGCATTTTGAGCAGTGATGTGAAAATAAGCACCTGACAGTCTGGTGGATGAAGTGGTCAGGGTCTTGGGCGGAAAACACGGTAAGCGTGGTCCCTGCTGGCACACCCTCCTCAAAACGGATCATCTTGGGGTTGACAGGGAAGACGGGGGGCTCGTTTACGTCCTGGACAGAGATGGTGACTCCTGCTGTGGACTGAAGCGAGGACTGGATGCCACTGGCCAGGTGTGCCTGATTGGACACCACCACGGTCAACATGAAGGCACGATTCATCTCAAAATCCACTGGCTGGAGAAAAAGGATAGAGAAAGAGAATGATGCCAATGATGCACAAAAATGAGCGAAGCTGATTGCAAAATGAGCCGTCCCTTAGACTCAGTGGCAGACATGACATATAAGCAGTATCAGGTAGCAACGCAATGATCAGGTACACCTTTTTTATTTGGTTTTAGCAGTAATATCACTATAACAAAAGGACATAAGTCATTACAGGGTTATTTATACTGAGTTCTGTATAGAGTTTCCAAAACAAGGCATGACATGAAGCCAAGACAGGAACATTACAATCACTTTTTCTAAAAAATCTACAACTGCAATATCCATCCATCCATTAACTTATCTAAATCTAGGTTAGGGGGCAGCAGCCTAAGTAGAGAGGCCCAGATCTCTCCCTCCCCAGCCACCTTCTCCAGCTTCTCTGGGGGGAATCCCGAGGGGCTCCCAGGCCAGCCGAGCATTACCTGGGTCTTCCCCAGGCCCTCCTCCTGGTCGGACACGTCCAGAACACCTCTCGAGGGAGGCGTCCAGGGTTCATCCTCATCAGATGCCCAAACCGCCTCAACTTGCCCCTGTCTATGTGGGGGACCAGCGACTCTACGCTGAGTCCCTCCCCAATGACCGAACTTCTGGCCTCATCTCTAATAAAGGTCTCTGAAGGAGAGTCCAGCCACCCCGTGGAGAAAAGGTCATTTCAGCCGCCTGTATCTGCAATCTCATTCTTCCGGTCACTACCCAGATATCTGGATTGCTATATAAGGTTTCTTTATTGCCTTAATGGGTCAAGATTTCAACATGTAAAAATGGCTTTGTAGTGGAAAAACGCATATGGAGTTGTTTGTGAAAAAAAAATCCATTCATTTTATGGATTCTAATCAAAAGATGACCGCTGTTACTGATCATGAATCAAACTTTGTAACGGCATTTTAAATGTACCAGCCTGAGGAAGATGTGCCTGCAGAGGAGGTTACAGTTACAGGCATTACATCATGTATTTATCACTTTTATAGATTCTGTATTCTGAGAAGAAAAGACACAAATATCAACTTGATATGGTGTGAAATGTAAATCACTATAACAAATAATGTGACTAATTACTTTTGGTGTAGATTAGTCAAGTAAAGTAGTAATATTACAGTTTGATAGGGTAACAAGTTACAAGGAATATATTATTTTCTGACTTCCATATAATACTATTGAAACCTCAGTCAGCTGTATGCTTCCGTTCTGAAAACCATCACACATTAAGTTCACCTGATAAGAGAGCGCTGAAAGGAAAAAGACTTCATGTCTACCTTGATGACTGTAAGCATGCCCTCGTTCGTGTTGGGGTTGGTGCGGATGGTGAAGTGTCCAGTGGGGTCTCCACTGATGATGCGGTAGACTGCGTTCCAGTTGGGGCTGTGGGGTTGATCTCTGTCCACCACTGAGAGGTTGGTGACCACAACATTCACCTTGTTCTCCGGAACCTCCCCTGAAAACTACAGAGGCGGCAGAGGGAAGGAAGTAAATGGAAGAGGAGGAGGGGGAGATAATAGCAGGGTGAGGAGGTGAGATAACACGATGATAATGTTGTTCTAGAAGCCAGCTAATGCATGTTAATAAGTTGACTTCTTGGAATTTTAAGCATTTGCCAGTGCCATCATCCATCTTTTTGCATTGAACATAACCTGTTATGAAAACAAACTGGGTTAAGGGTGAGGCTGGTAATTCTTATTACACTAAGGCACAAAACCCAAAGTGATAGCGGAACAAATTGGGCAGAATATAGAAAGGCAAGACAAGAGGGAGAAAAAAAATACAGCAGAGACATAATAATTCAAATGCAGATAATAGAAAATTATATCTTCCATTATGATAATGCAGCTCCTTATTATACTCCATATCTGCTCATATGAAAGTCGTTATTTGGACAAATGGATTTTTCAATTAAGTGTTTACCCATTTAATTTAGATTGTGTGCATTAACCAAATCCAGGTCTCAGTAAGTAATTAGATAAGTACTGTGATTAAAGCAGTGGTAAGAATAATCTTTGGCTAATGATCTTCATTATATTGCAGCCTGAAACAACTCCCCTGTGAACTAACTCTGGAGGAAACTTGGTGACAGCTGCAGAGCCTGAAGAGGAATTTCCAGCACAATAGGATTTGTGTCCCTCTGTGTAGGGACTTATGGGTCCTCAACGGTAGACTCAAACACGTAAAAAAAAAAAAAACCACTGTCTCATGATAATCTGCATTTCCACTTGTGACACATTAACTTCTTATGGTGTGTCTCTGCCAGCTGCTGTTCACTTTAATATCTTCATCATCTCAGGACTGAAGCAGCAAAACATCAAATTCCTCTCATCCTTTCCACTACTCCGTCCTTCCATCCCTCCCTCCCTCCCTCCCTTGCCTCCTCATTCCCCATCCCCCTGCTGGCCTGATAAGAACACAGCAAAAATAAATACACGCTCACAGTGCAATCCCATTGATTACATTTCCACCCTGAGCTTTTGCATAAACACCACCAAAATTCTTCCAAAGCTCGTCTGGCCACACTGTCAGACGAGCAAATGGAATTGGACTTTCAGAGCTGCTCACAATGGGGCTGACTCCCACAGGAGAGCCCCTTTATTCTGTGGGTGCAATATGGAGCCACTGATAAGACACAAGACAAAACATTTCCTATAGGATTTTGTGATTGTGAGGGAAGAAATTCTAAAACTCTAAAAAGAGCGATGCCACCAAATTCTGACCAGATTCTGACTTCACATGGTTTTATATTACAGCCAGACCTCACCTGTTTCATACAAACAACTCTTCATGTTGTTGCACTAAACACAACGCAGTGTCATTCGGTGTGAACTGTGGCAGCTTGTCTTTTTTATACAGAGTTATTTCCCTCTTTGTTCTGCCTGCGACTATCTCTCAAAGTAGAATTGAGGCGGAATGAAAGTGCCTCACTATTTTACTGTGTGGTCATGCACACACAAAAGGAGGAATATCAGCACAACATTCTAACCTTGAAAGTGTTGTATGAGAGGGATTAGTGAGTCTTGCAACCACACACAGTCACACTTCAAGTCAGTATCACCAATTGAACTGAATTAGATATCAAAAACGGGGCAAAATGTTGGTGTTGGGCTTTGCATCGTCCCCTCATATTGGATTTGACATGTTCTCCAGGTGCTTGTGTGAGTCTTCTTCATCTATTCTTTGGATAGAGCCAAAGATGGGGAAACTGGATTATTGTATTCTGAGCTGGGTCTATAATGTCACAAAACCCTGCAAATCTGAACCACTCACTTCTGATTTCATACAATGAGTGGCAGCCAGAAACAAAGTGAAAAGGTTGTGTTATGCCTGAGGTTTATATTCCACAGAGAAAGACAGAAAACTTTCTTTTTCATAACATGTCCCCTTCAAGATTTGACCAGAATCACATTTTCAACATAAAGTTGTTATAAATTTGAAGACCTAACAGGCCGTTCTGAATCAAAGTGTTAGAAAAGAACTTTGAAGAACTTCTGAAAAAAAAAAAAAAGTAAGTGTAAGGGTATTTGAGGTCAGCAGTTGTTCCTGGGGACAGTCATCCTTTTATGAGGTCTTACTCTAAAGTTTAACAGTTTTTAGCAGTTCAGACAGAGGAGATGAGTGAACTGAGATGGACTACACATAAATTAGTATGACAGTGCACAGCAGAGGAAGTCTCTAACTTCCCTTATATCCTATCATAAAGACTATCAAGCATCTATCTTTACTTTTAAAACAGAACTGAAAGCCACAGTGAGGGGGGCAGACTATTTTTGTCATTGCTGTTTCAGCTATTTATATGCCAAAGCTCTACAGGTGAATTGCTCCTCTGATGTTTCATTTTGTGTCTGACAGTTTTAAACACCACTTTTTCAGCAGCTCCTCTCCACGTCATCATTGTTAGTCAATGACAAAGCATGGAACACTTCAGGAGGGCGCGATAGATCCCATTTAGTTTGATTTAGAGACTTTGGCAGGACCATTGTCTTTCACTTTATCACAAAATGATGAACATAACAAGAACACAACATGCTCAGGCCCATGTGGAGAGATGAATAAAACATTTGTCTTTTTTTTCTGAAATGAGATGCAATATATCAGCTTGGTTTACACCCCCACAAGCAATTTCACTTAATTAACATGCTTATGTTTTCTCTGTGCTCCCCACAGTGAGCAATAAATTCTTCTTGTGTCTGTCATACACAAATAATTACTGAACTGCTCCAAGTCTTGTTGCTTGTGTGGGAAGTGTAACAAGTAGTGGAGACTCACAAAGATGTGGAAGCACACTATAAATAAACATTTTATTCATTTTTATTAATTTCCATATTTGAGTCTCACACCAAGGTATGGTGAAGCAGTCTTTTACTGGAAGCTCAGACAACTTTTCAGTGGTCATTTAATGGAGTGTGTCTGGAAGCTGAGTCAAGACTCTGGGAGCAGAAACTGTTAAAAGCTTTGATCACAGTGAAAACAGCATCTTCAGTGGATGTTTGCATGTTTGGCACAACAGGAGCAGCTCTGACTGGAGGGTCAGAGTCAGGAGTCTTGGAGGACGTGAACGCATTGGACCAGCAAACCAGAAGTAGTTAACAATGTCCTTTACAAAAGAAAAAAAAAAATGCCTCAACAGCAGGATATCAAACAAACAAACAAACACAGTCTTTAAGCATAGACATGAAGAACACAAGGCAAACAGGTGGGTGGCACAGGGAAGCACAATAAACTGACAAGAGGAGAAAGAAGATGAGACAAGATTATGGTGGTTTTCAAAACTATGTACATCTCATCTTATGCAAAATTTGCCAAAAGCTTAAGCAGAATGTCAGCAACTACATAATCTGCAGTATGTATAAAAGATGATGCGTATTGTATCACATAATGCAATGAGGCTCTACAACTGTTACCCCAGAAATTTAGCCAATTCAGTGTTTCTCAACCTTTTTTGAACAAACGCACCCCTGGGCCACCATGATGCTCTTAACGCCCCCCCCCCCCCCCCCAAAAAAAAAAAAAAAAAAAAATGAAAAACAAAAATTATGAAGGTCTTGCATCTCATTTTACGTATTTATTTTTACACAAGATAAATGTGTGAGTCACAACATGAGTTTTTTGAAGTTTATTTTGTCATTCATGCTTCATGGCACATTTGGTTTAAATATTGCTCATCTCAGACAGCAGGGGCTTTTGTCAGATTGTGTTATCAGATGTACAGTGAAGAGAAAGGATTTACCCCTTTACCTACTTCAGAGGTTGATGGCAAAATAAAGTAATTCCCAAAATGCTTGAGTATCCCTTTAAGTGCTGTGGCAGAACTATAACTAAATAGGACAAATAAAGGATAAATAAAGACTCAGACAAACTCAAGAAACCCCCAAGACCATGCCAGGCAGGCTTGTTGCTTTAATTCTCCATCTGACAGCTTGAAGACTCTCATCAGAGCACATGGCTGAAACTGCACTGGCATGCATACTGATGACAGCCCCACTGAAGTGACAGTGTGTCACACTGACATGCAGCTGGCTTTGCTGCAAACCATATTCATCTCTCTTTGAAATCTCAGAAATACATTTCACACAAAGAGCAGCAATGACCATATACAGTCGGGTTATCAGACTGTGGTCAGCATTTGATTCTGTTTTATAACCAGGCAGAGAATGAAGAATGGATATTATCAAAGAGAGAAATGCACATAGGCAAAGGTATGCATGCTTTCAGGTAAAATGTTATCATTTTTCACATCAGAAACTTGCTACATATTCATTTTCAGCTTTAAAACCCAGAAACAAGACACTGGTTAAAAAAAAGGACCAATTGTAAGGAGGTGCACTCTCAGACCAGTGTGGAGATATCAGGGACCCTGGCCAGCAGGGTCTGTGCTTCATCAGAACCTTTTTCTATCCCAGCATGCAATGTGTTTCGCACAGTGTTTTTATGTCACTAATGTAGTCTCTGATTATCTCTCTTTAAACATCTACCTTTGCCTAACAACATTTGCAGCTGTATTTCCTCTTACTGTGAGGGCCACATGATGTATTTTGTCATACGAATGTATCTGGGTGAAGTAGATAAATTAGGGGCTTTTATAACCTTAAGTGCCGTATGTAGAAGAAGACTACGGGATAGAAGAACAGTAGCTCAATAAGCAATTATTGAAATGGTAGATACAGGGTTAAGCCCTAAGTTTGTTACATGCTGATCTTAGTCCTGGACTTCAAGTATATAAGGGTACACATTCCTTCTTTGGATAAGATAAAAATACTTGTCTGCTGTTTTCTTCACTCACTTTAATTCCTAACTACAGAGATGCAGCTCTGTGTTGCTGTGCGAATACACTGTCATTCTTTGCGTTGCCAAGTGATGACATACTTGTTCGATGCAATGATGTTCCCCTGCAATGCATCACTCTTCATCTCTTCACTTAAAAGCAAGATGAGGGTGTGGATATTGGTGTTAATTTACAGAATCACCCACAGGAGACCGCAGGATCTAGACCATTGCGGCAAAACTGTTTCCATAAATCTTTCACTTTTAAAGTTTGCTGTCAGTTATGATTCTCACTTTTTACTGCGAAAATCAAAATCCGCGAACTGGAACCAGAGCCCCCCCGAGGCCTAAATCATGTGTTTAAAATGTGTTTAAAAACCACAAAAAAGTGGCGAGGCACTGCAGCGAAACAAGACAAAGGCTCAACTGTGGTCTTTCTGTTACCTTCACAGCCTCTGGCCTCTGAACCATAGTAAAGAAACCGCTGGTATTGTGCTATTTTTGGCTCATAATAAGTGGCTAACATGCTAACAACAACAAAACAAAAAGGCCGGATTTCTCTGCATGGAACAGGCACTTTATTCAGGCACTGCAGGAACTTGTAACATCACACAGGTTGGATTGTTCGGCTCCTGTCGGTTAACAGAGAATGTAAATCTATACACGCTGGGCTGCTGTTTACGCTCACTCCACTTTTCATCTAACCCCGTTTTCTTCTGCTGTCCCACGACACACACACTACATTACCTATAAGGCCACACCATTACCCATAAGGCTACCTTCTTAAAGGGGCCAGGCTGGATCACAGCATTTCTTTGCTGTGAGAGAACGTTATTTTTTTTTTTTTATTATATTATATATTTCTGAAAAATCTGCGAATAACTAAAACCGCGGAACTTAAAGCGCGAATTGGCAAGGGATCACTGTATTACATGTTTTCCTGTGTGAGACCTGGCTAAATGTTTAATAAAGCAGCCCCTTTTAAATGAATAAACTACCATGCAGTGTGTATGTAGGACTCACCGTTCTGACTGTAAATTCTGGGGGATTGTCGTTGATGTCTGTAATAGAGATAAGTGCTGTAGCTGTGTTGGAGAGTCCAAAGTTCAGGTTCCCCTCCATATCAGTGGCCTGGACAATAAGGGTGTACTGGGACACTTTCTGTTGAAAAAAGAAAAAAAAAAGGGGGGGGAGGGTTAGTGGTATGTCAAATCATGCAACAAATGGAAACTCTGGTTTCAGATAAACAATTTATATTTCTTCATGTAAAACTCAAGTCATGACATGATAAATGAGTCAAATACAGTTCCGGCAACTTACTTACATTGCATACATATATTTCCTTTTTTACATCAAACTATCTAGTAGTTCAACACCTTCACTTATTTAACAGAGACTGGATAACACAATGTAATACTGCAAATGCACACAAACACAAACAGACAGACAGACAGACAGACAGACACACACACAGATATACAAGGTTGCAGAGAGGAAACAATTTGTTGGTCAAAGTCCCATTCATTATAACCTAAAAGTCCTTGGGTTTTCACTGTGAGAAATGGACTTGAATCATCACAAATTCTGATGACAGTGATTCTGATGACTAGAGTGCTTCAGATATTACATGGAGTTGAATGGGTCTTATTTAGTCCAGTTTCAGTGAGGAGAAGTACCCGGGTGTGCTGCAACACTTCCTGCCATATTACTGTGAAACAGCCAGCAAAACCACTAGGTGCTAAACTTTGTTTAGGCTGAATGAAATAAAAAAATCTTTAGAACAGCCACAAGGTAGCAACACGACATCCACTAACTTGGGCACTGTGACACTGTCCATGGTGCTGAAAGTTCATGCTGTCCCCAGACTCACCACTCTGAAGCACATTGAATTGTCGTACACAAAAGGTGCTATATAAATAAACTTACCTTGAAGAGGTATCTGTGTGTGAATGTGTGTGTGTGTGTGTGTGTGTGCGTGCTGTCCATCCAAACAGTATGTAAACCACTTTGCTCTGTGGCTTTCTTCTATTCTGATAAACCCACTTAGCTTAGACCACCACTGTGCCCGGGCAAAGAAAAAGAGTGAAAATGACTGGACATCAAAGACAGGCCAGAGTTCACAGAAGAAAACATGCCGCTTTCTTAAATCATAAATGCATTTTTAGTGGTCTCATGACCTTTTATGTCTTTGGTGGCTTTACCATATCCATCCAAGGCTACACTCTTTACTGAAGTATATTAAAGAAACAAGAACAAATAAAAACAGTTTTTTTTGGCAGTTTCTTTACTTTTGTAATTATTTAAGTCATGTCATTTCTGTACTGAACCGCCCAGTTTTACTGTGTTCTTTGTTCAAGCACACAATGTGCTTTTTGGCTCTTTTGATCTCTTACTATCTGATTTGCCATATCTTGGTTGTTTAGCGTTCTCCACATGTCTTTTATTAGCCTGTCTCGGTGGCAGTGTCTGAGTATCTCTATATCTCATCTCTTCTTCCCCCTTCCTTTTTAGACTCATAGGATGCAGTTGATAGATATATCAGCTCAAACACTCTTCTGCAGTCATATTGCATCTCCCCGAGTCATTATGAAGTGCACAGACATGTTAATCTGCACTGAACCAACCCTGCTAATGAAAACTCAATACTGGCTGCCCTTTATTAGACTCATAATGAAATATCAATACCATCTCCCCTCATACAGTGCTTCAGTAAACAGAACCTCCACTGAATTTCTCTCTCTTTGTAGAGTCATTTAGATCTGGTCACATACATCAATCTAGAAATAGCACCAGATGGCTGTGAGAGGCTAATTGACTCAAGCTTTGACGGACGTGTCGTTTCTTTGGTCAGTTGAAGAGAAATAACTGGACATGAGCCAGCAGGTGGAGCTCCCACACAGTAGGGGATGTGGCCTATGAGTGCAGTCCTGCAGGGTTATATCACTCATGTGAGAGTAGCTGCGACTTTATTGCCCTTATATTGCACATCCACATCCACAAATGGTCCCGTGAGTGGGAACAGGTGGAACTCAGACACTTAAAAGCACCGGGTATACATGCGAACAGCAAACACACACACACACACGCACGCAGGCACACGCAGGCACACACCACACATGCGTGCCCAAGCATGCTCTCCTGTACAATAGTGGCCAGTAAAGTGCTCTTCTAATGAGTCCCATAGAAGTGGTGAACAGAGAATCGCTCTGTTGGATTAGAGTCCAGTGCTGGCAGGAAATAGAGCTTCTTCTGACACAAACAGTACCAGCAGAGACTTTCCCATTGGCCTCGACAGTTACAGACTTAATCTGTAGAAGCTGAAAGCCATCAGAGGCCAGAGAAACACCTGCACAACACACTACACCAATAATAAAACCCAATCCCTGTTTCATGGAGATCAAATTAGGTAGTTTCCCATCCAAGAGACTGAAGAAAGAAACTGGAAAATGGCTTTGGGCTACCAAAGTTAGCTACTGAACAGGTCCAGCTGAGCAGCTGTCAGGACAGGTGGAAATAGCTGGTTGCTCCTGGTAAGCAAATGGACTTGAGCTCCAGTGGGAGTTTGCTACAGAGAACAAAATATGGAAAATAATAGTCTGAGCTGGTGAGGCAATTTTAAACGACCACATGGAGAGAAGTGGTTCACTGGCATTACGTGTGCAGAGGTGAATTAATTGTGCCTGAGCTGAGTGAGCAATTTCATTTGCCGTGCTGTAAAGGACCACTCAAGGGGGGTAAGGAAAAGAGAGAGTAGATGAGAGAAAGAGTGGCTCTTTGCTTGTGTCATTTGTGGATTGTGTTCTGGTTTCCTGGGCCTCCACTGGCCATGGTCATTAACTTGTCACTTGCAATCTGTCTCAAATGGCAGTTCTCAGCCAAAAATGTAAAGACCAGCTTCCTTCTTCCACACTCTCTATTTACCTCAGCAACCCCCAGGGTTGTTGACCCTCACCACAGTTTAACCTCGGCTCAGCAGGGATCACTTCAATCAAATATACTATAGACTGATTCAATTTCACCAAATCTTAGTTGAGTTAAATTTAATTGAATATATTATTTGATTACACAACCGTGTACGAAATCGAAATCTTGAATAGCAATTGTTATAAGTGAAGCCGGAAGAACACAATTTACTTGAGCTCTTATTCCCTTTTACCGCTTTTCACAATCAGCCTTCAAAATATGCATGCAGGGAAATGTGTTTGGTCGGAAATCCGCATAATCTATTTCTCTCTTCATCCCTTACAGATATGTCTGTCAGGCTGGGTTAAAGGCAAAAAAGACTGGTTACAAGAAGGTGCACTGCTCTCTGAAAGCTCCCTGAATCCGTTTGTAGAGACACAAGTAAGCAAAACTGAAATATAAATTCTGAGTCCACTTGATTAGATACGCCTCCACACTGACATCAACAGCTCAGAGTCACATTCCGGTGAAACAGAAGCTGTGAGTCACAAATGAATAAAGCTACCGCAATAGAACAAGAGTAGTGGGCAGGAGATTTAATTGACTGCTCATCTGAATATTACAGGACAATACACAGGATGTGAGTGAGAAAACCTGTAAATCATGAACATGCTGTGGCTAAATCCAGGAGGTCATTGACGCATGAAAATATTAAAGCTAGAGGGCAAAAAACCAGCTGTTGGTCAAGTTTGTCATGAAAACTAAACACAAAAGACCATGAGAAATGAAAGGCTTTGCCGAATGCATAGCAAAAACATTGAATGGCAGAATTAAGTTTCATAAAACAAATATTACAAAAGGTCAGACCATCATCTGCTATGCAAGGCCAAATGAAATTAACAACACATTGAAAATGCTGCTTGGGGCATTCATGTTTTCAATGTTTTTGTTCTAATATTTTTTAATTACCATTAAGTGTAAAGTACAACTGAGTTCAGTGTGATTGTTAGAAGTTTTGCAGGTAATTAGTCCTTAATGGAAGTCTTGGGTAAATGAATATTTACTGCTTTTTTTGGTCTTGTTGATGACTCAAAGCGCTCAAAGCCTGATGGCATCAGGAGCAAAAAAACAAAATTAATGTGTGTATCCAAGGCAATGACAGTTCATCTGAACATTATTACGAGTCATTACATCAAAAAAACACATGCAAACCTCAGTTTCATTGGAAGAAAAAAACATAGGTTCACCAAAGTTATTACACATTCTGTAGGACAATAAACTAGTAGCACAAAGGACTTTATTTCATATCAAAATATCTGTTAATTTTATTTGAAGGAATATTTAATTCTTTTTAAGGAAGAATCTGTTGATTTCCCATGTCCCTGCTATTGAAAGAACAGCCAAAATAACTTTGGCATTCCCGTCCTGGTCATCTGTCACAACAACTGCGTTTCACTTTACGGCATTGTGATCACGCCAATGATAAAACTAGCTGACAGCTGCGGTTGATTTCTGATCAGCTGTAGCTGTGAGTTAAAGTTGATATCATGACAGAGACTCAAGAAAGTAATGATGGAAGAGAAAAAAAGAGGGACTAAGCAAGAGATCAAACAAATCTTACATTGTTGTAAAAGTGACTGAACCTCCCTGTCGACTGAGCTAAAATTGTCAATAGTTCCTTTGTGCTGCTTTAATGTGTTTGTTCCAAAACATGTTGTTAATCAGGCCATGTTTAGCATTTTAGCTTCATTCCCTGTTTTAATTTGAAACAATTTGGTCTTAGCTTACTCTCTTGAATTCTGCTTCACTGGTCACTGCTTGAAAGCAACATTCATCACTTTCCACAGCATGTCATACTTCCAGTTTTCCGTTTCAGTGACTGCTACCGGCTCAGCTCCGACTCTCTCGTTGCCCATTTGTTTTTTTTTTTGGATTTCTTATCTGTGCAGTGCCTTCATTTAGTTAGTAGTTTCTTTATTTAACATCAACCTGCCTTCTCCTTTGAGCCTGCATCTGTGTCCTCCACTCTGTACACAACTTCTCAAAACTTGTATGACTCGTGAAGTTTTTCTGCCTGCTTACACCCTTGGTATAGTTTATGGACCTATTTTGCCAAGATGCTGTCACAGTTGTGACAGCTGCTGGCAGAGAAAGCAAGGTTTTTTTCTCTTTAAAGTTTCTAATCAAGGAATTATCTAAAAAGTTCCTCAACTTTGTATTTATTCAAATTATCTATATTTGAAAGATTTGATGTGAAATAGTGCTCAGTTTCAGGAAGGATTTTTTTTCTTTTCAACTGTTTTTCTTGCTTAGATATCCTATATTTAACCAAGGCTTGCCCGTTTATCATCATGAACAAGGCAACCCCAAAAGTGAACTTTAAGCCTCCAGAGTTGGCAATGAAGGAGAAAAAAAAATGAGGTCGGCCTCTTACATTGTTAATCTTGTTTAAAGCTAATTTGTGTAATAGAGCCATTCAGTGCATATTACATGAATTATATTGTAAACAAATAACATTAAGCCCTATGAAAATTAAATGCTTTAGATAAAGCATGACACTCAGAAGTTACAAAAATGGCCTTGCTACTGAGAAGGCACAATTAAAAACATTTTACAACAATTCTAAGTTACATAATTTGGATATATATTACACACTTTTGTCCAATAAATGCTGGCTAGAAACAGTCAGGACTCACATACATGCATTAATTCTCCTCATTTAGCAACCAGTTCACAATCCTCAAATGGTTTTTCTGTCTGGGCTAATGGAGCTCCAGGAAAAGAAGGCATCCCTGTGTCAAAAAAGCCCCAAGCCCACTTAGAATGCAGGTTCCCAGCCTGTATCCCCAGTCGAGCTTTTCACATCCTAATGGAGCCAGACTGCAAGCACTTATGTCCTGAGGCTGCTGAGACGATGTCCTAATCGGAGGTGAGACAATCCAGAGTAGAGCTGGCATCAGTCTGGCTGGGGGAGGGGTAGCTTGGTTCCGAGCAACGCCACCCGCTGCCACACCGTACAGTTCCAACCCAGGGCTCATGTGAGACCAAGACAGCCTGGGTAATGAAAGACAACAGCTCTGCCTGCCAATGGAACTGCTGGCACGGAGAAGAGGTGCAAAGGGAGAGACTCCACGCCAGCTGTGGCACTCTGACATGTCGCACTCTGCTACCTGCTGCATCAGAGCTGTAGTTCATTGGAAGTGTATTTCTTCTGTTGCAGACTGGCAGAAAAATTCTGCTTTAGCACAGTACGTGTACATATAAATGGATAGAAAACTGTGAAAACCCCAATTCAAACGCAGCCCTCCAGCTTCTGAAACAAAGAAGAAGAATACAAAAACCCACTCCTGCATGGAAATATTAATGTTCTACTTTAAAATTTAGGAAGCGACGAACATGACTTTGCTGGTTAGCTTGTTAGCCTCTGGGCTGGAGTATGTGGAAGTGTATGAGGTCAGGGGTAGACGGGTCACGGTTGGGCAGCAGGGAGAATAATTGGTATTCAGTGGTGTCAGAGGTAAGTGATATCAGCCTAACCTCCGTGTACCCTCAGCTCCCCATAACACAAGAGAGCCTGCTTCACCCCTTAATTAGGCCATGAATATTCTAATTAGACACCAGCATGGTGGAGGAGGATTAGGGAAAGACAGAGAATGAGAGGTGGGAGAGGGAATGTAGTATGCACATATATGCTGCGCAGGCTCTTAGAGTATTCACTATCAATACGGTGAGTATGGATGTTCGTCTTTGGATAACCTCACTAAATCTGACAGGGTGACACCTCAGATCTCATCCATTGCTCCTCACTCTAAACGAGCTTCAGTGCATTTAAAGAATGTGCGCACACGTGTGTGCACATGTGGCTGTGTGTCAACGCTCGCTTGTGTCGATGACCTTGACAGCAGGTGGGTGAACTCCCAGGTGTGTCCCAGTTTTAGCGGGAGGCTCAGCAGGTGGGACTGAGCTTGGTTTGATGTGTCCAGATTAATGAGCTCTTCCTCGCTCACATCAGCTGCTACTGCCGCTGCCTTAGCCAAGCTGGGAACAGGGACGCAGTCCTGGCCCGCATTCACTGCACTCATTTAGATCGTACCACAAATGTGCGATGCTGTTATGCCATGCCAACTTCATATAAAATTTGGATGAGGAAGGAGCATTGATGTATTGTTTCCTCTGTTCTTCTGAGATCTTGATAGTAATTATACTCTAAATACACTTGCTCCATTGTTGGTAAAAATCCTCTTTATAGTTCCAAAGCGCTGCCCGGCCAGGTTTAGTGTCGAGCGGGACCAGTGGGACTTCTCAGAATATAAACATTATGAGACACACTCACTGGTGCATTTATGTTTGCAGTAAAATCAGCCAACTAAGTTATGAGGATGAGAATATCTCATAATGACAGCATATGAATGTGAATGGTTCCTGATTTTGCCAGGTGTGCCTTCCAAAGTCTGACACAATAGAAAGGGATAGCTCTGTTTATCTATGCGAGAGAGGGAGGCTGTGAGGCGAACGCTGCTACCCACGATCACTGGACACAGCTTGGGATAAACAAAAGATGACCCTATGTAACCGCACTCATTAGCAGGATAAGATGGAAGACGGAGCAAGGAAGATGTGTGCTTTGGTGTCGTTGCTGTGTGGGTTGGCAAACAGCTACAGCAAGCAACAGACACACAAATCATGGTTGAGACAAAAGTGGGTAATGAAAAGAACCCTCTTGCTGGATCTACATGGCTATTATCTTTGCCCTGGCGCTATTCTGAGTTGTATTTTAAAGCATTTGATTTTTATCATTTTTATTTACACAGAAGAATGCAAGAAAATGAGTCATTAATGAGGGGATTTTGTGAATTTCATGACATTAGTGAAAAGAGGTCTGGCTTTTGTAGTTTTTTTTTTTTTTTAACTAGGTTGTTTTTGTGCAAATGTGAGCAGCCAGACAGACCATTAATTAGCATTAAACTAATGTTAACCCATTTTCTCATTAGTGCTAAGTGCTAAAAGGTATATTTAAGAACATCAAGCCTCTTCTTCATTGTGAAGCTGAGTGGCTGCTCCTGTCACCTGTCTCTTCATCCCTGATTCTACTTCCAAACTACTCACAGAGCTGAAGGACTGTGAGGAGTTTGGATCAGGAGCTGGTGAGCAAGTCCTGACCGATATCTAATTGCAGATATCAAAAAATGCCCAGCTCTCACCCCCACAGACATCCTCCCCCTTGAATCAAGAGAGTCTGAGACAGAGTCCCTTTTCGGCAGTGATAAGCAGTGGAACCACCTGTATTGGACCTGCACGAGCCCCAAGGTACAGTTTCTGTGGGTTGGCAGCTCCTTCCACCTGCGTAACATCCTGATGTCTCACATGAAACTCTCTCCCACTGCTACTTAAGCAATGATGATCACTGATGTCATTATATTTTTTTCTTCTCTGTGATTTCAATTTATTAATCACTTGCCGTTTGGTTCTGTAGACAGCTCCGCTGAGCATGTCATGTATATTTTTTAACGGATCAGCATCACTAGTCTGTAGAAAAATTTCTTCCTCAACATGAGCAGTCGAAGGTTCCATGATTTTGATGTCAAATTTATTCAATATGTGAACGATTGCTCTGATGAATAGTAGTGATTATGGTGGTGATTATTTGCGTGTGATATATCACACAGCAACTTTTATTTAAGTTACCGTCACAGCATGCTAGGAGTGATTAAAACTCAACATGTTTTAAAGGATCATTGCTCATCACATCACATGGGCTGGCAGGTCATAAACTGTTCTTAAGCTTGTTGGGCACATTCACTTTAGCACCACTGTAGTGGGTTCCCTCTCTGCCTGAAAGGAGTAGGACTGATGCACAAAAACCTGTCTGTGCCTTTCTTGTTCCAAAACTGGATTCCCTATTATTAGACAGTCTTCACAATTTCTCAGAATAGCCTCCAACGATTGAAAATGATGTGCTGGGAACTTTGATAAGAACTAAAAGGTCGGAGGATGTTTTTCTGATTTTTAAATTTTTCTTTTATCGGCTTTATTGGCTTTCACATGAATCCTATTTTGGCACTTGGCACTTACCTAAAAATTTTTTCAGACCAATTACACCCTCAACACGGTCACATCTTTTCTCCTCAACACATTTTTATTTTAGTAAGTGCTCAAAAAGCACACTTTGTTGGAATCTTACTTTCACCTCACAACTGGTTGAGCCAGATGGCTGCCCCTCATGAGCAACAGTGGGATGTTTTTTCCTTTTCTTTTCAGTGTTGTATATATTCCTAAATGAGTTGAAGTGAAGATTAGATGAGCCTTTCTTAAACCAGATTAACCCATCGAGATCAAAGATCTATTTTACAAGGAAAGCTTGGGACTTCAAAGGCCACATATAAACAAACAATCACACACACTTTCATCTATGGGCAATCTGGAGCCACCAATTAAGCCCCCAAGGAAGATGCCCCCCCCCCCCCCCCCCCCCCCCCCCCCCCCCCACCCCCCCAACCATGGCTATCACAAATCACAAAACTTGGATGTGACTGGAATATAATGAATTCATTCTCCATTTGGATGCAAAAGGGCTCAGACCTCCACCTCAGCAGGCGGGGTGAACGACAATGTGATTTAACAGAGTGTCCGAGACCAAACATTTGAGATAACAATTTTGCCAGCGCACATGGTGGAGACGCACAGGAGAAACCCAGTTAGATAGAAGGATCATGGCCAGAACATAATATCAGAAATGACAATGCTAACTCTGGACAACAGGTCCCCGTGACCTCTAGGCCCCAAAGCACCAGTTCACCATTACAATGTCCTTATTAACATTAAGGAAAACAAAAAGAAAGAAATATAAATTAACTTATAACAAATAAAAATGTAATTAACATTTTTTTTTTTTTTAGTATGTAACAGATACAGACGCTTTGTCATATTTCCTCATCATAGATTTCTGGTGACTGTCGTTTCAGACCAGGAACCTTCTTGCTGTGAGGCAACAGCGCTGACCATTAAGCCACCGTGCTTTCAATCATCATCGTGGAAAGATAATATAATAACTAATAATAACTCCATCATGATTGGAGTGAATGTGTTTCCTTGTTTCCTCTCTGTGAGTGAGTTTCCATGTCTCCTCTTTGTAAAAGCCCTGAAGTGACTTTTGCTGTTAATTGGAGCAATATAAACAAGCTGGATGTTTACTGAGCAGGGAAAAAACCAGATAGCAAAGAATATTTTTAAGTATCATATCAGAATATTGTACTTTACCAAGAAGAAAAACAGACATCAATTGTCAAACTGACAAACATCAAAGAGCCTTTGTAAAAGTTTTAGTTGTCTTACAGTTAGCTGAGCACAAATGGGTTCCAGAGTGGTAAAATGATGAAGAAACAGAATAATCAGTGGACACTGACCTCTCTGTCCAGGCCTGCTGCCACTGTAACTATATCTCCAGTCTCGCTGTTGATGGTGAACATGTTGGGGATGGGACTGTGGGGCGTCTGTGAGAGGATGCGGTACCGCACCATGCCGTTAGCTGTGGTGGAGTCATCCGAGTCGGTTGCTGTCACCTGCATCACAGATGAGCCTGAGGGGAGAGAGACAGTTGGTTATGAAGAGCAAGAGGAAGCTACAGCAGAATAATTGAAAATGAAGGCAAATAAATCTGAATGGGGAAAAAAAAACAGAAAAGAGAAAAACAAACAAACCACTTCCTTTATAATACAAACAAAATAAAAAATGCTTCTTGAGATCCTTTGCACCCATACACACAGTGGAATGTAGGATTTTGTAAGGTCATTACTTTTAATGGATTTGTTGGAAATATCAAAGACTCGGAGACAACTCAGAAAAGAACAAACCAATTTTAAACTTGAAACAAGTCAATCAAACTTTCAAAATTGCTGTGACATTTTCCTTTCTGACAAACAGCCCTTAGAGTGAGAGCTATTACAGAGCAGAGAACGAAAACAAAAAGTCTGTTAAATAAGCAACTATTTTAAACTGAACAGATTTTTTTTTTCCCTTCTGTATATTCTCGAGCGAGTGAGGCAAAGTTTCCACCTCTGCAGAGGCCATCCAGTAATGAGCAGTGCAGGATTTTCTGCCATTTCCACCATCCATTATTTCAGCCTTCAGTGGCACCACGGGTCCTCTTAATGGTTTGATACTCTCCCCATTTGTCTTAGAATCAGAGATAAACACTGTCATTTAAGGCAGACGGCAGACAGGCAGCGAGACGGAGGGAGTGTTTCCAAGTGTGTGTGGGGAACAGAATCTATGCGTGTCACCTTTTATTTCCAGCTACAGCTATGCATTTGCATGCATGTGCTTGTTTGTGTAATCTCAGTTGTGTGTGTGTGTGGGGGGGGGGGGTGTGGGGGGTGGGGGTGCATGTCCCCGAGCAGAGTTATTGATTTGCACGAGTTTGTCAGCTGGGCTCACAAACGCGGCCAGGCAATTAGGAGCACTTTGTGCTGGAAAGAGGAGAGATCACCTCGCCTCTCTTTCTGTGTTCTGTGAAAATGTCACTTTCCATCAGACAGCCATTTACAGGCTTCTGCTGCTGCCGAGGAAAGAAAAAGGGGGGGGGGGGGGGGGGTGCGTTCAGTAGGGAGACGGTGGAGAGAAAAGATGGCTGACTTGAACTGGAAGATAGAAGTTAAAAGAAGGAAGACAAATGCTTAAAAAATGGAAAACAGAGAAAGAGAAAGTAGAAAAGTGGCATTCATGCCCCCATGTTGGAATTTGTAAAAAAAAACTAAATGACAATTTTGATCAAAAAAAAAAAAAAAGTGAAATTGAGTAACTCGGGACCTAATGCATAATAATTTAATCACTCTGCTTACAGCTGTTGGGAGTATTGTGGAGTCTGACGCCATGCTGAGCAGGTACCGTCACATCAAACGCAATCAAAATTAACCACCGAAAATTGTGTTGTATCATGTAATTCAAGATTTGCTTCAAAGCCTTCCAAAATGGTAAATGTCTCTGGCAAAGCTTTGGGAGCTCTGGATTCACTGAAGATTCAGTGGTCCCCTCTGGGCCTAAGCAGTTACAGGTGTCTCCATTCCTATAATTGAGTTTCGATAGCACCATCCTTCCTGTGACAGCCTGCGTGGACAGGATAATTGTCGCCTCAAATTCTATTTCAAACTTCATTAAGTTTCAAAGCGGGATTTGTCGCTCTGACCAGCGAGCAAAAGAATACTCTCCAATAAAAGACAGGAAAAAGAAAAACAATTACGGCGCAGAGGGCAGTGTCAATATATAATCAGCCTTTCCAGGCCTGTGTTTGGGGCGGGTTGGTGGAGAGCAGAGCGTGGTGAGCCACATGTTCGGTTCGTCTTCCTATCATTTCAACGTGGACGATTTAGCGAGTGAGTGGCTTTCAGGCCCTAAGAGGGTAAGCCACGCCTGCAAGGGTTAAACTGAGCCTGCTTAATTCCATTTTAATGTGAACGCTAATTCCAAATCCTAATTGCTTTTCCACCAAAATTGCTGGACCTGAAAATTTGGTGGCAGGCGAATATATTGTGAGTGATTTTGTTCCTGTGACTAGAGATCACCAGTGCGATCGATCTGCTGCATAAACTTCAATCAGCCAGAGTCAACATCTGCCTATCAATTCGAGAGAGATGGAGGAAAAAAAAAAGATAAAGAGGAAAATGAATATAAACAAATACAGCAGGAAAGGGGAGATGGAAACAAACCGACTACATGACAAGAATCAGAGGAGAAAATTGCAATGAAGAAAAAAAAACTAAAGGTGGGAACAGTATAGAAAGAGTTGATTAAGATCACTAAAAGAAAAGTGAGAAGGGGAAGGTCAGGAGTAAGAGAGCATAAGATGGCTAGGATGAGTGGATCATTTTTCTTATTGGTTGAGGGAAGATAGAGTGAAAGAGTGGCCAGAGTAGAGGAAATAGAAAGTAGGGGCTGAGAACTATTGGGGGAAATGGTGGTGGAAATTATGAGAGGACTCTCACACAAGAGCTTCTCATTATTTTCACAGCAATATGAAGACACTATGACAAATTTCAACCATTCAAAAAAGCAGCCACTACAAGTAAATGTAAATGTCTGCATATGTCAGATCAAAAACATCCTTTTGGAATAATTTCCCTTTTGTGCCAACATCTTGTCTGTCCTTCCTTCGCAGGGTTCTTTTATCCAGGACCATGGAGGAGGAGTTATTTTGAGCATCTGAGGTCCCTGCTGCAGTCCAGGAAAATTAATTTTCTGAATAAATAGGTGGCCAATGGCAGGACTTCTAAAGCTTTGAAGGTGTAATATTGTCCCGGTTGAATCCCATTTAGACAAATACGTTTGCTGGTTCTCTAAAGGATTACTCCACTGATTTTACACATGGATGTCAGTAAACCCAACATTGTGAGTGCTACTTAACCTCTAAATGCATCTGTATAATCTATAATTCCATGTAAATGTGTAATTTTTTTGACGAGGCAGGCACAGTCATTCTCTTTATATTGGTTTGGTTTGGTCAGACATCCTGTTTATATTAGTTTTTGGTACCTTAAAGAAAACTTTAAGGTACCAACTGCAGCGCACACACGACTAACAAGACTAACGAAAACCCCCATGTAGAAGCAAATACAGTGCTGACATGCGGACAGTAGAGATGCGCGGATGACGTATATTTTAACCTGCAACCGCTTCTTAAAATCTCTATCCGCCCGCTATCCATTTGCAGGAACGTTTTCTCACCAATTTTCAAAACCGAACCGACCCGCCATCCTTTTTAATAATATGTAAAATATTTTGTCTTATTATTATTATTTGACTGCTTCAACCGCAACCCGCCCGAATTTAATTAAAGTATTATTTCTTGACGAGTCATCCGCCCGATATGCGGATTATCCGCTCCGCCCGCGGGTGCGTGGTTCAACCGCGCATCTCTAGCGGACAGAGGGATTGGGTGCTTTTTTTGAGCTTAGCACACTTGATCAGAAGGTCCCTGAACAATTATGTCTCATTTTCATATATTCAAATTTTATTGATGTGTGAATCCAAATGAAAACTGTCATGGGAGGGGAGAAAAGGTACATCATTGGTAGCCTAAAACCAAATGGAATGTCCTGCCTAAAACTGAAACTGGGAAATTAATTCAAGCACATCTGTGGGTTGACATTAAAGAAAAAAAAAATATAGTGGGTAACCTTACATAGCAGAGGCTTTTGGATGTGCATACCATCTGAATGTCAGGAAAGATGTCAGACTGGATGGTCCAGCTCCTGGTGGAAGGGTGGCTCAAAACAGGAAAAACAAAATAACAACAACAAAAAAAAAACAAAATATACCAAGAAACTGTTCAAGGCTCAGGGGCAACACACTATTTACAGCTACCTCCCTTCATAACCGGCAGAAAAATGTGACTTGTCAGAAAAGCAACTGAGGACTGCCCACCACAGGCCTTGAAGAATATAATATCATGAAACAGTACAAAACGTATGCCTTTTTCCATGGACAGCTCCATATTTCTTTGGAGACAATTGTTACGGATTGTGGGAAAAAGAGTTTTAAATCCTGTTCTGATTGCTCCAATGGCAAAACCATTTACACACTGCACATATATAACCCATCTGATATTGTACAATGAGTTTATGTTGGGTTTCAGTGGAAAAAACAAACATTGGGAGAAAAATCTTTTTCTTTTTTTGACACTAGTAGCCTTTAGTTGACAGTGAGGGAGACAGGACAGGACACAGAGAGTGGGGAAGACATGCAGCAAGGGTTCGCACAGGCCGGGAGCTGAACCTGTGACCGCTGCAGGAGGACTATAGCCTCTGTATATGGGCCACCTGCCCTTAGCACTGTGCTACCGGGGCGGCCCAAGGAAAGAAAGTCTTTCAAGAGACAGTGACACAATAGACCAACCTTTCATACAGAGATGACAGTAATATATAAAAATGACATAAATGTTCTTATGTGTGGCATCACACTGAGAAAGTGCCTCAGAAACAAGAAACCTCCCTGATTTTCCACATCTGCTTCACCTCCAACCTTTCTGCAACTCTCGTGGGAGAGCGAGGCAGAGGTGCACGCCTCCTGTTCCCCCCCCGACCCCTTGGGAGGTTAAATTGACTGTGAGAAAAGGCACTCAGCACTCAGTTAGCTGATGGTTTGACGTTGCACTCTCCTTTCAGGGGGACATTTTGAGGAAGACGGTCCATAAAAGGGAACAACTTGCTGTTAGATTCGTGTAGAATGGAGGGAGAAGGAGAATGACAGAATAACGCGGCACAGATGTTCTGGGTACACTGCAGCCTCAATCAGTCTCAACCATTTTGCAATGCTGTCTCATTTTAAAACTTTGTAGACTTTCAAGAGTGTGTTTGTTGACTTTGCTTGACAAGAAAATAGCATTTTATAAATCCTTTTTTATTTTATGTGTATTTAGGGCTATTCTAATATTACTATTTTCTTCTTTGCTTATAGCACATTAGCCATAAGATTTAAAAAAAAATGTGCAAGTTTAGTCAGAATTATCCTTCTTCTGAAGTTTAGAAAATTATGTCTAAGTTTCATATTTTTTCTTCATAAACAACTGAAATTGATTTATTGCTTTTGATGAAAAGCTAAATTTAAATTTATTAGCCACAGGTTTGTTTCTCACCGAACCTGACAAATGCAGCAGATTCAAACTGGACTTTCCCTGCGTAACATCTGGTGATGCTGATAAGGACGGTTCCCTGTGAGAATTTCTTCTTTGATGACGTTCTGAAATCGCTAGATATGAGAATGAGTTGTAATGCTTCAGAGAAGCTTTGATATCCTGGTCTTTAGTTGCTGGAGGTGACTCCACTGGGGCTTAACGCTGTAGAGGGGGTCTGATATTATTTAGAAAATCGAGGGAGAATGGATTTTTCATGGGGACAATGGGGGTTTGTTGGCGTGTTATACTCTTTTCCCAACACCTGACATTTTTACTTATAAACAAATCAGTAAAGAAAAGTAAAAAGCGGAGGCACAGCTGATGTATTCTGGAGCTTGGGCTCAGGTGAGAACAGTGAATGAGAGGAAAATACAGGATGTTAAGCACAGCCAAACAAAAAAATAAAGTATTATTTGCTCCTCAGAGGACCTAATGTTCTCCCTGCTGCTGAGTCTTCGACTATCCCTGTAAATCCAATAGTGATTTGGCCTTATAAACAAACAGGAGGCAGGAATATTTTACAACCCCAAATGAAAAAAAGCTTGGAAGATGTGAATGATAGGGGAAAAAAGACATGAATTATTAAATTTACATTGACTTTTGTGTCTTTGCATACAGTATGAAACTATGTTATCAAGGATCAAGGATCTTGATTTCTCGGATATCAAGTGATGAAGAGTTTCAGCTGTTATTTGGTCACATTCTTCCTGCAAACACATCTTAAATTTAACTTATGTCATTCCTTGTCTTATTTATTTTTTTTTTTTTAAAATTTCCCCACACATTCACTAGTGAGGACAGACTTTTTTTTTTAAACAAATGCCTGCATATATATTAATGGTTAGTACCGAAATATAGGAAAGCCTGTTTATAGATGCATTTTAATCTTGGAGCTAGTGGTGCACGATAATTATTGGCCCAATAACTATCGGGGCGATAACAGGAAATCATGACGTCATTTCGCTAAGTTTGATATCATGACGAATAGCCCCGATAACATATATATTTTTGTCAACACGCCAGTGCCTCGCTCCCACTGAAAACCCGAATAACCATAACTGGCAGTGAATGTTATGTTCAAGTGATGTCGGCATAATCGGAAAAATGATCTCTCAATAAGGAAAATGAAGAATACCCCCTCATGCCAGAAAACAACTTGTTAACTTGGTCAGAGTTTTGGTAGTTGTTGACTTGAATTGATATTCGCAGTATTTTCCCACATGTTACACATACAAAATAGAAAAAAATAGAAAAGGCCGAAAGAACGACTAGCAAACGAGGGAATGGAGGAATTTACGATACACCTTGAATGCAGCCTACAGCACAGCATGCTGATAAAAACAAACAAACATGGTGGAGATTGTATGGAACTTCTTTAAACAAACCCCTGACAAATGCTCCAAGCGAATTCCAGGAGGATTGAAAAATAGCCCAAGCTTTAATACATCAAACCCGATTAGCTATCTGAAACATAACCATTGGTTTTGAAAGTTTTGAAATCATGCCTACGTGAGCTAGTGTGAGCTAACGCTAACGTGAGCTAGCCAGCAGCAGAGAATTCACTTGGACTTACACACATCGGCAAGGCTTTTGGAAAATCCAAGAAATTTGCCAAAGACAACCCACAGGCAAAGGTGAAATGGGTAGAAGGTAGAAATGTTTGAATCTAACTTGTGTCAGTGCATTAATTTTCTACGAATATTTATTTTTTGTAAATGTCTGAATGGACTTTTTCAGTTTGTAATTTTGATGCATGTATTTCCATCAGTTCAAGGAGCCTTTAGTTTTTATATCAGTCAGTAATGCACCTTATTTAAGTTGATGTGAGATATCAAATAGGTTTGCACAGTCAGCATGCACAGGAGCACCAACCAGCACCAACCACTCCTGCAGATCGGGGCCCCCAAGATCCATCGCTCCGAGAAGATGGGGGGGGCCTTCGCCCTGACGAACCCCTCACTATTGAGTGGCCACCAACAAAAGAGCCTCCAGTAGACCAGGAGGGTCACCCTTGAGTTAAAGGAAAGTAAGCAGGCAATACAAACTGTATGCGGGGCAATGAAGATGCAAGGGTTCTGCTAGTGTTTCGGGGTTTTCCTATCGTGGGTGGGGGGTGGACACGGGACATGCTGCACAATTAATCACAAGGAAAATTGAGTTAGTACAGGGTTAACAACAATACAAAGAATATCAATGTTATTCATTACAGCACAAATATGTATTTTGAGTGTGTACAAGTGTGAATATTGGTATGAGTATATCAATATTGGTGGACAGGACAAGAAATGCCGATGAAAGAATAGTAAAAATCAAGATAGCCACAATGACATGGCAAATTTATTATCATTACTCTTAGGTCAGAGGTATTAGGTTAAAAAAATGATGAAATGTCACCAGTCACCAGAGAGAGATTGGAGTTCAGTAATGTTAGTGGAAGGACATGATAGATTAGGCTAAAAAAATGTGGTCTGATAATGAGTTTTTCTAAAGAGATAAATGTATGGTGTTACTTGATTTCCAGCTCATGGAGATCAGTTTTCTTGATGATAGTTAGGGCTGTGAGACATTTATTCTTAGTTGTATCCAGACTGATTTCTGATAAATCTTCTGGCCTGGCAAAGTGATGGAGATAAGCCCAAGAAATAAGATAATGTTTCAGTGACTTCTTTCCAAAAATGTTTAATGAGAGTGCAGTTCCAGGTGGCATGAATATATGTGTCAGGTGTGTTTTGTGAGCAGTATGGACAGGTCTCCACACAGGAAATTCCATTTTAAACAGTTTTTTTGTCTTGTGTAATGAGTTCGATGTAGAGTTTTGCATTTTTTTTAATTTGTTTTATTTTATTCATAATACTAGTTTCTTGTCAGAATGCAATTTTTTTTGGACAGATTAGTGTCCAGAATTCAGTGTCAGGAGCAATAGAGGGATCTTTTTCCCATTATAGTGACGGGAGAGATGTAGTTTTGTCTGAACATACTATTATTGTGTATATTAGAGAGGGTTTTTTTCGTATGAAAGAGATATTCATTAAATCCGTTGCTGCAGGAGGACGATGTAGGTTGGCTGATCTTAGGGAAATTTTAGCTTTAAGCAATGATTTTAGTTGTAGATATTGCAGAAGAAGCTGATAGTTCCCGATGCCCCACTGCTGGACCAGATAAGAAAATGATACCAGACTGCTGGATTGAAAGATGTGTTTAAGATGATCGATGGCCTTCTCAGCCCATTGAATGAAATTTGATTGTTTTTTTGTTGCTTACAAAGTCAGGGTTGTTCCAGATAGGAGTGAAATTAGAAATTGCAAAAGCTGAGATTGTGATTTTCACAGAATTTTCACCAGGCAGTCAGAGTGGAATCTATTGTTACTGCTTTAAAGCATGGGTGACGTTTGATGGTTTGACTGAGAAATGGGATGTCTGAGATTTGAAATTCTTTATAGTGTTTCTTCAATGTCCAGGCACATATTTTCTGACTGACTGGGGTGAGTCTATTTGTAGATATGTTGGAGTCAGTTTGAGAGAGAACAATGGGAGAAATGTGGAGCCTCTAAACCTCCGAGATTTAGTAGTTCAATCCTAGTCGCAGCTAGTTCCTTGGTGTTTTATTCTTCCAATATAACTTAGTCATAATTGAATGTAAAGATTTAAACCAAGTGCAAGTAGGTTGGTTTAAAATCACTGAGAATAAATTGTTTATTTTAGGGAGAATTGTCATTTTAATTATTGCTATTCTGCCCATGATGGATAGAGGTAAATTTACCCAGTGCTTATGATTATTATCTATTGTTTTTAAAATAACAGGGTGGAATTGAGTTCAATCGGCTCTGACAGCTTGGAAGAAACTTTGATACGTAGATGAGTGATGTGACCTGTCCTTAGAGGGATGACTGATGTATTGGCTGTTTCATTCCATTTAGTTTTGTGCAATGGGAGGACAGATGACTCATTCCAGTTTATTTAGTAGTCAGTGATTTTTGAGTATAAATTGACAAGTTTTATTATTTCTTGTAAGGATGATTGAGGGTTTTGTAAGTAAAATGTGATCAGCATATAGGCTAATTTTATGGTGTGCTTGAGATGATGTGGAACTTCTGACAAATGGTTGCTGCTAAGGGTTTAATGAATATAATGAAAAAAGAAAGGGAGAGTGGAAACCATTGGCTAGTTCCCCTATGCCACATGTGTCAAACACAAGGCCCGCGGGCCAAATGTGGCCCGCCACATCCTTTTATGTGGCCCTCGAGAGCTTGGGCATTGTTGGCTTAAATTTTAAACCAATATTTTAAGACTTAAAATAAGCTTACACCGCTTTAAAGTGCATATTGACATTTAACTACATCTCCCATCATGCTTTTCGTCATTACCCACAACGATAACGGTAGCTACGAGCAAGATGATTTTTCAGAACTGATGGACTTAAGAAAAACCTCTACAAACTAACCCTAACATGTCCAAGAAGAGAAAAACTGATGCACAAGGAATGCAGATTCATGAACGATGGAAAAACAATTACAAGTTTGTATCTCAAGGTGAAATAACTGTGGCTTTTGTGTTATGAGGCGGTGTCAGTCGTAAAAGAGTTTAATCTACGTAGGCATTTTGACAGCAAACACGGAGCTAAGTATTCTAAATCTAGCCTCCAAGAAACAAAAGAATCGCTTCCACTTCTGAAACCAAGGTAATGGATACTCTTACAACCACAACTCTGAGTTTAATATAACAATAAGTTATAATATTATAATAATATTTATAATATCTGAAACTTGAACACATAATAAATACAGAAACCATTATTTCACATTAAAATAAAGTGTAATTTAATTTTTCTGTAATGGAAATGATAGTACCTTCCTGTTGTAAAGAGGAATAATTAATTAAATCAAATAGCCTGCGTAGGTTACAGGAGGCTTGATTTTGTTTAATAAAGTCGATATTAGGGATCGACCGATTATCGGCCGGACCGATTATCGGCGCCGATATTTGGCATTTTTACGTATATCGGCATCTGCCTTTTTTTAATCCAACGGGCCGATTTAAAACTAAATTATTTTGGCTCGGATGCAGCTGCGCTTCTCTGCTCAGCTCACAGCGCCGCCGCCATCTTGATTGCGCAATCCAAGCACATAGACACAAAGCCAATCAGAAGCTGAAACTGTTTGCAAGGTCCTCAAACACGGCGGAGAGATAAATTTTCTCGTGTGGAGAAGCTCCAGTGTGGACGAATGTGTCAAAGGTACGTTGGAAACTCCTGAAATTGTAAAACATCCCAGTCCTCTGCATGTTACAACTACTAGTAACGTTACTATGAGCAGAATACCGTAAAAATGTAATAAACATCAGCGGCAGCTCTGCTGGCTCGTAGTAGCTCCCGACGCGTCTGAATAATTTGAGACAAAGCTGCTGAAAAAAATCGATATGAGAACAGTCCGTTATAGTCGAAGCGTATGTGTGTGAGAAAAAAACTCAATCTAAATTTAGTCTAGTTTTATTGCATGAAAGCGTGACGAGGATAGAGAATAGTGCGTTACCATGGGAGTAACTGCAGAGCAGCAAAGCACCGTCCGTCTGACAGAAAACAGTCGGACAATAATAACTGCTGAACTACCGAGTTATTTAACTTTATCTCTTTGTGTTGATTGAGAGATCCCAAAAATGTTAGCTGAAGTTGTCTTTGATAGTTTATTTTAGAGGCGGACCGCGGACTTTATAGCACCCCGTCGAAGTGCTGCAGCCGTCTCAGACCACCAGATATGATGTAATTGTTTTCACACAACAATCAGTTCTTGAAGTGGAATTTTTTCAGTTACACTTATTCATATTTTGTTTGCATGTCTCTGCCTATGTGTGCGTGTGTGAGGCGGGGGGTGGGGGGACTGAAGTAATCGCGTATATTTAATATATAAAATAATATAAAAGTAATGTAATGGCAGACCTGTAAATTTTGTTTGGAGTTATGCAGTTATTGGAGCTATTTATTTTTTGGTGTGTTTTTTATTTAATTGTTTTTTTTAAATAAACAAAGTTAAGAGTTGGAGTTTATTATTCAAAATTTTTATGCCAATATGTTCACTTTTACCGCAAATGAATATCGGCTCAAAATATCGGCTATCGGCCTTCCTGACTACTAATAATCGGTATCGGTATCGGCCCTGAAAAAACCATATCGGTCGATCACTAGTCGATATGAGCAAGACAGATTATGTAAGAGGCGACTTCTTCGGTCCTGTGAGCTAGAACTTTGTTGGTACGTTTAAGTATACATATATAACAGAGATAGGACAGTGATTTTATGGAAGTGTTGGGTCTTTGTTGGGCTTGGGGAGAAGTGAAATAACCGCTGCGTTCATATGCACTGAAAATCTTGAGTTTTGTTTTATTTTAGTTGAACCTACAGAGTTCTTTAATTATTTTGCAATACAGACTATATAAAATATCAGTTCAATACACATTCAATATTACTAATAGCCGCTGACCAAATCACCTTCACCTCCTAAATAACATAACATAACTGTTTTGGAATATGCTGTATATGAAACTGAAGTTGATGGGGAAAACAAACAAACAAACAAACAACAAAACAAAAACATGGTGCGTTCATAGTGCTTAGAAGAAATAAAAGCCAAATGTAATGTTAAATTAGAATTTTCCATGTCACTTCAATTTTTCTGATTTGGTGTTTTATTTACAGCCAGAACGCACTTTAATCGTTTAAACTGCTACACACACATAATGACAGAGTAAATTTGGACACAGAAAAGCATTGGGATATAATTGTGTCCGGCAGCAGCATCCCTGTTCAGACCCACATCTGTCCACTGCTGTATAGGTTCCAGCGCTCCACTCAGAAGAGTATTACCTGGGGTAAGACCTAACAGACATTATGATCTTTCAAGCCACGAGCAAATGCAGGCTCCACAAGGTTGCCCAGAAGTTTTCTTGCAGGGCTTTTGTTATTCACTGAAAATGTCACATTTATGGCGAGAACACATATAGTGAACTCAGAAGCCAGGACACGCAAAAAAAAAAAAAAAAAAAAAAAAAAAGGGAATTATTGTGAAAACAGAAGCACAGCTGTGGTGTTCTTCATGACTGGAACAACTGAGAGCTGACAGAGAGAGAGAAGGCGAAAAATGTGGAAACTCTTAAGCACAACCACAACAAAAATGAGGTACATTCCATCTGTCTTCTCTGGGGAAGCTATCTTTATGTTGGTTATCATTTCTGCTTCCTGTCTTTGCTTTTGTCCAAAACAGCAAAGATCGTGGTGGTGGTTTGTTTGGTTTGGTGGTTAAATACATTAAGATAAATTCAGCCAAAAACAGAATTGAGATTAAATGAAAGCATATTTTACATTTGGCTATGTTTAGCTGGAAGTCTGGCGTCAGTGCTGTTGGGTATAAAATTCAACTGCACCAAAACCAAGGCACTTAACTTGAGGTCCAACCCAGGTTCATTAACTGTGTAAAAGATTTAACAGGCAGAGGATACATTAAAAGCTTAAAAGGTTCAGAGAAGTATAAAGGTGTGTCTCCTTAAGACTTCACTGAAAATTAATCACAGTCTTGTTTTCTTTGACTAAACAGACAATTAGGTAAACACAAAGACCATTTTCCTAATTAAAATGCAGCAGTTCAGGGACCATTGATGGAAAAAAAGAGAGACACAAATGGAATGAACTTTACACATACTGCATTACTCTGTTGACGCCACACTCACAACGCTTAACAAAGTGTGTTTCACAAACAAATCTCACTCTGCAATGATTGCTTAGTGAAGGGCACAACAATTATTCTGTAGCGCAATGTATTTCCCGTTAATTAAAATTACAGATTTCATTCTGCTCGGTACAAAACTGAATTCAAACACATTTTGTCCTTCTCTCATTTTAAACCACGCAAAAAAAAAGAAAAAAAAAAAAAAAACCCTCTGATTGAAAAACAAAGAAAGTAGCTTTTGGATTGTCTCGTTGCCCTCGCTAATTAGGAGCTCTGTATATAAACCCACGCTCCACTGAGGAGAAACCACACACACACACTCACACACACATATGCAAACCAACACGTACGCACACATGCACAGCCAGTGCGCTTTCCTATATTGTTTACAAATCCCCCTGAGATTAAAGTTTGCAGCAGAACAATATCTGATTGCTGTGAAGACAAACACGGGTCCTCAGGGTCTGATTGTTAGAACAAGACTTCTTCCTGTTGAGACACGAGAACTACTTGAACATTCTGCTCTTGTCTCTGGCCTTGCACTGACCACAACTCTGCTGGCTGACTCTGAGGGAAGGTCTGCATCTCTCCATGCTCTGCAGATTCTGATAATGATGCATCCAGCCAAGATACTGTAACACAAATACCCCGTAAACATGGCCTCAGCCGAAGCAGCTGAAATCTTCCTTCAAGGTTTTCTGATGGATAATATGATAATATTTGACTGGTTAAACTAATAAGAAAGTATAACCGGGATTCTTAACTAATAAGAGGTGCATAAACGGAGCTTAGAATATTTTCTTTTTGAATTTTCAAACCAATAATTAAATGTATCTAATCCATTAAAACCCTTCAGCAACTCATAAATCAAGTCTAAGTCTAAAGTCGGCTTCACATGGATTACTGCATTAGCAATCTTCAGCAGAGAACAGCTTGAAACCACAGAAGTGCTGGTATAAGTTATGGTTTTCCATGCATTAATTTAAGTTATGGGGTTGAATAGTTAGAATGTTAAATGATTACTGCCTTGCATTTAAATGTCTATAATGAATTTTAACATGAATCAGACAGAACTGAACACAAAGTGCAGACTGAGAACATTAAGTTCCTCCTCTAATAAAAGGAGACAGCACATCCTGTTCAGCGTGTCCAAAGTGTATGCTCTGTTATTGAGCTTGCATCGTACACAGGGAACCTCGGGGTATAACACAAATGCAGCCCAAATCAGAAACACTTGGAGCAATAAGGAAAATACACATTTTAAAATAAAGAAAAGCAGTGACTATTAGATTACTTTGACGTCTGTTTCTTGGCAGGAACGATGAACCAAAGGCTTTTTAAATTTGTTCTTGCCAGCTTTGTTCTAGTTATTATTATACAGCCGTTTTCCTTTTACAGGCCTGCAAAACATTTCAAAAACGGGTGGAACCTGACGTTTTTACTGCTTTGTAATGTTGCTCCTCCTTCTCATAACACTTACGTTGTTGAAGCCTTTGTCTCACGAGTCTTTGCTCTTGGAAAAACTCAGTCTTTAATGGATGCTGCTTTTGTATCAAATCATCAATGCAACCACTTGTTGACATAACCCTATTTGAAATAATTTTGCCTTCTTTATTTGTGCTAAATTACCCCCATATCAACTTCTTTGGGGAATCTGTTACAAGCCTGAAATGCAAACACTGAGGTAAATTTACATCTGAAATGAACCTGATGAGTAAAAGCTTGAAATTTCTTTGCCTCATACTGTCTGCAAAGTAGTAAAAGTGAAAGTAAATGTAAGAATCACTGTAGATGTAAGAAGCTCCTCCTTCATTGTTTGATTGTAGAAGCTACATCATTTACGTGAGAATTACGAAGCTTTACTATATTGCTGAAATGCACATATTACACAAAATAAAAAACGTCTCTAGGGACAAAACCGCATCAAGTTGTAGGATCTTGGTTTTGCTGACATCTAGTGATGAAGTTGCAAACTACAAGTTAACTGGAAATTATCATAAGGAACCAAATGTAAACATTTGATTCATGGACAATGACACAATGCAGGATAGTCGGGGTCAACAGTCTCACATCAGTCTACCCTTGTAGATGTGATTCCATGCAGAGTAGCTGGTGCTCTTACCTGGTTTGGACCCTTCAGCTACAGAACCGTTATAGACCTGGTTCTGAAACTCTGGTCTGTTGTCATTCATGTCGATCACGTAGATGTACAAATCTATGGGATTCTCCACTTGGTTCCCATTCATGTCCACTGCATGGGCACGTAGCTATGAATACACACAAATGAAAAAGAGAAAACATTAGCATTCAATGCAAAATTAGAGCAATAATAAATATTCTGAATATCTCTTGACCTAAGTTTGATAACAAGCCTCTTAGACCGGAACAAACTCAGCCCACTGCAACCTTGGTTTTGTTAATTGGCATCTTCATCTAACTGGAAAACATCCTGTTTCTTGTCTGCCAATAGCACGCGAGCATCCTGTTGGTACTTTGGCATGTGCCACATCAGCACAGAAAGGGGCAAAAAAGATTAAAAAAAAAAAAAAAGTGAAATGTTCCAAACACACAAATAGCACCTATTTTATTGTTAGCACAGCCAGAGGCCTAAAAGCATCAGAGAGGTGTTGCTGCTCAAGCTGTGGCTGCTTTTTGTTCGGGGAGAATGTGCAGTTTGTTTTGACAAAGCCAGCCTTTTGGATGGATGTCTCTGTCTGATGAGCTGTTTTTTTGTTTTTGTTTTTGTTTTTTTTTGACAATGCAGAAGAGAGAAAGCATAGAGGGGGAGCATGCATTAAAAAAAAAAAAGAAGGCTGAGCAGGAAAGGGGAGATGACTGAGTCGTGTGCAAATAAATGAGAGATGAAAATACAAAGAGGCAGTGTGGGGGAGTGGGGGTTTGAGCAGGGAGGACTGACAAAAGTAATCATCATCTACAGCAGGATGTCTTAATCTCCACCACTGCTGTTGCACATCCTCAGCTCCCCACCCCACTAATGATATCTAACACTACATAAAGCTTTGTAATAGCCCTGGAACCAAACGCTCTCTGTTCCCCATTACTCTCATTCAGTTGCCTAAAAATTCATATTCTCAGCAGAAATGTTATTCAATCACAACCTGCCCTGGTAAATGGACAACAGCTCACATTCTGGCCAAGACTGTCATGCTGGCAGCCAAATATTTTGTCTGTACACGACTGAGGAGGAACCGCTTGTCAGCCTATTTACAGGAAGTCATGATGTATTGTGAGGTGACATGAAAGATTGAATGGCGGCACTTGCTCTCATCGAAGCACAACTAATCATGCTGGCTTTTGTGCCTGCCTGTCAAGGATGTTTCAAACCACTCCCAAACACGCGGCCGCTTGAGATTTCGCACACACCCGCTCAGACACATGTTTATGCATATTAACACGGACACTGACGAGCACAAAGATACAGGCTGGAAAGGCACACACAGCTGATCAAAAGAGCCCTCTTTAGCCTCTTAATGATCGTCAAGATGCTGGTTTTCCATCGGCTGAAGCACTGCAAACAAACGGGGAGACGAGCCCCAACAAACAAACAAGCCCAATCTGTTTTCTCAGCTGTGAACGCTGCATGCTGAGGATGTGCGACTGTGATATGTGTGACTTCAGTGCATGGGCGTGTGTGAGGTGTGTGATAATGTTGTATTTTTTGTATTGTGTGTCAAGCGCTGTGCTCTGCATGTCTTGTCCTCTCTGTCCGTGGATTTGTTTGTGTATGTTCTCTTTTCTATTTATATGTGTAGACATTTATAAATTCACTTTTCCATCTATGCCTTTCCGTCTCTTCCTGGGAAATTGTCTATGCCTGTTTGTCTGCTTGGCAGTGGAATTGGAAATGTGATCTGAGGGCCCGGAGGAGTGTGTGCTCTGCAGACTGAACATATATGTGAGTGAGGCAACATTAGTACCCCGGGGTTGAGGTTTAGTATGACTGAACCAACCACAGAGACACAGCACTTGTCTCATTGGCTCTCATAGCCAGTTTATCATATTACTGCATGGTGCTTGATAATTTCACACTGAAAAAGTATGAGATTCTGTATATCTTCTGCTGATGAAATGTAATTGCTATTTATGCTCATCATATGAGACACTAAATATACACTAACGTAGTAAGATAGTGTGGTATACACAGGAAAGCTGGTTGTGTTTATGCTGCAGTTTTGATCGGCTGCTCTGGGGCCTGTTTCAGAGAGGAGGTTTCAGAGTCAACAAACTCGGGGTTAAGAAACTCTGATTTTTCGGTTTCAGAACAGGTAACAGAGTTGGTTCAATCAACTCCGAGTACGTTGACCCTGAGTTACTGCAACAACAAAAAGACATAATCAATGGAAGAAAGAACTCGGAGTGGACAGGAACACCATTGTAGGGACTGTGGTCATTGCAGATGTCATGATAGCCTACAGAGGGCGCAGACTTTGGAGAGCTGCCCTGCTTCAAAGAAAAACAGACTTAGATGCAACTGTACTTTGCAGCTTTTTTTGCACTTTTTTAATAACACGTCCTACTAGTTTTGAAATAAAGTACACTTATAAGCTATGCCATCGTTTTGCACTTTAAGAATATTGAAGTTATTCTTCTTCAAAGTTCACTGTTTTGCAAACTAAGTGGATTAAAGTTAGTTTCTTTGACAGTTCATCTGTTTTTGCATATTTGTTACAGGTAGTGTGAAGGAGTGTAACAAAATGCATTGTACCTTTTTTTAAAACCACGCTTTATTTTACAGTACAGTTTCACCTTTATTACAGGGTAACTATTCTGTAAAACTCTAATATCACCCTGCTATTTACCTGATAATTATCAGGGAGATATGGGAGTTTTTGATACCATGATACCATGTTCAAAACTACACCCTGTGATGGGTGGAAGATGATTATAAGCTATAATTACCAGAAAGTACATGGTAATACCAGGAAAACAAACCACGCTTCCTTTTACAGTACAGTTCCACCTATATTACAGGGCAACTCACAAGGTTTTACCTGGTAATGTATTGGAATGTATATGTACACATTTTTAATTACTGGGTAAATACCAGTTAATATTTACATAAATACATGGGGGTTAATGGGTAAATTGTAACTACTGGGTAATTAGAAAGTAATTACATAGTAAATAGTTGCAAGTTATCAGGTAAATACTTGGCAATTACCAGGCAATTACCAGTCATTACTGTCACTACACAGGTTGATTGGTAATACATAATCCATAATTCCTGGATGAATACCTAGTAGTTTTCAGTATATATCTAGCAAATACCAGGTAATTACTTCTTGTATTTACCAGGTAAATATCAGGTAACTACCAGAAAAATAAGTGGTAGTTACCAGGTAAATATGTTATCATTTTTGATTAAATACCTGGTAATTACCAGGTAAACACCTCAGTTATTATTACCCTAACAAAGTCACATATAGACACATCCAGGGGGTTTATAGACTACAATATGCAATTGCAGGATATTTACCAGGTAATTATTGTGTAAATACCTGGTAGTTGTCAGGGAAAATATTTAGCAAATACCAGGTAACTTGTTGGTATTTACCTGATAAATATCAGGTGAATATTTTTAACTACCGGGTTTAAAATCTACAATATACAATTACTGCGTATGTACCAGGTAATTATTGGATAAATGCCAGGCAGTAGTCAGAAATATATCTTGCAAATACTGGGTATTTACATGGTAATACTGTGGGTAATTACATTGGGGAAGTACTTGGTAATTACATTTCATTACTTGCTATTACTTAGTAAATACAGCTTATTACCATGTTATTACCTGGTAAATACCTTGTTAGTACTAGACTGTAAAAGGAAGCATTACTGTAAATTCAATATTTAGAAAAAAACGCTGAAGTAGTTGATGAAGTATAAATAAAACTTTGCCAACATTAACAAAGAAAACAACAATTCAAGGAGCTTCACTGGTTTTGTGGGTGCAGTCAATGCAACTCACAGAAGTGGAAGGAGGCTATTAATAAAAAGTTATTTAAATAATTAATAACATCAACTTCAATCATGCAGGTATCCCCAAATCCTTTTTTAATGACTTTAATGACTAATCACATTTGTGGCTAATGAGAAAGACAAAAAAAGGGCAACTTTTCTCACAGACTAGGCCCTAAGAGGGCCTAGAAGCAAATAATATAAAATAACCCAAGGTATACGGGAGATATTGGTGATGCACAGAAGAATCAGATCATGTGGGCCTATATAACACATGTAACTCTGAATGTAACATGTAACAGAAAAACAGTAGATTGAAAAAATAATAATTGGATATCACAAACAGTTATGGCTGGTTTGAACGCAGTTAGTTATTTAGATCCTCAATATATACTTTCCTGTCACACATGTCAAACGTCTCCAAAATGCATGTTATATGATCAATTGTCTGCTGAAATTGAACCCATTTGAGCTACTTGAAGGAGAGGAGACAGAAAGAATCTCAGGGTAAGTGAAAGTAAACCTGCTCCTGGCCAGATACAGCTGTACAAAGACCTGCTGATTGGTGCAGATGATGTAGTTTTCAGTTTTCATCACAGACTTCCGAGTTATATAAATATATATATATATATTATATATATATATATATATATATATATATATATATATATATATATATATATGTAAGGGCTGTCAATTTCTCAAAAAAAATTAATCAGATTAATCGCATGACTGTCAATAGTTAATCATGATTAATCGCAAATTAATCGCATATTTTTATCTGTTCTAAATCTACCTTATACGGATCTTTTTCAAGTTGTATTACTCCTATTAATACAAGTCCTGACTAGAACCAGGAAATATGACCATATTAGTCCAGTCCTGAGGTCTCTGGCTTCCTGTCACTCAGAGAATAGACTTTAAAACAGCTCTACTTGTGTTCAAGTCTCTTCATGGCCCCAAAGTCCATCTCTGACATGTTAGATCCATATGAACCAACCTGGACTCTGAGAACCTCAGGTGCTGGTCTCCTGCTGGTGTCCAGAGTCAGGACTAAACAAGGTGAAGCTGCATTTCAGTTTTATGCTCCTAAAATCTGGAACAGTCTTCCAGCAGATGTTAGACAGACCTGAACTCTGACAATGTTCAGATCCAGACTGAAAACAGTTCTGTTTAGATGTGCAGATGATGACTGGAAGGATTTTTTCTGCACTCTTCATTTTTAATTTAATTAATAAATTTTTTTATTAATTAATTTTTATTTATTATTGATTATTTTTATGCTTGTATGGAATGATTTCATTTGCCTTCTTGTGAGTGCATCTGTGAAGCACTTTGAATTGAATTGCGAATAAAGTTGCAAATAAAGTTGCCTTGCCTAATATGAGAGTACACAAATGCTTGCCTTATGCAAAACAAATGCATGTATATTTATTGCTACAATGCCAAATCCATTATATTATATATATATATATATATATATATATATATATATATATATATATATATATATATATATATATATATATATACTCAATATTTTCTCTTATGTTTCTTCATACAAAATATTTTCGTGGTTTGCTTTAAACGGGGGGGGGGGGGGCTCTCTGCATCAGCGCTCTCATTAGCCGTCAAGTGACCGGACTCCGGTGGTAACTAAATTCACATCGACAGTAAACACATACAACATTTATCTTGTGGAGTTAGCCATCAGGCAAGGTTTTGAAGCTGAACTTACCATTCAAAATAGTATCTTTTGTATCCATTTTTTTTTTACTGCTAACGGAGGATTGTTTACGTCTGTCTGTCTGCGGCATGGATGTCGAATGACTTCCTGTTTTGACAGGACTACAGGACTACAACTACGGCGGGGCCCTGAGGCTCATCAAACCTACTCTCCTCTCTACTATTGTACATCAACGGCAACGCGTTTATCGCGGGTTAAAAAAATTAATTGCGTTAAAATTATTTTGCGTTAATCACGCGTTCGTTAACGCGTTAACTTTGACAGCCCTAATATATATGTATATATATATATATATATATATATATATATATATATATATATATATTATATAATATATTATAGAGAGAGAGAGAGAGAGAGAGAGAGAGATATAGATATAGATATATAGATACATATAGATATATAGATATATATATTTGGGCTGGGCAGCGATTAACATTTTTAATCATGATTAATCGCATGATTTCCCAGATTAGCCACGATTAATCGCATTGTATACTGAAAATCAATAATGAATTCAAAATTAGTGTAAAGGTCACTTTTCTTTAAATGTTCTGCTGCCATATGAACTAAAGTGCCATAACATTTGTTGCTCAAACACTTTTAACATCAGCACTTGTCAGTAACACATATTTAGTGTTAACCTCATCTTAAAAAATGTAAAATAAAATAAAGCTTATTGCCACTGCCAGAGCATTAATGTCATCCTGTTTTTTTTTTTAAATGAAAAATAAAAAAAATCTACCAACAAAATCATGAGCCACAATCAGAACATTAAAACAGACAATTTCTGAGGTAACAGCATAAACTTTTAAAGGGAGTTCAACTTGTCAGTGGTTACAAATAACCTTGTTTCTGTTTAATCTTCGGTCTGGGAAAACTTTAAAATGAAAATGTCCATGTAAAAGTTCTGTAACTTTAACAATCTGTGTATCATTCATTCTTTACATTTTCAATTGTCAATCAAAAATAAAAAAAAATTAAAAAGTGACATTTTATTTTGTTTTTCAGTTTTTTAATCTAACACAAAAAACAAAACAAAACAAAACAAAATGCTTGGTTTTTTTATATTTCAATTTTAGACTTGGAACAAAAATAAAAAATGAAAAAAACAGGCCACGGGACTGAATTTGTTTTTAATATTTAATTGTCCGGTTTACGTGACCCAGAAATGGCTTTGTGCGGCAGTTCAGGTAGCATGGCGGCTCACATACTATAATATTTACAATATTGTGAAAATCTGAATAAAAACTCAGCTCATAAATAGATAGAACCAAAGCGCTCTCCAGCTCTGCATCTGACATAAGTCTTTTTCTCCTCAGATCATGAGGAGCACAGAATCTTCTGACGCTTATTTCGAGCATTGCAGGACACCCAGGACGATATTTTAATCTAGAAGTAATATTCTTAAAAATGGAGGTCGTTTTATAATCGAGGACTGGACTTTCTGTTGTCATTACACATCTGTGACACTAGATGGAGCCGAACTGAAGTAAGCAGTAAGAGAATAGTACGAAAGTGAACACATGGAGCAGATCTAAAGTAACGTGGAGGAATGCCGCGATCGTCTTAACAAAGGGATTTAAAAGTTTTGTTGTTGTCCAGAATTTTTTTTCCAGACAGAATTGTTAATATTTGCAACCTGAGTTGCTACCTGAACTGTAAAGTACACGGATTTTACTGCTTTCCATGTCCGTTTTAGTTGTTTTGCATGTTTACCTGACAATTCTCTTCCGGCTCCGCAGCAGCCAGTAACAGACTTTTCAAAACAAAAGCATGTGAACAACATGCGCTAACGCGCGATAAAATAAATGTCAGTGTTAATAAATTAATGCTTTTTAAAAATTTATTTATTTATTTATTTTTTAATGGCACTAGTGGCCTTTATTTACAGAGAAGAGGGACAGGAAAGCAGGGCAGAGAGAGTGAGAGTGGAAGACTTTCAGGCTGGGAGGTAAAGCTGCGACCGCTGCAGAACTGCAGCCTCCATGCACAGGCCGCCTGACTAAACCACTGAGCTACACAGCTGCCCAGGAGGTCTGATTTTTAAGCAGGCCTGTGATGATGAAAATATAAATTTTTAATCACAATTCACCGAATGACTCTAATGAGTAGCTAAGCGACACAACAAATATATGTTGACGGATGTAATGAGATCACTTAGATTCCAAATAACTGCCTTTCAGTCGTGCTCCACTGTGTTCGATGGGCTTCATTCATGAAGCCTTTGTAAATCTGTTAGTAAATGTGCACATAAATCAGCTCTTTAATAAAAACCTACTTTTTCACAAATGCTGCGAAAACCTCAGATTTTCTCGAGGGAGTGTGTGTACGTTAGTGCATGGTCGGAAATGTGCTCCAGACCCAGAGAAGGGGATATAAGGAGGTGTGAAGGTGCACCATGTGATTCACTTGAGCTCATAAACTTTAGGTAAACCCGTCATCTCACCAGCTGAGGAGGCAGTGCTGGCGAGTGTTTCGGTTTTTAAATGCTACCAGTGAGACCTGAGGTCAAAATAAAAAAAAAAAAAGTACTTGTCCTTTACAGCGAAAGAAAAGAAAAGAAAAATAAACACATTTTGGCAAAACTCTATTATTTGAGAAACCTTTGTCTGGACTCCCATGCAGCAGCTTGGTGACACCGCCCCAGCTGCTGGGAGACTGTCAGCACATCACGTCCACTTAAGGAACCCACTGACACTGGCAGAAACACAATCTGAAGCATGCTCATTCATAAACATGAGCGTCCTATATTACAAATTTAATCTCACTTTTAAAATTTGTTTTAAGGGCATCCACATATTGTGAAAATATTAGACCATACAAGGCATAAATGTTGTAAAATCGGAATGACAAGGAATATTTATGACCTTTATGAAGTATGTCGAAACTTCTTTCTGTTCACAGTTTATGCAAAAATGAAAAATGTGTTCTGATCACATTTCATGAATGAGGCCCAATGTCGCTGAAGTGGAAATAAAAGCCAGGTTAGTGCAAACGTAAAAGGATCCAATTTTTTTTCACTTATAATTTTTTAATCAACCCAGTACAAAAAGAGCAAAAAAACAACAGCAAAAAAAAATAAAAAAAAAAAAAACCCCTCTTTGTACGCTGAAATACATTCAAATAAAAAGAAAGAAAAAAATCACAGTATGAATATTTGCTGAGTTCTCCTTGTGGCCTGCCACAGCAGCTCAGCCTGATAAAACAGAAGCCCAGGCAAACACTCACTCTCCTCACCTCACAGATCACTTCCCCCTGGTGCTACTCTGTCAAAAACAGCAGCCTTGTCTCTCTTTTCTCTTGAACCCCAAACTAACAAGCAAAGTTTGGCCTAAGAGCACACTGCAGAGCTCGGAGCTTTCTGTCAAGTTGGAAGATATTAAGCCACGGACTAAATTTCCCCTGGGCCAAATGCTGGCTACTGTACACCCCCCTTTCACTAAATCATAGGTAGCATGAGTCCAGGTAGTCTAAACAGGCGGTGGATTAAAGTTTAAATAAGAACTGGTGCTTTTTAAGGGACCAACCACCTGGATGCTTCACTGATCCCAATAAACTGGTGGAGCATAAGAGCAGGATGGACAGACAATGGACTCACAGGTGAGCAAAGCAAGTAAGCAAATGGAACGCATGTGAACAAAAACAAAAGGACACAGGCCATATTCAATCAAGAGGGCAATCATTTAGAACTTTGGGTTTGTTTAAACTGTGCACATACACTGTGCATTAGTGGATGTATTACATGCAGATGGTGTGGTGTGTGCAATGGAAAGAGCTTTCCCCTCGTACTATCCTTCCTGCAAAGACACCAGCGTGCCTAAATTAGCTCCATCAGCAGCAGGGCCATCTATCATGCTGACAGGCATGCGGGTGCCATGAACCTGGCACTAGTGCTCACCTCAAGTTCAGGTGTTAGTCTTGGCTGATATAAATTGAAACCTCCGTTGCGCATATAAGAACCAATGGACCCGTGTTAAGTCAAGTCTCATGTGGCAAGCATATTTAATCCACACAGCTGCTTAACCTGAGGTTACACAAAGAGAGTCATGAAATCTACCCTCCAGCTACTTATGTCTGTATGTGCATGTGTGTGTATGCAGGCTAACTGTACAACTGTAAGTGTGTCCCACTGGTCAGCCCAGGGGCTCAGAATGCAATTAGGTAATGAACAAGTTTGTGATGCATGCAAGAGAAGTGGCGGCATATGTACAGAAAGTAAGAGGAAATAAAAAAGGAAAAAGCACAAGCTTGCCAGAGATTTAACAAACTACTGATATGCAGGCCACACAGACACATGTACAAGCCCAATTCTGGAGATGCACAAATGTGTGTGCACACATTTAAAGCTGCATCTGCTTGTTAGCTCTGATGGTAAGAACAAAGACAGCAGTTTCCTTCACACCACCTTGGTTTTCTTTTCTTTTCTCCATGTACCTGACCTTTGCCGTGCTGTGTAGTTAAACCTCGATCTAAAAGCTAGCATTAATGGCCGTGTGTGTTTCTTCAAGGATCTGCATTTCATTGCTGGCTTCAACATCAGACAAGTCTGGAGAGGCTGTTGTGGAGCTACAGAGCTTTAGCTCCTCTGAAGGTGCTCTACCACATAACACTGGTGTTAAAACAAAGAGCACATGGAAGATGAGAACAGCCATGGCACATTTCCATGGGGATAATTGGGAAACAATGAGACAGACCTAAGTATAGACAGAGAGATAACAGAAAAGGACAAGTTCTTTTTTTCTTACGTGATAGGATGCTCTCTCCTCTCTGTCAAGGGGTTGGGTGACAAACATATTGCCACTGATGGGATCAATGTTGTAGATACCACTAGGGGGCTGATCGGCGCCTGCTCCAGTGATGCTGTAGCGGATGCCTACGTCTTTGTCCTGATCTGAGCGAATCTGAGGAGAATCAGACACACAAGTTCAACACAAACCAATTCAGTCAAAGCCTTTAAAGCTTTTCTGGCTTTGAAGGGAAAAGTACAAATCGTTCAGAGAACAGATTGTGACAGAAATTGTCAAAAGCAGATGGTGAACTAAAATGAAAGTTTGAGAGAAAAAGTGAGAGTACGTGGGGCGTTTGATTGATTCATTTATGATAACATTCACAGCAAGTGCTCTTTTATGCCAGAGCTTTGAATCTACAGTGTAAAGGTGGAAATGAAAGATAGAAGAAGGTGTGAAAGGAGGCCACAGGACTCTTGAGTGAACTGTTGAGTTTTCTTTACCACTGCTGCAGTGTCTCTGCAGATCGTTACTTTTGATGGTGACCTTCCTGCATTATGTAAAAGTGATTCATGCCTTTATTCTCAGCTAGATCTGACTGGAGCTTAATATCTCAGCGTGCCTGTTCCACTTTCTGATGCCAGCTGTTATTTCGTACACGAGTCACAGTGTGACGTTTACATGAGTGATACATTTTTTCAGTGTCAACTACTCCTCGTCCATAGCAATAAAAATAGCAATAGTTTAGTTCAGTGCCATGCATACTTAAAAAAAAACAAAGAAAAAAAAACAAAACAAAAAAAAAGCAAGGCAAAGTGACATGGGATTGTAGCAATGAGGATTCTGCGGTCTCATCAATACTACAACAATAAAAAGACATCAGTTAAAGGCTGGGTAGATCTTTTTCTGAAGCATGTTTTGTCATACTACCTGAAATTCTCTTTACACACTAAGAGAAGACAATTACGTACATGCTTTCATGTCAAAACAACAAATATCAATCACCGATGGAAGCGGCAGGGCTCTAAAAACACCATCCAGTCACTGTGAGGGATCCTAGCAAAGTCACTGGTTCAGCTGTCAAAATCTTCAATGAACAGGCATCACCTTAGAAGTGTGGCTTCATAAAATAAAATAAAAATGTATAATTAAACTCATTCCCACAGTAATATTTGGTTTCACCTCACCCACAGGTTCTGACCACAAGGCTGTAATTTTTCATCACCCCCATAGTTACAAGTCAGGGAGTATAATCATGGTCAAACTGAAAGAAGGTAAGGTTGACTCTTTCATTCAATCTCCATCTTCCCTTCCTTCTCCACTTTCTTGGTTCATGAGACTGCACATCATGCATGAAAATGAAAGCACTTCATCCGTTCAGTGGTGACGGCGGCTGCTGCATACAATATTACTCTGTTTGAACATGATGCCCTCTCTCTTAATTTCCTATGTGGTGCTAACACACCCACAGCACAGCACTCTGCTGCAACTTTCACAGCTTTCCGGGCTCACTTTCACACATGATCCATCTGTGGACCCTGCAGGTCGTATACAGTGTTTTTTAAGCTGCACTACGTAACATATGTAATCCTTCTGCCATCAAGATTACACCTAAAGACCAAATCCATTGACTGTTCACAAGGCCCACTATCTGCCAATCAAAGCAGGATGTATTTATTATTTATTATTATTTTGTTTGTTCACCCTCATCATCACCAGACTGACTTTTCAAAGTTCAAACAAAATGAACCGCATGCAAAATCTGTTTTAGCTGTAGGACCAAAGTAAACATAAGAAATATAAATGCAAGGAAGATGTAAGAAAGATTCACAACTTTTCATTTGCACAAGTATTTCTTGGGTGCATAAGAGGCCGCTTGTGTGTTTAGTGAAGAGTTTGACAGGTAGATTCTCTGTGTGTGCATCAACGCTTGGATCAAAAGAACCTGCTCAGTTCAATAATTCACAAGACCGACATGTGGGAAACACTTATAAAATTTTCACCTGCCATGTGCATGACTGCAGTGCTGAGTACTATATATGGTTTTGTGTGTGTGTGTGTGTGCGTGTGTGCTATCTGTCTCTTCAGTCAAGCTTCAAAGCTGACCGTGTAAAGTTGGCACATTGGTATAACGGCCCCAAGAGAAGACAACTGCGCTCTGACTTGTCATGCAGCCTCTGCCTCTGAGCCTGCTTAAAATTCCACATCAAGGCCACCTGAGACCACATGTCATACTCGCTGGTGTCTCTTAATGAAGAGTCTTTATATCAATAAATTGAATACATGAACAAACACGGCTTTTTGGAGTCCTGGGAATTCCATGAGTGACAGCTGCTCAATTGAGCCATTTCAATAGAATGATAATGAAGAAATCTGGGATTTCTGTGCTCCTCATTTTCTCCGTCTCCGTCCACCAGTATCTTGAATTCTCTCTCTCTCGCTTCGGTAGCTCCCTGCAGATAGATTGGCGCCTAATAACACCAAGAATAGCTGGGAGAGGCAGATGCAAGGGACTTAAGTGGGTGCCTCTGTCGGATCAGACCAGTCATCAGATAAGTGACCTATTTGTAGCTCTTCCAAAGTGATTTCCTTGATTACTGACAACTGATGGGATCCGGTGGGAGAAGCTATCAGAACCGAGGTAGAGAGAGAACTGAGGGGTGGAGGCAGGGAGACATGGGGAGTGAAGCATTGGTGATTTGAGGAAAATTTTAATTCGTGTTCTGAAACACTCTTTGAGTTGATGTGAGGCGCACAAACAGAAAACACAGATTGGAAAGGAATACATTTTCATTTATTGAGCCTCGCGGTCGGTCGCCTAATTAGCTTCCTTTTGCCCAAATCTCATTTAATTGATCCAGCCCTGTATGATCACCCTATCAGCATGACTAGTTTGTTGCCTACATAAAGAGTTACTAATTTGATGTTCTTTTGAAGCCTCTCTGCGTTTCAACAATTAAGTCTGTGTGTTATGTATGAGCAAAATAACTCAAGTTGTTTTCTACCATGCAAGGAACAAGTAAAAGTGTGACTGGATCAGAAGTCCTCAAAGGGGCAGTGTGCTGAAGGCACCCACAGTTTCATTAAGGATTACAGTGTGCTATATGCTAATGCAACACAATAATGAGAATCTCTGGTTTACGCTCTCTGATAGCCTCTTTTATGTCTTCAAAGCACATGCCTACAGTATGTGGTAGTCCTTTGGCTCCATGCAGTTCCCTTTCTTTATTTCATTGCTCTTTGTGGGCCCAGTCATCTCACTGCCTTCATGTCACAGGTTAGACAAGCTTCAGGATCCCGTAGATATGTTATCACCAACAGGACATTGCTGTATACTGTGGTCTTTGATGAAAGAAGGTAATCTACCATAGGCAGGAAGGGATTCAACAGACATACATGCATGCAAAATGCAGGCAATTTAATTAGGCTACTGAAGTCTTTCTTGGTTACAAATGAATGAAAAAGCAGCTTACTCAGATCCTGCGCATTTGTCCTGCTATGCAAACTTAAAATCTTTGATTATGTATAGTCTTTGTGTGAAGACTGCTGATAACAATTACTGAACTAAAGAAATAACAAGAAAAAGCAATATCAAGTAATAACAAATATTTTGAAAGAGCTTCAAAAGGAAAACATTTCTTCTCCATCTATTGCCAATTTTGACTATAGTGCATCACTATTAAAACATAATCTGAAGGCAAATTCTGCCATTTGTCAGCCTGTGACCATTTTGACTAACGGTATAAGTCAGGATAAGTCTCTTCCTAGCTACGCTGTAGGTATATGGGAAATGACCGCATAAACTACGTAAAACTGCTTTCACTTTAACCAAAAATAAAGTTGAATTTAAAAAGCTGGAAAAAGAAAAAAAAAAGCCCAGTTAGGTTAGGGCTTCTATACACTCCAGAATTTTGTGTAAGATTATGGCATCTCACAATGTACAATTTGCATTTGCTCAGTCCTGAGTGTGCGACATCCAGAGTGGTGTGTGCAGACTGTACTTGGATGAGTCCTCTTGAATCGCAGGCTACTGATGCAGAGGTGCAGATGTAGAATTGTATAATCCGTATGCTCCAAAGTATGATCCAAATTCATGAAATGTGTTGGAGCCCTTAAGCGAGTCATGTTTAGATTCATGAACAATCAAATTTGTTGTAAAATACAGATTTTCAAAGTGCCGAGACTCACAAAGTGTTCTTATGTGACAAAGAGGAAGAAACACCAGGTTGTTTTTACTCAGGCAATTTAAGATTATACATATCTGAGCTTATAAGAACTGTGGAATCTTTTACGACTGCGCTGCGGCGGCATGTCTTATGAATATTCAGGAGGATGCTTCCCCTTGTGTCTTTGCTTATGGACTAGATGCTGGTAATAAAATTTATGTAGCATCAGTGTTCCCCCAACCCCTCTCACATAATGTAACTATGTTTGTTTGCTGTAGTATCTTTAGGCAATCTAAAGATTTTATTCAAATGAGTTCTTGTAATTTGGGTTTTTGTTTGAGTTACAGTACTTTGTTATTTTTCTGAATCCCGACCCAGATTTAGTGTAGCTTTCATATAATAAGTGCTTTAATGTATACAAGGTAAAAAAACAACAACCTCATCTGTTATACTGACAAGAAGAAGAAAATGTTACTTTTGGTGCAACAAGTGAGATGTTAAAACACCTATGACACAGCATAGTTTGATTCTGATGGTTGAGTCATGTGGATTTAGCAGAACGCTACCATAAGTCTTCCAACAATTTAAGGACAAGGTTTTGGAGATAAACGAACACAATTTGCTGTTTGATACTCTTGCAACTACTGCTTGACTCACATTTCCCCGAAGTAACGTGCATTTCCACTAATTTAAGTGATATGTTCTAATTTATGTTGGGATTTTATTTTCACTCTGTCTTGGGAAATAACCTGGTGAGCATTTTGATTATTTTAAAATCATGCTTTGAGTTTTTCATATCTCCACGGCTGATTTGGTGGCAGGTGTGGCACCTCAGTGAGAGCTTTTAAAGTCAGAAAATTGCACTGTTTTGCTATAAAAAGGAAAGCTGATTTAGATTTGAGAAAAAAATAAATAAAAACTTCAATCGGAAAGATAGTCGGAAATGACTGCTGACGTGACTTACTCCCAAAGGGTTAACTGCTACGTTTTAAAACAGCATTTTAAAAAGCATTTGTGCATCTGTGGGCTACAATGGCATTCATGAAAAAATTGCTGTTTGATAGTGTCTCATCTTTCCTCGCTGGTATGCAGGGTCTGATTTCTCTTTGCTGAACACGAGGAAAATGGTGAAACTACATGCGTTTCAGCTTCCTCTTAAATTTCTGCTTTGCATTGCTTTGATCCACCATGTTGCATGCTTGTCACTCTTCAAAGACGATGTGCTTTGCTTTTGATTGGGAAGAGAATTTCAAATAGTTTGATAGGCCATCCGCACAAACATCCAACAAAATGACATAGAAGGAAATAAGGATGCAGATGATGACAGAAATAGAGATGGGCTGACATATTGGAAAAAAGAAAAACATCATAATTACGGAAAATGTGAAGCCTCAGGTTTCAGTCAGCAAACAAAGTTTCCTTGCTGCAAAATACACCAAAAAACCTTCAGTGCAAGAGTGTGGTTATAAATGGGGCTAAAACCTGTCAGTTTGGTGCTGTCATGAGGAGGGAATGATGACTTTAAAAATAGTCACACTGTAAGAAAGTGTGTAAAAGAAAAACTCCAGAGAGCTTAGGTTTAATATCTCTCAAGTGAGAGCCACTGACAGCCACTGTCACACACGGTTATCCCTCCACCTCATAAAGAAGAGCCAGAGGAGGCTGCTCTGTTATGGATCGGAAACCGAAAATGAACCAAGCTCCACACAACCCAGGGTAATGTTTTGTTCTCCTATTTACTCCCTCCTTTTCATCTAATGTTTTCTTCCATTCAGTCTGTATTTGTGCTGCCACATCAGTTTGTTTGGTCTCTCTTTTTTTTTTTTTTCTGCACTTCTCCCATTTCTCCCAGTAGGAACAAAGCAGAAACAGTCTAATCAGTACAAATGAGCAAGAGACGGCGCCTGAGAACGGTTTGTCTGCTCTGGGACTGATGCTGTTGTTCAGCCACTCTTCTCCACTTTTCAGCAGGATCACTGGAATAGCACAATTTGACTTCCAAATGTTTCTGTGGAGGAAAGCTGAATTTAAAGAAAATTTGAAATCTTTCTTCCTTGACATTTTGAGGAAATGTGGAAGCTATTTGGGGTGATGCTTTTTGCTCTCTAAAGGTATTTTTTTTTTAAAATGTAAATTGTTTAAGTAAAAGACTGTCTGTTTTAAATGCATGCAAAAATAGAGGAACTTAGAATTTAACCTCTAAAACAGAGACTTTTAATGAAATAACAGGTCTCTTAATAAAGAGTGTTGATATCAACAGCTTACTGAAGAAACAAATGAAACAGTTTAAGGTGTCACTAAAAAGAAGGCATTTTTCATTTATTGATTTACTTTTAATCTTTAGAGCCCATGGGTCTTCGATCTGGGGTGGGCTTCTCAAATTTTAGCTGTGAACATTTCTGGCGTCTCTCCTTTAAATCCAAACAGCCTCTGCCACATACTCCACGTCATTCATCATTACCAGGAAAAAAAAAACTCTAAAGGTGCCACAGCTTAAACATTTTTGCCTGAGGGGGAAAAAAAAAAGAAAAAAAGATTAGATGTTCTCTAAAGTGCATAGACATGAATGCACATGCACTCTACCTCAGGCCATTAGCCAGACACAGGAGAGAAATGTAGGATTGGGGAAAAAATACAATTAGTGGAGAACAAATATTAATGGAAGTTAAGAAGTGACTCACAAACCCAATTATAGCATTAGCGAGGCCATTTAGATGAGCTCTGCATGAGGCAAAAATCCCATCAAAATGTACCAGTGTTCTCTCTGCCATTAATAATGCCATTTTATTCCCTGGCCTTATTCACAGTGTGGGAGAAGAAGACGAAAAATACTGAAGACTCGTTCCTTAAATGCCTGATGGGGATGAAAGAGGGGGAGGCCCATGTCCTTTCCATCTACACAGACCACAGACCCCTGGAGAGATTCGACTTTTTAAACTGCTCCTGGGTTCCCAATACGGGGATGATAGGTAAATAAAGGAAACAACTCAAAATATAATTACAAGTGAAGACAGGGTTGGCTGCTGAAAGGCTGACTAAAGGGAAAAATGGGATAGAGACAAGCAAATTATAGAGTTATAAGGAAGGAGGGAGCACCAAGGAGCATACTGATGGTCTTGCACTTTTCCTCTCCACCTACCTCCATTGTCAAACTGCATCTCTCAACCTGAAGCTGCTGCCGCAAGTTCCCATGGGAGACATGTGGCCGTGACAGCCTGGCCAATCAGCTGCACCCTGAGGCCAGTTGAAAACCCTTCTGGCATGCCTAAGGCCAGCGGCATCCAACCAATCAGTTAGAGGCTGAGCTTGAAAAGGAGGGCCATGCTTGGCTCAGGGAGCTGCCAAGGCTGCCAAGAGCATCCAGAGGGGGAGCTCGAGCGACTCAGAGGGAAGCTGTCAGAGGGGTCAGAGTGGACAAGGGCAGACTGACAGTCATTTAGAGAGAGGCCTGAGCTCTGTGCCACTCACCACAGCACTCGGCCTTTGTACTACTGAGTCTAACCTAATGGGACTGTCACCTTCTAATTATCTGACTGGGAATGCTGACAGTGAAAAACAGACAGACTTTCATGTTTCTACGAGTTCACAGGCTACAAAGATGCCACATTAGCAGCTCAACAGATAGATCATGGGTGTGGAAGCTGGTGTTGGCAGGTTAACATTTTTTCAAGCATCTTCAGTAATAAAAAATATGTTTTAAAAAAAGTGTAAATAACAGAAATCATTTTTTTTTTTACAATTTTACAATGATTTTTTTTTTTTTTTACAAAACAGGAACAATTCAATTATTCCATCCTCATTAAATCATTGTGTTTTGTTTTCATCACAGTACCTAAAGAAATCTTCTGATGTTCCGTTGTCATACCAAAAACAACCAATCAAATTTTTCCTACTTGCGACACAAATAAGCCGTGTGCTTTGAATCAGTCCCGCCCCCATGTATGAGGTAATTGACTCTCCTTGCTGTTTGGCTGCAGTCCGTTTGGCTGATCCATGTCTTGAAGTGAAGTGAGAATCGCCCAACTTTTGATGGAAGCTACCCTATCACCACGACTCACAGAGTCAGCTATGCTTGACGTCACTCCATTCGAATCTATGGAGACCAACGCTGATGACGCTTGCAACTGTCATTCATCAAGAGCTGATATACTCTAATCATATGGCCAAAGGATTGCTTTCAGAGACCTTTGCAAAGCACTGCAGTCTGGAAGTACATTCACAAATGTCAGTGAAAATGCTACAGACCTCATATTAATCTTATGACCTTGGCAGTGTTGACAACTGTGAAGGATCTGGGATGGACCATAAAACAGGGGTAACTTGTACTCAAGTCAGACAAATCAGACTTTACACTCATGACAACTATAACAGCATAATGGCTATCAGCTCAAGGAAAATTTGATATTTTACTTCACCTCGTGGCACCATCTTAACTGTCACTGCTGTGAGTTTGACAAGAAGCAGCAGTATCACTCAAACCTCCGTTAGTCCTTGTGGAGTTATGGTTTTCTTAGAAAAACAATTAGTTATGCCATGAAATTCACATCAAGCTAACAAGGATGCTGAATTGTACTACACATAATGGGAGTGGACAGAAGCAATTAAAAATATCATATAATTAGTTAGAGGGCAGAAGCATCAGGTGCAGCTCAAATACTTCAAAACTGTTTTTTTCTCATCCAATTTTAGTAACATGCTTATCCAAATAAAACAATTCCTACTCTGCTTTTTTTCCCCCTACTGCCACCTGCATTAAATGCATTCAATATTGTTACCTTTTGGCAAGATTGATTGAGACCTTCTTCAGTTTCTGTCATACAGGATTTATATATTTAGAACCAGGACAAATTGAGTTTTATAAAAAAAAAAAAAAAAAAACTGATTAGTAACTATGTCTGCCTACTGGACAGAAGCTTTATGAGACCAGTTAACAGTAAATATGAAGATTGCAAAAGTAAAGCAAAAATGCTGAAACACCAGTTGATATGAGAGAAACTGGAGAAATAACTATCTGTGGTTTTAACCAGTTAATAATGAATGTATTGAGCCGCCAATGCAAATGTGGGTTGATGAAGCATTTAAATGTCATTCATATTTCTCTATTTACAGCCATATCTGCAAACCTTAACCTGAGATAGACTGGTGACCTGACAGCTGGGATAGGCTCCAGCAGACCCCTATGACCCTGGATAGGAAGAAGCTGGTATAGATCATGAATGGCTGGATGGATGGATGGATGGATGGATGGATGGATGGATGGATGGATGGATGGATGATATGCCATGAAAAATTAAGAACCAAACTACTTCACCCCCTACAAATGTCTATTTGAAAGTGCCAGACGATAAAATCTACATTTAGTAAATCACATAAAGAGCTAGTCACCTAAACTGAACAACTGAGAAACAGCAAGTTCTAACACTATTTTGATTGTAATGGACATGTACATTAAAAGGTGAAGAAAACAAGTAAAGTATTTTAGCATATTTTTTTTATGCTACATATTTAGCATTACTATTTAGAAAAATGTTGTCTGAACAAACTCTGCTCCTTAATGCAAAAAAAAAAAAAAAAAATCTGTCATGCAAAAGAAGCTGATCATAACCAAAAGAGTGAAGCTGAGTATTACGAGCAAATATTCTGAGACAGACTACAGAGATTGGAAGTCTTTGACCTCAACGTTACACTCAGAAAGTAATTCTGTGATACTAGCTGCTTGAGTCAGTATGGAAGGTGACAGAGCCTACTGCTGCAGGAGAAGTACTTGAAACAGGAAATGTGACCTCAGCGACCAGGGTAACACTTTGTAGGAAATTGCACAGCCAGAACATGAAACCACTGGTGCACTTAAAGAGTTTAAATCCAATTAAACTTGAGTCTTTTTGCTTAAAAGCAAATGATGCTGAGACTTTTCATAGAACGTGAGGAGAAAATTACACTCATTTCTTCTTCACATCACTGTAGCCAAGGTATCCTGATAGCAATGTCAATGTACAAGGAGATAACACAGATGAAGAAAAAAAAAAAAAAATAATTAAAAAATGAATTTGCAAGTGTGCCAGGACTCCTTAAAATGAAATCTGTTTATTATTAAATTATTCATTACTTAATGATTATTATAAAATTTAATGAATCATTGATTCCAAGCAGAGAAACATTTTCAACATTTGTCTGATCACAAACACACACACAAACACACAAACACTGAGTTTTCTGGCACTTTATTCCTCTGCAGAGCTCATATACCTCATCATGTGCAGCTCAGTCATGAAGACTTATAAGCGGTGTAGCTTTGCAGGCACTGATTTACCATTATGCTCAAATGGAACATGCTTCAGAGCCTTGGCTGTCAGATAATGTGATATGACAGATGTAAGCGCAGCGTAAATAGAGAGGTGCAAAAACAGATGAGAGCTGAATGATACGAAGGTAGATGGCAAGACCTACTGGTTTTATGGAAAACTGAATAGGAGTTAGGGTGGGGGAATGCTAAGATTGAAAGAAATAGAGAAAGTAGAAAATAGAAAGTCTTAGGAGAGTGCTGTAAATCTGCAGGGTGAGGGAGGCCAACATTAGTTTCAGGCCATTTGTGGCATTCTCATCTTGACGGTCTCCTGCAGCACCTACACTCGGGTCAATGAGGCAAAACTGATGGAAAGCAGCCTGAATGTAGAAGAGAAAAGATTCTCCTTTCATTTAACCAGCCCTCATATGCTGGCTCCCTCCATGACCCACCGTTAGGACAGAGAAATGAACAATGAGCTGGAAATAACTGAGCACATTGTGGACAGTTTTGATAAAACACAATTCTACAAGCCGAGATAAAAGCTGAGGATATGTCTTTCCTGTTTCTTCACTCTCTGCACGATTCTGCAGCCTCAGCATCGACCTAAATGAAAGTGTAATGGTTATTTATTGTGTATATGTATATCCACATGACATTATCCTCATCTTTCATCCAGATAATTCCATGGTAATAAAGTACTCTCTAATGTGATTTCCTTGAGTGCCCTATTTGAAATATCTCATCGAGGTAATGTCTCTTCTCACCATCGTACATTCTATTGTTGTGTGTTGTGTCACAGTCAGAACGCTGGTTCAGTTTGATCTTATTAAAAACAAACACAAACACACAAAAAAGAGACTCAGCTTGCCCAGCACCAAAGTTAACTTTCTACACTTTGACAGATAAAACTTGACATTTACTTAAGCAGCAGATTGAATTTGTGGCTTTTTTTTAATGCTACTCTAACTCCACCGGGCTGCTAAGACATGTGTGATATACGCATGTGTATGCGGAGGTCAGGCTAGCTCCTTTATAACCACAACGTAATGTCTGTGCTCTTGTTTGCTTTGCACATAAAGTGATAACAGTGTGGCTTATTTACAACCTCATATTGCACAGTATTTCATTACAGCTCATAATGACTTTGTAATATGATTTTTGGGGCCACATTTTTATCTGCAGTTTTATTGCATCCTCTGTGCATAGAAATGCAATTTGAGTGTGTGTGTGTGTATGTGTGTAAGAGAGGGAGAGAGAGAGCGAGAGAGAGAGAGAGAGAGAGAGAAGGTTTGTCTGAATAAGAACAGAGTAGATTTCAAAAACTGAAGCAGTGTGCTGCAAACTAAGCTTGAAGACTGATGATAATGGAGGCAAAGTGTGAGAGTGATATGAACCTGAACACCATCAACAACATGTAGGTCTACTTGTACTCAATATGGATACAAATAAACAAACAATAAAGAAAATACAGGACCATGTGGATTATTACTAACCATTAAATCCCCCCGTGGCAGATAAAAGGACTTTCTATGTGTGATTGGATCTATCACTGTAATTGGGATCATGTAAATGTCCCACCACAGCAGAGCTGCATTAACTTGTCATTACACTCTGTATCAAAGGTCTCTCTCTAGTCTAAAAGAATCAAAGTAAAGACCACCACACACCTTTGGGCATGTTATTTGCATCATTTGATGGATGCAAAGTGGTAATTACAGTCAGAGAGTTAATTGGTCTTTTTAAACCGGATGAACCTGCTTATGTGATGTGCAAGTGAGGAAATCCCAGTGAGGGTCCAATGCAGGAGAGTTAATGTGTCTTTAAATCTGTGTGTAAACTTTAAAGGATGCTCTGAGACTGGCAGGATAAAGCACAGAATCCCTACTGCTCTGCTCCTCAGCTGCTTGACAAAACGGAGAGCTGTTTTGCAAAAACTCTCACAAAACAGAGGAATGTCCTCGTGCTGCACTGCTTTTAGGGATGATTAAAGGTTGAGGGACATTGTGTTAGAGCATGGGCAGTCTGATAGAGACTGCAGGCTCCTGTTCCAAACTGCCCATCCTCAATCGTGACATGGCCACACGCTCGTAGGAAGCCTTTGGGGCTTAATCCAAGGATCCAACAACCAACATGAAAAGGGATAAAAGAGGCCATTTCTCCAGCATGGCAGGACAATTTGGTGCCTCCTGTGACACTCTACGGCCCTGCTTTGTGCGTCTGTGTGGGTGAGTCGTTCCAGGCTTTGGTGGAAAATCTGCCCTCTTACCGACACATTGGTGAAAGGCGATTTCCGTAATCCGAGAGTGTAAGCCTTGCTGTACAAATGGGTGTAAGAGACTTTGTGTGCGTGTGTGTGCCTGTGTTTGTGCGCATATTTATGTGTGTCAAAAAGCGACATGTCTATGTGGCTGACTGATAAGAGGCAGTCACTGCAGAGAGATTAGAAAAGCAGCAACAAGAGTGCAGCACCTCCGTGAAAAACTTGTCATAGATTTTCCTTATCTTTAACGTTCTTTTTCATCCACAGTATTTAGGAAGTGTTAACATTATGTTTTATTTAAATGTGATCAGAAAGTCCTTCACCCAAATCAGTGGTCTTTGTCCAAATCAAGCTAAGTGCATCAAAAGCATAAATGGAAGATGCTGGTTTTGAGTCTTAAAAGACTATTTTCAGTCTCAGTCTTCTTTTATGGTATTTTTTAATCACAAAGTTATGGAAGGTCAATTTGAGAAAAAAAAAATCAGCTACATTTACAATTCTTGATAATACTGAATATGCTGTATGTCAAAAGTGCAGCCATGCATGAGGCTGGAAGCTCTGGCAAACTTTGAATGACTTGCAACTTTACTTATAATTTGTTTTTTTTTTCTCAGCTGGTTTTTTCATGTTCTTCCCCCTTGGTGGTGAAGATTGGGGTTGTCAATTAAATTTTCAACCAAAGAGGATCCAGGGTACGGTATATCATCAAAGGCCAATAGGAGCTGTTAGATTGTTGTAGGACTGCACATAAACCTGCCGATGTAAATTCAGCAGGAACTAAATTCCCATGATTATTCACTTTGCGCTGTGTGACAACTTTTCATACGGACACAAAAATGCAACAATAAACCTATAGGGGACATGCATCCACATACTTCCATGACATGCACATGTTTGCTTCAACCATAAATTATGTTACATTGTTTTTTTTTTTGTTCTGACTTGAGTAAAATCATTATTTTTACAAATAAGTTTGGACTCAATTGGTATCAGATCTCATATTTCTAAGATGTATAAGTTTAGGAATTATTACTTTCAAAGACTGGATCATGTTCTATTTTCCTCCATCCATTCAGTGGACACGAAACCACAAACATCTTTTTGGTTAAGTAGAAGGGTGATTCATGATCACTGAAGATCGACAGTAAACTCAGATTTTTTTTTGTGGAGAAATATTTGAAAGCCCGAGTAAACTATTATAAATATTTATTCTAAGTTGTTCCACATCATAGAAAAAATGTGTTTTTGTCGAACATAAATAATTAAAAGACTTGCCAAGTATATAAAAGAAGGTTTCAATATGAGTTTTTTTCTGCACTGAGAAGATGAACGCGTTCCCTGAGGACTCTGACTGACGAATCTCAGACCTACTTACATGAACCACACTAACAGGGCAAACAAAGCAACGTCTTCTTTGAGAAAAAGACATATTGTTTCCTCTTTTCAAAATGTGGATTTGTCGGTCTTGAAAATGTCTGTGATGTGTTTTGGAAAGAATACCTGTAAGATATGGTGGAATGGTACGTTCGTTTAAAGCTCTGCTCATAACAGCAGGTTTAAGGAGGTTGGCTGAAGCAATTTAACAACCCCCCCCCCACCACCTCCCTTTTCACAGAGTGTGCCTTCTCTGAAATTGGTGCAAGAACATTGTGTTACCGAAATTCAGAAAATGCAGGCATAATGTGATGCTGAGTGAAGTTATAGATTAAGAAACTGAATAGTTCTACTCTGATCTGTGTCTGCGATGTCACAATACCCTACAGATCTAAGCTGCTGACTGAATGACATATTTTCATATGTCCTTGTATCGGATATTATACAAGGGTTGGTAGAGTTGTGTTATGTTGGATGTTTTAGATCTGGCAGTCCCTTCAGACAGTAAATATATGCTTATTGCATATATTATACTTAGGTGCGTGTCAAAACATTTTATATTTCTTTAAATAAAACCAAAATGCCCCGGCTGGAAATCATTCATCTTCTTCTTTTCCTTCAGGGGTCGCCACAGTGAATCATCCACCTCCATTTAACTCTGTCCTCTGCATCCTCTTCTCTCACGCCAACTAACTTGATGTCCTCTTTCACTATGTCTATAAATCTCCTCTTTGGTCTTCCTCTAGGCCTCCTGCCTGGCAGTTCCAAACCTCATCATCCTTCTACCTAATATATTCACGATCCCTCCTCTGTACATGTCCTAAACCATCTCAGTGTGGTCTGTCTTCTCTCCAAAACATCTAACATGTGCTGTCCCTCTGGTGTACTTCGTTCCTGATCCTATACATCCTCATCAATCCCAAAGAGAACCTCAACATTTTAACCTCCAGCCACCTGTCTTTTCCTCAATGCCATGTTCTCTAAAATCATACAACATCATGGTTCTCTACACACTGCATATATTAAATATCTGAGATAACTTCCGGCTGCTGACAAGGTTAAGAACATTCTTAAAACTTTGAACTTAGATTCTCATGTAAGTTCATTAGCTGTATCTTTGACAGGACATGTCCTGCCAAAACTGTGAGCATGCTAGCAGGAGACGGACCAAACTGATCTATGGTACCTCTATGACATCAGGGTTACAATGCAGATGAGCCAATATTTTATTCACAACAGACATCCAGGTGGATCCTTGGGCAAGGTCCCTTACACCTATACCTTGGAATGAGCGATATTAATACAAGTAGAGTCACACCAGCTCAAATGTCGCCTGGATTAGCAAAGTCCATGTCAGGTGTTGAGGAACTGTGAGAAATTGGCTACTGGAACAAGATACTCACGGAGGCCAGGCAGAGAACATGGTCTTATTGGAGTGCTATTACACCATCAACCCGAGAGAGGGAGTACTTTCAGAAGATGTGGGGGGATGCTTCAAATCCCCACATCCACACTGACAAAGTAACACCTACTTGCCCAGTGTATTAATATCCACAGCTAGAGATAGACGAGGTGCAATAATTCTACAGCAAGCAGCAAGGGGGAGCCAGCATGACAGATCATATCGAGATTGGGTACCAAGCCCCAATAACTATGACCAACCTTAAGACAAGGCAGCTGACCTGAGGGAGAAGATCATGAAGTCCTGACTGAATTCAACTACCCCCTACTTCCCAAGGCCTAACAAAGTATCACCAGAATCTCTACTAGAAGACAGGAACGCAGCACTAAGAACTGTCCCTACCAACACCATCACAGAAACCAATCAGCTGATATACCCAGCAGCAACACTAGTCCTTTAGATGCTTGACTACGAGATGAACAGTAGAGTAACACAGCAACCTCCCAGATCAAGACCCAGTAGTTGTTACAGTGGCAGATATCCAAAAAAGAGTGTTACAAATTAAGAGTTGGACAGCACCAGGGCTTGACATGATTTACACCAACTGGCTGAAGAAGTTAACTGCACTCCGTTAATACATGGCAGCACAAATGAATCAGCTGCTACAGTCAGGGAACCCACCCAGAGTGGCTAACCCAAGACTGGAACAGTCCTCATCATGAAGGATCCCCAGAAGGGAACGATACCATCCATTTACCGGCCTATAACCTGCCACAACGCCACATAGAAGTTCCTATAAGGCATCGGAGTGGCTAATATGAGTAGGCACATGGATCAATAATGAGCAGAGCACAGAAGGGAATTGGCAATAACACCAGAGAGGCCAAGCACCAGCTACTGGTTGACAGAGCAGTTGCCTGAGACTGCAGGTCCAGAAGCACCAACCTGTGCTCTGCCTGCATTGATTACAAGAAAGCCTTTGACTCAGTGCCACACACATGGATACTAGAGTGCTTGAAGCTATATAAGATCAACAGGACACTTGCTGCCTTCATCCAGAACTCAATTAAGCTGTGGAAGACAACTCTGGAGGTCAGCTTGAAGCCAGTGGCACAGATGGGCATCGTAAGCAGTATATACCAAGGCGATGCCCTGTTACCCTGTAAGAACAGGCCCTTAACACGAGATTAATAGAGGCTGGGGTCTACCAGACCAGATAGGACCTCAGATGCAGGCTGTGAAAAGAAGCCCCTGAAAGAGTGCAGCATATCAAAGCAGGGTGTAAGATGCTAGCAGGTAAACCATACACGGAACGCCATAAGCAGGTAATACATAATAAGCATAATACACAGGAACATCTGTGCTGAGTATGGACTGGAGGTCATGGGGTCAAAATAGAAGACACTTCCAAAGGTGACTGAGAGCAAACTAGTACTCTCAGATCCAAACTGACTAACTGGTGATGGCTAATCAGCCTGACATAGTGGTGATCAATAAATGGTAAATGGACTGCACTTATATAGCGCTTTCTAGACACCATCATGGTCCTTCCCAGAGCGCTTTACATTTGCCTCTCATTCACCCACTCACGCACACTCACACACCAGTGAGTTGAAACATCAGAGAACAGAAGCGGTGATAGATGTGGCCATCCTGACAGACAGCAACATCAGAAAGATGAAACATGAAAAGCTTAAGAGATGCCAAGGGCTAAAGCAGTGATTCCCAAAGTGTGGGCCATGGCCCCCTGGTGGGCCGTCGAGGTACTGCAGGTGGGCCGTGAGAGGTAATTAAAATTAAACAAATATGTTTTAAATCCTAGATCTTTTTTAAAATGTTTTTAATTACTGTAAAATATTTATTATGTGATTTGAAAAATATTTAGAAATAATAAAACAAACCAACTGAATGTTATTCTATGGTAATCTTAACTTAATATGACAAGTGTCCTTATTTGTTGACCCCTTATATTAATATTGGAATGTAGCTTTTAGTCTTGTATGTCGATCAAAGTGCTGTTTAAAGGTTTGCATGGGCCGCAAAGATTTTTCACATTTCAGATTGGGCCTTGGTATTGTGAAGTTTGGGAATGGCTGGGCTAAAGGAAGAGCTGGAAAACAAATGTGGGGTGTGAAGGTAGCAGTGGTACCAATTGAGATCAGGGCACTGGAAGCTGTAAGCCCCAAGATGGATTGGTGGCTCCCGCAGATACCAGGAAGAACATCTGAGATCTCTGTCCAGAAGAGCGCATCACAGGGTACAGCTAAGCTTCTGCGTAGAAATCTCAGGCTCCCAGGCCTCTGGTAGAGGACCCAAGCTTCCTTTTATTTCCAAAATTATTGAGAAAGCTGTTGCAAATCAGCAAAATGACTGTCTTAATAGAAACAATATAAATGATTAACTTTAACCAATATTCAGATCTTCATCAAAGTACAGTAACTGATTTGGTCTAAATCACCAATAACCACTTCATGGCTTCTGACAGTGGATCTGTTTTTGTTTTCTTGGATTTCAGTGCAGCCTTTGACACTATTGACCACAAGATTGTTAAAGATAGACTGGAGCAGGTTGTTGGAATTAGAAGAATGGGATTAAAATGGTTCAAGTCATAACTGTTGGATCGATTTCAGTTTGTCCATATAAATGATGATTGTTCCAGTCATATACAACGTTCATTATTCTTGTCTGTCTTCTGTAGTCTCTTTCCTTTTTCCTTCTAGAGGTCCTACCATGGTGTTGATGGTTCCTATTGCAGCTGCTGCTCGGTTCCTTCTTCTTCTCCTTTACTCCTTATGACGGGCAGCACAGTAGTGCTAAACACAGCGCCACAACACTGATGATGGTGGAACCCCAATGACCAGCTTTCAGTTGGGCTAAACTTACAAATCTATGATAGCGTGTTGCCTCGTTATGCAGGCCACCATCATCAACTGAACAGATGGCATCTTTCCATAGGATCAAAGTTCGCTACTAGTTGTTGACCTATATGCACTGTTGCACACAACTGATTTGATGTTCGTTTGTAAACATAATGATCAATGAAGCATTATTTGTGGATAAAAAATATAATATGACAGGGTTAACAGAATTTAGACTACGCAATGGTCCATAAATACATGAACTGTACCAGTAGTATAAATTAAATAAGAATAGATCTTATTCGTTGTGTTTATGAGTGGGTAGCCATGACCAGCCACTTGAATATGACTCTTGACTTAAACAAGCTGAGAATCACTGAAAGAGATTATGCAACGAGGTGTCAATATTTAGAACAGTTTCTATGCAAACATCTGAGTTTCATTTACTCTGAAAAGTCAGATATTTTCAAACACTATGTCGATAACGATGACTTTAATATTTCATTTAGTTTCTAATGGAGACTCCAAAGCAGATGAAATTTCTACATCTGTTGAGTTATGAACTTCCGTGTTGTTCTATGTTATTTTATGTGTTTATAAAATGAAATACACTGTAAAATTCAAATAGATATCAGATTGATTTTTTTTATTTTTTTTGGTTTGTTTGGTTGCGCAATTGTAGATGGATTTCAGTCACAGTGGAAAAACAGCGAAGCTCAATAGCGAGGCATTTCAGAGAGTCTATGTATTGCTCAATCATGTTAAATTCTAAGACAAATCTGTATTTTCTTCTTAATGGTAGGTCAAAGTACAAAAATCGTCTATTATGTTTGTTTCAAGATTTCTGTTTCAAGAGTTTCATAAATTCTTGAAGCAACTTGAATCAAACCAGTGAGACTAAAAGTTATTTGAAACCTCTGAAATGGGGCTTCAAGTGTGTATTTGTGTGCCATCCAAGCAAGGACGTTTTTTGTCTACCTGTCTGTGGTGCCCACAGGCCCAGGAGAAAAATCATCTTGACTTGAATCAGAAACTAGAACATTATTTCTACTGTAGCTGCTGTGTGCGCCTGATAAAAAATACTTCAGAATTGAGTCACTTGACCTCATGCTGAATAAAAAAAGAAAGAACAGCTGTTTTTTTTCTCCCCACCTCTCACTTTTACAAAGTCTGAATCAGTGATTTAGATACATAAGGCTCTACCTCGTAGTTATTTGAAACTTTGAAACTTAGTTCGTATTTCAACTTCAAATGTGACAGTCATGTAGTGAGGAACTTTCAAATGAGGAAAAGAATTATAGAAGCAATCACTCACTCTGACGAGCATGTGGGGGAAGGGTCCTCTGGAGTTTTCAGGCACATTGATGGGTGGGATGACCCAGTCTCTCTTTTGTCGCCTCAGCCCATTGGCAGATGAACCTCTCTGATGTCGTCGAGAAAACTTGATAACTCTGGGTTGGGAGTCCCACACTCTTGACAGCATTTCTTCAAAGCTCATCTGAAATGAAAAAGCCAACTATATCATATCAAGCCACATCTTGCACTGAATAGCTTTGTGTTTTAGGTTTTATCATCTGAAGAATGTAATTCTGTCACAACCGGCTGGAAGATAAATCTGCACAGTTCCTACCTCACTTTCAGTGAAGTGAAATTCTGGGTGTTATACTGAAAATAAGCCTAGTAAACAACTGCAGGTAAAGACAAAATGAAACATCTTAAGTCTGGGACCCTTCGCAGGACAACTGAGACTGGCACAGGCCCCTGACTCGTGAAAGTAAGACTTCTCCAAGGCTACATTGCCCATAGGGGTGCCATGCTTTGTTGGCATTGCTGCACAAACATTATTCCACCTCCATCTTCATCTTCTCTGTCCTTATTGAAGACAGAAAAAAAATGGCTATTTGCCATGACAAAAACTGGTGATAAAATCAAAACAGAAGTAAATGAAAAATCTGTCAAATAAAGAGAGCAATACCATGTAGTTTTGTCCTCACTGGAAGATGAGAATACTTTTGTAGAATGGCGTTTTTGTCTTTTGTAATTTGTATTTCTGTGGAAAGCAATAATAGTGTGTGATATTTTTGACAAAAAGCTGCTATATTCCCCATTGCGGAAAAACTGTGCTTTCTTTATATAGTTCCAGCTTCTTGTTTTTGATGACTTTGAAACATTGGACAGGACTTCGGAGTTCTCTGCAACTCTCATGGAAGAATGTTTGGATGTAAAAACAATCCCTCTGCCCCCCACTGTGACTCCCTCCAGCTGTAGCTGAGCAGAGGAGATTGTGTTGTTCTTACTCATGCTGCCTGGTAAAATAAGGGTTAGAAGGGTGTGTAAAAGAGTGTTTTTCCCTTGATCCTCTGTGGTGTAATATGGTCGTATTGCTGTATTGCTGTAATCCACCTAATCCTATTGTTAAGTCTGCACCCCGTGTACACACATGCATTTACTGGCGGTGTGTTGCTGTCACCTGAAGCACAGTCAAAATCCTTCTGCTAATCCCACATGGACCACAAGCAATGAAGCTACACAGGTGGTTTCTGTACATTGAGCAACCACGGACATGTTGCCATGCCCGACGCAGGCCAGCAGTTGGCCCTATCAGTATACAAATTCTTTGCCTTTGTGAAAGAAAGACCATAAGCCACACTCTGGCAAAAAGCAGTGATTATTTTTCATCTTTTGTTTCATGTCTTTGAATATTAACACCTCAGAGATATTGAATAAGAGCAAAGTGTGGGTCTCTGATCAGGCAGGGCTGAGGGTTTAGCTGGGTGGGAGGGACAAGGGGACCAGATGTGGTTTCCAGATAAGACAGCTCCTGCTGCTCTGCTGCAGCTCCACTCAGCAAAAAAAAAAAAAGGAAAGAAAAATCCACAGGTACCAACTATCATAAGAGAGGCAGAGAGACAGTCCCCTCATAGGTGGCAGGAGAAATTAGTCTCTGTCTCTAAATTAGCTTGATAATGTGGTTTCTGGATGTATTTGCTAATGTTCACTTGAAACAAAGAGACAAAAACAAAAAAAGCAGCAGGTCTTACAATTACTGTAGATATTTATTTAACACAAACTAAGCCAAAATGCGGAAGCAGTGTGTGAAAAACTAAGTAGAGGCTTAGTGCTTCCATGTGAATGAATAGGGCAGCGTCCAGTCAATGAACCTAATGTACTTGATAAATTGATCATCAGCAGGTCTGAGTACGTCTATAGATGTTTTGGTGGTTAGCTGGACTGGAACTTTCAGATGTGTTAACACAATGGCAAGGAGGAGAGACATCAGCAGTGATCTTAGAGAAGCAATAAGTGCAGTCCATCAATGTGGGAAAGCTTATAAGTCCGCTTTGCAAACAATTTCAAATCCATATTTCAACAGCGATAGAGATTATAAGTGTACAACTTTCAAGACAGTCTCTGATCTGCTCAGGAGTAGACATCCTTACAAATTCACCACCAAAGTCAGATCATGCAATCCTCTGGGAAATTGAAAAAAGAAAAAAACATAGAACTTTAGGTCAGCCACTACCGGCCTCAGCTGACCCTGTCTGCCAGTTATATGTGATTGTTTGTTAGTTTGTTTTCTAATTTTACTGTCATAAACATTGCTTGTCTGCAAGGGCTTAAATATATTTTTTTGTGAACCTAACCTAATCTGCTGAGCTCTGACAAGAGGGACTTTGTATGCGCTCCCATCACCTAACACACTAACAAGACTATGACTCAGTAGACTCGAATCATTTCATTTTCCAATAATATATTTATTATTATTATTATTAATCTATTTAGAAAATAAATAAATAAAAGTGCAAGAGTGCAACCTTAGTCTATGACTGATCTCTTACAGTTTACGAGTTTATGGATTTGTAGCAGAATTGTTCATAAGCTTATAGCTTTTCAACTCTTCCTCTGTGTAGCCACTAATACCATAAACTCTTATACTAGTATAAGCTATAAAAATATTATAAAGTAGAATTCTATAAACTACATAATTTTACTATTTCAAGGTATGTAAGAGGTGGTAATGGTTTTTAATCCATTCTGCAGCGGACGCATCATACGGATCAATGTTATTGATGGAAAGCAGTTTCTTAAAATACCGCTCTTTGATGTTGGTATTTAGTTTGTCCCAGTAGAGTCCCTTTCCTTTCCTTTCATTTTCTCCTGCTCCATTTCTTCCCAAGAAAATGTTCTGCACTGTAAAAGTCACACGAAAAAAAAAAAAAAAATTAAAAATCACTGTCTCGCTGATGAAATAACCATGGCGACGGAAGGCATGTTCTTATGGCATTGTAACTTGGAATAAAAGCATCATGATGTAACTCCTCTATTCAAGAGCCAAATGTCAGGCCACCTATCTGCAAACTGAAACTTGGCTGAAATTTGTTTGCGCCACAGGAAAATGACCTCAGGCACACCAGGAAATTTACAGCAGAGAGGCTGAATAAGAAAATAATTTGGTGCGATTAATAAGTCAATGTCCAGATCTAAACCTGCCTCAAATACTGTGGGGAGATAACAGAGTTGTGCTAATGAACTGAAGCAATGCCGTAAATAAGAACAAACCAAGTTTCCTTCAAAATGGCTTAAGGACTAAAACAACTTGAAATTAAACAATCCCTACAAGTTGTTCTGCTAAGGAAACTACAAGTTTTTAAATGCACTGTTTTAGTATTTTGACTTATTATTTTTTTTGGTAAATGAATGACAGTGTAATATGTCAAGTGTTACCCAATATTAGGACCTAGAAGAAACCAGGTCTTTTTTCTTTGTAGTCTAAGAATTGAATGAAAGTGTACTTTCTTTGGCATTTGTCAATGCTTCACAGCACTGTTTCATCCTCAACAGGCCCAGTATAAGCTCAGTGTAGCACTCCTTTGATAAAATTTTATCTCTCCTCCCAGTTATCAGTAAAATAATAAATAAAAAAAAAAAAGATGAACATACACAAATTTGTCTGCTGATAAGGACACAGTGATAACAAGTTCAAAATATTCAGTTGGTCAAGCCCCAACATTTCTTTAGAAGGAATTAAGAAATGAACAAGAGAGACAGTTGGGGAGCAAGACAGACAGCGAAAGGGAGATATTCTTCATTGTGAGTCTGCTTGTGGATGATATCAGTATACTGGCTGCTCATGATTGTCACTTTCAAAAAGCATGGCAGATGACAGGCTGTTGGCATTGTGACAGCAACTGAAGTACAAAGAAAAGAAAGAAAAACTGGAGCAAGCTCTCAGTGGGAAACTACAGTATGTGCTTGTTAGGGTGTGGAGATTTTATTTATTGATTTATTTATTTATTCATTTTCTGTCTAAATGTGTGTATGTGTGAACATGGTTTGTGTGTAGTGTGTTCAGTCATGCCCATGTGCATGTGGGAAATCATGTGTGATGGCCTTGGTGCAGGCATGTGTGCACATGCACGACTGTGTAAAAATGATACATGAACATATGTGCGAGTGTATCCTGTTTGTGTGTGTCCTAGTTTGGGTATGTGCATGTGCTAGAAAACATGATAAGAAGTCAGTCAGTGTGTCTCTGATGTGCTGGGGGCTCTTGAAACCCAAAGGCAGGCGGGGCCAGCTGGCAGCTCCTTGCTCCCAGGCAGCCCGCTGGGCCATTTTTCAGGGCTGCAGACCCTGAGTCCTGGAGCAGACATCTGGAGGTTATCAGTCTGACAAACCGGCACAGCAACACAAAACACACACACATATATATATACTGTATATATAGAATATGTTTAGAAACTGCAAAAAAATAGCAAGGCACGGCAGCGAAACAAGACAAAGGCCTTTCTTCGCTTTGGGAGAACGCACACAACATCCTGTGGCGCTTGGGTAATGCGTCTCAGCCAATCAGTGCACAGATTCTAGAGTGCTGGGCCGTCTGCGTTTCTTGTGTTGCTTACAGGAGGCTGCGAGTCATCGTTTGACGTTTCGCTGGCAGCTGCGGCCTCTCGTCTGTTGTGGGGTGGATTTTCACAGAATTTCCACGATTTTTTCTTGATATTTTTATTATATTATATTTCTGAAAAATCCATGAATAACTAAAACCATGGCTCTTAAAGCGCGGATTGGCAAGGGATCACTGTATACAGACACACACACAGACATATATATATATATATATATATATATATATATATATACAGTCATGGAAAAAATTATTAGACCACCCTTGTTTTCTTCAGTTTCTTGTTCATTTTAATGCCTGGTACAACTAAAGGTACATTTGTTTGGACAAACATAACGATAACCACAAAGATTGCTCATAAGAGTTTTATTTAAGAGCTGATATCTTACCATTTTCCATGGTTTTTTTGATTATAACCTAAATCACTTAAGTTTTTACATCAATAGCTATGGCGATGTACGGCCAAAAACACTGCTTTTATGCATTCAGTGTTTTCTTTTCTGTCTGTTTTAGTCACATGATGACGTTTAGTGGTACCAGGTATTAAAATGAACAAGAAAGTGAAGAAAAAATGGTGGTCTAATAATTTTTTCCATGACTGTATATATATATATATATGATGTTATCTGCTCTAAATGTCTTCTTTATGACTGAAGTTGCCTTTATATCAGATCAGACTATTAGAGACCTTTTCTGTCTGTGTATGTTAATTTCTCAAAATTAAAATTAAGAAAAATATATTCGTACATTCAAATGAATAAAATAATTTAAAAAAAGTAAAATTACTGATATTTACCTGTTGATCTGTTTGTGCAATACACTGTATTGTAAATATAATAAATAGGTTACAACACACAGGAAAAGAAACAAACAAACACAAACAAAAACAATCCCTAAATAGTGAAATGTGGCCTATTTCAATGACCAGTGGACTCCAGAGTCCACTGTTCCTAACTGTTGCTTGCCTTTTCTGTAATCTAACCTCAAACAGGTGTGGCTGCTTGGGTACAGTGCATTAAAAATGCAAATCAAATAAGCACTAACACCCAAAACGGCATCCAGTAGACTCCAAATCCGGTGGTGCATAACCGATAGGCTCCAAGCTGATTGAGGAAGCAACCCACCATGCAATGAAATCAGTACGAGTTGGAGAGCGCTCAGAGAGAGGTGCTACCTGTGTGAAGTGTGATAACCTAAGTACATAAACACAGCATAAAGGGCTTTCAGCCAAAGATGCTCCACACTTCAGTTGCTGTGGTACTGTACCATGGAAAATTAAACGCTGAAATTATCCAGTGGAGTGCATTTAAACTATGCTCATTTTTGCTTCTGCAAGAGTACTATGAGATATTAAGCAAGGTTGTTATTAGTCCATAATATGAACACTTACCTGGCCAGCCTGTGACATGTAGTATTTTGGTCACATGAATCAAAGTGCAGAGAGATGTGGAACCACCTTTCAAGATTTGTAGGCATTTCAAAATTAATCATAAGCATTTCATTGAAGAAATCTTTAGTATGAGGGATGCAATTGTTTGAGGAGCAAAAAGAAGACCAGACGCTGACTGGATTGGCACATGTGTAGAAGCAGATTACAAAGTGATGTGATCGTTGCTGAGCTCACTCCTGACTAAAGAGACTGACAGTCTGACTGATTCCCACAGAGCCCTCAGACATGATTGGTCATTACTTGTTAAACTTGACACTTTTGTCAGACATTTAAAACTAGCAATCAAAGTTCAAAACAACAGAAACAAACCCCAATTGCAGCAGAAATGAACAACTTGGGCTTGACATCAAAAGTCCCCTTGAGTCTTTGCATGAAACTGTTGTCAAAGCGTCATCTATCCTAGGCTCGCCACATATATTTACCAAACAGCTGATTATGGACGACGCAATGCAAATAAAGTGACAGTAATAGTAATAACAAAAAGACACTTATACTACGGAAAATCACTTTGGTTGCCTTTCATTTGCACTCCATTTGCACTGACCATAAGTGAGGGTTGTAATGTAGAATGACAGCTGAAATGGTACCTAGAAAGGAAGTAATTAAATTTCGTCTACATGTAAGCTTTCTACCCAGAATACAGTAAACCCTCACAGTTCACAGTCTCAGCAATCGCGGAGGTTTCAAAAATATTAATCTAAAAAAAATTTAAAAATTGAAAAAATTCAAACGAAACGCACAAGGCTGAAGCGAAACACATCACTTCAAGAATGAGTCTCAGGAAGCAACAAGAGCCTGCACGGGATGCCCCATGAACGAAAGCCTGTGATTGGCTGCTACAACGGGCATTGCTGTGGCGTCGGTTGTCTGTACGCTGATTGGCTGACACGCGTCCCCACATCTCCCATCTCTTGCTCTTGTGATACAAAGCCGAGTTTAACGCTGATACACTTGGTGTTTCCGTTCGTCAGTTCCGAATATCGCTTGCTTATTTCAGTGATTTAGTGCCGTTTTAAAGTTAACTCATTTACTGCCATTGACGTCTATAGACATTAATTGGGTCTAATATGTGTCACTGGGGTTGCTAGGCAGAGCGTCAAAATAAATATCAGAGTTTTGAACATCGTAGTTAGTGTTCCGATCCTCCAGATGGGAGCATCGCCACTCTCTATAAAGCCGCTGTCCCCCCACGGAGAAATTGCGAGTGAGAGAAAAGATGGCGCAGTGCATTCTACTGCTGATTACTGAGGAACGGAACAAAGTAGAATCAAACTTTTTTTTTTTCGAAAAAGTGGAACTTCTCGATAAGTTGAGGGGTACGCGGTTATCGCGGTTTTTCACCATTCGCGGGGGGTCACAGCTCCATTAACTGCGAAGTGTGAGGGTTTACTGTATAGGTTCAAAATGGCAGTATAGAGCCTTAAAGATATTCAAAACACCTGAAGGAAAAGTGACAAGAATATGTTTACCCACTGCTTTGGTGGAAAAAAGAAAACAAAATGCATGCAGCATACATGTAAATGCTGATTTTCAATTTTCTATGTCATTTGCGAAAACACTTAAATTAATCAAACACTGAATTCAATGAAGAACATAATTATATTCTAAAACTACATCAGCTGATATTTACAGACTCCTGCCAGAGTGGAACATCAGCTCAATCAGTGTCAATTACATCCCAGTCTCCATTAGTACATCTCCAGGAGTGGGAAGAATTTTAATCCCTACTCTGCAACGCCTTTGGCTTTTTGTCATGATTAGAAACATGAGTGAACATTAAGTCCAATAGCATTCAATATGTAGTGCAGGAAAAATAATGGTTTGATATTGTCACTCGATAATGTACATCCTGGGAGCTATGGTTTCGACACGTATAGTTTTATTAACCTTCCAAATAAGGTAATGTCTGCACCTGTCACATTCATCGATGATGTGTAATGAATGTTAATGAAACCTCAGCGGCAGCTGAATACATTGGGTTTTGTTTGTGGTAGTGTAGCCTCCCAGTCTGCTACTTATCTAGAGTTTTTGAGTTCTCAGACTTCCTATCTGGTTTAGTACTCAGTTCAGACAAAGTCGCCATGGTGGGTGACTTTAACATTCACATGGATGTTGACAGTGACAGCCTTAAATTAGCCTTCATTTCTCTTTTACAATCAATTAGCATCTCACAAAAAGTGAAAGAACCAACACACTGCTTTAATCATATCCTGGATCTGGTCCTCACCTACGTTATACAACCTGATCATTTGTTAATGTCACCTCTGAACACTCTCCTCTCTGATCATTATTTAATTACACACAAGTTCAACATTCTTGACGCTACAATGGATAATGAAAAGTGTTATTACAGCAGATGCCTCTCTGAAAATGCTATAAATAAATTTAAGGGGGCCATTGTTTTTTCATCTCCCTATGTTAGAATATGGTCGAACCATTGGGGGTGATGACCTGAAATTTACCTCTGCAGATTGCCTTGTTAACAATACTGCAGATATTTTACATTCAGCTTTAGATGCTGTTGCTCCGTTTATTAAAAAAAAGGTCTCGAACCATAGGAGCTCAGCTACCTGGTATAATTCACATATCTGCACCCTGAAACAAAAAAGACAAAAAATGGAAAGGAAGTGGTACTCTCGTAAATCTATAGACTCCCATTGTGCCTGGAAAGATAGTTTAATAGTCTACAAAAGAGCCCTTTGCAGTGCTAGAACAGCTTATTATTCATCATCATCTCGCTTCTCGCTGCTGCTCCGGGACTTGTCTCTGCTACGCTGGACGCTGGACACTCCAGTTTGTGCCCGGTTTGTGGTGATCTGCGGTCGGATGTCTACATACTGTCTGCTGGGGGCAGATCGGTCCTCTTGCAGCTGGTGGAGACCTGCCGCCGCGGACATGGACGGTGTCTCTGGAGGCCGGTTCGGGAAAGCTAAGCTAAGTAGCCCTGAACTGCTACCTGCAGCAACCACCGCCACTGGATCCGGGCTGCAGCGTCATGGAGCCGGGACGGGAGCCCCCGACGTAGCGGCGGCGGCATGCTGCCCCCGTCCAGCTGTCTACACGCCGGATGGGTCAGCTGACCTGACACGGGCCGTCTGGTGACCTGGTGGGGCCCAGCACCGCCGGGGGACATGACAGCGGCCTGGTCCGGTCCGCATGATGAACCGGGCTCTGGGAGGGTCGGCTCCATCGCTCGCCGGACTGAATTGGAGCTCGGTCTTCCCAGGGGATATGGCCTGGTTCATCGGTGTTTCCTCCTCTGACCTGGAGATATCTCACTTGTCATCGTTTTGGAGATATACTGGTTCTAACGGCTGTTAACTGTTTTAACAGCTGTTATCTGGAGTTAGCACTCAGACCACGGGACCTGGCATGAAAAAGAGCGCTGGACACTAGCAGCTCCCCTAGTACACAAGATTTTTCCTGGTGTACTGAAACTTGAATTTCCCCCTTGGGGGAATTAATAAAGTATTTTGAATTTGAATTTGAATTGAATTAAGAGAAGAAAGCAAAAATAACCCATGCTTTCTGTTCAGCACTATAGCCAGGCTGACAATGAGCCACAACTCTGTTGAGCCATGCAATCCTGCAGCTCTCAGTAGTGAAGATTTTATAAGCTTCTTTGGGGGTAAAATAATCAGAATCAGAGAAGGAATAAACCAAGCCCAACCACCAATGGCTCTGGGTGTTTCTTCAGCTTCAGTAACTTCTTTTGGTCTTGATCTGACTCTAGAAATTTTTCTTTCATAGACCTCTCTGAGCTGACCTCAACTATCAGCAAAGCTAAACCACCCACATGTCTATTGGACCCTATCCCAACTTGACTACTCAAAAGTGTAATTTCTTTTATTGGTCTATCAATATTGGATCAGATTAACCTATCTCTACAATCAGGATATGCACAACATGTCTTTAAAGTTCCAGTAACAAAATAATTGCTTAAGAAACCATCTCTTAATCGAGAGATTTTAACAAATGATAGACCAATATCCAACTTTTTATTTATATCTAAAATCTGGAAAAGGTAGTTGCAAGCCAGTTAGGCAACCACCTGCATATAAATGATTTATCTGAAGTTTTTCAGTCAGGGTTCAGAATACACCATAGCACAGAAACAGACTGGTTAAAGCTACCAACAACCTCCTCGTGGCCTCAGGCAATGGATTAGTGTTCATACTAGTCCAGCTGAACCGCACTACTGCATTTGATATCATTGATCACAGCATTTTACTGCTCAGGTAAGAGCACATCATTGGGATTAAAGGGACAGCACTAGGCTGGATAAAATCATATTTATTTGGCAGGTTCCATACATTAATGAAATGACAGTTTTTCTGCACAGACGAGGGTCTGCTAAGATGTCCCACAGGGTCTAGTGCTGGGACCAATCCTTTTCATTTAATACATGCTGCCCTTTGGGAAAAATTATCCAAAGCCACGGCATAAATTTCCATTGCTAAGTTGATGACAGCTGTACTTATCCATGAAACCAGAGGAAAAAAAAAAAACATTATCCAAACTTCAAGCATGTTTTAAAGACATTTAGACATGGATGTCCTCTAACTTTTTTATTTCAAATTCGGATAAAACAGAGGTTATCGTCTTCGGTCCCAAACACCTCAAGAGTGGATTAGCTAATTCTATGTTGGCCTCCAGTACAACAGTGAGAAGCCTCTGAGTCATTTTTGATCAGGATATGCCATTTGAACAGTATATTAATCAGGTTGGTAAGATAGCCTTTTACCCCCCCGTAATATCACCAAGATTAGAAGCATCCTCTCCTAGGGTGATGCTGAAAAACAAATCCATGTTTTTGTCAGTTCTAGACTGGATTATTGTAAAATGTTATTAGCAGGATGTCTGAAAAATTTTCTGAATAGCCTCCAACTGATCCAAAATGGCAGTAACACAAGTCCTGACAAGAATCCGCAAGCGAGATCACGTCTCTCCTGTGTTAGCCTCCTATTGGAGGAATAACCTCCGATAGTTGGAGGGTATTCCTGTGTTAGCCTCCCATTGGCTTCCTGTAAAATTTTGAATCAAATTCAAAATTCTGCTACTCACATATAAGGCTCTTAATGGCCTACCCCCTTATTATTTACAAGACCAGATAAACGCTTTATGCTCCTTAATAGAGCTCTCTGCTCTCAGAGTGCAGGTTTACTTGTAGTACCAAGAATATCTAAAAGTAGATTTTGAGGATGGGCCTTCTGCTACCAGGCAACTTTATTATTGGAACCAGCTGCCAATTTGGGTTAAGGAGGCTGACACCACCTTCATCCTTAAAGCTAAAATGAAAACATTTCTGTTTAGTAAAGCCTAGTTAGTCTAAACAATAGTGTGTAAAGGCTAATAGTCTTTACTATTAGCCTTTACACTAATAGTTAATAGTTATAGCTATAGTTATAGGTGCTAAGACTAGAGTAGGCTCATCTTAGCTATGGTGCTGTAGGCCTACACTGCAGAGGAAACCAACATGATCTGCTGAGCGGTGTCTTCACCACTCTTCTCTCCCTTGTCTTCCCTTTCCTCCTCCCTTCTTCCTCGTCCAGTAGTTTGTTGAGCTGTTTTTTCTTGCTATTATCCTTGATTGGGATTTAATATTATAATTTTAGTTAATGATATTTTCTCTGGGGTCATGGTCTGGGTCTCTGTAAAGCACCTAGAGACAATTCTATTGCCATCTGTTTATATAGTAATCTCTGTAGTTCATGTACTATCAGTACTATCAGTCAGAATATTAGTTCCTGGAATTCCTAGTTCTCCAGCAAATGGATAATTATTATTTATACATTTTGTTCTTTATACTACTGCCAGGATGTATGTGCTCTCTGCTCTCTGTCCTCCATCCTCTCTCTGTCCTATCTCCCTCCTCTTTTCTTCCTTTTCCTGGCTGGCCTTTGACAAGAAGGTCCCCCCTTATGATCCAGGTTTGCTTAAAGGTTTTTTTTTCTCCCACTAGGGAAGTTTTTTTTTTTTTTTTTTACTTGCCATTTTTCTTTGATTAGTATTTGATAATATAATTTTAGTTTATGATATTTGCTCGGGGGTCATGCTCTGAGTCTCTGTAAAGCACCTAGCGACAATTTGCACTGTAACAGATGCTATACAAATAAAATTGAATTGAAATTGAATTGAATCAGAGAGACATAGAATCTGTATTGTTTGAAAAAAAAAGTCACCAGTATCCTGCAACTGATTGCTTGGGTGCTTTATCAAAAAGAAGCATTTATTTTTCCTCCAGCAAACATTTAACGCATCTAATCAGATAACAAGCCCACTCTTCCACTCCAAATCCTTTAAGAATATTTTCATCAACATTTGGTTTAGTTTTCAACAACTGCAATTTGCTAAAGTTGAAGACTAATTGAAGAGGTCTGTAATCACCATTTATTGGCTCATTAGACAGAGGCAGGCTTCACTGACAGCCACATTCATTTTAAAAATCCGTTTCTCATGAAGAAGAGATGAGCAGCAGAAATTATAGAACAAAAATGTAGAATGAATGTGCATATTTTCATACTGCTTACACTTTGCTTTGCTTTTTTTTTTTTTTACCATGGAGAAACCCTAATGTAGATCAAAAGCTAGAAATATAAATACCCCATTAACCGTGAAGTGTGGGGGATTACTGTATGTTATTCTTTTCTTCTCCTGATATCAAGTTGTTCCACAAAACTACTGCAAGGGGTTTCTCAGTGAAGTACAGGTAACTTCACTTTTGGAGAGGTCACTGAGTCAGACAAACAAAACTTGTGGAATTAATGCTACAGGTAAGTCTGAAAAATGAAGCACGTCATTGTAGTATCCGTTACATTGTTATTTAGTTATAATGAACCACTGAGTTATGCAGCAGCCCATCCTGCAGTATATAAACTCTGGCTTTTCTTCCTCTCATGGCTGATGGTTGGATGCATCAATCTGGTAACTACAGCCAACTTGTGTAAAATTGTGAAACTTTGCATTTCTGCATCTTTTAGCTCCCTCACCTCCCCAGTTGCTGGGGTTCCTGACCCAGCCATTTTGTCTGATGGCCTGTCAGTTTGCCTGTTTTTCTGCCAAGCTTCTGTCACTCTGCCTGTTCTGAAATACCATTACTGAACTTGTGAATCTTTTTTGCTGTTTAGATAAATCTACAGCTGTTCTCACCAAAAACACTGTTATCAGTATTGAGTTATATTATTATATATTCAGAACCTGAACTTTAGAGACTAAGTAAACATTTTTCAAAATAAAGTCGTATTAAGTTGTACTAAATTCACAGTAAATGGTCATGCTGCCAAGAAGCAGCTTTACCACAATGTCCCAGTTTGCCAGCATGTTCAAAAGTATTATTTAACCACTGATTAAATGGCAGATTAACAGGGAGACAGTTGTCATTACAACAGTGTGTAACTGTGTTTCAGTATTCTTTCGGTCTCTTTGTTACCTTTATGAGAGGTAAAGAATGCAGATGTCCAGCAAGTGCCAGTTTAACAGTAGTCTCCCAGATGTGGGGGTCGTGAAGACCCCGTGCTGTAACCATGAACTGAACGGGCTCTGACAGGTTGGCCACCTCCTGCTCAGCATATACCGTCCCATCAGGCCTCACGCTGAAGTTGGGGTCGCTGCTTATAAAGCCCACCTCCCTGTTGCGCTGGCAGTCTTCAAACTTCACTGCAGAAAAGGACAGAGAGAGGAGAGGGAGGTGCAGAATTTAAAAAGCAGCACAGTGAAATTTACGGCGCATAGCGTTCACAAATCCTTGACACATCTCGCAGGCTCAAGATTAACCCACATCCATCAAGACATATCCTGAAATATCTCATCCCTTCTGCTGTCATTCCAGATTCCCTGCTTTGATGTCTTTGGCAAAATAAACTTTCTTATCTATTCCTGAACAAGAGTACAAGGGGAGGAACCTAAAGGTTTTTTTTTTCCTTTTTCCCAAACTCAAAACCAATATGAAAATAGTATTTTCTTCGGCTTCTCCAGGGTAAGCATGAAGAGAGGGTCCCACACACCTGAAGATGCATGGGCTTAGATAGCAGAACGGTCAACACTCAGCAATGGGTCTTAAATGACGTTTTGAGGGTATTACTGCACCGACTCAATCTCCTGCTTGTATGCACACACGCAAACCACTTTTCAAGATGTTTAGATGTAGGTGTGTTTGTTGCCTTTCCATTGGACAATTAGAGTAAATGACTGGACACGCCAAGCAGAGATACAGGCGAAGATAGTGACAACCGAAGGGGGGAGACTGTTCAGTGCAAGTTTACACATAAATGCCATCATACCACACAACGCACCGTAGGATTCAACAGTGTTAGAAACCAGTCTTTAGAAATTCCTGATTCCATGGCCAAATTTAATCAAAACTCTGCAACATTTCCACACGGTCGACAGCATGATGCACCAACATCAGCGTTCCAAATGACTGATGGGGGTTTCAAAATGTCTGTTATGTGAGTGCGTGCACACACACGCACGCACGTACATCGCTTGTCTCACTGAACCCCCCCCCCAAGAAATGTGGATGCATGCACTGTGATGTTATCTGACAAACCCTGGCTGCTGATAACAGGACAAATTGATTTCATAAATCACCCAGGGAACAGATCATCTGTTATGAGCTGTGTCAGTGTGATTTCTCAAAAATCCAGCGTGAAGATTTCGGCACAGCAAGCATTTTATCAAGCCATCTATTTAATTTATGGTCTAGTTTCCTGTCAAAAGCAGCTCCCAAACAACAGGCTAATAAAGCATGAGATCTCCTCAGCCACTGCAGCTTAGCATCTCACAAATGAGGCTGCTTGTTTTCAGCCTCTGAGTAATTGCATGTGTAATGGGGACGGATGGTAAACACAGTTCTGACAATATGTGCATCTATCTCTGTTAACAAATGCCATCCATATTTAAATAAAGAAAGAAAGAAGGAAGAAGACGAAACAGCCAAGAGGAGGGCATAAGAGTGATAAGCTTTATGTGAAATGATTGCCTTGCTTTGGGGATCATTTATCTACGCGATGGTCAGGAGAGAGGAGTTTAACATGAGCTTGTGTAATATGACACAAGACCTGTTGAACTGCCCTCAGGTGAACTGTGATGGTAGACATGTATTCTTTAAATGGCTTTAATTAACACAAACATTAACATGAACCTAGGATGCTAATTGTTGTCATTTAGACTCGTGTTTTGATCTTCGACTAGAGGTGTGAGTGTGTCACTGTCTACATATCAACAGAATTAAGCTGAAAGTAGCAAAGGCTGAGTAAGAAAAGCACCTCAACTGGGAAATTTAACAATCAAACCACTGAGGTCTTGAAGGTCCCCCTGTAGCCCTGCCGTCTTCTGTCTTATGGTGCTGCCAGTTGGCATGGGAACACATGTGTGGTCTGGGAAGCCACTAACATCAAGAAACACGATGAGAGCTATGTCTTTGATTTTTAAAAGGGCACCAGGCCAGCCCACATTTTACTACTCATCGCCCGCTGGTGTGTACCTGCTTGGGGCTGGGATTGTGACCCAGACTCCTGACACATCATCTAAGAGTAATAATCATCATTCTTTTCAAGTCATTAAAAATCCTGTGCACAAAGCAATTTCAAATCAGTTAGTGAGATCTGATCTGTCACGCTGTTGAACAGAGATGAAAGCAGCAGAAATGAAACAAAGCAGAGTCAAGATACCAGTGAGTGAGCGTGTGTGCGCGTGTGTGCGCGTGTGCTTGAGAAGGAGATTGTAGGATAAAAAACAGAGGATCGGGGGTAGATTCTGTGGCACACACAGCAAAACAGATATATTCAACCAAATACATCAAATGAACCGCAATGGGAATCACTTTTACAGCTTTAGTGCATGCAATTTTCTTTTAGTTATGTCACACTTGAAAAAGCTACAGCATCCCCTTCTCTTAGAGTAAAAAAATAAAACTTGAAATGTAAACTGAAGGTGAAGCTTAAGCTTCAGGCTGTTTTCTCAGCTAACAACCCTGAAGTAGAGTAAATCCACAATTTTCTATCTATTAAAAATCAAACACACACAACAAGTACAGCCCCTGCTGGCTTTGAAGTTTACAACTTGGACATCTCATGAGGATGCAAAAACGAATAAAGAACAGAGGAAGACATATGTGTGTGTGTGTGTATATATATATAAAATGAGAGAGAGGGAGATATCAACCTTGTTTCAGGAAAAGTTGAGAAAAATGCAATAAAAGACCAGCAGAGCCCCTTTGAAAATCTATTTCATTTACAAAAACAGAGAGCGGAGGATGATTTTCATTTACTTCAGTGACCAATTGGAAACCAGGTATTTGATTGTTTTATTAACCTCATTCAACCAGGGAGGCAAAAAAACGTTTCCTTTCCAAAAGTGTCCTGGCCAAGACAGGCAACAGCTACGAGCAGCAGCTGTTACAAAACACAGACGGTAACAATGTAAACATCCACCCATTCATCATCCATTTCACGTTTAGTCCTATACAGCAGTGGTCCCTGACCTTTTTGTAATCGTGGACCGGTCAATACTCAACAATTTTACCGCAAACCGGGAAGGGGAGGGAGGGCTTCCTTGTTGCATTACGCCAATAACATAACATGAGTATAACATCAAAGTCTCTGGGTTACTTTCTCTGTACCCATTTAAAAAAAAAAAAAAAAAAAACTCCCGCAGAGCGTGCTTGGTACATGGGAATCACCTGTCGTGATAAATCCATATTTCAAGTAGGACTCCTGGTATTGTCTGTTCAAAGCTTTCTTTTTCTTGCAAGTCGTAGGCTGTTCTTCTTTCTCTTCACTGTGCATTTTCCATTCACAAGGAAACTTTCCAAAGATGTCCATTTCTTACTCATTTTGCTAGCTGGGTTAAATATTGGCGCTGAGATGTAACCGAGAGAATCCAGTCATTTTTCAAAATTAAAATATTTTTCAAAATAAAAGTTCTTTCAGACTCATATAATAAATAAAACTTAAACAGCTCATTTTTTCTTGCGATCTTTTCTTTTTTCTACCGATTGATCCACGGCCCGGTACCAGTCTACGGTCCTGGGGGTTGGGGACCACTGCAATACAGGGTCACGGGGACAGTAACAACATAAACAATTACAGTATAAAATGTTCACAGAATCACAACAAAACATCAACAAAATCATTTAAAACAGTCAACATTAAGGCTTAAAATGACTACTTATTTTAGAGCTTTGAACGCTTTCAGGAGTCATAAACACAGAAAACAATAATCAGCTATAGCATCTGCAGCCAGATGTAAATGCATGTGGAATATCTAAAATAGGCTTAAATTCATTTACTGAGCCCAGATGCTGAGGTTCAGGTGGGCTCAGCAATGATTCCAAGTCTGTGGGGCAGCATATTTAAATGCCTTATTTTAGATAAGATGTTAACAAGACAATATGAGGCCCATTTGATATTTGGTCCTTGAAGTCTATTCAGTACCAATGTAGTACCAAATCAATTCATTTCATTTCGATTCAGTTCAGTTTAATTCAGATAAATTAAACTGAAATTCCAGGCTATGTGTAAATCAATAATTCACTACTAAAACCATCTCAGTGCACATTATAGAGGAAGTAATCAAGTTAAATTCAAGTCCAATTCAGCGCAGTCCATTTCAGTCTAATCATAATTCAATTATATTCCAGTATACGTCATTGTCTTTAAATTAAAAACAAAAATCCAACCAATAAAAGCAGTTCACACAGGTCCACTATGGAATATCTGAACAGTTTCCTAGAGGCTCCCTTTGTTTTTTTAATTTCATTTGAAACCTACCGAGGCTCCACCTTCAACTGCTGGCTGGATTTCAGAACGTGATTCCAATGTCTGACTTTGAATCAGATTGATGCTGTTTTCACTGCTTGTGTCAATAAAACTGATCCAATGAGATTAAAGTTGAATCCTGGTATTCAAATGCTGCTGGCACAATTTCTTACAGAAGAAACAGTTGAACATATGCAGAATGACATGCAGTGAGGGTGAATTTAATTAGCAGCAGTTGATGCATTTCATGCCATGATACCAGCTACATTCAGCGCAAAGGCAGTCTGTCATTGGTCCACAGTCGACAATGTTTATTTACAACTTCATTGATTTATCTGACTGAATCAGTCTATTATTTCAATTCACATGAACAACAAGTTGGTTATTTAGGAATGTTTAAAATTTGGATGACTGAATCAACATTAGGTTATATAATATAATACAATTAGGGCTGGGCAACAATAAAAATTTTTTAATCGTGATTAATCGCATGATTTCCCTGATTAATCACGATTAATCGCATTGTATATGGAAAATCAAATAATGAATTCAATAGTATAAAGGTCACTTTTATTTAAATGTTCTGCTGCCATATGAACTAAAATGCCATAACATTTGTTGTTCCAACACTTTTAACATCAGCACTTGCCAGTAACACATATTTAGTGTAAATCTCATCTTAAAAAAACGTAAAATAAAATAAATCTTATTGCCACTGCCAGGGCATTAATGTCATCCTGTTTTTTTTTTTTTTTTTTTTTAAAGTCTATCAACTAAATCCTGAGCCATAATCAGAACAATAAAACAAGTAATTTCTGAGGTAACAGCAGAAACTTTTAATGGGGAGTTCAACTTGGCAGTTGTTACAAATAACCTTGTTTCTGTCAAATCCTCCGTCTGGGAAAACTTTAAAATGAAAATGTCCATGTAAAAGTTCAGTAACTTTATCAATCTGTTTATCATTCCTTCTTTCCATTTTCAATTGTCAAACAAAAATTAAAAAAAATTAAAAAGTGAAATTTTATTTTGTTTTTCATTTTTTTTTAATCTAACACAAAAGAAACCAAAAATATATATTTTTTGATATTTCAATTTTAGACTTGGCTCAAAAATACAAAATGAAAATTTGTTTTTAATATTTAATTGTCTGGTTTACGTGACCCGGAAATGGCTTTGTGTGCGGCAGTTCAGGTAGCTGGAATCACATACTATATTATTTGCAATATTGTGAAAATCAGAATTAAAACTCAACTCATAAATAGATTGAACCAAAGCACTCTCCAGCTCTGCGTCTTCTCCTCAGATCATGACGAGCCAGATATCTGATCCGAAGATCTTTGAGTGAGTTTTGTGCGTGTTGCTGGAGACATCACGGTCAGCCTCACATGTGTATGTTATCCACCAGTGGATTCAGTTCTGTCACTATTCTGTTGTGTTGTTATGCAAAGAAAAAAGTGTTTGGAAATACTGTGTCTATAACTGGAAGGGTATGCGTTGTGAGAAATGGTGTCCTGTTTATTTTACTACATCCCTCCATCCACAGAGATGTTAGGCAGGGTGCTGAGGCTCTGGACTTGTAGCAGTGAACACCGAGTCCAGACACAGCTAAAACAGGGGAGGCGAGCAGCCGTGACCACTGACCTGCATGCACACACACATTTACACACACAATTACTTATGCTCTTTCTCTCTATCCTCCTGTAGATCTGCAACAAAACCCAAGAGGAGCCCAGAGCAGTGCTTGTATGGGTACATTACAACATTACAAGAGGATAATGCAGATGGCAGGTCACTCTGCACAACCTGCTTTGTGCATCCACACGGAGCACACTGCCCTCATTCCTCTGCGGGCCCTTACATCAAGCTCACCTGTCGACTGGGAATACTTCCGCTGTTTTTCCTCTCACTATCTCCAGCCCTGTTCTTGCACTTTCATAGCTCCCCAACCTATTTTTCTCACCATCCTCAAATTCTCCACTATTTAATATCCTCTCATCCTTATCTATCCTCCTCTGCTGGTAGTCCCTGAAGACAGAAGAACTTTCTCCTCGGACACAAATCAGGACAGCAAGTGTAAGACAATGACCACTGCAACACAAATATGGGCCATCTGTTGGGTCGGTCAATTAATTATCACAGCTGAAGGGAGCTGAAAGGTTTGAGTCAGTCTAAATTTACCACGCTCACACATTTGTCTTTAGAGATAATCATTTGATTTCATAAACATTTGAATGCTTTGATGAATCATTTTATCGACTTGTTCGCACATAAGAATGTTTTATTTTTATTGTTAACCTCCTTTTCATTCCTCTAATATGCATGCCTCACCTCATTTTATTGCTTCTGCTACTGATTTGATCAGATTTCCTGATGACGTGCAGCGCTAAATGCTCGATGGTTGAACGGTATATAAATTAAGCTGCATAACAACCTAAAATAGGTTTATAACATTTAGTATGCTGTACAAAAATGGACTGGTGTGTCACCTTGAGATACCACAATACACGGAGCTGATGCAGTAAGGATTAAAAGTTGAAGTAAAAAGTGTGGCTGAAAAACTTGAGAACGAAGTTACGCTACGAAACGAAGCTGGTAAAGACGGAGCATATGGAGCTGCTTTTCTTAAGGTGCTGTTTAGCGCAGTCGCGACACGGTGCTAAGTAAACATTCCCTCTGGTACACTGCTGCTATATCCTAGAGCCAAAGAGAAAATTTAAGCCACCCACTCCAATTTGCAAATAACAGTATTTTTGCCAGACTGAGGCTGTGACAGACAGAAGCACGGAAGTCACTGATGAGCAAAGGAATGTTGCTCACACACAAAACATCTGGTGCAATCGAAGGTGTGAAGAACCGCGGAAATGTTCAACAGAAAGACGACAAAGGTCTTATTTTGTGTGCATGCAATTTGAACATTTTAATGAATTCGGATGTTGTTGAAGCTAAGGCCTGAAACCTCATTTTGAAAAGCAGATCTGATTAACAACATGGATAGATTTGAGTTTAATCTAAGGTTACACAACCTTTTGTTCACACTCACTGTAAAACATTTTGAAATGTACCCCTTTCAGATTTTCTTTAAGTAGAACAACCTGCAAACAATCTCCAAATAAGCAGGTATTCATTCGGTCTCAGCCGAAACAGAAGACTGAGTTAGTAGGTGTCCAATGACAATGATATTTAAAGTTTAGCTAGCAGACATATTTGAGTTGCAATCTTCTTTCCACCTACAGGGAATGAGAAAAGTTAACATTTTCAAGCAGACTATGCAGAAACAGCAGTAGAACAGGCGGGATTGGCAAGTCAACATGTAAAATCCATTTTCTGATGTTTTGATTTATCCCTATAAAGTGCAAAATTTTGTGAATCTGTAGCCAAAGCTGAAGCGTCCCATCCAATGCATTTGCAAGCCTTGAACCGCTTTGAAATCCAGCCCACTGTTTCCCCCACAGGAATGCTTATAACTAATTCAGTTTACAAGCTGCTGTTCTTAAAACACTGCAGGTAAAATGTGACTTTCCAGATTCTTTTTTTTTTTTGGCAGCAGATTGAAATGAATTTCTCTGCCTCTGCAGTGCTCTGTTTCAACAAAGGCTCGCACAGTTCCCTCTGACAGCTCGCTTTCACAAAAGGAAACCACTGTGTCTCAAGTGTGTGTGCGCGCGCATGTGTGTGTGCTCGCACATTTGTGTTCTGATGTGTGCAAGGGAGTAAGAGTGTAGGAGACAAAGAGCATGAGAGAGAAGAGGGACACTTGAGTGGGAGTGTCTGACATGAGCTCTTTGCATATACAATTATTACAACTGATGCACAAGTGCTTATGGGTGTCATGGAAGGTGCCGTCAGCCTGCATGTGTCTCGTTTTAAGCAGCGCATGCTTTCTTATCTGGTGCTGCTGCTCCCACAGGACTGAGCGAAACCTTGTCACATTGGTTACACTGTTACATCAGTGTGGCTACCATTCATGCACACACTCGCCCACTTTTCAGGTGACCCCTATTGCAACCCGACATTTTTGAGGTGATGAGATAATGTGTTTGCGTGTGTGGGTATGTGTGTATGTGGTGGTGTGGATGCACTGGGGGGGGAGCTCAAAGATTGTCACTGTATTGAAATGGATAAAGAAGATTTCTTAAAAGGTATTTTTCTCCAAGCACCATCTCACTTGTGCATCACCACATTATGAATATAAGATTTGCTCGTCCTGTCAGCTTGAATCCCACAGCGTTAAAAGCACTCCTCCATTCGCTGTCCTGTGAGCCTTGGCGGGGGCTCTTTGGATGGAGCATTGGGTTTTGCACGTCTACAGACCACCCTCTTATCTCTGCATTAGTCTCCTCTCATGGGCACCGGAATGAGAAGGCTTGAGGAATGAGAAAGCGGTGGGGTGGGGGGGAAAGATAAAGAGGGAGAGCCGCAGCAAAGCAGAGCGGATGCAATTAAAAGACTGGGTCACAGATCGCAGTGCCAGGCGTCAGTGTGATTAATACACCACCACTCAGCCCAGGAGCTTTTCTCCTCCACGTGGATGTGTGAAGTGTGTGTGCATGGTTTTGTTTTGCGGAGTTCCTGAGCACACTGCAGCTAGGGGGCACCACCTTGTCTTCGTCAGATGCCTCAAAAATGCTCCTTGAAAAGGTTGTATGATTAGCTGATTGGAAACAAAGACACAATTTCGACTACGAGAAAAAAAGCACAGTGTAACGTAGATATTTGTGAATGAACGAACACTGCTTTGCAACTTTCCAATTATTTGTAAAAATATCTCATCTCAAAATACACCATGCAATATGTTGCTTACCTTCACACTTTTCTAACATTAATGAGCATCCTCTACACTTGAATATGTTCTGCATGCTGTTCATCCAACCAAGTCTGGCTCCCAGTCAATCCACTCTGCAGGAAATGTGCATCAAGACAGCAAATAGCTCCTCAAACATTCCTCCGATTGAGCTGCCGGCCCTTCCCAGAGAGCTATGGTAATGAGAAATGTATCTGTTGAACTGGAGCAAGATGCACAAACATATAAACTGCATATTTCTTTTATTTCTTTCATCTGGCTCTCACAAGACCTTGGCTTTAAGGCTTCTCCTTCAATTTAAGCAGGAGCAGAGAAAGAGCCACGCTTTATTACGGCAAAATCACTTTTAAGGAGGTGAAGCGAAGCGAAGAAAGCACCTCAAGGCTACATAGTGTCTGTTATCTCCTGGTACAATGTAATTTCACAAAGTCTTAAAAAAAAAGGCTTAAGAGAGGCTGTTGGATCTCAGCTGGGCTATGTGACACAGACAAAACATGAGCAGTGTAGAAGACATGGCGTGGGGGGCTTCTGTGACACATTTATAACTGCCACTGAAGCGTATAACACTTGTAAAGAACACCTCTTCTTCACAATATCAAATAGAGGTGTAACTGTGCTGTGCAGAAATTGTAACTATTATGGAGAAATTAGTCCAGTTCTGGTATGCAGGACGGTGCCCAGTCTTTGTCCAGAGTTTATGATCACATCATCTTTTAGCTGGTTATTTTTAGCTAGATGTGATTACTCTGAAGACTGGCTTTAATAAAAGCTATAAGACTAAAAATCTTCCTGCCTCCCTTTGCCTCACCCCCAGTGACCTCCCCCAGGTCCAGAGAGAAACCATAGACTCCCTCATAGGGTAATCAGCTTTTAATTTCCTCTACCATCCTCTTTATGTTCTCTCAGTTCATATTTCTTTCTCTCAGCTCTTACTGTCCCCTAAACCACTGACTCAGCCAATTGGCTGCCATCTTTTCTTTCTGATTCCTTTTATTTTTCACTCCACCCTATCCCTCTTCTTATGATATCAGCATAAAGATGTTTGCATCCTTCCCTGGTAGTTATTTAGCTGCTGTATTCAGCATATTGATTTGAGTCAATTGCAATTACGTTAATTAGTTTTACAAATATACACCCTTAAAGGAACACAAATGTCTGTTAGGTCAGAGTTATCTGAGGGATTTAAATGTCAAAGGAGTCCACTCAAAGTCCAATGAAACATCATATTTGTATGATTCATTAAAGCACTTAACAACAGTAGCCTATTGGCTATTTATTTGTAATGAAAGGTATCAATTCAACAAGAAACATCTCTTATACTCTCTCTTGCTCTGTCTATTCCAGCCCATATGATATCTTTTAAAGCCAATGATTAGACACAGGACAGATCTTCTTCATTACCCGACTCTCTCATCCATCTCCCTTTAATCCTGTCCTGAGTTTTGTCACTGGTGGAGACCAGTGACAAAACTCATCAGTGCTTTTCCAATGAGGAGATTGAGGCCCTTGATCTGTATCTCACAACTGTAATTTCCATACTGCTTCACTGAAGCATGTGCTTTCTGTTGGAGCAGGTCACAATCTGATCTCAGGAGAAAGTGCATGCTTTGAAAACTCTGAAACTCTGAAAGGGAGACATGCAATTACGGTGATGGAGAAGTGACTGTTTAGACAGGCCTCTAGCACCTAAAACAGCTGAGATGGTATCACTGATGAAAGTTAAAGGAATTTCAGCACACAAATGGAGGTTAGGTTGGTTTCTCCAGTGTGGAAAGACTACTTTAGTGTGTTTTTTTCAAGCCCATGGGCATATGGGCTATAGGGACAAACTTTTGTTAGCCTGGTGCTAATTCTGTCATTATGCAGATAATTGCTTTTTTGGCAAGTAATATTATTCCATTAGCCACTGTCTCAAAACTTATGCTTCAGGTCCACAGAAAAACCATCCTATACTCCATGTCAAGCCAACAAAAGAAGCAGGATAACCTGAATATTCATATAACCATGAATATTAAGAGAGGTGAGAGTGCTAAAGTGAAATATAAGCCATTTTGAGGGATGAAGTCATTACTTTCACATAGGAAAAATGTTAATATGCAATAGAGGATATCTGAGTACTGGAGAACATGACGTGTAAGGGGGCAGCACTCGCAGCCATCTTGGGGTTTTCAGATATGTGCCTTTCTGGTCTTCCATACACAAGTGGCTTCCTCTTGGTTATTTTTACTTTCACAAATTGATGGGAATATAACCTGGAATTTCATGTGAGATTCAGCACATTTGAATTCTTCCCTTTTTTCCTTCCTCTCACACCAAATCAGTGCCTTCCATCTGTCGGTCACTTTACCCACATCACGTCAGCCATGAAGGGATAAATCTGTAGCTTCTTTGCTTTGGATCTATGTGTACACTATGGTTGTTTAAAGGTAGAAATAACATAAACAAAATGATCTGTAGCCCTTGTTTTGGCTTGTGGCTTTCTTTACTAGAAGCAGTCCTGCCTGCAAAAAGCCCTGAATGCAATGTGTTACTGCCACCTAGCAGATAAAAGTAGCACCATTTCACAGTACTCAGTTAGCATCTCTTTTTAAAAAGCAATTTAAGATTTTAAAGAGTTTGATCAATTACTTGATGTAGCATTCAAGCCTGAGTTTGTAGATATTAATAAATGGAGCACATTTTACTTGAAATAATATTATGTTCTTTATTGGTAGGTAAATTGTGGATCAGATTAACCTATCTCTAAAATAAGGATCTGTACCAGAGGTTTTTAAAGTTGCAGTTATAAAACCTTTGCTTACGAAACCATCTCTTGATCCAGACATTTTGTCGAACTATAGACCAATATTCAACCTTCTATTTATCTTTAAAATTCTGTAAAAAGTAGTTGCAAGCCAGTTAGGAGACCGCCTGCATCGAAATATATTTAAAGTTTTTTAGTCAGGGTTCAGAATACATCATAGCACAGAAATGGCACTGGTTAGAGTCACCAAAGACCTCCTCAAGGCCTTAGACAATTGAATAGTATCTGTACTTGTTCTGCTGGACCTCAGTGCTGCTTTTGATACCGTTGATCACAGCCTTTTCCTGCAAACGTTAGAGCGCACTGTTGGAATTAAAGGGACAGCACTAGGTTGGTTTAAGTCATACTTATCCAACAGGTTCCAGTTCGTCCATGTTAATGACGTTTCTTCTGCACGGACTAGGGTCTGCTATGGTGTCCCACAGGGTTCCGTGCTGGGACCAATCCTTTTCACTTTATACATGCTGCCCTTGGGAAAAACTATCCAGAATCACGGCATAAACTTTCATTGCTATGCTGATGATACGCAGTTGTACCTATCCATGAAACCAGAGATTGAAACCATAATTTTAGTTAATGATATTTGCTTGGGGGCCATGCTCTGGGTCTCTGTAAAGCACTTAGAGATAATTGGCATTGTAACAGATGCTATACAAATAATATTGAATTGAATTGAATTGAATGTTGACTCAAGAGTGAGCCACCAGATCCACCAGACATGGCCCTGATGTAAGTCAAGAAAAAGCCCCTTGTTGGTTTTCAGGCCTTGGCTGGCCCTCAGCTTTTTTGTAAATCAAGCCATCAAAAAGGTTTGGATCATTTGGGCAGCATCTTGTCCATAAAAGACTTACCTTAACCAAACTGGTCAAATGCCTGGCTTCTTACCTCTTAGACCTATTTCTGGCCCAAATAGCACTTCCTAATCCTGTAACTTAGTCAAGTGCCTTAAAAGCCCAGTTAGGGCAAAAAAAAAAAAAATGTCTTCCTTAACAGTTATTGATCATTTTTGGTGTTACTTGCAGATGGGTGATCTAGCCTTTAAAGATGTGATAGGATGGTGGTGTGAGCAAACAGCTGAAAACTGACTATGAGGGAGAAACAATACACGTAAGAACAAAACAGGATAAGAGCAACAACAAAAACATTCACGTTTTGAGCCTCAAAACCTACACAGAGCTGAGGGAACCTGCACAGTTAGCTGGTTTTCTTCAGAGGTTTTGTAGCTACAAGAGACCCTTTTTTTAAAAAAAATAGAACAGATTAGTCTTTTTTTTTTTTTTTTTTTGGTCTACTATGGTGGTAATATGTCTTCAGCTCACCAAAACAATTCATCATTTACAGTCCCAGACCGAGTCTGTATTTACTGAAGAATTTGAATTTCTTTTAATCTCGGAGTACAATCCTCCTTAAAAGCAACATTTCAAAGTTTCTTTAAGGACTTATTTTCTTTGAAGTCACCCTGGCCTGTTCCAGAAAATCAATTAAAACATGTCTAATACATTTGCACCTAAAATGTTCCACTTTCCTCCATAAAATGTCTGATGTCCCCAGCTGCAAAATGCTGTGTAAATGCTGAGATCACAGAGATAGTGATGGGAGGATTTCAACACAGAATCTTTCACGCTCATTCAGTCCTTCAAGTAAATCTTGAACCTGAAGTGAAGTTAAATTATCAAGGATATTAGTGGACTCCAGCTGTTTCTTTTTACATGAAACTCAGTGGAGAAATCCAGGTGAATGAGCAACAATCCACCCATTAAATGTTCCTTTTGTCTTTGAAGCTAATAAAGACATTATCTTTAAACAGGTTTGTAAGTAATGCAGAGCAAATGTCTTTCACCAAATGCTCTTCCTTAGATTTCTTATAAAAGTCTCATAGTGTAGATTATCAGTGAGATCTGTATTTGCCCTTAATGCGAGTACAGAACAAACCCTTATGTGGTCAGTGCTAAGCCTCATTGTTGGCTATATTTGTTGGAGGCACACTGGGAGAAGCTGAACCTCTCTGCTCAACTATCTACTTGAAGGGAATGGGAGGTTGATCTCTGTGGGCCATGGTGCTAAAAACCATTATTTTTATCACTCCAGGACAACCCACTGCAGGACGGAAAGAAAAAAAAAAATCTATTCTGAAAGGTCAAATGAGAGTGTCTCAGTGTGTTTACCTACTCCCTCCTCTTTCATATCAGAGATTTCTGTATTTCTCATTAACTGATAATATATCACTCATGACCTTGTGATAAAAATACATTAACTGGAGACATGTCATTAATCTATAAAGAATCAGACTGTTTAGGTTATCAGGTGAGAATGGGTTGGCTGTGTTATCGCACAATTGATAGGAATAGGGTTAATTGCCTTTCTCAAGCAAGTAACTGAAGAGGAGAGGAGGTGGTTTACTGCCTTTGGTGGCAACGCTGACTTCATCACATTTGGCTACGGCATCACATTTAACAGGTGAGTCCCCATAGTCCACATTTGGGGGTTTGAGGGGTTGGAACGTGGAGCTGCACATGCATTTGACAACGTGGAGAAATGACTTTGTCATCTTTGCTTCTGTCATCTTAAAGTTACTTTCCCTTGAAATGTCATTTTTGGATTCAGTTGCTGTTTTGAATACAAAGTTTTCTGTTTCATTAGTATTTCACATCCTGTGATACAAAGACTATAAAGTTGCAGCCATGGTCCATTTGCTTCAAAGCATTTTATAGTTATGACCCTGATGGATAGTTTCTATGAAGTAATATTTCAGGGGTTTGATTCAAATTCATTTCACCATTGAATGGAAACAACAAAAGAAGAGGAATAAATTCTTTTAAATGATTCTCTTTTTTTTCAACACCAAGGAGCTTTGAAAGCAGGATTATTAAATTTGATGTTTATCAGCACTGAGATTTGGATTAGATCATTTTTTCTGGACTAACTTTATTCACCAACATATTTATCTAACTTCTTGAGACTACTGGGTAATTCTGACTTTTCCCTTTCAAGGTCTTTACAAACATGCACATTTATGGAAACATTTATGGTGGAAAAAGATGTTTCTAACAGAAGCATCAGCCAGTAATGTGCATGCAAAAGATATCTTCAAACTATCAAATCATTATGTTAATTAGTCTGAGTCTGGTTTTCTTAGTGATATTAATTGCAGGTGCAAACCTCTTCCAATGGTTAACTTAGGCCCCGAGCCTGTATAAGGTGGCCAAGAGCATCGTTAATGTGGTAGACTGTAACTTGCTAATCTGTAATGTATGCTTCTACCTCAGCTGTCTGCCGTGCATAAATTTCTTGGTTCTGTCGTGCCACAGGCAGAGGTGACAGAGAGCCAGATGAGGACATCCAGTGCAGTATGAAGGATGGTGGCAGTTGTTCCCCCGGGCCACTGTGATGGCACTGCATCGATCCAGCTGCTCTGGAGCCTGAAGTGCAGAGCCTTTTGGCTTTGTCAGCACTGTTCAGCTCAGCAATGCTTCAACTCCCCTGATCACTGTCAGAAACCCAAGAGAAAACGCCCAGGGAATAGAAAATGAATATGCTGGTGTAACTAGAACAAGGCAGGTGGCCCAGAATGGGTTGCTCTGTACTGCTAACCAACCACCAAGCACTTCTTCACTCCAAACTATTATCTGCCACTGTCAGTAGAGGGGAAACACAAAGGCAGTTTTTGGAGGAGTTCTTCCTTTTGTAAAATGAAGCACCTGTTTGTCTCATTCAGCCTGCAAACTGTATTCCATCCTACTTATTTGGACTAATCTATTCATATATATATACTCATGTAAAGGCTTGCTCACTTTGCAAAAAGTTTATACACTTAAGCAATCAGCATTGACATTTATGAGAATCCTGAAGCTACTCCGAATGTACCCTGAGATTTAACTTTTTTTTTTTTTTTTAACCAGCTAAATTGATTCAAAAGGCCTGATCTTGGACTTTGAGCCTCCTGCCTCAGATGTAGTTCTCTACATCTGAGTCATAGAACAGATGTTCAGAAAACCTGCAGATTCTAAAAACCTTCACACTGCAGAGGAGAGATTCAGTGACGGCACGGTTTGCAGAAAGAACATTTGAATACAACCTTTTGTCACAGGGGCACTTTAAAACCAGAAGACACAGTTGAAATTTGCTTGGCAGTCATCTGTCATTAAATTACCGAACTTTGACCTAAAAAAAGGTAGATGGGGTATTTCTAAAGTGGTTCGACCTCTGAAAGGTTTGATGCACATATTTTACAGATTGTCAAATGCTGTCTTGGCCTGACATTTCTATAAATTGATGGAACGACAGTCTTTTAACGCGGATGTTTCTCTCTTTCCTGCGATGGACTGGTGACCTGTCCAGGGTGTATCCCTGCCTTTCACCTGAAGTGAGCTCGGATAGGCTCCAGCAGATCCCTGTGACCCTGCAGAGGATTAAGCGGGCATAGATGATGGATGGATGGATGGATTTCTCACTTTCCTCATAACTTGCCTGAAAACATGCTGTTGATACTTCTCTAATATCTTTGTAGGAGTTAAACCAAGTAAAACATGCTGCAAGATGAGCTTTAAAAGGAGCATTCCAGACTTTAATCAACCCTAGGTCTATTATTAGATGGTAATGAATATAAACTTTTGTTAGGGAACAAAACAAAGTGCATCGAAAGAGTTTTGAGTTAGAATAGAAAATATGTTTGCAGCATAATATGGCCATTAATGTTAGCCCAGATGGCAGGCAGCCAAGTGTAAAAACACTTAGAAATGTAATTCCAATTCAGTGAACTTTGTGTGCGGACAAAGGGAAAAAAAAATGTATAAAAAGCGCTATTTTAACTTCATATATCCTTGTGCCTTCAGGTTGCCACCATCTGTGGTTCATACCAATCGATTACAAATGTTGGATATACTATTATCAATATACGCAAAATGCAGCAAAGTATTTACTTGTGGGAAAAAAGTTTCCCAAGATTCAGTTCTACGGAAGCAGTGACCATGAACTCTCCTCCTCATTTTGTGTCAACTAACAGAGGTAACTTTTAATATTTGCTAATCGATTGGTACAGACCTATAGATGGTGGCAAATGATGTCACAGAAGTAAAAAAAAACAAACAAACAAACAAACAAAAAAAACCCACTCCTTTTAATCCACTTTTCTGGACACAATCAAAGTTAAAATTACCTTGTTTTATCGGTGGGGACCCTGACACTATAACCTAAAGGGATAATATTTTGACTTGTCAGAGGTTTTAATAGCAGTTTATTCTGATGCTGGCAAAATTGCCATTATGTTGCAAATGTATATTCTGTTCTCACTTAAAACTGCTTTGATTCATGCCATTTTCACATCATTAACCCTAATGCTAACCCTAACCCTAACCCTAACCCGAGGGTTGATTTAACTACAGAATTTTCCTTTTATAAATGATAGGTTGATATCACTTAAAGTGAGGCGAGCTGTATATCCCTTTTTTCTTTTTTTCCATGTTAATATAAAGCTGGGTTAAAGATCACATTTGTGACTGTAGAAAAAAAGCTTTCTTGGTGATTAAAGGATTCCTCTTTTACATTAACCCGTAATCTCAGTAAATAACTGTTTCAGGTAAGATCTCTTTCTATGAGATCATTAACCTTTCTGTCGTGTTCGGGTCAAATCTGACCGATTTCCTACTTTCATCAATCATAAATAGAGTGTTTTACATTTGATTGTCTCAGGGCCTTATGATATCCTCCACACTAGCCATTTGAACATATATAATTGCTGATCACCACTTTCTCTGAATTTTGAGTACTTTATTTAACTTTGTAACACCTGTGGTGTTCCCGATCAAAAATGACCGCCAGAGGAAATTAATGGGTGACCCTAGATTGTGTTCATCCATCAGATAGTACACAACCACAAATACACTACCATACACACACACACACACACACACACCCCACCCCACATGAACCCTTTCAGACTGAACAAATAGGTGTCTCCCCTTCCCACCTCAATCCGGTGCTTATGTGCCCATCCCCCGATATGAAATACACCTTCCAAACTAAATATATAACACTTGTTCCACATTTCAAAGCCAACAAATATGCGTTTGTTGGTGGGCTCGAACGTGAATGTTCAGCACCGGACAGCTTATGTGGTGGGAGCTGTCCGGTGCTGAAAATTCACGTTCAGTACCGGACAGCTCCCAGGCGCCAGTCCCCATTAACTGGGGAAATTAAGGGATCACTCTATATACATGGCTTGATTTACACTATATTGCCAAAGTATTCGCTCACCTGCGTTGACTCACCTATGAGCTTTAGTTCATCCCATTCCTAATCAATATGACGTGGGTCCACCCTTTGCAGCATGAACAGCTTCAACTCTTCAAGTAAGGCTGTCCACAAGGTTTAGGAGTGTGTTTATGGGGATTTTTGACCATTCTACCAGAAGTGCATTAGTGAGGTCACACACTAATGTTGGCTGAGATGGCCTGGCTCTCAGTCTCTGCTCTAATTCATCCCAAAGGTGTTCTATCAGGTTGAGGTCAGGACTCTGTGCAGGCCAGTCAAGTTCATCCACACCAGACTCTGCCATCCATGTCTTTATGGACCTTTTCAAGAGAACAGGTGCCAACATGACTGGTGGCAACCTCTTCG